>CM050436.1:11372764-12062764 GCA_027564155.1 Gymnocypris eckloni scoliostomus | reverse complement strand
CAAAGATACCTGCTCCTGAGACTCTATCAGAGACTAACCTGACAAAGTAACACCTGCTAGGATTTTATATTTCTCTTCTAACAGTATGGCTCAGATTTTAAAGGACCAATAGTGGGGTGCTCTTCCTTGAAGTACGGCTACAGAGAGTTCTCCCCAACCACTTCCTGATGGGTGCCACCTGTTCTCTCTGCCACATGAGGATCCACGGATCACCATAACACTGCTGGATCCTCTCTCTCACTCTCTTTGATTTTTGTCACCTGTTGTCCTTCAGGAACCAGATGTGACGGTTGGTGCAATAAAGGCCATATTCTGCAACTCTATTTGGCAGGGTTCCAGCTTGAATGACAATGACTTTTATTTATTAGTGTCTGTTTCTCATACTTAAATGGTTTGCTCGCCCAAAAATGAAAACTCTGTCAGCATTACTTGAATGACGTTCTTTCTTCTGTGGGACACAAAAAGGGATTTATTTTATCCATACAGGTGAAAGTCAGTGGGGTCTAATGTTGTTTTGGACCCCACTGACTTTCATTGCATGTTCAAAAATAACTGAAACAAAAAGAAACTCAAATCTATAGAGACTTGAATAGATGGAGACTTTAGTTTGGGCTCTTTTGATAAGCAATCACTTAGCAACTACCCAGAACATCCTAGCAACCATAGCAACATGCTAAAAACAACCTAGAATACCCAGCAAATATGTATGAATCTAACTAAAATATTGTTTTAAGGCATTCAATCTACTGTGTATATTTTTTTTTTAATGTTGTTAATAAACATAATTGGAGTACATTTGAAGAAAATACTATTTAATTATTTATATTACAAAACGGTATGTTTCATTGTGTTACTTGACATTTATTTGTAATTATTCATGAAATGTACTATCAATTTCGAAGTGAACATTGTTTCTATAGCAAATTATTTTCAGTGTGCATCTAAAAATGTTGTACATTTAATTGATCAAGCTTATTTTTTATTTTTACATTTAGATTACCTTCATCTCTAATTTAAAAATAAAGCATATTACAGTAATATGTTTTACAAAAAATACTATTTCAAAATATCACATTTAATGTGTATTTGCCATTAATCTGTCATAGCAATTTCTGAGTGAAAATTGTTAAAAGTACATTTTACACAATTTTGTCACTATTGTTAAATAGTATATCATATCAAGCATATATCATAATTAATATTGTCATTTTTCCATTTTAAATATGTTGAGATGTCTAAATTCACTTGTAGAATTTAAAATCACTGATTTTAGTTCTTAACGTTTTATCTTGAATTTATTTATAAAAAAATAGCATATAATTTTAATGCAATTCATTTTTATTGATTAGTAACCAACATAAAATCTACCAATCTAAAAAGCATCAAACACAATAAAAACTGAGACAGAAACCAAATGAAACACTAAATAATAAACAAACTGGCAGTAACCCAGAACCACCTCAATGCCACCAAAGTAAAATATTTAAGAGTGCAGGTTACCCACAGCTTCAGCGGTGATTAGACCTTTGGCATTGGATCACAGACTGCTCTGAAAAGTGAACCTTTAGTACCTCACAAATAAAAGCATCTGGTGCCAGCAGGCACTTTGGGTCTCATCATTATGCTGCAGACCCACAAAGTTCCTTCTGCCACGCCATTTTAAAGCCATAGCTGTGTTCACTGGGTAATTTGAGTTGTCTTCATCATCCGCTGACAAATGGAACTTCATGCAGAGGACCAGATGGCATGGCTAAGTCATAAATCTAAGAAATAAGACATTTGATTGATGACTTACGAGAGAAAGAAACACCTCTAAAAAAGAAACCGAACAGCGATTTCTCTCTAATTGAAACTGATGTAACACTAGCAAATCTGGGGAGCTATTCAGATTTAATTTAGGCTTCTCAACAGTATATAGCTAATGAAATCAGTCATGAATTCTCTTTAGTTAAATCAATTTTTGAACTCTGGGAAAAATGGACCCAATGTTATGGGAAATATGCATTGAACAACGTGGAAAGAAGTTTTTACAACAGTGGGTGGATAACAGACGGAGGCTTTAAAAACACAATATGACGGATCTATAACACCAATTATATCCCAAAACAGAAGTGAATATCGCTGTGTATAAAAAACTACTCTTCTTTTCACACTGAACGTTTGACTCACTTTTAAAAGGACGTGCTATTTCATGAGGGTGGCATCCTAGTGTGGCAACTTTTCACCACCTTACCATGAATATCTTGCACACAGAAAAAGAAAAACAATATTTGTCTGTTCCTTTAGAGTCTAAAGACAAGAACTGTAGCATAGTCTGTATTGTTGTCATTAGGAACCCAAACAGTACAAATACACCCTAAATACTGTATGTCTGACAAGTGTGGGGGGGATTCAAGTCCAAAAGCAATTGTCAACCATCTAAAAACTGTAAATGTGCATATCTCCATGAATATCTACATAAGTATCTAAATAAATACCTACATATCTAAAACTCTACACAAGTATCTAAATTAATATCATATCTGAAATACCTAAACATCTCAAATCTAAATAAATACCAACATAAGAAATTAACATCTACATTCTAATACACCTAAGTATCAACGTTTCTAAATACATTTCTATATAAGTATCTATATAAAAAAAAAAATAAATAAATAAAAAAAATTCCCTAAAATCACATGTGACCCTGGACCACAAAGTCAGTCTTAAGTGTCAAATTTAGAAAATTGTTATTTTTACATCACCTGAAAGCTGAATAAATAAGCTTTCGATTGATGTATGGTTTTTGTTAGGACAATATTTGGCCGTATAACAACTATTTGAAAATCTGGAATCTGAGGGTGCAAAAATATTGAGAAAATCATCTTAAAAGTTGTCTAAATTAATTCCTTAGCAATGCACATTACTAATCAAAAATTCATTTTTTATATTAACAGTAAGAAATGTACAAAATATCTTCATGGAACATGATCTTTACTTAATATCCTAATGATTTTTTGGCATAAAAAGTGATAATTTTGACCCTACAATGTACTTTTGGATTTTTCTACAAATATACCCCAGCGACTTAAGACTGCTTTTGTGGTCCAGGGTCGCATATTAATGAAAATCTAAATAAATACCTGTTAAAGTATCTAAATATCTTCATTTCTGAATACATATCTATAAATATCTACATTTCTACACAATTATCTGATTTAATATCTACATATGTAAATATCTGCAATACCTAAAAACAACAAAAAACATCTGAATAAAAAGATATGCCAACATATCTAAATATCTACATATCTAAATAACCAAACATCTAAAATAAATACATAAATAAGTAAATTAACATCTACATAAGTACATAAATATGGAAATATACACATAAGTACAATTCAATTAATATCTAAATATATAAAAAATGTATAAACATCTAAACTAACATCATATCTGAATACAAATCTAAAATACCTGTTTAAGTATATCAACATAATATCATATCTAAATAACTAAACATCTCAAATAGCTAATTAAATAACTACATAAACATCTACATAAGTATCTAAATATCTACATCAACATCTAAAATGCACAAATAAATACATATTTAAATGAACTACTATTAATTACCTAAGAAAGAAAGAATGAAAGACAGTACAGAACAAAGCTTTGAATAACGTTTTATTCATAATTTATACCAGCAGATACAAAAAATGTTAACTGTATCCAAATGTGCAAGAACACTATTGGTACTTTCATTAATTCAAATGAACAACAAACAAGAACTGACTGTGGAAAACGGACCATGTAAACTGGAGTGAGCAGACCCTTTTAGACTGAATTCAGAGCATTATCAGCACTAACTAAAAATGTTTACTACAATTTTTGCATCTGACTTTTTCTCAAGAGTATACCAAAGTCATTGAGAATACATAGGCATATAACTTCTCCCCCGTTGTCATTTAAAAGGCAATCATAATCGTAAAGCAGCACAAATGTGTATGACACATTAAAGTAATACGTTTGTAAAATTGTACCAAGAGATATAAACAAAGAGAAACTAATCTGAACTCAATACATCATGTAAACATTCACCTTCATTCGGAGCACAAGGACAACAGAAAAACAATTTCAGTGTTTATCTAATTACGCCACACATCTGGGAATAAAACAAATTAAAAAGGAAATTCAATGTACATTGTGGTCACTTCCGTTCACATTTATTTTTTTTGCATTAATCGACTTCCACATTCTGGTAAATGCATTTTCAACGAATTGAAAATCTTGTGCCTTGCCTAATACATTCCTCTTTTTGTTGCTTACTCAACCACAATCTCACGCTCTCAAACACACACATTTTAAGTGATTCTGACATCCAACAACCCTTCATTTAATTGGAAAATGGCAGCTTTGCCCATTCAAATACAGCAAATAAACACGAACATCATATTCTTTACCAAAACACACAAAGATACAGCATTTAAAATAAGTTTCTGGGTGTCTTAAGGAGCAACTTCCGTCTCAAACTGTTCCCTCATATGCAATACGCAAAACAAACACATTTTTCACTGAAGGAATGAACTCTATGGGTTATGTTTTCACTAATGAATATTAAAGATGGCAAACTGTGTTTATTTGACAGCTAACCTTCAAAGTCTCCCCAAGGTGTCTCACGAATACTTTGTTCACCGGTTTCTGTGAACGCCAGTTGGCACTTTTTAAAAAAGGCCCTAAAAAGCCTTAGACCATGTGTGGTGCGAAACCGCAAATAGAAAGTTCTGGCTCTGATTCACCCACATTCAATATGCCAGCTAACGAGACATTTATAAGCTGTCCTGTTTGCCGATTATCCCAATGTAGTCCAAAGCCAAGCAGCGCCGAATGAACCAATTCATGACATATTTATCCCAGCATAATTTAAGTAATACGCAAAAACCACCAACTCTCACAAAAGAGGAGCATCCAACTTTTCCTATCTGAACAAAAAAAAGCAACAGATAATTCCCTTTCAGGTGACAGAAAAGAGGATAGGCGGTGTGGGGAAAACAATACAGACAACAGTGTATAAATTGTCAAATGTCTGAATGCAACAATTTTGGCTTGAAGTAGAGTTTATGAAATATTGACAGGCTGACGTGCTGCTATTAAGGAAGACAGAGGGTGAGGAAAGCCTTCTGTCGTTCAGCAAAGGCACAAAAAAATCTCCCATATTTATGAATGCATCATTCCTTTGGGATACTTGCAGATTAATTGAAAGTTTGCTCATGGTTCAAGTATAAACAAGCAAATATAAAACTGTGCTTTTAGGTTTTGGGTAGGTAACTTGTCACCAATTCCTTGTACTATTTCCTTCTCCCAAACAGAGCAACAACAACGGGTGACGGCAATCATTCCAGCGCAAGAATATGAAATACTTAAAATGGTGTTTATAGAAGAAAAATAAGATGCTCATGAACCATAAGAGACCTTTGCTTAATATACATGAACCAAAAATGATTTAGACCGAACAGAATACTGTATGAACCGCACTATACAACATAAATAAAAAAACAAAATGACAATGATTTGTTTTGGGTGTGATTCAAAGTCCTTTCTTTTGTGGCCTTCTCATTACCTTACTGAACCGAATTTGTTGTTGCACAGATCTGCAAAAGTCTAACGGACGAATAAATGTTTGACTGTTAACCTCTAATAAATGTAGAAAATTAATCCTAAATAAATATTTATTCTCTTACAAAAGTTGTCTGTCGAACTTTTCGATTCGACATAACTGTACTCCACCAAATTCAGTCATCCAGCATATTCACAAGTTTCATTAAAATGTACCGATTTGTAGAAGAAAAACTATCAAAACCTGCCAAAAACATGGCTGACATATTTCCAGAGAAAAACTAATTCGCTGTAAAGGTGCGATCACATTCATAATTGTTCGGAGAACTTTCATGAGCGAAAACCCAGTCATTTCAATAGGAACTGACACGATTGGGAATTTCACCCAAGTTGCGAAAGATTTCCTCACGAAGATTTCACAAAAGATTCGCCACATTGACCAACAGAAAGATGCTTGTTTGAAAGAGATTTCTATGTTAGCTGTGCTTCACTATTGAAAACAGACCTCTTTTGCTCGTGAAAATTTTGCCAATGCGACCACACCTTTACACTACAGCAAAACAATTGATGAATGAAGCACATTAATGCAACATCCAATCCTCAAATCCAAGCTTTGATTAGAGTATTAGCATTACTGCAAAACTTATTCATATAAACAATGAATGTATTGAACAATGTGTATTAGGCATGGCATCCCAATCCTAAATGGTTTCTAGACTTACTACATTGCTCCGAAAAGACCTGCAAAATGTAAAGCACTGAATCTGAGCAACAACAAATTAACCGCATATTATATCTGTGGGAAGATCGGATAGTCAACCATACGCATCTGATCACCATATATGTAAACTGTTTTAAGAACGCGCCACTCAACAAAAAGTGCAATTTACTACCATATCCTACAACAGTCCGTTCAGTAGTGCTTCTCCTGCAAATAATCTTTCATTTTGTTTGGTAAAGGCAGTTTCCGAATCAAATCTATCCGTGTGTACTGTCGGATAACAAAGCGGCAAAGATATTGCAGGGAACGGACTTGCATGAACCGCGAGACGGGATTGGTCAAGCGAACAGGGTACATGGCAGACCCCGGCAGACGGGATCTGGAGTAACAGAACGCACCGTTTTCAGAGTCTTTTATAGAGTGATCGATGAGATCTACGATGGAAGTGTGACCTTCTATGTCTGGCTGCTCGTAAAAGCTGAATCTGCCATTCGAATGTTCGATCCTAGTGTGAAGCGTCTTTCCCTGTGACCGAAAGCTTAGGCTGAGGAGATAGCGATCATCTGAACTGTCCCTCACCAAAAAAGAGCCGTCTAGAAGGTTGATGAGTTTCTCCTCAGCCTCCCATCGAGTTATAGGTCCCCAGTACCAACCCTGCTTGGCCAGTTTTTTAAGTTCCTCCGTAAGGCTTGTTACAACCATGGGTCCGCTGCATTGGAAAGAATCGTACACCCTGCTAACACCGGGAGCGGAATTGGGGTCAAAGTTCAGGTGGTGCCTCACTCTCTCGACAACATGAGAGTCTGCACCACTGAACCCGGAGAGGATCCTTGGAATATCGTTGTTGGAAAGAGGTGACAGGGAGGGAGAAAATAAAGGTGTGTCGGCTCTGGAGTTGGAAAGGACCATCGCCGGAGTACCAGGAAGGTGTCCGTTCACCACCTGCTCCATGAGAATGTCTGATGGCATGAAATCGTGGTCATCCGGGCCCTGTTCCACATGCAACGAGCTAGATTCGACCTGATCTACCACTTCCATTGGCGAGGGATCATCCAAGCAGTAGGACTGGGATGAATCTGGGTACAGTCCCTCATCTAAAGGCATTGTGTACTGGATGTAGTCCTGAGGTGTGAGTCCAATAGGCATGTGATCCTCAATGTTCAAATGCAAGTTGCCACTCTGAGTATCCATGTCCTTCAGAGACTCGCTCTGATTGTGGAATAGACCTTCTAATTGGATGTCATGGAACTCCTTTCTGATGCCATTGAGGGAGGGACTGGGATTGGGGGAGTGAACCATAGCTTTGACTTTCACCTCCATATTGATGCAAGCCTCTTCAGAGACGACTGGCCGGAAAGGCCATGGAGAAGGGCTGTAATGATGGCTTCGGAGGGACGAGGATCTTAAAGGCCGCTGGGCTTTGACTTCATTAAAGCTTATTGGGACCGACGAGGAAGAGAAGGTGTCGTCATCATCTCCAGAGCCCACCGTGGTGGAGCATCCTTTGACTTTTGCTTTCTGTTTGGTAGACAATCTCCTCTTTAGAGTGCCCATAAGACTTTCGCTCTTTGATCGGTTCTTATGACCCTTCTCATCCTCCCCATTAAGATCGCAACCTACCAGCCCTTTGGTGTAACAGCCTCCAAAGAGAGAGTCATCCTTGGTGAACTCTGCCGCTAAAGATGGCTGCTGGAGCATGACAAAATCCCCATCTTCTTTGCCCTTTATGTTAAGTGACTTTCTGATCGTCTTCAGACTGATCTTCTTCATCCTTGTACACCCAGACAGGTGAGGGCATGGGACGGTCCTATCTGCTGACCGAAGGACGCTAACCGCAGGGTCTGGCCATCTGACTTGGAAATGTCATTCATGTGAACGCCAAAGCCTTCATCATCTGCAAAAGGTGAGAGAAGACATTATATAAAAAGTAAAATAACAAAAAAAACATGCTGAGTTCTTACTCTTTGATTTATCATGACTTTTCAAGTCATCTGATATATCGGCCAGTATTTGGACTTTTTTTTTCTGTGTGGCTGAGAAGTGTCAATAGTGGGACTTGTATTTTGACCACAGCCAAAGTGCAGACACACAGGATTCCCATTTTCCATCTTCATTATAGGTCACAAGCAAATGCTACCGGTTTAAAACTGCTGACATTCAGAAAATCAGCATTTAGATCCATAAGCATTGTATATTTTATCAAATCCAGCTAAAGAGAGCATTGCATCCTGAATAAAAATGTATGCGTGTCTGTGTGGACAGTTTGTTTGTGCGAATGATCCATGCTGTGTGAAATAAGCGTGGACAGGAGAGTTAGATTGAGCAACTTTACACTATGCTGAGCTATATCTAGTTTCCTTCCGTTTTTATTCCTGCATTTTTATGTAATATTCTATGTATTGTATGTAGAATTAGCATCGCCTTGTCTTTATTTGAGAAATCTGATTCCTGTACCAGATTGTTGAGTGCACTGTTAGTTAGTGTTTACTTTAGCGATTAAGTTGTGTCCTATTTATTATAACCAAACAAAGCTACAAATACCTACATTTTACTAGAAAGACATTACCTAGTTTTTAATGTATCCAGTTTGCACTGCCAATTCCACAAATCACATTTATTAATAATGCTCATTCACAAAAACACAATTACTTGTTTGCACTTTTCACACATGTAACGTTACTTTGAAAAATATTGGATGCCAAGGCAGGCTGTCAGATGAGTCCAAGTTAACATTTCAAACATGTGTAACATAATATATTAATGACACGGATTTGAATGCATTTATAATCATGCATGGTGTTCCTCAAAAACACAAGTTCACTGCATAACTGACACAGGCCGTTATATCAACACATTTAGCTTGAATGTGATACGACTGTATCTAACTCAACAACCATAAAGCAATACAGAACTATTTTTTTAAAGATTAATCAATTATAATATGTTTTTAAGTTTGAACTGTTATGTCAAACTCTGTAACTTTTTATCGCAAAATGAACAGGCCTGAAATGATCTGACTTAGCAAACGTTAGCATGCTACTGGACATTCATCATGTACGACACAAATAGTGTAAATATTCAAATTATGTCAACAGCACTTACCACTTTAAATAGAGTTGAATCCTCCTTTCCTGCTCCAGAAAGACGGATTTGGGTCGAACGTGTCTATGAATCAGGCGAATGGGGTTGCATTTAGCATTATTGTGCTAATAATAGACTGCTAGCTGCTAAGCTAATACAGTAACAGCTCCCTAGTACGAACAAGAGCTGCTTAACTACATAAACACCCACTGCTCGTGGTCTGTCATCATCTCATGCACGTGAAGAGCCGAGGCTGTTTTTCCTCAGCTGCATTTGCCCGTTTGATGAGAGAAACATTCTTTAAAGTTTCATGACAGATCCATTTCTCTCTTCCTCTATCTTAGTGCTAGCTAACGTTAGCCACTTTGGGCTACAGCCCGTTTCTCTCCCACTTCCTTTGTTGACTGTTGCATTATGGGAAAATACTCTGAAAGGATAACAAGAGGGAGGAGGATGTCTGGGGCCTGTACCATGATGGTAGATGAACAAATTCAGAATTACAGGGTTAGTTTCAAGTTGACCAAACCACTCAAATCCAGCTTTATTGTTACCATGATGCTGATCATTTAGTCAACTTAGGCTTTGATCCAGTTTTTTGTATTTATTTATATATATTTGTTTATTATGCCTTAAACAACATATACAGAACAATATAACATCCTGAGTTTGTGGAGCACCGGCACATGAATGTGTGACATCACTGGCGAACAGCCAATCACAAGGTTAAAGGATTTGCTAAAGGTTAAGAGATTTAAGAATACGAATAATTTACAATGAAAAAGTGCTTGTTTGTGAAAGAGGACAAATAAAACAAATGATCTTGCTTTATCAGTGCAGTCACAAGTGAAACATTTGGTAAGTTAGTTTGTATAGTTGGAAATATACAGCGATACAGACAATTTGAACATGTAAGGTCAGGTCACATATAGTCATTTTAAAGCATTATCTATTGATTCTACAACTTATTTGTATACTATCTGTATATATGAACATTCATTTAAAATAAATGATTTATAATAACTGTTAAACTAAAATTGCTTTAATAATAATATAAATAATATAAAAAAAAATTATCACTAAAGCCAGACAATTTTTTTTGTACAAGTGACCTTTAATTTGGATTAATAAGATACATTGGGGGAGTTACTTTTTTTGTGTCAGACATGTGTCACTTTGCTCACATCTGATTGGTCCAATTTCAGTTTGATATCTCTAACCCAGAACATAACCTCCTGCCCCGGAGCAGGTTAGCTTGAAGTGTAAGTTACTATGGCAATGAATGCAGTTAAAAGCCAAGCCACTTTCATGGTACCTAAAACCCAGGATTGGTGCAAACTTCACTGAAATCCAGCTTCATGGTACAGGCCCTTGGACTGGGATTTATTTATTTATTTATTCATTTATTTATTTATACATGAAATAGCCAATATAAATACGTAAATTCACAGTTGTTGGATAGAAAACCATGATATGTACCGTATAGCATAATAATATAGGTTTTGACAAATTAAGTAGGATATGTACCATATTAGTTATTATATATTCAGTAAATTATTGAACTGTATTATTAGAAATGTTTATGTAATATCCTCTACCAGGAAAAAACTGTTTTGTGAATTCAATATTTTTTCATGTCATTACCTTGTTTAGAGCATGAGAAAAAATGGAAAAATAAAAAATATATTTAATATTTTATTCATATGTTATGCCATGTCCTCTGTAGAGGACACCGGGACTTTAAAATGTTCTGTTTTTTTTATAAGAAAAGACATGAATAGACATGAAAATGCAAAACAAAAACATTGTGTGTTTTGTTTTAATCACAAATAATCTTTCATTTTTATACCAAACATTATATAAAGATGATTCTCGACTATGTTATGAAAGATATGTTTTGTATATATATATATATTTTTATGCAAAATGTGTGTAAAATAGCCATACACTAGTTTTTCCATATAGGCACCCTTGGTAAATACGATCAAAGAAGGCTATGAAAATGAATCTGCACTGTTAATCCTTTTGATCTGTTTTTTTTTTTTATCACAAAAATCTAACCTTTCATTGGATAATAAGAATGTATATTAAAATTAAAATATCTCTAAAGTATATTACCATTCATATTCACAATTTTGAGCACTCCAGGGGGATTATGAACATGAAATTATGCAGCCATGGCTTCCTGTTTCACAGAAATATAAACTGGAATGAAAACAAAAAAAGCCCAAATTCCCTTAATCATCCATCACAATGAGAAAAAACAAATAATATATTTCTGATGTGCAGCAAAAGATAATTGAGCTTCACAAATTAGTGAAGTTGCTTAAAGAAAAGAGCTAGAGCAGTTCAAAATCCCATTTCCACCATCAGGGCAATAATTAGGAATTCCCAATTAACATATAATATCACACAACTGCCTGGAAGAGGACGCGTGTCTACATAGTCCTAATGTACGGTAAGAAGGAGAGTTTGAGCGGCTAAAGACTCTCCAAGGACCACAGCTGGAGAATTGCAGAAAATAGTTGGGTCTCGGGGCTAGAAAACCTTTTTTAAAAATTGTCAAACAGCCGCTACATCACCACATGTTGTTTGGGAGGGTTTCAAGAAAAATTCTCATAGCTCATCCAAAAAAAAAACTCATGCATATTCAGTTATCAGACACGACTGGAACTTCAAATGGGAGTGGCTTCTATGGTCAGATGAAACAAAAGAAAATGCTTTTTAGCAGCAAACACTCAAGATGGGTTTGGTGAACACGGGGATAAAAAGTACCCCATGTGTGAATCCATCAAGTACCAGCAGATAAAAAATCAATAAGTGACTGACTCTGTTAGAAATCTTATAATGGGTCATGTTTGGATCTTCCAACCGTACAATACCTCAAAAACAACCCAAAAGCGGGTCACTGAGCACAAAACCAAGCTTCTGCTATGGCCATTCCAGTCCTCTGACCTGAACCCGGTAGAAAATAAATGAGGTAAACTGAAGAGAAGAAGCAGCAACATGGAGCTGGGAATCTAAAGGGTCTGGAGTGATTCTGGATGAAGGAATGGTCTCTAATCTCTTGTCAGGTGTTCTTTAACCTCATCAGGCCTTATAGGATAAAATTTAGAGCTGTTAAACTGGCAAATGGAGGTTTCAAAAAGTATTGAATAAAAACGGTGCTGTTAATTGTCGCCAATGTGTATTAGAGAAAAACATTTATTTCATAATGAAATTTCCCCCATTTAAAAATCTTATTATCCAATGAAAGGTTAGATTTGTGCCATTTTTTTAATAAAATATCAAAAGGATTAAAAGTGCAGATTAATTTTCACAGCCTTCTTTGGTCATTTACCAAGGGTGCCGATATTTTTGGCCATGAATCTACAATGTATCTATAAACGGTATCTAATTTGCATATGAATGTGTTCCAGATATGTTAATTTAGGACAAACAATTTGACAATTAGTCAGATTTTAATTACAATTACAAAATATTATCATATTTTCATAAAGGGGTTACACTTGATCACTAAATTCATGTCAGCCATATTTAAAGACCAAGGAAAGGGAGTGGTCATGGTGAAACATCCAATCATTTGGTATCTCTGAAAAGCCCTGAATGTGTTCTGCACCTGACATCCAGACTTAAAACTGTGACATGTAACATCTCAGAGAAATCTCTAAAACATACTCCATGGGAAATGGGAAAGGGTTTCAATATTGTTAATAATATATTATATTATATTTTGTTTTATTTTTTGTTTTATTTTATACATGTAAATTCACATTTGGTGTGCAAGCCATCACATAATATGACTTGACCAGGTTTGAGACTTTCAATGCAAGAGAATATTTCATACTTTATATTAAAGTGTTTCTGAAAAAGTGTGTTATCTGAAATTAAATGTCTATTATTAATGTTCTATATGAAATATGCAAGAGGAGGGTGTCAGAGTGTTTTTATTCATTCATTCATTAATTCGTTCGTTCGTTTGTTCATTCGTTAATTTATTCATTTATTCATTCATTCATTAGTTTGTTCGTTCATTAATTAATTAATTCATTCGTTCATTCATTCATTCAGTCGTTCGTTCGTTCATTCGTTCGTTCGTTCGTTCGTTCGTTCGTTCATAAAATGCATTCGTTCGTACATTCGTTCATTCGTTTGTTCGTTCGTCCATTCGTCCGTTCGTTCGTTCGTTCATTCATTCATTCATTCATTCATTCATTCATTCGTTCGTTCGTTCGTTCGTTTTGTACGTTTGTTCATTCATTCATTCATTCATTGTACAAATCTGCTTCAAATCTAATTCACATATAACTTTGTTTCAAACTTTCATCCGTTTTATGCCATTTATAAATAATTTATTAATTTTAATTCTTGCGAATTTTTCAAAATATATTCACGGGTATCAGAATTTTCTCGAGTGTATTTTCACGAGTGTCAGATTTGTGTATGTATATATATATATATATACATACAGTTGATAGATAGACAGACAGACAGACAGACAGACAGACGATGGATGGATGGATGGATGGATGGATGGATGGATGGATGGATGGATGGATGGAAGGAAGGAAGGATGGGTGGGTGGGTGGGAGGTTGGGTGGGTGGGTGGATGGATGGATGGATAGATAGATAGATAGATAGATAGATAGATAGATAGATAGATAGATAGATAGATAGATAGATAGATAGATAGATAGATAGATAGATAGATAGATAGATAGATAGATAGATAGATACTAATTGAATTTATGAATATTTTGTCAGGTCGCTATCTTCTTTTTTTTCTAAGCACTGTGGTGTTATTTGATATAAAGCATGAACTTTAATGTAATTCATTGGTGGCCTAATTAGTGTCAGTATTGTTTTAAAGTGGGTAATTGTGTTTACTGCTGTTGGGCTAATTTAATCCTTACTCTGAGATGCTGTTTTTTTTCCACCCTTAAAGTTAAACTGTCAAGTTAATAAAATGCGGTGGTGAACCTGCCGGAGCTCTTTGTGCAGAGACAGCCTCTATGCAAAGAGTCTAATTGCATGCCCTATTAGAGCTTATCAAGCTGAACCACATTATATCCAGGGAAGAGGAGAAAACTTGATTTGTTAAAAGAGCACATGCTTATAAAGGGGTTTTAGAAGACATATCAGAATCTTTAAATAAAGATAAACAAGGTTTCTTTACATTGAATGCTTTTCTGTCTTTTAAATCAGGAGATTATCATTTGTCATTTCTCATATGATTCTTCGTGTTTTATATGAAAGCTGCATGAGCCAGAAATGATTTGCACAATATGTCTGCTGCATCTCTCACATTGATTTAGTCCTTCAGCTTGACTGTTTTTGCTAGGGGGCAGTTGTCAGAGGTCCCTCGGTGCCCACCCTAATATCTTCAACACTTGCAGTGGAGCGGAAGACGTGTATTACAGACATGTCAGACAGTGATGGTACCGGTGGGACCACTTGGGTTTTTGTTGTCTGAGATTATTTGGCGAGAGCGGCTCTTGCTCTCCGGTCGGGGGTCATTTATTGGATTGATCATGTTTACCTCTTTAGCGCATGCCCTCTTTTCCTTTCAAGTCAACAAGTGCATGCTCTGGATGCATTAGCATGCATGAAAGGCGATCCGCGAGCTAGTCCTTCAAAACCTCTGCTCGCTCCACATGGATAGTCATTAAAGGGTCTCAGAGAGTTTGCATTAATTACACCTGAAACAGCTGGAGTCACACTGAATGTAATGAGTAAGCCATATGCGACTCGAGCTGAATGCAATTAACGTATGCAAAGAAAACACCAATTATATTTACTTGATGTAAAACATGGCTTGCTCTTTGTCTTTAAACTGAGCTTATGCTTTTTAAATGTGCTTTGAAGAACTCTGGATTTTGTGCAAACAGTTTGAATTAGTGTCTTTGTGTGATGATGATGGCCTGGTTGTGTAATGTTAAAATATGCGTTGTAAAAACACATGTTATGTGACTGTATGTATTTACTTCAGCCCTTTAGATATTTTTTTCAACTTTTATGGATGCCAAACTAGAAATGTTTGTGTTTTTAAATTAATTTGTAATTTTTTCAGCTTTTTTTGCCACCCTTTATTGATACCACACTAGAAATGTTTGTGTTTTTTAATTCATATTGTACTGGATATTATTTAGACTTATTATTATGCCTCTAATTGCAATTATTTAGCCATTTATGCATTTTATTTTATGGAAACAAATTTGATACGAGTGAAATGAAACTGTTGCATAAATTCATGCTCTCATAAAAACATTTAACAATCTGTTTATTTATTTATTATTATTAATAAAAATTATTTCCTGAATGTGTTATGCCATTAATTACAAACAAACAAATGAATGAATGCACGAATAAATGAATAGCATTTTTATAATAATTTCTGTTATTCTTTCTGTTTTCTTCTCTATTATGACATATACCTTAGGGAAAAGGCTTCTCTAATGAGAAGAAAAATGTATGGGTGAGGACTGATTTTATCGATCAGGAATTGATTGAATCATTGGATTGTTATTGTTTGCTAATTGCTGCGATTTCATGTGAGTGACAGGTTGCTGGAGGGAAGAAGTTGTTTTCCTGCCTTCGTGCAAGTGAGCACGTCATCTGATAAGAGATGTATTTGCAAGTTATATATTTACATTTATGCATTTAGCAGATGCTTTTTTCCAAAGCGACTTACAGTGCATTCAGGCTATACATTTGTATTGTCAGTATGTGCGTCCCCTGGGAATCGAACCCACAACCTTTGCTCTGCTAACGCAATGCTCTAACCACTGAGCCACATTTTTCATTTTTGGATCAAATAGTCTTTATTATCTATTGTGACATACATACTGAAAAGACACATTTCGAAGCAGTCATGTTTATAATTGAAAACATATGTTTCTAATAAGTAGCTAGATAAGACAGTTTGGGGTGTGAGTGTGGGTGGAACAATTGGCCAAAGTATTTTCAAGCTATGCACAGGCTATATTTTACTCATGAATTGAAAAACCCCATTATAAGAGCCCATATAGAAAATCTTGAAGGACTCAGCGGTGAATTAGTCTTCAGGGTTCTGACATCACACTCTATATTGAGTATGTCCATCTGGAATTAACTGGATTGTTATTTGCTAATTGCTGTAATCTCATGTGAGTGACAGGATGCTGGAGGGAAGAAATAATTGTCCCACCATTGAGTCAGTGCACATATCATCAGAGAAGAGCTGATGCTGTGAGGGGGCGGGGAAATTAATGTTTTTGAATAAAAAAACAAAACAATGATGTACAGATCAATTATTTATAGCAAACCGCAT
The DNA here is from genome assembly GCA_027564155.1 of Gymnocypris eckloni scoliostomus. Taxonomy (NCBI): domain Eukaryota; kingdom Metazoa; phylum Chordata; class Actinopteri; order Cypriniformes; family Cyprinidae; genus Gymnocypris; species Gymnocypris eckloni. The sequence goes on along the minus strand of CM050436.1, from coordinate 12,046,055 downwards.
AATATTCCATACAATTTTTTTTAAATGTCCAATTTCACGGTGACTTGAACAAAGCAAAATCTGCATTTTTCCTGATAACCCCTAGAACCAACTCACTGTCATATAGAAAGTCTAAAGAGTTTCAAAATAACCAAATAAGAAACTGGAGTGTCTACCTGTTCTTTCCGATATCAAATGTGTTTGGATTATGTTCCATATTTGACTCGTAGTGCAGAATATTCATGATGAGTCCGGGCAGGAGCATGGGTGCAAGCCAGGGCGATAGATTTGGTTCATCAGCCAAGCACTTTATCTCACAGTGGGAAAAGACGCAGAGTGATACTCTCCATATCGCAGGTTCGCTTATCAGAAAGACACAGCCATGTGGAAAATAAAACAGGGAAATCAGTCCAAAGGTCTTCAGGTCAGGGATGTGCTGAGAGTCATATCGACTCAGGGAGGAGACCACAGCACTGTGGTGTTTTAGACAAATAGAGTGATTTGGACAGTGAGGCTTCAGTGTACCAGAGGAGGTGATGAATCATACCGAACCCAGGACACATACATCTGAAGGTGCAGTCTGTTTCCTCAGGCTGGAATGCTTTGAATGACTGATCTCAGATCTAGGCTGATTACCAGCAGGGTCTATCACAGTGAGCACATGGTGAACATTTAGGTGTTTAAATCATATTTCATCCGCCACAGACAGGCCTTTAGTTCTGATATAAAGACAGATGGAAGACAGGTGAAAAACTCATCCGATGCTATCCAGAAGACCTGTCTTATGAAATCAGCCCAAAATGTTTTATAATTAATCTTTGTGGATTGTAGGCTCATCAGACAGTACAGTACTGTACTGTTATTGATTCAAGATTGTTATTAATAAAGAAACAGATACACAAGACATCAGTTTATTTAATGATGAAGCTCTTGGGATATTTATCAATGACAACACAATAAAATAATAAACATGTCATAACAAATATACAATGGATTATACAATGGACAAATTAATGTTTTATTAATTTAAAATTATTTAAAGTGCAGTATATTATTTAATATCTATCACAGCTTCCTAAAATATCACAGCTTTTTCCTCTGTCACCACCACTTATAATCCATAGACTATTTTCAAGTAAAAATGTGTGCCTGCTGAGCCATTTGTCAAAATCTAGAAGTCCTTTAATTATCACTTTTGAGGATCCTACTGTGTTGTCATATCTCACCGTTCAGAGTGTGAAAATCTTAGTCACCAAATAAATATAACCTTTAAAATCATATAAAGTTTTAGAGTCTTTGCACACCATTATTACATATCCATATGCTGTCAGGGCTCTGCCCTGGCAGCCTTGTCTGTGTTGTTGTCTTTGTTTAATGTTTCTTTGCTTGTCTTGTGCCTGAGCACATGGTTGTGTCTTTGTTTGTGTTGGTCATGGCCCCCTTTGTCCTGCCTCCTTGTTTCCAATTACCCCACCCCCTTGTTTAGTCCAAATCTAGTCCTCGTTTACCTGATTGTGTCCACCTGATCCTCGTGTGCTCTGCTCCTTTATATGGTTCTCCTTTTCCCTCTTGTCTTTGCTGGTTCGTTTGTGTCATTAGTCTTGTTAGAGCTCTTGTCCATCCTGTTGTGTTGGTTCCTGCTCTGCTCCACGAGTCCTCCCTGGTCGCTGGTTCTTCTGACCTGACTGTCATTTGGGGCTTCAAGAATTATCATCCCCAGGGCCAAGCTTGGGGTTGCTTGAGCCGCTACCTAGTTCCAGTTAGCCTCCGAGTCTGGAGCTACCCCTTTCCTCGACCAGCCTATTCTCCGGTTGTGTGCCCTGCCCTATTGTGTGGACTGACTGCCTGCCTCGTCCTTTTGTGTATCCATTGTTGTTAATAAACTATATTCCCCATGTTCATTCTGCATCCGGGTCCTTCCTTGACAAACCCTGACATATACTAGATATATAATACTATTTTTGAGGTTTAGAAAGTTGATTCGCAATGATGCCTAAAAAATGTTTAGTACACTGATCATGTTTGGAAAATAAAACAGATCACTGTACTCATCTCACTTTATTACACACACACATATATATATATATATATATAGTGTGTAAACCGTGTGGTTTATAAAGGTATCAGTGTTGTAATGAACAGTGACATTTCTAGCTAGTGAAAACAGTCACAGTACAAATGCCACCCAGGAAATCAATAAAAGATACCTTGTAGGTCATCAAGTCCTCTAAACCTGAAGATCAACATGCACATTCAACAAATATGGTACACTTTGGTGTCTCGTTACTTTTTCATGGCATTAATAAAGGCACAAATCCACTGTGTACTGCTGTGAGAAATACTATACACTGTTTTCTAACATCCATTGCAAGCTTTAACATAAAATGAAGCTAGGTTTAAATGGACAGTGTATCCAAAAATGAAATAATTTACTCACCTGCATGTCTTTTAAACATCTAAGACTTCTGTTTTAAACTGTGGAACACAAACTAAGCTGTTCTGTTGAATGTACGTTTTGGTAACAGGGTTGCAAAAACTGCAAACCACATAAAACAATGAATAGAAAATACAATACCTCATATAATATTTAGTATGGCTTCCTGAGGCTCACCATGTGAAGGTTAAGTACCTCCTTTCATTGATTATTATTTATTTGTGTTAGTATTAGTTTTATTTTACAATGGTAGGCTACTAGTAGGTCTATTTCTATATGATATAAGTAGTATTGAAAGCATTAGTAGCTTAATAAAAACGAACTCAATCTTAAAAAAAGATTATTTAGTAATTACTACTTTTACTACGGAAAACAAACAAGAGTAAATCAATAGCATTATTATACTAAAAAGTAAAACAAATTGTATATTTACATAAGAGTGCATTCAGATTTGTTTTTATTTATTTATCTGTGTTAGTTGCCTATTAGCTTTATTTTACAATGGTAGGCTACTAGTAGGCTAGGCCTATCCATGTATAGTAATTATTGAAAACATTATTAGCTTTATAAAAACTGACCCAGTTGTAAATACAATTATTAAAAATAGATTATTTAGTAATCTACAACTTTTAGGGAAAAACACGAGTAAATTAACTGCATTATTATGCTAAAATTTACTTTTCTTACATTTCCATAAGAGTACATTCAGATAAATTATGTACAGAATACATTTATTGATTTATATTCTTTATATTTAGCAAAATATATGTTTGTTTTAAGCTGTTGTAAAGCCCAAACAAATCTCCACGGCCTCTCTCACACACACAAGTCGCTTTGGAGAAAAGTGTCTGCAAAGTAACTACATTTAAATGCAAATGTAGCTATTTCTGACATATACCGGAAGTGCCTGACAGTGGCGCGCGAGTTGAAAACAGACCCGCGACGCTGCCAGTGATGATGAGGATGTGACGTTCAACCGAAAACCGCCGTTGATCTACAGTAAATGTAGTCCGTTTTGTTTTCCACCTGTGAGATAAACAACTATGGAGTTATCATCACTCATAAAGAAGATCGGTAAGACGCTTTGTATGAGAGACAGTCGGCTTGTTGAGCGTTAAACAACAAACAGCTGATATTGAAGTAGCCTGATTAGCTAAACAGAAGTGAAGCAGGATGTTTTGATCAGATAACTGTTATTTGGCATAACATATAACTTATGCATAATTATCAGTCATGCTAGTATTGATGTTGTATCTTACTAAAAAGTATTTATTTAGCTTGTTGAAGTCATACAAAGACTATTATAACGTTGTTGCGCATGGGTTTTCATAGCAGCTCACTCACAAAGGATCTATCAAAGTTTTCTTTGTTGTATTTAGTTTATGATGTTGATAACAACAATCAATCTGCACATTTTTGTAAACGTGTAACTTAACGTTAGTTGAACTGCAATCTGTGTTATATTATCAGGAAAATGCATCAGCCTGCTTTTGCATACGCTGCAAAAATCTATTTCTTGCTTAGTTTTGTCTTGTTTTACTGTACATATCTAAACATTATTGAATCATACATTTGCTTGTATCACACAATGACTTACGATATTAAGTCTTGTTTTCTGATAAATGTTTCAACGTTTGTGTGTGTGTGTTTATGCTTAAAACAAGAAAATAAAATAAAAAAAACAAGAATATTATTCTGACCCACTGGCAGATATTTTGTCCTGTTTTAAAAAAATCTCGTTAAATGTATAAATTTTTTCAGAAAGCAAGACTTCATATGTTAAGTAATTTTACTTCTCAAGCAAATGTATATTGATTTAAAGGGATAGCCCCAAAAAAAGAAATTTCTGTTGTTTACTCATCCTCAAGTTGTTCCAAACACAACACTATGCATCAGTTGTTGAACATAAAATAAAATATTTTAAATAATTTTGCCAACTGAACCAATTTGACTTCCACTGTATGAAAGAAAATACTATGGGAAATCAGAGGTGAACTATCCCTTTAAGAAAGTTTAAATATTGAAAAAAATATACAAAAATACTTTTGCAGTGGAAAGTGTGTAAATTATACTGTATTCAAGCATCATTATTTTTCTCCATAAGGGCACTCCTTAGTGGAAATCAGAGTTCGGGCTCTTAAAAATATCAGAAGCAAACTGGATCATGGTCTCATTGCCATTCCTGATCTGGTCCAAGAAAAGATGCTGTTTGTCTTCCTTCTGGAATGGTTTAATTGTCCGGAGGTTCCATTGCAGGAGGAAGTTCTGGAGTTGATCGGCATGCTGTCCAAGGTAATTATAATGCACAGAAGGTATGTAAAATGATTTGAGTGTCTTTATATTGCCAGGCTGCATTTATTGAGATGTTCTCAATGACAGGAAGAGATGTTTTAATGGGCCTCACTACAGTGGCACTATTCATTACCAATCAGATCATGAAAGGAAAAAAGTGCAAGTGGATGTCAGCATCCACAGAAAGAACCAGGCAGATTATTCTACTATATGGCATGTTTTGAGTAGTATCTAATTTTGGTTTCCGTTCCATGTCAAAGCACCAAACCGGAGCCCAAATGCTACGTGAGGTAGGGGCTGTCGAATTCCTAACACAGCTCTCGCCTAATGTGGATCCTCGCCTCCGAACAATCGTAGACGGCATCTTCGATCAGCTCTTCCACATCCCAGAGACCCTGCCTAGCTGTCCACCCACAACCTCCTACGAGCCACACTCTGTTCCCTCGCTGCAGACAGGTATAAAAACATTACATTGATTTTATATCCGTCTGTTCTGCAGATTACTGTAGATATCGATGTCATTTATAATCAATGTCCACATATTCCTGTTTGAATAGCTGTATGACAGCAGCGTTGAAATGAACATGAGTAGACTGTCTGATTCAAGGCAGAGGAGAGCATGAAAGTGCTGGGCCTGATTCGCTTTTCAAATGCAGCTGCTTTTGTGTTCTCAGAAGACGAGTCGTCGGCTAGGGGATATTTCCAGTGCAGTAAACCCAAGCAGACAGATGCTCCCACCCCCAGAGTATCATGTAGGTGACATCAACATCAAATTACTTTTTGTTAACTAACTTTCAGAGAGAACTTAAACTCATTAAATCTGTAAAATGGATCACTGTGGAATGTATGTGTTGATCTAATGTCAACACTGATAAGAATTGTCAGGACTCGACTGCAAGTATTTTTTTCTTCTGGAAAGTTTGGGGCAATTATGCAGATTTGCATGCTAATATCTTTATTATTTTAGCAATTTATGCCTGTCAAAAATATATATACATTTAAATTGTTTATATAACATTTTATATACATAAAGGTTTTGAAATAAGCATCTTATTCATACCCGGACTGCATTTATTTGATCAAAAATAGTTAAAAATGTAATGTTGTAAAATATTATTGCTATATATATATATATATATGAAAACTGGAGTTATGGTCATCACATAAACTATATTTCATTGTAATATATTACAATGAAATATTTTAAAATGTAGTTTATGTGATGACCGTAACTCCAGTTTTCAGAGTCACATAATCCTTCAGAAATCATTTTAAGATGCTGATGAAACATTGAAAACAGTGCTGCTTAATATCGTTGTGGAAATCATTATACATTTTTCAGGTTTCTTTGATAAATCCTTAAACAAATTGAATAAGTAATTATGAATAGGTTAAGTATTAGTATGAATGCAACCTTACTGAAGAAAAGTATTATTATTTTTCAAAATAAATCTTATTAAACCCCAAAATTTTAAAGTTTAGAGAATAGTATATTTTTAATGAGGCTTTTAATTTTATTTACAAAAAAAGAAGTTAAAGCAATTCATTTGTGATTTTCAACCATTTGAACTGATGCGTGTAAGACCGTCCCAAATCATTCTTACGATTCTGTCGAAATCTAATCTGTTATCTAGTTATACAATGTTGCTGACATATTTATGTACCTTTAAGAACAGTTGTGTTCAACATATTTCAGAAACCAAATGTTTAAGTTTGCCATGCATAAAAACACATGTACATTGTACAGCAGACTTAAAGTACAGTATTTCACACAAAAAAGAAAATCCTCGTCCTCATGTTGTTCCTAAAATATTGACAGAATTTGCATATTAACATATCAACATGTTGTTGCATTTGTTTAAAGTCTTGAGTCTGACTCTTTTATTTCTTTACCCTGCAGTCAGTACTTCTGTAAGATGCTTGAAGTTCTCTGTGTTCCCATGGATGTCCTTGAACACAACCGATCGACATATATTGTCGTCAAATGAAAGGTATTTGTACCCTCTGCTTGGTGTTATTTTACCACTCTTGCTATCTAATATATATATCTTATTGCCGAAATGACCTGTCGCTTGTTCAATCTTTAGTTCCCTCAGAAGCGACAATCACAATTTAGTAAGAACCACCTGCGAGCTGCTTCGTGACGTCATCATGCAAGACTTCCCTGCCGAAATATTCCTGCAAAGGCCAAGTACAGTTCAAGTAAGATTTAAATGTCATTTCTGTCAGTTGTTTTAACCCCTGATGGGAGCTTCATAAGTTGATTGAAAGCTATATTTTGAGCTCCGTAATCCCCGTTCCATTCTATAATTGAATGCCACTGAATCTGATTGGCTGTACAATGCATTCAAGTCCGGAAAGTATTGGAATGACAGCAGAAAATCGTGTCTTATGTCTAGGACTGTACCGTGGTGATTATCTGGCAAGCTGACACTAGCCGTTTTAGTACAAGCATTTAAAACCGAGCGCCAAGCATTGCTGTATTTCTGTCTAAAATGTGCTGGCAGGGACACATTTGAGATCCTCTTTCTGAGATATGCAGTCTCAATAGCCTCAATGAAAATTATTTATTATTCTGTTGTGCTAGAATAAAGCGTTAGAATAATGCTCTTTTGTTTAATTGTTTACAAATTGAAGGTGCCACTGATTCTGACTCTGGAGTGATCAGTTCAATTAGGTTTATTAAATCAACCTGATTCATTGGCATTGCTTTGGTATCACTGGAGGGGTAGTGCATTTTAATTGGTACAAATTGCACAAGTTAAAAGTCAGTATCAGGTGGCCTTTTATTTAGCGCCTAATTGAATGTAGAATCACTTCCCTTAAAACACTTGCAGCGTTTAGATTGTGTTTTAATGTTATAACAATTCTAAACATGTTCTTGCAGGTTTACAAGACAACATCAACTTCTGTATTCATATATTGCTGTTTTCCCCTCTAGAATCTGCTGTCACTTCTCGGTCTGAATGTTGATGGTGATGTCAGCTACCTGACGTTTCAGGCATTGGCCTGTCTGGAACAGCTTTGCAGGAACTTGAGGAGCCGCCTACGTTTCTACAGAGATCCAAGCTTCTGCTCAGCCAAGCAAGGTACCAAACACCAACTATTATAAATATGTTAACTTCTTCTGTGGAGGTTCACTTTTATTAGCTCATCTTAGTTTAGATTTTTGTAGCATGCTAAAAGTCAGAAAGTTTTTTCTTTCTTTTTTTTTTTTTTTTTTTGCATGCATGCATTGGCTTATTAACTATTAAAGGGATATTTCCTCTAAAAATGAAAATGATGTCATTAATAATCCCCTCGTGTCGTTCCAAACCTGTAAGACCTTCGTTCATCTTCGGAACACAAATGAAGATATTTTTGATATTTCATATTTACATTTTAAACAGAAAACACGATTATTTTTCTTACCCCATTGGCAGATTATTTAGCTTGTTTCAAGCAAAAACTCACTTAATTTTGACTTGTTTTTTTCTGGAAACAAGACAATAATTTTTACTTTTCTAGAAATTCCTTCTTGATTTAAGAATTTTTGTAAGACAAGCATTTTTTCAGTGATTTTGGAGAGTAACACATACGTAAGCATACGATGGCCGATAATGAAAATATCTGAAGATTGTTATGAAAATAAATGTTTAAAAAAAAAAATACAAATATGACATGAAAACCTGTTTTTGAAAACAGGAACTGTCAGATTATGATGCAGCAATGTTATTAAAAAAGAAGCATCTAAAAAGCCTGAGGTGGAGCTGAAGAGTGAGTTTATGCCAATAAGCTAAAGCCTGTTCTATGACACAACCTATGATATTAAACAGATATCTTGGATGCATAACATAGACGTAACATTACAACTTGTATCTGTACAAAAGGATGCAAATGCCAGTGAACATTCAGTTACGCGCTCGTGAGAGAGAGAGAAAGAGAGAGCTCCTGCCGTGATGCACTTTCAACAGCGCGCTGCAAGGACAGCAGATAGAATTTACTATAGATCACGTTGTATAAAGTTCTAATTATAATGCTATGTTTATGGCAGATTTGTGCTATATTTTCATCTACATTATCAAGTGATTCCTGAAATCGCTAGCGCATTTTCGAAGCCATATGAAAACAATTAAAATTTAAGTATGCCTACTGTTGAACAAATATGACGAAAAAAAACACTGCTGAATTATTGTAACAATTTTTTTTTAAACATCTAAAAGCAATATGACTGTCTCAAATAACTCAGTCAATATCGGGCATTGCATTTGAGCATGAAACTAAACACTGGTAATGTGCAGCGCATTCAGCATATTAATAACCCAATGCATCCTATATTAGATTAATCAGATATGCATGTAGCTAACCCAGTCATCACTACTTGACTTCAAAGCCAAGCTTATCTCTCTTCTCTCGTCTATATTTTGGACTGCATGCTGTGACAAATTAAACAATCAGAGTTCCAGGTGCTGCCCAAAGTGCTGCTTTAACCAATCATAAAAAAAAAAAAAAAAAAAACATTCCACGATCATCGTTTTCATGATCGATCATCGCTGTCACGGCCGAGTACTCGATCGTTGTTGCACATCTCTATAAACAACGTAAACACTAAACAGCGTATCCGCATACATACGTTGCATATGTATGTGATACACTCCAAAATGGCAATATAGTGTGACACGGAGTAGACACATTTTTGAATAGTCATTATTTTTGCTTTGCATACAAAAAGTATTGTCATAGCTTTGTAAAATTTCGGTTGAACCACTGATGTCCCATGGACTATTTTACTGATGTCTCCTTGCTATGTTTCTGAGCCTTGATCATGTTAGGATCCTTGCTATCTATGCAGGGTCAAATAGCTTTTGGAATGCATCAAAAATATCTTAATTTGTGTTCCGAAGATGAACGAAGGTCTTTAAAGGTTTGGAACGACATGAGGGTGAGTAATTAATGACCGGATTTGTGGGCGAACTATCCCTTTAATATCAGTTGCATACACTTCGGTTCAAAAGTTTTGGGTCGGTAAGAATTATTATTTTTTTTTTAATGAAAGTATCTTCTGCTCTTCTTATAAATTAAAAGCACTAATATTGAGATATATTGTTATATCATTTCAAATAAGTGTTTTCTATTTTAATGTATTTTGCAATGTCATTTGCTCCGTTGATAGCAAAGCTGAATTGCAATCATCTTTATTTCAGTCTTCAGTGTCACGATTCTTCAGAAATGATTCCAATATTTGGTGCAAAAAAGACATTTGCATAATTATCAATGTTGAAAATAATGCTGTTTAATATTTTTGTTAAAACTCTAAACCTTTTTTTTTCAGGATTCTTTGAATAGAAAGTTTAAAGAACAGCATTATAAACACTAGCCCCCTGTATAACAGACAAGGCTTAAGCCTAGTCCCAGACCAAAATGCATGCCTGAGCTGTTTTGCACTGGACTTGCACTTCCACTGACATATCTTAAATATATCAGTGTCATTGATTGTTTTTTTCTAAGGCACATTTGTAAAAGATACTTAGATTAACTATGGCCTGATCTTGGCTTAACTTAAGTCCTGTCTGTGAAACCAGGCCTGTTATTGTCAATTTTGATCAATTCAATACATCCTTGATGAATAAAGGTTTTAATTTCTTTAAAAACAAAGTCTTATTGACCCCAAACTTTTAAATATGTATTGTTTAGCTCCTATTCTAAATTTTATTTTAAAATTGGAAATGTAAGACTTGTATAAATGCTGAATTAAAATCCATCTTATTATTTCACCTCTTTAGACCCTGTTTCTCAGAACTCGTCTATCTCCTACCCTCAAGAGGTGAGGGCTACCCAACGCTCGGGAGTCTCCTCCCCAGAGGAAATCTCCCCCAGACCCTCTGTGGTGGGCAGACCCGGTCAGCGGGTAGGTGGGGATGGCCAGGACGGAGATGCTGCCTCTTCTAGGTGCTTTATTCTCTACCTTTAAAATAAAGAACAAGATTTTCCTTTATTTATTAAATAAAAGAGTGTTTCCAGGCCTGGAAAAGGTTTATTTTGAATATATATATTTTTGGAATATGATAAACTGTAAAATATTTAATTGTTTAAACATTTATGTTTAAACATTTATCTTTGTGTATATATATATATATATATATAGACTTAAAATGTTATCTTTTTTTATATATATATATATATATATATATATATATATATAACGATAAAAACAAATTATATTCACCCCAAACATTTGACTTAAAATTATAAAAAAAAACTACAGAGTGTGAAATATGGCGTTTAAAGGCTACAATTACTAAATTTAGGTTTAACTTGGAAATGATGAGAACTAAATCTAACGAACGTATTTGTCACCACCTTTGAAAGATCTTTTTTTTTTTTATTGCTCACAACCATTCATGTCTTTAGCGATTAAGAATTCTTTTTGATTTGTGCGGTACAGCAGTAGCAGCAGTCAGAGAGGGGCTCCCCCCAGGCCAGCCCAACAGTCTCCCCTCCCGCAGCCCCACCCGGAGCTCCCTCTGGAGATGGAAGCGGAGGACTCACTGGAGCTGCAGCTGCAGCAGTGGAGCCTGGCTAGATTCGCCGTGGCGGCCTTGGAGCACGCTCTCCCTCTCATCAGGACAGGTGAGAGTCCTCTTAAACCCTCTTTCCTGTTTCAAACGCAGCTACAGCTGCTGCTGTTCCCCTCACACGTATGCTTCCATCGCTCATCATATTCCCCTCTTTTTTTCTCATCCCCACCCTCTCAGAGAGCCTGAAGGTTTTCCAACGGGTGTTAGAGCTGCTGGCAGAGGCACAGGGGCTGCTGGGAGACAGCATAGCCCCCGAGGTGTGGGACGAGCACAGCCTGACTGCGACAGAGCTGGCAAGTGTCTTAAATAACCCTTCTCCACGGTGCAGATCCATAGCCATGAGGCTGATGTCTGCATTAGTGCATACAAGCACACACCTGTCGCTGCTCCGTCTAACCCACTCCACTTACTCTGAGGGACAGATGGTCATTGTAGAATGTTAAGCTATCAGCGCAAATCAGTCATGGCACGACCGTTGTTTTTTAAGCCAGTTTTACCACTTAGAAGTCCCTGTTTGCTCTTGACAACTCAATACATCTGCTATTTCCATCTAAAATATTTGTATTGGTTTAGTAAAATACAGTTAGACTTTACAGCTTATGTTAAGCTATAACTCGTTTCAGTATGGCTCTATTCAATAGCATTAGTAATGAAATAGCTCACATGAAACTTACTTTTAGAGCATATTAATGTTAGTGCATTAAAACATTTCAGGTTGAATAAATTAACATTAATTAATGTATTATGAATGAACATTAATTAATAATAAAACATACTACATTTTTAAGTTAACCTAGATTAATAAAATCTATTTAATTGCTGTTTATATTAGTTTATGATACCTAATTCATCAACTAATGTTAAAGTAATGAGCCTCATTGATAAAATATTACTTTTTTTTTACATTTAATTTGATTTATTTAACCAAGATGGTCCCATCGAGATACAATATCTCTTCTATTATAGAGTCCTGGTCAGTTTTAACCAAAACGCATATATGTTAACATTTCGGTAAAATTCATGTTAGTTCATAATGCATAAACCATTCACAAAATGTTAACGTTCACAACCGTATTGCAAAGTTTTACCATTATCACTATATTATTTTACTTTGTTTCATCCAGCTTATGAATATTTAACATAAAATTACACCAATGCATTGCGTTATACTCATAGCAAGGATTATGTAGGTCGCATCGCACTGATTTACAAATTTGTCTCATCCAATGATGTTCATTGCCCGTAGAAATCTTTTTAAACTAATCCATTGTGCTTAGTGTGTGCACACCTATGAAAACGTTCCCCGCCGCATATGATTATGTATATTTCAAGGCATGCCTCTCTCCCTCATTGATCTTTAATGCACGCTCATGGCGTTTTATCTTGAAAAACTGCTGTCATCTGAAAACTTTCTTTGAAATGCACAGGACTCTTGCTGCCCCCTGCTGGCAATAAAATGACATGAGATTAGTGAGTCTCTCAGTACTTATGTTTTTGTTTTGTCTTGTGAAAGAGGGAGAAATTACAGGCATGTATAGAGACATTGGGAGATGTTATATGCTACCACCATGGCATGACTTCCTCTGAGCAACCAGAATCGTCACTGATCCACCACCGAATGGTCTTCTCGGGCACGGCCATTTTCACAATACGTCTTCTGCAAACCTTGTTACCTGTGGAGAAGGTGAGTGAGCATATGGCTGTGCCATTCTTAGACATTAATTAGCCGTGCCACCATCGCTGAATGGACATATGGCTGTGTCCTTCACGGCCATTATTAAAACAAATGAGAGTGTGAAACACACCAGAAGTCACTGTGAAAGGGTCAATTGTTCAGTTAAGCTGTAGACCTAAGGACAGCACTGTAATTACAGACATTCATTAGTGTGTGCTTGTTTAGTGTACATATGTGTGTTTATTTCCTTATGTATGATGTCTTTACAAACAGGCTGGAGATAACCTTCCGGAAAGTACAGTGGCTGCCATGTTCCTCGTGTGTCTCGACTCATCCTTCAGTGTGGCATACCCCCTCATCCATGAGTCAGCTGTGGCGTACCTAGAACAGGCTTGCTTTGAAAGATACAGCCTGTATCGTAGAGTATCCCGTGTTTCTCACTGCATGGAGGCTGCATACACTTTTTTAAAGGACGCACAGGCTGAGGTAATGATTGGAAACTTTCAAGACAAGATATCTACTAGAAGAATATGTAGCTTCTAGTGGGTTCAGTGAATTAAGGCATCCACATATATTGAAACTGTGGTTGATACCGGTAAGCTGAAAATTATTATATAATGTTATAGCTGATATTAAACACTTGTTTAAATAATAAAAAAACAATAAGTACATTGAGATTTGAGTCATTTTGAGGTTTCTAAAGGCTTATGTAATGCTTGGAAAATTGTATGGATGACTAACTTAGTATATATGCTAAAATAATATATTCCTTCCTATATATTTTTTAGATTAAAAATACATTACAGAAACATTTACTAAAATGTAAAAGCAGAGGAAATGAGCTTGAACAATGAAATTATCCATTAATGACTGACACTGATATCCTTTTGACAAACATTTATAATCTTGTATGGTCCACCCAATTGGCCCAACAATGGAATCCAATGGTGTTTAAAAGTTTCCTTAGTGTTTGGTCTTTTCTGTGTGCTAATTTTAAGACTTCATCTTAAAAAAAAAAAACACCTTCGCTCTCTTTCCTTACCTTTGCTCTCTTTCCCTTAACCTCTCACTGTCTGGCTAGAATTTGCTCTGAACACTGCCTAGAAATTTGTATTACAAGCACGTCCTGTGTCTGTTTGCCTCTTTATAATGTATTGCTTATTGTATTCCTCAATTGTAAGTCGCGTTGGATAAAAGCGTCTGCTAAATGAATAAATGTAAATGTAAATAGTTTGAAGGGATAGTTCACCCAAAAATGAAAATTCTGAAATGAAAATCCCTCAGGTCGTTTCAAACCTGTAAGACCTTCGTTCATCTTCGGAACACAAATTAGGATATTTGTGATTAAATATGAGAGCTTTCTGAACGTGCATAGACAGCAATGCTACTGACACGTTAAGGACATAATTAAAATAGTCTGAGTGACATCAGAGGTTCAACCTTAATTTTATGAAGCTACGAGAAAACTAAAATAATGACTACTCAGCAATTTCAGTCTTGAGGGTGAGTAATTCAATTTTATTCTGATTCCATTATATTATGACCTCGAATTTAGGTAGAAATGCAATTTGGTTGTTTGTGCATTTCTAATAATTATTATTCTGATACTTTATTATTCTGTTTTACTTTTTACTTTACTTTATATTTTACTTGTTCATTAGGAATCAATGTCGCTTAGAATCTCTCGCGTTGGCCGTGTATGTAGATCTCACAGCCACAAACTCGCTAGTCTGTTCATCATCCAGAGGTTATGGCTAACACTATTTAATAGGCCACCCATGCTTGCCATAGTAGTTATGACTAGTACTATAAAGTATGGCACCCCATGTTTGCTAGTACCCCAATAGTCTAGCCCCTCATAGTAAATGCAACCGCATAACAACTTAACTAAAGTCAAGCAGTTAATCAGAAATGTCGAATTCCTCCTGATGTGCTCCATCTAACCTGAGATCTTGCATGTAACACTGGATGCTCCGCAATCTCAATAACCGATTTGGTACCAATATATCGGGCATCCCTACGTTAAATGTAATCAAGAAGATAGTAATGCAACTTGAATAATGGTTTGTCTTTAAATGATTTGCTCACTCAAATATTATTATTTATTGTCGTTCCAAACCTGTAAGTTCTTATTTTCTGTATAACTATTACTTTAAAGAATTTTAAGTAGAATTGATTCAAGTGAAATGTTTCTTTACAGGGTGATAAGAATTGGCATGAGCTTTTGGAGCTCGCTGACCAAGGAATAGATGCTTTTCCATACCACCAGCACCTTCCGGTGGTGAAGGAATGCATCCAGATTTGCTCTTACCTGTAAGTTGCTCACAATTATGGAAACTGTAAAACCATCATTGACATCTGCTGTTTTGTCTGGCACTGCGGAAGAGGTGTCATCGTGTAAAAATCATGTCTCTTCGTAGGTGGAAATTTGCACAAGCAAGCCCGCTCCTGCAGTCGGAAAGTCAGAAGATATTTCTGAAACTTTTGTCTCATCCTCTGTCCCCGGTGAAAGCAGAAACCTACTCCTGCACTCTGAGTATTTTGAAGGTACAAGATGTGCAGTGGAAATTGGGAGATCGAGCCTATTTTAAGCTACTTCCAGTAGATAAGTGACAGGAAAGACAGGGAAAAGTTCACCTAGATTTGGAAATGTGAATATTGCAGCTAAACCAGCTACTTTGTTTGTCAAAGTTCGACATTAACTGATCTAACATGGTTTTAAGTGCTTGACCCAGTCCGCCAGTGTATCTTGTTCTGCAGTTCAGTGGTGAACCTCAAAGAAGAATGTCCACAATATATTCACAAACAAACGACTCTGACGAATTGGACTCTGTTATGTTATTACATGTAACAAAATTAAGTATATTTAGTTTTTTTCAGATTTGTGTGTTATGTTATATTATATTATTAACATATTTAATTATAATATTACATTTACACTAGAAATTAGTTTTATTGTTTGAGGCCAGATAGAAAATATATATTTTTAAGAACTTTTATAGTGTTATAGTTTTTTTTAAAGAACATTTATAGCATTACAAAAGATACAAAGGTTTATATTTCAAATATATCCTGTTCTTTATATTTATTAAAGAATCCAGAAAAAAATATTTTTCCACAACTGTTTTTTTAAATTGATAATATTAATACAAATGTTACCTGAGTACCAAATCTACATTTTATAATGATTTCTGAAAGATCATGTGAAACTGAAGACTGCTAAAAATATAGCTTTGCCTTCACAAGAATAAACTACATTTTAAAATATATTAAAATAGAGAACAGTTTTTTTAATGTAATGCTATTTTACAATATTACTTTTTTTACTTTATTTTTGATCAAATAACTTCAGCCTTGAAACCCATAAGATACTTTTTTCAAAAACATTCAATTTAATTTTACCAAAAATAGTATATATTAAAATATTTAAAAAAGCATGTTTACTATATGTTATCTATGATCCAAAGCAATTGTTAGAGTATTTGGCAAGCTTGACCACCTGATGACCTGATATTTCCAGATAGCAATAGACCTATAACATAACATATAATGGTTGTGTTTAGTATACATTGAATTTCTATTACATTACCTACCTATTACACTCCACATAGGGTGTTGGTGAGCCCTGACCTCTGTAGAAGGTAATATCCCACCCTAACTTCCTGCTCTCATCCCTACAGGAGTGTTTAGGAGTTCAGAACGTGGCCAAACCTGCGTCATCCATCTGCAGCGGAGTGTATTTCTTGCTTCATTTCCGTGTCCTGTATGAGATCAGTATGTTTGGCCTTCAAGACCAAGCAAGAGAGGTGAATTATTAATCTTCCTGTTTCCAGCAAGACCCCCAAGTAATGCACAAAGAAGAAATATTTTTATATACCAATACCCAGCTTGCTGATAAATAATGTACCCACGCTCCATGTTACTGAGGTCATGCTAAGCTAATGATTGACATTGGAAATGCCCCTGTCTCACTGCTGTAGGTGGCAGTTGGTGGATTTGGATGAGGTAGCTTGTTGTAAGTGCAATATCATAGCGCCATCAACTAACTTTATGTGTGATCCAAAGGTGAGCGCTGCTGCCAAGGATATTCTACTCTATCTGCTGAAGGGACGATTGATGATGACAGCTGCAAGTTGGAGCAGATTTAATGAGGCACTTTACCCGGTCATTCCCATATTACAGGTGCAAACTCTCTTTCCTTTCTCTACATCTCTTGTCACACGCACACACAAATACACAGCTGCAATATAACCGTCAAACTGGCTGAAAAAACAATTTCCAATGTAATATTAACGTGTTTGCGAGACGCCAGAGGCTGAATGGTAATATCCATGTTATGCCACAATCTATTTTAAACAAGGTTATTTTGTACTTTTCAACAACCGAAGCTGTGCTTCATTTTTTTTTTAACTACTTCAACTGTGGGTGGGGTGGGGTTGAAATTGAATATTCCTAAATCTTGTCAAGGTCATCACATTTAATTGATTTATGTTTAGCTGAAGCCTCTGAGTAATTGGTTTGTGCTGTCAATGAAGCAGTGGTGAAATGGCATTGTGTGTTGTGTGTTTATTTTTTTTCCAAGATGGATTTAAGATTGAGAGTCTATTGTCTGCCATGGTTGTGTTAAAGCTTGGTGTGTTTTTGTATATTAGAGTTACGCAAGCACTGAGGACGCACTGGGAAACTGTATCCTGCTGATAAGTGAAGCATCTGCTGAAAAGGGAGATGAGGTGTGTTCACTGACTGCTAGACTGCAGGCGGCCCTCCGGCTTCTGTTCACCAAGCATCATGCGTAAGTTAAACATGCACATCGGTTTGGATATCTAATCCACTTTCTTTAGGCAGTAATCAACAAAAGATGAAAATTCTGTCATTTACTCATCCATATAATTTTCTTTTGTGAAGCACAACATGAGGTGGTTTGTATAATATTAACGCTGTTATTTTCCAATGAAAATTAATGGGAACTTGAATGGCAAATTAATTGGGCAACATAAAAACAGTCCCAGATAGATATATTCTAAATCTTCTGAGACCATACAATAGTGTTTTTTGTATAAAAAAGTCATACATTGTACTGAATGTGTGCTTATAGTTTAGTTCAATTCTTTTAAAATAAATTTTTTAACTGTACTTACAGATAATGTAATATTAATAATGAAATAAAAGGCTACTTAAGTGTATTTTAAAAGAGTGCACTTTCGAAACCATTTCCTAACACAATTAAAGGTACTAAGGACAAAGCGATTTTTGACAAACGATGTTGATATTTGAAAGCATCAAAACAAACACGCCCATACCCCAACAGGACCATGCCCGAGTCGTCCCTATTTTGATATCTCGGCTCCACACATATGTACACAACCCTGGCATAGCGACGATTGTGGAAACAAGCGAAGATGACACACAAGTATATTCAAACAAAAGCCAACACAGATAAGTTGTGTATAACAATGCAAAATCAACGTTACACAGCTATCAAAAAGAAACGATTCGAGCCCTTCCCGCTCCTTGAGTTCACTTCACCGCTGGAAAGCTGCTCCGATATTTTTATGGGTCCTACCTCTTGCCTGATCGTAACGCATCTTTTTAATGTTTTGTTCCTCCGATATTTTCCTATTTTTTTTTATCTTTCAGTTCTCTCTATTAATAGTCGATATGCTAATATCCGTCCTGTACACTCAAATTGAGCGGTTGTATTCTTAAAAAAAAGAGTACCAATTGTACTCTTCTCTTTTTCAGTACAAGTCACGCCCCTTACTGCTGATTGGCTGTAAGTGTGTTTTGGGATTTTTAAGGTTTCAAAAAAAGTGTGCTATGTTTTGTCAAATTAAACATTTCACTGTACATTATAAATTATAATCTATTTTTGTAATATTTTCATTCTTTATATAGGTACGTTTATTTGGATGTTGACTAACATACGAAATCACACACATGTACTTCATTATCATTTTAACCATACTGTTATTCAATATTTTTTAAATGTACTAAATTACAACTTCATCGTTGCAATTTTTTTATTACAAGTGTATTTGAAATACACTTCAAATACACGTCAAAAAAGTTATCTAAAGTTCAGCTAATTGCATTTAATTTAAATTTAAAGCTGCAGTCTGTGTAACTTTTTTTGGTTAAAATGATCCGAAATCAATATTTGAGAAAGTACCTAACCCGCCAGTGCTCAAAACTGTCTTCTTACTTTAGCCCGATTCACAACGGTTAGCTTGTAATAATGTTTTCTAATTTGAGTGGCGCGGGTAGGTTTTTGTGGGAAATTCGAACATGGCACTGCGTCATATCTGTAAACATAAATTTGCTACCAACGGCTCAGTCCCCTGCTCACCCCTCCCTTTAGAGAAGATACGGGGCTAAGATGCCGTCGTCTGAGACTGCAGAGGGCAATGAGATTTCTTTACAAAGGTAAATTAAGGAATTATATTTACTCAATTATTCAATAAACCGATGTCATTGCGATTATTACTGTTAGTTGTTCATCCTTGTGTCAGTGTTTTTACGCAAGAACAACATAGTGATGAAACGCGCTCTGTAGAGCAGTTTGTCCGTTTAGGGTTGCTGTAGAAACACAGTGACGACTTTCATGTAAGGGGACCGCAGTGTATGTAGATATAAATTGCTCATTCTAAGGTAATAAAAACAACGGTTTATTATGTAAGGTCTTTATACTCCTCTGAAAATGTAGTTATGTATATTGTAATGAAGAGGCAGTGTAGTTAGATCCAATTGCAGCTTTATTGATAGACAAGAGGTGGTCAGACAGGCAATGGTCAAAGGTAGTAACAGGAGTAATGAAGGCAAGGCAGAATCAACAACAGGGGCAATGCAAAGGTCAGGGCAGGTGGCAGACAGAGAGAGGATATCTAAAAGCAGGCAGGGTCAAAGGCAGGCAGCAAAGCGGTCAGAGTAAATAGGCAGTCCAGGTGAAAACAGGGGAAACGCTCAGAATGTCAGCCGGTGCAAAACAAGACTTCGCACCGTGTGTAGGGAAGTGTGCTGCTTATATGTGGGTGAGTAAATGAGGTGCAGGTGTGGCAAGACAATCAGGGTTGATGAGTGACAGCTGTGTAATTAGTGCAATGGTGGATATGTGTGTGTCGTAGTGCAGTGAATGATGGGAGTTGTAGTCCATGGGTGATGTGTAGCTGTAGTGTGGTGTGGTGAGAGGCAACCAGATTCGTGACAGAGCCCCCCCCTCAAAGAGCGGCTTCACACACACACGGCACAATCCAGGAGGGTGGTGGAGCGGAGGTGGAACCGGGGGAGGGAACGGAGGGCCAGGTCCATGTGGGGCCAATGAGACAGGAGCCCACCAGGGCAGGCGGAAGAGACAGCAGAGACGTGAAGTGACACTGGGTAAACTGCTGTGGCGTGACGAGACTCTGGCAGGTCAGCGGAGACGTGAGGTGACTCTGGCAGGTCAGCGGAGACGTGAGGTGACTCTGGCAGGTCAGCGGAGACGTGAGGTGACTCTGGCAGGTCAGCGGAGACGTGAGGTGACTCTGGCAGGTCAGCGGAGACGTGAGGTGACTCTGGCAGGTCAGCGGAGACGTGAGGTGACTCTGGCAGGTCAGCGGAGGCGTGAGGTGACTCTGGCAGGTCAGCGGAGACGTGAGGTGACTCTGGCAGGTCAGCGGAGACGTGAGGTGACTCTGGCAGGTCCGCGGAGACGTGAGGTGACTCTGGCAGGTCCGCGGAGACGTGAGGTGACTCTGGCAGGTCCGCTGCCCACCGGGGCGGAGCAGACGAGACAGGCGCCCTCCGGGGCGGATGCAGACGAGACAGGCGCCCTCCGGGGCGGAGCAGAGGAGACAGGCGCCCTCCGGGGCGGAGCAGAGGAGACAGGCGCCCACCGGGGCGGAGCAGACGAGACAGGAGCCCTCCGGGGCGGAGCAGACGAGACCCCTGGCAGTGACTGGGACCTAGAGGAAACTGAGACACAAGAGGCAGAGAGCACATATAGTCTTAAGGACCGAGGCAGGGAGTTTAGGTGGCCATGGTAGATCCAGGGCCTCAGGCAGCCAAGATGAATCAGGGGACTCCATGGGCCATGGCGGGTTCGGGGCCTCAGTGAGCAATGGCGGGAAGCTCCCCCCCAGAAAGTCCCTGGGGAGCTCCACTACCTCAAGGGGGCACTCTGGAGGCGCAAACGTCAAGGGGCATTCTGGAGGTGCTGGGTCTCGCGGGCGCTCGGAAAGCGCTAAACTGGACAGAACCAACGGAGAAGGCGAGCTGGGCGGGACCAGCGGAGACGAAGGAGAGCTGGACGGGACCAGCGGAGACGAAGGAGAGCTGGACGGGACCAGCGGAGACGAAGGAGAGCTGGGCGGGACCAGCGGAGACGAAGGAGAGCTGGGCGGGACCAGCGGAGAGCGAACTGGGCGAGCCGACTGGAGAGCGAACTCTGCGAGCTCCTGGACGGAGCGGACTCTGAGCGGACTCTGCGCGCTCCTGGCACGGAGCGGCCTCTGGAGCGGACTCTGCGCGCTCCTGGCACGGAGCGGCTTCTGGAGCGGACTCTGCGCGCTCCTGGCACGGAGCGGCCTCTGGAGCGGACTCTGCGCGGCCTCTGGAGCGGACTCTGCGCGCTCCTGGCACGGAGCGGACTCTGCAAGCTCCTGGGACGGAGCGGGCTCTGGAGCGGACTCTGCAAGCTCCTGGGACGGAGCGGGCTCTGGAGCGGACCCTGCGACACCCACAGTGAAGGAAGAGCCAGCATACAACAAAGCAAAGTCCATAAGGCCCCTTAAACTGCCATTAAACTCCCCACCAGAAAACAGAGATTTGTCAAACTGGGATTTGATGTGTTCATTGAGCCCGAAATAAAACAAGTCTTTGAACAAAAATTCGTCGTACAGCGGTACCTGATAAGACAGCTCCCAGAACTGGTGGACATACTCCTCAATAGACAGGCCTGCCTGGCGAAGATGTAGGAGTTGGTCTATGGAGTCCATGGTTGAGCTGGGTAGCCGAAATAAAGCCGCTGGATCTGAGGTGGCGAAGTCTTCTGTAATGAAGAGGCAGTGTAGTTAGATCCAATTGCAGCTTTATTGATAGACAAGAGGTGGTCAGACAGGCAATGGTCAAAGGTAGTAACAGGAGTAATGAAGGCAAGGCAGAATCAACAACAGGGGCAATTCAAAGGTCGGGGCAGGTGGCAGACAGGGAGGATATCTAAAGGCAGGCAGGGTCAAAAGGCAGGCAGCAAACGGTCAGAGTAAATAGGCAGTCCAGGTGAAAACAGGGGAAACGCTCAGAATGTCAGCCGGTGCAAAACAAGACTTCGCACCGTGTGTAGGGAAGTGTGCTGCTTATATGTGGGTGAGTAAATGAGGTGCAGGTGTGGCAAGACAATCAGGGTTGATGAGTGATTGGTGACAGCTGTGTAATTAGTGCAATGGTGGATATGTGTGTGTCGTAGTGCAGTGAATGATGGGAGTTGTAGTCCATGGGTGATGTGTAGCTGTAGTGTGGTGAGAGGCAACCAGATTCGTGACAATTATATTGCATTTCGGTCCTAAATATTACACAGTGCACCTTTAAACTCTAATGCATTTTCCTTTATTTGCAGTTAACATGCATTTAAGTGGCTGAAAACGAATACACTTGATTGTAAACTGAATGCAAAATATATTATTTTAATATTAAGTCCTTTAAAAAAAGGCTTCGTTTACAACTTTTTAACAGACTGAAAAAGTAATCTGTTATTCACAGAAAATAATAATCAGCATTTATAAATGCTGTATACTATTAACCACACTGTTATTATTTAATTGTAGTGTACTTTTATTGTATAGAATAGAGCAGCTTGGTCTAAGGCTGTGCAATTAATCGAATTCAATTAAAATGCGTATCTCGTCAGTAAAGCCGTAAATCACGGTTCCGTGATTGGCGGTAAATCTCCATCACCTGTTTTCAGGTGGAGCAGCAGGTAATACCGAGCCGTAGTTCACTGACAAGCTACGCCATATTGCGTTCATAATCGAAGACGATTCTTCTGCGATTACAAACACGATATGTCGTAGCTTGTCAGTGAACTATGGCTCTGTGTATTAACTGCCGCTCCATCTGAAAACAGGTGATGAAGATTTACCGCCAACGGCTTTACTGACGAGATGCTTAATATTAATCGAATTCGATTAATTGTACAGCCTTAGCTTGGACTTAATAACTTCTTCCTGAGCTAAAAAACTTTTTCCTAAATGCTGTAAATACCGTGACTCTGTTTGCAACTTATAGCGTGAGGAATACAGCAGTCCAACATATGCTACCACACCTGACCAGCGCTGGTGGAGCCAGACCAACCCTGGACAGCTCCACACTGTCATGTTTACCAAATCTCTATGTTCTTAATAAAAGTGTGGACATCAAGTTGAGCAATTCAGACAAGGCATATGTGAAGGTAAATCACTGCCCTCACTCAGCTGTGTATTATTAATGCACTCTACTGTTGTATTGAGTAGTTGTTGGTGAAGAACTATTACTGGCATTGACGTCATGTGAAAAAAATCCAACTTTATTTTTGGAGCTGTTCAAATAAGCTTTGGTTAACGCTCCGTTTTATTTTTATTTATTTTTTTACAGGTGGAGTCTGTAAATAAGTTATACAATATTCTTACGTCGGAAACGGTAGATCTAGTTTTGCGGAGATCTGCGGCTGAACAGCTGACTATTGTTCTGCAAGGTGAGGAATCCATACTTTTATTTTATTTCATAAAATACAAATTAAATACTTATTATATAAAATAAACATTAACTGAAGTTTTATTTCAGCTAGTTGCCAATGCAACATTTCTCGATTTAGTTTAGTTTAAGTTTAAATACTAACATACCTAAAATTAAATAAACATGCTTTAAAAGGAAAATTATGAAAATGATTCAATATGTAACTAAAAATGATAACAGAAAAAATAAAGTCTAAATTAAAATGTTAACAAAATCTGTAATGGTATATCAATATTGCTAAATTAACACTAACACATCCAACTATCTGCATTATAGCTTAATGTGTGGACATTTTTCTCGAAATACCTCACAAACCAATTTTAAGTGTTTAGAAGCAAGTGTTTGATCTCTGAAACATAAATTGACAAAGCAGATTACATATTCAACATGTACTAGATACAAAGTCTTGATTTATATTTCATTATGTTCTTTATAGATTCATCAATGCATGCTGTGCTGAAGGCCTTGGGTTTATCAGACAAGCTCATATCTTTCATCAAGGAGTGTGTCAACAACAATGTGGCGGTAAACCTCACATTCGCTTTTGTTTCGTGCGCCTTTTATCATGAATGAATTCGGGAAACTGGTGCCTGGGCATGATGCTTCAGTTAATGATGTCAGTCAAGAGTGAGTCAGTATTAATTCACATCTATTGCATGATCTGTACATCCCTAGGCTGAAAGCTGCCAGCTTTGTCGAGTATTCCGGCCTGCTTATGTGACTAATTAGCGAAAATTATGCACCGAAATGTCTGGCAATTATGCCACGAGCAGAATCCGATACATCATCTCCATTTGCCATGCCTAGTTAGTGCTCTTAATATCATTTGTGACTTTGCTTTGGTTTTTTGTTTTGACTACTTGCTTTGGCTTTGAGGCTAAGTTTTTGTGGTGTTATAGTCTTACTGTGAATGTTATGACTGCGCTCGTGATTTTGTTGACTGTGTAAACACTTCTAGACTCGATCATGATGACTTGTTATGACATTGCACCGGTGGCATAACACTTTTATAAACAACTTAACACTTCGTTTATCGCGGCTGTGATTTTTCCTAGGTTTAACGGAGTGTGAAAGTTCTTCTGATGATTATTAAAACGTCTCTAATTATCTGTCTTTATTTTATTCAGTACTTCCAAGAAACCCAGACCTTTGCAACTCATCTCTTGTGCCTTAACTATGGGATCTATTGGCACTAGAAGGTTTTGAATTCAGGTTTTTATTCATTATGTAGAGCATGGATTGCTTGTTGGAGCCCAGCATATGCATGCTGAGAAAGCTGGTGTTTGCAGACCCCTCCCTGCGTCACAGTCTGGCTCAGCAGACATCTCTTCTCATCATGTTGCTCAGAGGTACGGCCTGCAAAACATCCCTCCAGCATTAATTCATTCAGTTTACCGTAGATAATTAGTCCCAAGCACCAAAGTTTTGTAGGCACCTTTTGTAGCGGTTAGTTTTCTTATTGTTTTACATTCTCTTGGAGTTTTTGTCAGCCACTTTGGTACGATTGGGAAGGATTTCAATGTTCATAGTGCCAATTTTGGGTCATTCTCTGTCCCTCTAGCACCATCAACAGTTCATAATCTAGTAGCACGGTCACTACTGTTCAAATGTTTGACGTTAACGGTTCCAGGAATTCATCTCCTTCATCCTACACACACACAGCTGACACTCACTGACTGCTCGCGAGCCAGCCACTCGCGGAGGGGAGTGGCCTTGTGACTCGTGCGACTACTGCACACAACTGAGGAAGTTCTCCTGCACTTTCCGTCTTTGACGACACGTAAAAAAAAAACTGTGCATACCGCAGAAACGGTATACCGAAACATTTTTGTGGTTTTGAAACCGTGATTTTTCAAACCGCGGTATACCTTGAAACTAGTTATCGTCCAATGTCTTATGTATATGACTTTATTCTTTCAGATGAATACAATCAGTTATATAAAGAAATGTCCCCAGAGCCGTGTGGAGTACTTTTTATGATGGATGTTATTTATTTATTTTTTCTTCAAAATCACAACCCCCATTCACTGCCATTATAAATCTTGGAAGAGCCAGGAATTTTTTTGATGTAACTCTGACTGTATTCGTCTGAAAAAAGAAAGTAATATACACTTGGGATGTCTTGAGGGTGAGTAAATCATGGGGTAATTTACATTTTTGGGTGAACTATCCTTTAATTGCTGCTTGTAATTGCACACTTTCTTTTTATATTTACTGCTGAAAATGCAGAGCTATTGACACTCTCCTTCCAGTTCGGTAGAACATTGCACAAATGGCAAATGTAATTTTTATGCATGCCCCACATGTCCAGACATTTACCAGCATTTCCAAGTGAAGAGCTCCCCTGTATGCAGTTTGTGAATGTTTGTGATAGCCTAGTATGGTGTTGTAAAATTTGTTTTTCTGGCTCAAGCCCTTTTTGTTTTGTTTTACTTTAACATCTATTATTGATGAGTTGTGTTGCTTTCCCTGTTATAGTTTTGTTTTCATGTTTTATTTTACCTTGCTCTCAGGATGTAGCCCTTGAAGCTACACAATTAACCATTTTTATGTGTTTATATACTGTACGATTTCTGCTTTGACACCTTTGTACATTTAAATGATTGCTCTCCTGGTAATATGATTTCTTATGTTGCATCTTTTTAAGCTTCTCTGTTGATAAAGGAGAAGCAGGGTGATGTGAGCGAGGCTGCCGCATTGATGTGCATTCTGCTGTTTGATGAAATATCAAGAATGGATGTTTGGTATGTTTTCTTTGTTGTACGGTCTATGTGTCTGTATGTAAAATATCTGCAGCCAGTTGCATTAAACCCTGTCAGTTAACAAAACCCTAATTGATGACATATAATTATGAATATGTGTTTTCTTTAACTTAAAAGAAAAGTTTACCCCAAAATGTAAGATTAGCTGAAAATGTACTCAACCTTAGGCCATCCAAGATGAGGTTGCTTATATATCAGAACAGATTTGGATCCATTGGTGAGCAAGTGATGTAATGCTATATTTTCCAAATCTCTTCTGATGAAGAAGCAACCTCATCTACATCTTAGATGGCCTGAGAGTGAATAAATGTAAGTGAATAAATGTTGGTGATACCCAAAAATTGTATTAAGTGGGGTTATTTTGGACTCTGACTTTCATGGTATTGACAGAAATGCATAAAAATCAGAATTATTTGGCTCACGTTACATTTTAACATCTTTGTTTCCTGATCAGGACTGATAAAGCTGGCTCAGAAACAGGCCTGTCTTCCTTCTCACTGCCTGCTGCCATTATACGGAGGTAAATCACATCCATTACGACATTCTAGCTGTGCATTAAAAGAAATGGCCATTTCATTTCACCTTAACCTTACTTTCAGAGGTCATGGGTAAATTAAATGGTGATTAAACTATTATTTGACAGATTAATTGCATATTAAATGTGTTATCTTATAATTTCGTACAGGTACAATCTGCCGTTTCAAGCTCCTTCACACCATGCGGTGAGTCCCTACTGCTCAGTTCTTCCTCCATCCTCCGATTTGCTGAGTCTGAAGCCTGCCTGGGAAGCACTGCAGATCACCTGGAACACAGCGTGGCATTCTGGGATTGATGGACTGCTAGAGCATCTGAGGGGGTTTAGGAGTGATGTACCTGAGTAAGTTGGATTTGGGTTTTCAAGGATTTTAAATGTAATTTAATTTGTAACACTTTAAAAATAAGGTTTAATTAATGTTAAGAATGAACAATATTTCTATGGGATATATTATATCAGTGGTAATTTCAACATTTACTTATACAGTTATACGAATTTAAAGTTGCATTTGCTAACATTAATTAATGCACTGTACTAATGTGAATAAACAGTGAACAGTTATATTTTACTTACTAACATTAACATTCATTTTAATTACTTTTACGTACTAACATTAACAAAATAAATGCTTTCAAATAAATTGTTAGCTAATGCATTTACAAATGTTAACAAATCAACCTAATAAGTGAATTTTGAAATTGTTTTATTAGAGTAGTATTAGTATTAGAAGTTTTGGATAGTAAATCTAGATCATCTTAAGAGTTAAGAAGATAGATCACTTTCATTGTTGAACTGTTCAGAAACTTTAGCCATGTACAATTTATGTTTTAGGATAAAATATTTTTTAATACGCAGCAGCTGTTGTTTTGTTGTCAAGATTAAAAGGATTACAGATCTGCTGGTAGTAAACCTGTCTGGCACCCTTCAAGAAATAAATGAAAATTCTGTCATTATTTACTGTCATCCCAAACCTGTAAGATGTTATTTGTCTGTGGAAGGAATACATAATAAATAATTATTTTGAAATCTTTATGCAACACTTGCAATATATCAACAGCTCATTCATCTGTGTAAAACTCAAAAAGAAAAAAAGTTGCCATAAAATGTTCCTTATGATCTTCTGAAGCGATATGACAGCTTTGTGCAAAGAATCAGGCAAATTAATTTATATTCCTTTATAATCATCAGGACATATCTATCACACGTTTGCATCCAGAAATTAAAAACATTTACTTTCTGAATCCTGGAGTTCTGAATGGCTTAATGTTTTCTCCCTACACCTCTTTAACCCTCATTTTTTACTTTGAAGGTTTCATGGTGAACTGGTGCTGTCCGAATCTCAGGTGGTGGTCTTAAAAATAAGCAACTTAAGGTCCGGGTTACAGGACTGTGTTCACGCGGTACAGGACGCGAGCTCCCACAGCACCGTGACCTTCGCCTTGACCAGGATGCACCTGTACCTCCTCGCAGACCGCCTTGCACTCAAATCCACCGCCCAGAGCAGCAAGAACATCCTGCAAACCCTGAGCTGGCACAACGCTGTAGAGAGGTAAGCTCTCTGTGTGTGTGATCTATTGATTTGTTTTCCTGTATCTCCAGATTTGTGATCACCAGGCATTACTTTGCATGAGCTTGATGGAGTGCGCCAGCATATCACAGTGCTAAACAATGAATGAGCTGACACATTCAGACACAGTGTTTTATCTTTGGAAAAATAGAGCTTAGGAATGACACTGGTGCTACAACTAAATATAGTACTGTTCAAAAGTTTAAGGTCAGATATTTTATTAGTAAAAAAAAAATCTGAAAGAATTCCATTCTTTTGTTTAGCAAAGATGCATTAAATTGATCAAAACTAAAGACATTTATAATGTTACAGAAGGCTTCTCTTTTAAATAAATGCTGTTATTTTGAACTTTCTTTTTTTTAAAGAATCCTGAAAAAAATGTATCAAGGTTTTCTGCAAAACTGATAATAATATTTTATGTTTCTTGAGCACCAAAACAGCATATTTTTATGATTTTTGAAGGATCATGACATGTGACACTGAATACTGGTGTAAAGGCAGCTGAAAATTAAGCTTTGCCATCACAGGACATTTTAAATATATTCAAATAGAAAACATTTATTTTAAACTGTACTGATTTTTTCACAATATTACTGTTTTACTACCTTTTTTATCATATATAATTTTACAAAAAAATAGTGCTGTCAAACGATTAAACGCGATTAATCGCATCCAAAATAACGTTTTTGTTTACATAACATATGTATGTGTACCGTTTATTTATTATGTATATATATAAATACACACACAAACAGTATATATTTTGAAAATATTTACATGTGTATATATATTTATATTATATATAAACATAACATATTTTTCTTAAATATATACATGCATGGGTTTGTGTTTATATATACATAATAAATATACAAACACAAACACATGCATGTATATATTTAAGAAAAATATGTTATGTTTATATATAATATAAATATATAAATGTATATACACATGTAAATATTTTCAAAATATATACTGTTTGTATATATTTTGTATATATATATACAAAATATATACTCTATTGTATATACATAATAAATATACACAGTACACTCATTTATTATGTAAACACAAACTTTTATTTTGGATGCGATTAATTGTTTGACAGCATTAATAAAACATCTTAGTAGTATAATGGTTGTGTAAAACAATGCAGTGTAATAAATTGTGCATGTGTTTTTAACCAGAGAATGCACACCCTTTAAAATATTTTGTAATAACCATTTTAAAAATAATATACAATTACATAATATTTTACACCCTTGTAAGACACATTTGAACCCTTTAAACATTGAGAAATATATAGATAATTATGCATATTGTAACAATATAACAGTTTTAATGTATTTTTAATCAAATAAGCACAGCCTTGGTAGGAGACTTCCCTCAAAAACATTAAAAGTCTTACAACCCCAAAAATTCTAATAATAAAGTAAACTATTTGTATTATTCTGACAGATTTCTGATGTTACGTCCAGCCTGCCGTCAAGATGAGAGGCTGCTGGTGGACATTGTGTCATTCCTCAACACCTGCTTCAAGCAGAACCAGTCTGAACTGGACCACCAGGACCTAAAATGGCTCTTAGAATTACTCCTAAACCAGGTATTCCTGAACAAACCATAGCTGTCTTGAATCTGTTATGGATGAGTGCTTGCATTTCTCCGAGATTACTTTGGAGACCTCGTAAAACAATACAGAGACTTATTGTACCTTGGTAATTAAATTAGTTTGCCCTCCTGCCTCAGATGAACAGTGTGGTGTATTTATTAAGAAGAGCTGAAATAAATCACACTGGGAGCAATACAAATACATTAATATTGTATTAACGCTTGTAACAGCGAACCGTTCATCAGCTGTCATTGTTTTTGTTTCTTATACTGGGATGAATGGCTTTATTTCTTAAAAGTCTCTTCCTGCATTACCTCGCATTAATTTGTATGTATACAAACAAACCTGCCTTGACGCCCAACAGAGAACGCTGGGTTTGATGAAACGCCTGGTGGGGGAGGTGGTGAAATGCAGAGAGCATCCACAGTCGCTGGAGTGTTTCTCAAACATCTGTGCTGTCTAAATGAAACACAGTCAAATACAGTGCTTTTTTATGGTGCCTGCTAAAGCAAGCACATGCTTATTAATATTCTTTTGCACCGAATTTTAAAATGTAACCCATCCTGCATCATTAGAGCTTTGGTCATGAATGATTGCTCAAATCGTGCAGCTTAATGAGGAGTTTACTTTTGGAATGTTCTAGAAACCACCTGCAAGTGCTATTATTCATAACTAAAACTATTAAAATCATTTTTGGTAATTTAAATATAATAAAGCTGAGCTAAAATAAAAAATATTAGATGAAAAACATGAAACTTAAATGAAAACTGTAAAATCTACTTGTAAATGTGTATCTAAATATATGAAGCAATTTGATTTCTAGTGATGCTGACTGAGGAATTTGTTATAAAGCTGCTGTTTTTAGTGTCATTCCTATGACAGATGAGGATGAGGATGGTGTCATCAAATTGTGTTCAGCTGAATCTGGAGTGATCCGATTGCCATAATTGACAGATCCCATTGTTAAGTACTTGTGTGTTCGTGTGTGTAGGAGTCGCACATCCTGCTAAACTTGTTGCTGAGTGGTGAAGCGCAGACCCACACACGGATCCAGTCACAGGGGGAAGCGGACAAGCTCCAGGCCCACCTCAGTCACCGGCTACAGAGAGAACTGACAGGGCTCTTCAACACTCTGCTGCTTCGAATGACACACACTTCTGACAGGTAACACACACACATACACAGCGGTGGGTGACACAAACGCAGGATAATGACTCACAAACTGAATGAGTCACTCTCACACACACAACATGACTCCATTGACTCATTTAGTGACTCATATAGCTCCATCTATAGAACAGACCCACACTCACTGTGGCACCAGAGTCCTGTTTGAAGACTATACATTTTTTTTATTTCTCACCATTTCTCTTGATTAACTGTTAGGACATGTACTACAATTCAAAAGTTTGGGGTTGGTAAGATTATTTAAAATGTTATTGAAATAAAATGTTAAATAAAATAAAAAGTCTCTTAAGCAGAGTAAAATAATAATGTTGTGAAATAGTTTCAACATATTTTAATAATGTGATTTATTCCTTTGATGCAAAGCAAAATTTTCAGCAGAGGTGGAAGTACACAAATATTCTACTCAAGTAAAAGTACCATTACATTACTGAAATTTTACTTAAGTACAAGTAAAAGTACCAGTCTAAAAATATACTCAAGTAAAAGTAAAAAGTAGCTCATTTAAAATTTACTCGGAGTAAAAATTACTTTTTTAACAATGGGAGGGAAAAATGGGATAGACCAAAGGTGTCAATCTCAGTACCTGGAGGGCCACAGCCCTACACAGTGTAGATATTACCCTAATTAAACACATCTGATACAGCTAAACTAATCGTTTAGGCTTATTTGAAAACTACATGGTGTGTGTGTTGGAGCAGGGTTGGAACTAAACTCTTTAGGGCTGTGGCCCTCCAGTAACACCCTCCAGAGTTTGACACACCTGGGATATGGGCCTATAAATCTCAAATTAGGTGTTTTTAATTAAAGGAATCCGTTATTTAGAATAATAACACATTTAGGCTGTTACCAGGGAAATTAAATCAGTATCAACAAAATTAATCTTTGCAATGCAGAGGAAACGCAGAAGCTTCATCTTAAGTGGCATAGATGTATTACACACTGACATGAATGCATTTAGCCTGCAGTTACAAATGCAGAAATAATGTTTTGACAAATAAGATTTATCATAAAATGTGACCCTGAACCACAAAACCATAAGGGTCCATTTTCCTAAATTGCGATTTATACATCATCTGAAAGCTGAATAAATAATATTTCCATTGATGTATGGTTTGTTATGATCGGACAATATTTGAAAATCTGGAATCTGAGGGTGCAAAAAATCCAAATATTGAGAAAATCTCCTTTAAAGTTGTTCAAATTAAGCTCTTAGTTTTGATATATTTACAGTAGGAAATTTACAAAATATATTAATGGAACATGATCTTTACTTAATATGCTAATGATTTTTGGCATAAAAGAAAAATGTATAATTTTGACCCATACAATGTATTGTTGGCTATTGCTACAAATATACCCCAGCGACTTAAGACTGGTTTTGTGCTCCAGGCCAGGGTCACAAATGTTAAATAGTCATTTGAAATACAAAAATAAAAAGATACTTTAAATGTTGAATTAGAACCACCAGTAGGTGTCAGCAAGTCACTGATAAGAGAGTCATTGGGATTGAACAGAATCATTTAAACGGTTAATTCAAGGAACAAAACACGTCATTGCTCAGAGTCAGAGACGCAAAACTGTGTATGGTGGCTGTGTTTGGTATTATTTTTGTTGTCGAAATAGAGCAAAAACAGGCAATATGGTGTCTAAAACGCAAGTCTCTTAATTAACTTCTTGTTTTTTGAACTGTTGTAAAAAGCAAAACCACAGGCCTATGTAATCATGGTGATTTTTTTTGAGAAAAACGGCATTATTCATGTGATGTTGACTTACTATATTAAATTATATAAATATATACATTTTCTGCTTCTATATCTTCAATTTTGTGATCATTCTAAACGCATTTTAACGGACTGAATCACGCAGTGAAAGAACGCAGTCCAAATGCACGCGGATTAGTCTAATCTAACGTTACTAGATTTCACGGCACACTGTTTAGAGTGATTTGTTTGGTTTTTGGCAAAATACAGATAATGTCAAATCGCACATCGTTAAAACAACAATTACTATATTATCTCAGATGATATTGCACACCCTGCACCACTGTCTTTTTGGCTCATTTGTGCAAAACCGTCAAAGCTTCATTTTAACCACCAATGCAACGATGTAAGTATTTACCTTACGTTACCTCTACATGCTTGTGAAGGGCGATGTCGAGATGTTATAAGCTGCTAGTTCGGTCTCCTGAGGCAAACACAGCTAACACTGCATAATAGAGCATAATAGAACAATACTTCACACAAAATATACTTAAGTAAAAGTAAAATTACAGATTAAAAAAATTACTTAAAGTACAAGTACACAAAAAAGCTACTCAATTACAGTAACGCGAGTAAATGTAATTCGTTACTTTCCACCTCTGATTTTCAGCAACCATTACTCCAGTCTTCAGTGTCACATGATCCTTCAGTAATCATTCTAATATGCTGTTTTGTCGCTCAAAAATATGATCAGGGTTGACAACAGCTGCTTAATATTTTTGTGGAACCTTTTTTTAGGATTCTTAAGTGCTGTTCTTTTAAAATTTCAATTAATTAATTTGAAACCTTTTGTAACATTATAAATGTACTTATTGTCAGTTTGGATCAATTTAATACATGCTGAATAATAATAATCCTGCTGACACCTAAATTCAAACGGTAGGCCTATTTACCAGGGTATTCCAGTTATTGTAGCTAAATCATGGGCTGAAATTAACTTTGTTTTTGTTGTTTTACTTAGTAGCACTGGTGCTCCCAACTTCTAAAAATTAACCACAATTACAAAAACACAACTACAATTTATATATCAAGGAACAGCTTAACCCGTTTTGCTGTGAAACTGGGCATTGTCCTGCATGACATTTGTTGATTTACATTTACATTTATGCATTTAGCAGATGCTTTTATCCAAAGCGACTTACAATTGCATTCAGGTTATACATTTTTAATCAGTATTTGTGTTCCCTGGGAATCGAACCCACAACCTTTTGCGCTGCTAATGCAATGCTCTACCACTGAGCCACACAGGATTGGGAGATGCTTGCAGGGAAGGAAGTGTTTGTTGCCGCACAAGGTTCTGATAAACATTTGCATTTACTCTGCCTTATAGCTGTATAAGAGGCCCAACACTTGCTGCACAAAACATCCCCCAAACCATGACACTTCCTCCTCCACCTTTAACTAACACTAACTTTACACACTTTGGGTTCAGTCTTTCCCTAATTTGACATGGCACATAATGTTTCGCATCATACCCAATTAAATGAAACTTGTTTTCATCACTAAAGTGAACTTTGGACCAGTTCTCCCTCCACACAACATGCTCCTCAGCAAAGGTAAGCTTAGCCTTTTGATTCTTTCTGCTGATGAGAGGCTTCATCATTTCAGAGGGCACTTTCAGTCCGACTTCTCCTAAACATGCCAAGACATATCATTAACCTGTTCAGGACTGAACTGTCAAGCAATTCCAGCTGCAGTGTTGAACTGATTCCCTTGATTGAGCAGGGCTTGAAAACGGAAAAAATTAAATCGGTTCACTCCGAGCAGAATCAATATAAAGTGCTTTGGGTGTACAGCAATACACAAAAAGCGCTATATAAATGCATCATTCATTCATTCATTCATTCATTCAATGTAGCAGCTCACAGCGGGCATGTACTGTGCAGTAATTAGTGAATATTTTGTTGAGAAGTGATACGGTTTGCACCACAACCATTATTTGCATTTGCAAAAATGCTCCCAAATATATATTTTTTCTCACCCATTAAATTCCAGGAGCATATGCAACCAAATGGTCTCAAATTCAAACCGTGTAAATATCTTTCATTAAAAAGTTATGTAGTACATGCCAGCAAAAGATTATGTAGTAAACCTCAAACCTGTGTTCCCCATATTCACACCACAGTTCAATGTGTCCGAAATGTGCGCTAACCCCCGCTTCACGGACCAAGAAGCTTCTAAGATTTTTTTTTTGAGTAAAAGAATGATATCATTCTTTGATCTGAGTCTTTTTTCTAACAGGATGATTGGTTTGGAGACCGCTGTGCATTTTAATTAATTCTTCAAGTGTATTCAAGAGCCGTATCTGCTATTGAGATTAGTGCGCGCCCGTGGTTAGTGAGGGTGCAAAAACACTCTGTCACATCTGTTTGCTCCCCAAAACACACTCATTGAAACCATTTAGTCCGACAAGGTAGATTTGTTATTCCAAAACACTCCTCCTCTTCTCTCTGCCGTACATGCACAAAATGTTTTACTATCCTCATTAGGAGTCTTCTCCTTCTACCTGCCATCTGGGGGAAATACAAATCTAATGACGCTTTTGATTTAATTTTGTTATTTATGGAATAATTCTTCTGAAAACTCCTTGAGGATCCGTAAATTGGAAACTCCCACTGTTTGTTGTTGATGTATCAAGGCCCTGTAATGCAAATCTGATCTACTAAGATATTTCCCTGCATACATTTTTCAGTTTATGAGCAGCAATCTAACGGGTATAATTTGTTTGGGGTGCTTGTTATGGCACTTCTATATTATAATTGTTTGCAATCCATAATAGAAGAAAAGTATTTTGGAAAAACAGCATGAACATGTTCCTTAGCAAAAAAACACATGGATGGGGTGGTTTGATGCTGCAAGAAGAATAGAAAGCATAAATAATTTAAATAAATACAAATTTAGCAAATTGATAAAATTAAATTCACACGATCAGGACATTTTATTTTATTGTTTTACCTTCAGATTTTTAACGTTTTGGCTACCAGCCCTTGTCTTGAAGTTCTTGGTCAAAATAAAATAAACTACAATACAAATAAAATAAATACATTATCCTTCAGAAATCATTTTAATATGATATATGGTGCTTAAAAATGCGTTTTTTTTGTATTATCAATGTCAAGTTGTGCTGCTATTTCTGTAGAAACCATGATACATTTTTGTTATTCAACATTCTTTAAAATGAACATTTATTTAAAATATAAATATTTTGTAACATTATAAATATCTTTACTGTCATGTTTGATCAGTTTAAATAGTCCTTACTAAGTTTAAGGTACTACTGTATCTTATTGACTTATACTTTATCTTATAATTTTGAAGAGTAATGCATATAGTGCTTCATACTAAGGCGAAGATCCCGATTATGTTTCTCACTCATTTGTCATCTTTTTTTAAAGGATGTGTGAGGTTCTGTCTGGGCCGTTTGCCTCTGAACTGTCTCTGCGCCTGCTACAGTGCCTTCGCTTGTCCGACGCTCCATGCTTCTACGGCCTGCCATCTCTAGAGCGCACTCTCAGGACCATGGCCCATGTGACCGCCCTGCCCGGCTGGAGCACGCACACACCCAGCATGGAGCCAAACACACTCTGCCTCAAGTACCTCAGTGGCCTCTTGGAAGTATGCATACACACATGTGCTCAAGTGCCTTGGTTACACAATAAAATATATTTTGCACAGATTATACACCCTTCATGTTGCTCTCATCCAGACAGAACACATTAAACGCACACTCACACTCAGGGTCCAAGATGTTCCCAAACACTTAAGCATGAATCACTTCATACCGACCAACCTGTGTCTCGGCTGCATCTCATTTCGCATGATGAAATTTATTTTTCTCCAGACTGCTAATTATGATCTTGTTCCTTTTTGACTGCTCTTCCCAGGTCATCTCTTCATTCTACGTAGATTTGGGCGGAAACTCAATGTCCTTCATGGGCAAAGGAGTGACAAAGAACGCAGTTATCTGCCTGCTTCATCTGTCACATGAGATGATGAAGGAAAGTAAAAATGAGGTCAGAAATGCCATTGCAATTGACACTGATACCACAAGGCTTTGAATATGACACAAGGGGGTGCTAACACTTCTTTTAATCAATTTAGTGAACGTGATGTTGGCGATTATATCGATTTGTCACTAGAAATCTGTATAGTATTAAGTTGAATGGTTTTCAGTACAGCAGTACTCCATATTTAGAGTGTTTGTGTGTTGTTTAAGGACTGTATATCCTTGTGGTCTCTGGGCCGTGAGCAAAATTCTGATGGGCAGAGTGCCGCCCAGCTTGGCTTGGCCTGGTTAATTCCCCTGTGGGTGGACCGAGACCCTGAGGTGAGACCTTCATACTTTTGGAAAGTTTACATGTCCTTTGGTGTGGCATGCTAAAGTCAATCTAGAACTGTTTTAAATATAATTTGCTAATTATTTTATAATTATTATGAATTCAGTTTGCTGTAAACATGATAATTTTAGTTTTTTTTATTATTAATTTAGTTTTACACTATTGGACCAATTAAAATTAAATATTTATATATATCGAAAGTCGATTACTGTAAAAATTGGGGAAAACACATTAATGGTGAATAGTTAGTGTTTTGGTATAATAAATAGTTTGATATAAATATTTGGAATTAGCCTATAGTTTTGTATTTTTTATTTTAGTTTAGGCGTTATCAATTTATAATAAAGTTTTTGTAATTTGAATGAGTTTATTTTTAATATTATAATATTAATTTCATTTTAATTATTAAGATTAATTAATTAATTACATTTTATTTATATAAGTTTAAATAATGTAGTACTTAAACTTTACATTTTGCCAAGGCAAAAATTAGTTTTTGTCAGATTCATCTAATATTTATATAATTTTAAAGTTTATTTCAATTATGTATTTTTTTTTATTTAGTTAACAATACCCTCAGTTAAAGAACTTGACATATTTTCCCATACATTTATATAATTTTTAACCTACAATGTTTATTTTGACAAAAGTCCATGGACATCCTATGTATCTATAATATATATATTGATTATACAATTTGACAGTGTTTCCTAAATGAAGTTCTGTCCAAAATGTAATTTAAAAATAACGTCCCGCCGTAGTCTTAATTGGATCAAAAGTACAAGATCTGAAATAATTGAAATTGTTTTAGATTTTCAAAGCTCCATCAAATACTGATTCACCATGTTTTCTTAAATAAACATTCTCTGTACATTGGCACTGAATGTAATCATAGACAATGTAAATGTATTACATGTACGTGTCCATAATTTTGATGAAAACCTTATTTAGCAGTTTGTGTGCCTTGGCCTTCTATTTTGGATAGTTTTCCCAAGTACCTGTGCATGTCCAGACCTCCCTCAGCTCAGCAGATGCTGAGCACTGAAAAT
The DNA here is from genome assembly GCA_027564155.1 of Gymnocypris eckloni scoliostomus. NCBI lineage: Eukaryota > Metazoa > Chordata > Actinopteri > Cypriniformes > Cyprinidae > Gymnocypris > Gymnocypris eckloni. Next base: position 12,007,565 of record CM050436.1, on the reverse strand, counting down.
AATGGGCATGACAAACACAAATTTGTGCCAGTGCTACACGCCAAAGAGCCCATGGCAGTTAGCACTGCCAAGCACATGTGCTGGGTCTGAACACAAGTGTGTGTGTGTGTGTGTCTGGCTCTAGGTCCGTTGTGCCAGCCTGGCTGTGGGTGCAGCTCTGAGTTCACTGGAGAGCGGGTGTGTGGCGTTGTCAGAGAGTTGCCAGAACATTTCAGGAGGTCTGTGGGCCACGGTACTCAACATCCTGCTGGACAGACAGGAGTGCAGTATGGTGCGCCGAGAGGTGAGTCCATCCAGCTTCAACTTGAAATCGACACAAAAAACTTCCTGACTGCATCAGACTGAGAGTCTAGGAAGTGCCCTCAGTCCATTTCATGGACCATTTGATGCATGTTGGACAATGGAAAGTGCTGGTTACAATCACCAGCTCCAGAATGACAGGCTTATTTTTCTTTATGGTATAATCTATTCCAGATAAACATGCCCCTAAATGATATACATATACAGTACCTGTCAAAAAGTATAATATAAAATATGTATGTGTATATGTGTATATTTATTTATATATATATATATATATATATATATATATATATATATATATATGTGTGTGTATTTATTTATTTGTGTGTTTCTGTGTGTGTGTGTGTGTAAGCTCACCAAAGCTGCATATATTTGGTCAAAAATAATATAAAAACAGTAATATTATAAAATATTATTAAACTGTTTTCTATTTAAACATATTGCAAAATTGTATTTATTCCTTTGATGCAAAGATTAATTTTCAGCAGCCATTACTACCAGATCCTTTGGAAATCAGTATTTTCTGATTATATTTCTTATTATTATGAATGTTACTTCTTAATATTTTTGGAAGCTGTGGTACACTACCATACAAATGTATAACTAATAGTATAAATAATAATTTTATTCTGCAAGGATGCATTCCATTTAATAAAATTGACTAATGACATTTATAATGTTACAGAAGACTACTATTTCTCTAATCATTGGCTACCAATAATAATTGAGCACTAGATAAACATATTATAATGATTTCTGAAAGACCACGAGACACTGAAGACTGGAGTAAGGGCTACTGAATATCTAGCTTTAAGGTCACGGAAATGAATTACATTTTAAATTATTTTCAAATAGAAATGTTATTTTAAATTTTTATACATTGTTTCACAATGTTGCAGTTTTACTGCATTTTTAATCAAATAAATGCATCGATGCAACACCACATGACAAATGCCTCTACAGTAAACTGATGCCTCGTTCTATTTATGATGTACAAAGTACAAATGATTTGCAACAGTCGCTTTATCGCATCCAGTGTAGACAGCTTCTGCATCTAAGAGACTTCTTTCAGAAAAAAAAACACGGAAAAATTAAAATGTTTAATATCTTAATTATTTAATCCAAACCTTTTACCGATTAGTGTACAAAGAAATAAAAAGTGCTCAGTAGCTTCACAAAGTAGTGAGTTGGCCGCTTCCTGTCTAAGTGGGCGTTCTAGGTTAAGTTGCAATTATGATTAGATTTTAATGTCACAAGTCAGAATGCCTCTGCAAGTCATATTCGTTCAGATATGTGATCTATTTCTGAGTGTTTCATTATTAGTATAGGTTTGGCACAAAGACATATTCAGAAACAGGAAGAGAAAAAGAGGTTAAAGCAGCATAAACAGTCACACTTTAAAGGGAGTGTATTTGCATTTCTCTCTTTTCAAGGAATTTGCCACTTGCTTTGTGCGATTCCATTGAGAATTCAACCAGCATGCATTTCCATTAATTTACAAGAAGATGGCAGTGTTGCTGACTTTCATGTTCCCCTTCCCTATAGGCAGCGTTTATTTTGCAAAACCTCCTTGTGATGCCAATGCCTGCTAATGCAGAAGAGGCCAAAGAGTGTGCCTGGCAGGTATGTTTACATGAGAATAAACGTTCAGAACTGAATATCAATAACATAGCCGCTCTTAAAAGCTCTGTAGACATAACAGATCTGTCTATGGTGATTTCTGGTTTCCTCCGTATTATATTTCCTGTATTTTTTCTTTCTTTCTTTTTTTAATCTTCATTTCTACTCTTTCTTGTGTCTCCCAGAGCCCCTGTGTGCATGATGAGGATTCAGGTCTGTGTCTGGTCGGGCTTCCTGCCCTGCAGGCTCTGTTGTACCACTGCCAGTTTTTTGAGAGCGTGGGCCAGATGGTGAAGAGCTGTTACACGGGCAGACATGCCTTCACCCTCAGCCCCCCTCCACCGCCAGCCAATGTCACCCAGGGTACGGAGTCCACGCTCCCAGAACACTGCCAGCTATTAGTGAATGTCTGACTCTGTGGCATCCATATGCTTACAGACATTATTAATACTGTTCTGTTCTAGAGATCATAGCCGGTGTGCTGCATATTTTAGATGATGGTGTTTACATTTATCATTCGCTTGTTTTAACAGAATTTAAAGTATTAGTAAGCTGTTAGAGGTAATTATTCCAGTGGATATAATTTAATAGTACATTTTTCTGTTTTGTTTGTGTGTGTTTCTTTCTGTAGAGACCGATCTGAATGATTCTCTGAAGCACTGGAGAGAGATGCTCGCTCCTCTAAACCAAACTCAGGCCTCAGGATCTATGTCCACCTCCAGTACTCTGGTCAGTTGACATACATTTGTAGTCGGCCACAGATTTTGTTCTAGCAGGGTTTCTGCAGGTCTTAAAGGGGTCATCGGATGCAAAATTCACTTTTCAAGTTGTTTGAACATAAATGTGTGTTAGAAGTGTGTATACACATCCATCCTATAATGATAAATATCCACCCAGTGTTTTTTTTTTTTTTTATCCCTATATTAAATCTCTTTTCTCAAATCAGGCTGTTTTGAGATTCCTGTCAGAATGACATTGTTCTATACACTGCTCCCACGATAGTTGATTGACAAGACCGTCTTACCTTAGACCCGCCCTCAGTGAGCTGTCATCCGTCCGCCATTGTGTCGACTCCGGTGCAGGGGAAGACAAGAATGTCTCCGATTGAGGTGTTTTGTTGTTGGATGTAATAATGAATAAAGCAGTCATCATTTACTCCCGACATCTGAGCTGCTGAAGACGCAGAGGATTAACGTTACTTTCGCTTTGAAGTGAATGCGTTGATCCCGATCTGCCTAAATGCGTCTATAGCTGGGTTTCCATCACCCTGTTTTAATGCGCATTTTGAAGTATCACATGAGAAACGAGTGATGGAAATGCCAAATTTCAAATAAAAATTCACAAAAAAGTTTTTACGCTCACTTGAGTTGGTTTTTGACTTGTGCGAAGAAGGGTAAATGCGAATAATGGAAGATAGAAATTCATTTTGCAAATAAATTCCTCAAAAAGTAATGTGACTTTGCGCTATGAGACGGGATAATTTGACTAGCAGCGGACCGATCTCGTTCCACAGCATCTGAAATGTTGTTTTGGTCATTCTGAAATGCCTGAGCAAAGTCTGTCATCAAAGTATTTCTGTATAATTGTCTTACACAACTGCGTTCCCAAACAGCAGCATTCACCTCCGAAAGCAATGACAGCATTTATTGTGTTTCGTCTGCTTGCACTGAAGCGCGAGTAATTTTTCATATAACCAATGAAAATGATTATATTCAGTAGCTTATCCTAGTTTTCTATTGGCTATTTAGTGACAGTTTACCAGGAAGTTGACCTTTTTTTTCTTGTTGACTCGTTGGATGGAAACGGTGTTTGTTCACAAATGTTTTATGCGATATTCCAATTTTGTGCATAAGTTAAATTTGCAACTTTGTTTGGAAACGCGGCTTATGCTTGCGCGAATCATTCATGATCCAGCTTCATTTACAGAAGAAGTGAGTATAGAAGTTTTTTATGAATCTTTGCAAATCGCCTTTCCTAATAACGTGCTAGTTAGCCAGTTTCGCGGCTAAAGTAAACAGTACTGCTCATCACTCTATGGAACAGAGGGGCGGGGTCAGCAGAGCTCATTAGCATTTAAAGCAACATGGACTAAAAAAAACGGCTTAATGAAAACAGAGCTGATTTTGACAGGGTAAAGAATGTGTTTTTACACTACCATTGAGAAATTTTAACCAAAGTATGTTATAGACCCTAAAGAATCATATTAACTTGTGGAAGATGGACATTCAATTTGGAAGTATGCTAATGCAGCTAATTGTTTTCTCTCTAGACATATACACTTATATTGATGTATTGTGTTCCTTTTAATTTATTCCTTAAATTAAATTTAGTTGGTCTTAAAAAGTCTTAAATCTACCTTAAAACCTGCAGAAATGCTGTTTAGTGAACAGCAATTTTTGTTTTAAAGACATTAATAATTATATTGAGCAAGGATTAAAAGAGGGAAAAAATTGTTTTCAAATAAATACTGCACTTTTGCCATTTCTATTAATCAAAGAATCCTGAAAAAAGTTTTCACAAAAATATTAAGCAGCACAACTATTTTCACTGATAACAACACTGAAAATAATTATTATAATATAATAAAATACAATTAATAGTAAAATAAAGTGCATATAATACAAATAATCTTAAGTACCAAATCAATATATTAGAATGATTTCTGAAAGATCGTACTTTTGACCAGCCTTGGTTAGTACAAAAGAGTTCTTTCAACAACATTAAAAAGCATTTGAATGGTAATGTATATTTTAATATATTGTGCTATATTATAATGGAAGGTTAAATAAAATATTATCGTTAATTATAATATAATAGTGAATGAGTCAAACCAAACTGCAAAATGTGTCAATATTTTGAATTTTACAGTTGACAGAGATAATCTCAAAATGACCAAATGCATGATTGAGTGATTAATCAGCCTGGTTTGTATATGTTGATCTTTCACTACACTTACTATATTATAATTGATAATATTAAGTAAAACTGCTACCAAATTGCCTTTATTTGCCAAAGCATTAAATTTAAAAGATAATTAGTGATGCAATTATTTGGTAAACCCTCAATACTCAATAACTTTACATGAAAAATAAATCAGAAAGGATCTACATTTTCGGTGCTGTTTTGGGTGGAAAATATCAATGGTATAATGATATTATAACGTATAAGAAAGCTACATGCTTATAGATAGCTGCATGCAACATCAGATTAGCCTGAATTATTTTCAGATTATTATGTCTGTCTTTGTGTTCTTTAGATTCCATCAGGTAGCTCAAGTGGGACTCATTCTCCAGTTCCGACCACGGCTGACACTCCAGTCAACAGACTCACTGCTCAAGGTATGACTTGAGGAGAAAAAGGCAAGGAGTTGACAGTTTGGCCTTGACAATAATTGTTTAAATAACTTTAGTGATTCGAGGCTGCTGTTATTTCTTTATGCTATAGGTCAGAGTGACACGGACAGCTCAGACTCCACCCTCACTCAAGAGTCCCACCCAGTGGGGAGGACCGAGCCTGGTGCTATAGTAACCCCTCACCTGTTGCTAGCAGTGTGCGGGTTACTTGACAACCTGCTGGCTGTGCTTCCTGAGTTTAGTCTATCTGCCCTCAAACAGAACCAAATACTTGAGAACATGGCCAGGTTAGAGAGACATGCGAAGACAAACAGATGTTGTGCAAAGTTCTGCCATTATTTGTATTTTTTAAAGCATCATACTGACATTTTATTTGTAAATTACTGAATCTTTATTACGATTTTCTTAGCTGTTAATAACAGACATGCACTACACATTTGAAGTATGACATACTGCAACCTCTATGCACACTTATCACCTCGTTTTTACACTCACGCGCATATATAAATATATTCTCTTGGTTTACCTGACAACACTTTAACACAACCACATCCTGCCTGCCATCTGCCCACTCTTTCTAAATTGTGGTTGGTTTGTCTCTACTGATTAACAGCAAGACCCAAGAAACATGTCAAAAATGACTCAAAGCTTGTTTAAAGTTGGATTCTATTTATGTGTTTGTTGTATTCATCCATTTAGACATGACTTCCTGTTGGTTTTGTGCTGTCTGTTTCAGTGTTGTCAATGTGACGGCCATATCTCAGTGTGTCAGTGAGTTAAGGACACCTCTCATGCCAGCTGCTATGGAAGATGCCAGGAACCAGGTGCATTATGGGTGTTCAGCTATCATTTTCCACCTCCACTTAAACATCAGTGTGTCATAAGGGAACGCCTGCATAACTCCACAATAAGCTTGGCAGATTTTTGCAGAAAATTGTTCACAAACATCCATACATCCTTAATCACATGCATGTTTGCTTATTAAATATTTTAGATAATTTGATGATAATTTTAGCTAAAAGTACAGTACACGGATTTTACCACTAATAAATCTATTCCCTTCAAAATCTGCACATAAACATTATGTGACATTAAATTTAGATAAAATTCAAAAAGAGTTTGCGCATGCATACAGCCGCATTACTCGCCCTCATATCATTCAAAGATATTTTTAATGAAACCTGAGAGATTTCTGTTAACTCCATTGAAAGTTCCAGTCCAAAAAAGTCACAAATGCATCAATGAATCAGGTGGTTTAATCCAAGTCTTTTGAAGAGATATTGATTTATATAAACAGATTTAATATAGACTTTCATTCATATAAAAACACACAGAACAGATCACATATAGTAAACAGAAGCGTGTGTGTGTGCGCGTCACACACGTGAACAAAGCTCACTGGTTTGTGCTCATCACACGAGCACATTAGAGCTTCCACGTTTACCATATTTGATGTGCTCTGTGTATGTTGATCATTGTTTAGATGTAAATAAAAGGCAGAATTAAATTTGCTCATCATAAAAAGCAATCATATCTTAAAGGGATCGTTCACCCAAAAATGAAAATTCTGTCATTAATTACTCACCTTCATGTCGTTCCAAATTTGTAAAAATAACGACTTTATTCAACAATTCTTCTTCTCCTCCTTATCACCGTTTACTGCCATTCATGAGAGTACTGTGAACCACTGATGTCACATGGACCATTTTAACAATGTCCTTACAGCCTTTCTGGGCCATGAACGTGGTGATGAATGAAGGTCTTACGGGTTTGGAATGACAATGACAGAATCTTTATTTTTGGCTGAACTGACCTTTTTTAACCCATAACCTTTCATTGATTGACTGTACACAGTCATACTTGACAAAAGCAGTTCTGCTAAAAGTGTAATATAAGGGAATCATGGTTTCTGGCTCAGTTCCACTTTCTCTTGAACACAGAGCCAGTTAGTCACCTATTTGTTGTCATTTAGGGTTCTGAAACCAAAGTGCTGTATGTGTGTTTTTCTATAGGTAACTCTGCACTCATTACTACTGACTCTGTCTTTCTCTCCCTTCACCCTCCTGTTTCTCCCTCAGGTGCTGAGTAGTGTGTATTATGTGCAAAGTTTGTGTAAACTCCTGCAGTCAGCAGCAATACACAGTGAGGATATGCCGTTCCACCGAGAGATCTTCAAACCCCTGCTGAACAACCTCATTTCCATCCTCACGCTGTCTGTCTCTGACTTGGGTAGTCTTCAGCAAATACACAACCCCCTCCAAAATCTTCCAAACAAGACCTTCAAATGAAATAAAAGTGATTTGAAAGTGTTTTTTTGATGAGTGTTTGCTTGTTTTGGTCCTCAGATGCGCAGGCCCAGGGTGCAATGCTCAGCACCTGGGCGGATGTGTTGATGCTCCTGGCTACTTTGCTGCGCAGGAACCAAGCTGTGGTCGGCCCATCTGTCGGTGTGGCACTGGGGAAACACTGGCAGCGCTTTTCAGGTGACACACACACATACCCTAACCAAAGTGTGTTACAAAGGGTGGAGACAAGCAAATGGAAAAGGAAGGCAGAAAGTAACAGAAGGGTACAAAGAGAAAATGGTGGCAAACATGATGAAAGTGCAAAGGGGTGCAAAAGAAAGAGTGAGGAGTTTAGATGGAAGAGGATGTGCTAGATAGATGTTGAGAAGGAAGGAGACAGCTGAGGAGATGGAGACAGATGCAGTGGGAGGCCAGCTCATTATGCCTGTATGTGTGGATGGGTGTCCCTGCTGCATATGACAGACTGGGACAGAGACAGGGAGAACAATCAGCCTGCTTTAGATCTGATGGATGTGGTAAAAAATCCTAAAACAGGTGGGTGGGCAGTAGACTCGCTGACTTGCCTGCAGGTATCCAGGCTTTGGAAGCTGATTTTAAAAGCCTGAGTGTGGAGAGAGTTTTTCGTCAGATGTTCCCTTGTGGTGACGATTGTTTGTTGTGAAGTTTTGCATCTTTTGCATCTTCTCGTCTCAGAGTTTAAGTTTGAGAAAAGCTCGGAAAAGTAAATATTAGCATTCTTTTATGTTTATCTTTGCTCTCTCTCGCGACAGACACTCTCCGAGTGTGTTTGGACCAATCGGGCGCCGAGTCTTCTCTCTACATGTCGACCCTGCACTTTCTGTGTGTGCTGTTCACAGAAGAGGCTAAGAGGAGATCAGGAGGCCACACGGAGGATCGGGCCAGCTCCTCGCTAACTGCAGTCCTTTCTTCTGAGCCTGGGGAGGTCATTTGTGAAATATTACTAGAGGTAACCGGTTCAGTTTTGTGGATGCATATCACACAAAAATTATCAAAATGGCAATCTCAGATCTGATTGGTTGGCTACCTTACACATCCCTCAATTGGCTACTTCCTTCTATGTATGGGTCAGTGACAAAAAAATGACTAAAAGTCAGATCTAAAATATTTTCTAAAATTATGCTTATTTTTTCACATCAGTCTACACTCCATACCCCATATTGACAAAGAAAAATCTGATTTATAATGTTTTTTAAAAAAATTTATATTTATATTAGTGGTGGGCATAGATAATTTTTTTTAATCTAGATTAAAATGGCTCATTTGAATTCTGCCGAAGGCATTCAGAATATGTGTGCTACCCAAATAATGACTAAAAGTAAGTCTTTGAGAACGGGTTTCTCAAGCCAGGTGGCGCATTAGACCAGGGGCTCATCTCCTGTTTCCAAAATGCATCACAAATTTTAATCTCTTCCCGTCCCAATCCCACGAAAAAACTGGAGGAAAATCCCGTTCCACTCCCGGAAGAATGACTCCCATTCCCTCCCACTCCCGTGTTGTGTTTTTTTTTTTTTTTTTTTGCCGATAACTGTAAATTACAGTAAAAATATAATACAGATCACAGCGTGCCCACCTTATTAGTTGAATAAAACCCAAAATGTCGCTTTTTGTTATTATATTGAACTGAAAGCCATCTTATTATGCACAGTGTTGCACAGATTAAATTTCATGTAAATCATCCATGCTAACACACACGTCTTCTATTTTTATTTTTAGACATTTCACTCTCTATAGATATATTTCTCAAAGACGGAGTTTCAAGTTTCTCGCTCAAGTTCACATGAGACCTAAAGCGCATCCTGTTTGCTTAAAAGCGCAACGCTTCGTTGTTATTCTGAGTGCACACAAATAAACGTAGAGTCTTTACAGATTCGAAGATGTATTAGGCTACTTTTATCTGTATGACCAAGAATGACGGAGATTTTAAGAGCAAGTGAGCACCGGAGCCTGTCCTGCAGCAAACGCAGCTTCCACTCAAACACTTCAATAGCGCACATTTCTAGGTTAACATCATATTGAGCTGCCATGTAAAGTTGTTACTACATACATCTTTCAGATGAAAAGCCATATTTGAGGTTGATGAATGATAGGTGAGCGTTTGGATGTCCTGCCCGATTGTATTACCACATAGACCAGCCGTTAACAATCTGTCCATCACGGACTGCCAGCCTCTAGTTCAAGACTCGCTCGCCCCTACAGTGCAATTCGCCAGGTATACATCCGCTTAAAATATCAGGGTGAAAGTCATCATAGCTTGCGTAGTATAGACCCAGCTCCCAACCCAACTTTGAGAATAGATTAACGGCGATATTGTTTTTATCGCCCGATAAGAGTCTCACGTTAACGCAGCACGTTAACGCCGATAACGGCCCAACACTAATTTATATATATATTAGGGGTGGGAGAAAAAAATCGATCCATTGATGCATCACGATTCTCTCTCCAGTGATTCTGAGAATTTCAGAATCGATTCTGAGCTTAGTTTTTAACCAGATGTGCGACGACGCTGAGTTTGCTTTAGAAACACCCGTATGTGGCTTGCTTCTAATTCCTCACACACCACTCGGACCTTCTGTAAAATCTTTCATAAAGTTCGGAAAGGTTGAAGCGAATTACAAGGACATTCACAGGCTTCATTGCACAGGAGCGCTGTAAGAGACGCGTGCTTTGTTTGATGTTACACTTAAAGTATGCGGTCTCGCCCATCTGTATTCTCCTTATGCTCTACAAAGTCATAATTTATGTGGTTTGGAATGCAGTGGACTTATGTATTTCAAATATGAACCTCACTAACAGAAGGCTGCTTTCAATTTCAAATGCTGAAGCACGCTTTGTTTGTGTAGACTGCAAGTGGTTTAATGTACTTGCATCTCAAAATGGTTTTATGATGCAAAATTAATGTAAACACAGCCAGTTATGTCTTAAGGGATTAAATGGACAGGAAAAAACTCATTACTTCTTATATTTCAAAAGAGATACATGCGTGAATGCAGTTTAATAGATGTCATATGTAAAACAACAGTAAAGATGAAGAAAAATCACTCACAGTTCTTGACTGGAAAACGTTCAGACAATCTTAAATACTGAAAGCACTCGTTGTTTGTTATATGTTTCTATTCTCCTCTTTATTATTTGCTACTTGCTTGTATGTTTTGGAGTTATATTAGTTAAAAATTCTTAACATACAACTGTTTAAATTATTTTTATTATTATTTAAAAAATTAAGCCTACTTAATTACTTATGTAAGGATATGTAAATGTAAGGATTTTAATGTAATGTAAAGAAGTCGGTAATCTAATTAATTAATAAGGGGGGAAAAGTAGATCAAGAATTGTTCTGGAATCGGATCGTGACTCCCAGAAGCGGAATCGGAGGTGACTAAAGATTCCGACCCCTTAATATACACTATATTGCCAAAAGTATTGGGTCACCCCCTTTTAATGAAAGGTTTGACTACTTTAGTAATTTCCATGAGTACAAATCTTAATGTTTAAGCATATAAATTATATTCTAGGGAATTTTGTGCTTCTAATTTTATAGCAATAGTTTGGACAGGAGCCTTTTCTATTCTAACATGACAGTGCCTCTGTGTATAAGAAAAGGATCAAAGAGAAATGATGATTCAGTCAGTGTGGAAGAACTGGACTGCAGAAAGCCAAGTCCTAATCCCAGCTGAACACCTCTGGTGTGACTTTAAATGCAGACCTTGAGCCAAAAATGAATCACCAAACACTGGTTACTTTTATACAATGTAGCATTTCTTATGCATTTGTTCTACTGTAGTTTTTTGACCTATTGCTTGTGATTAGTTTCTTATTTAATAGCTAACTGTTTACTTGTCTTTATGTAGCTTTTTTATTTAATCTAAGTATTTTTTGTGATATTGAAACTGGTGACAAGAATTGTGACATGGTATCAGTAATTTCCATATCATAAAGACCTTATTTAAAGCAAAAACAACTATATGGTGATATATATATTGTTACCGTGACATAAAATTACTCATGTCTAGGATATAAGACTTTGGTCATATCGCCCACCCCACCATACTGATTTTGATTTAATTTATTTAGTAGTATTTTAAATTAAACTGCTTCACTATGCTTACATATGCATTCTTACATTTATTTATATTTTAAGAAAGAATCATTACAAAATTATTCAGTTTATTCAGAACAAGATTAAAACATTTTTTACTTTCTGTTCAATTTACAGCAATATGAAAAGATTCGCTCCAGGACCCCTTGAAAAAGATGACGGCCAAAGCGCTCATGTCTCTGTTAGCCTCTAGCTCCAGCGCTCAGAGTTATGCATGTAAAGGTAAAGATCACGTCACTGATCTTTAACACAAACACACAATGAGGAGCTAACTTTTGACATACAATGTAGACATTTGCTAGCATTCACAATGCATGGCTCCCTCCCCGTTCCACCCAAACTATTTATGGATTTGATATCACAAATGAAGCATTTAAGTTTTGATATCATAACCATGAGCACATTTGCATATGATCACCTACAGTACAACTACATATTGAATATTCAGCATCCTATAGGTTTAGCAGCATAAACATCCTGTTTTGTTCTGAGAGTGAAACAGGTTGAAGAAACCTCTTGTATAAACAAACTACTTTTTGGTGCAAATAACTTGACTAACATTTGAGTGAACTTCAAGAAAAATCCTAAAAGTATAGAATGTGTCCCTCTTAAAAGGTAGCAGTTAAAAAGCTGCTATTCCTCAACTAGGAGGAAATCTCACATACAGATTAAGTTTAGTCCCAGGTGATGCTATATTTGTGTCTAATGCCTGATGTCACTGTCTGATGGATGAGTACATAGACAGACACATGTTTTTTTCCTCTTCAGCTGGTGTGATTGACAGCTGTGTGGAACGCATGAAGCACATTTACGCAGAGCTTCACCTGGAGTCTGTGAAAACGGGCAAGAGTGCTCACAGGAGGAAGGTACGGAGGGTTCCAGCAACATAACAGACAGCTTCAACATCAGAAACACGGAAAACATTTTGAGAGGGAGGTGGGGGGGGAGAGGAGGCAAGTGAAGGAAGAGAGAGACAAGTGTGACAAAAAAATGACAAAACTAAACGATGCTCCGTTCAGTTGATTTAACCAGTTAATTTTCTTATGTTTGTACTGTTTTATAATAACTTTAATACAACAATCATTATATATTAGTTTGACATAAGTTTAAGATGACATACGTTTAATAAAGTTACAAAAATGCCTCACAATGGGAAGTTTAATTTTGATCAGAATTCATTTATTGAATGATTATTGATAAGAAGGTAATCCTACATTTTTTAAAGTAGAATTATCTGTAGTAGAATAAAATATTGTCCATTAAAATATCTTTATTTCATAAAAAGCATATTTTTTATTTCATCAGAAAATATAGATGCCCACAGGCCCAAGTCCTAAAGTTATTTTTCGAATTTGAATATGATATCACAAAATAGGTTCCTTTAAGCTATCATGGCACGTTCCCAAAATTGCCTAAAATCCTAAAACGGCAACTGGTATTCTATTTATAATTTATTATATGAACATGAATGTACTTACTTTGTACATTATGTACATAATTGATTTTCCTTTGAGGGTCACATCACCTGAAAGCTGTCCCCCCTACTTTTAAAATGGCTGCTACGCCCCTGGAGTTAAAGTCCAATTTTGAGGGGGAAAAGACCGATATGTCCTCAAAATTGCGAGTTTATATCTCACACGTATGACTTTTTAACTTGCAATTCGGACTTTATATAGAAAAAGGTCAAAATTGCGAATTTGTATGATGCAATTATGAGAAAAAAAATCAGAATAGTGAGATAAGTTGCAATTACTTTTTTATTTTTTATTCAGTGGCAGAAACGGGCTTCAATAATTGACTGAATTTCACCGTCTTGTGCAAAGTTCCCCATAAAATGTATTGTTTATAGAGGCCACATATTAGGCACTTTTTTTTTGGTTCTTAATGTTTATTTTTTTCAATGTAAATGAGAGTAACACATAGAGATTTAAAAAAACTGGAAAATAATTTGAAAATCCTTGAGGGGGGGCTCTGCCGGGGCTAAGCAAGTTTCTGATGGGGCTCTAGCCCCGTCAAGCCCCGCCCTAGCGCCGCCACTGATTTAGGGTTAGGTCTAAAATGGTGGAAATTCATGTATTTCTAGGAATGACTAAGGATGTTGATCCAGGAACATGTCAGTAAATCATGTTGCGCTACGTGCATTTGTTAGGAAACATGTACTTTTTGTTAAGACCTATTAATAAAATGAATTATGAAGTGTTACAATTATAATTAATACAGACAGGGAAATGCGGCACAAATTTATGCATATATAAAAAAGACGGTATGCAAATTACCACTATCTGCATGATATCTTGTTCTAACTGCTCCGCCTTTGTTCAATGTCAGCAGGTGGAGAACAGCATGAGAGAACTTAAGATGATTCTAGAGATACTGCGGAATTGCCTGTATCAACATAATGAATGCAAAGTACGTCATTTCAAATAATCTTCCCCTTGCTGATTATTTGAGTGGTTACATTCATTGTAGAGTATCCGCAGACGCTCTCACAGGGGGTCTTGTGGGTGAGAAACTCTGCGGGTTTGAAATTTTTCTGGCATCATGCAGATTTTCTTGTAAGGACTGAAGTGCAGTCTTTACAAGAAATTCTACATGACACTTAGCAAGACTGTGTGCATGTAATCAGTCATGTGATCATTTCTGTGAAGTGCAGTTAATCAACCTGAGAGTGTTGAATGAATATTTCACCAATTCAACTTCCCAATTTACAGCCTTTCAATTAATGTTTTGGTATTGAAGAAAGGTATTGAATATTTCATTAGGTATGCTAATTATTATTTTCATGTTATGGCTGATATTAAAATTCTATAATTTTAAATGCTAGAATATGTGTGTGTATAATTAATTATAAGTTAGCAAAAATCTTAATTATTTAAAATTATGTATATTTTGTTATTATATAATTTAAGTTTTTTTTTTTTTTTTTTGAATCATTGTTATTTTAATAATTAATATTTTTGGTTGGTCATATGACATGCAAGTAAATAGAAAAAATACCTCATCTATATTAAGTTTGTTGACATCAGCTGTACATGTAAATGGGTCAGATTTAGCCATACAGGCAGATTACAGTCCCTGAAGGTAGTCTTAAGTGAAAGCAATTAGCCCTGAGCTAGTATAATAATGTGAAAAAAAAATCTATATATAATATTATTTACGTGTGCCACAGGCAGATTGCAGTCCCTGACAAATTATCATTGAGCTGGTATAATAATGTGAAAAAAATTGTAGTATGAATTAATTTAGAAATAGTTCATTTTGAGATTTCACTTAAATATGCAGTATTGACTGATACCGCCAAGTTTTGTCTCAACAGGCTGTGGCTACAGAGCTGCGTCTGGCAGCGGTGTTGATGGCTCTGTGGCCCTGGTTTCCTGCTCGACGATCTCACCATGACAGCAGCCCTGGAACTGCTCTGTGTCTACACGGCTAACTGCACAGTGGGTCAGTCTTCTGAGGAGGAAAGAGAGCGAGAAAAGAGGAATGACAGAGTAAAAGAGGATTAGAAGGCGAGAGGCAGGGTGCTGAGATAATGTATGAGCTTTGTGCTCACTGTAACAGTCTCATGAGTCATGTGGTGGTACAGTAAGTGCCATTGTGTACTAAATGCAAGGCTGACATGAGCCTGACAGCTACAGAAAGGATTGTGTCATAGTCGAAGTGTGCTGTCAGATTACTGGAAACTGGGATGGAGCATTTGTGTTAAGGGGGTTCTTCAGGTGTAAATAATTACTTTGTCTGGATTGAGCAATTTTGCTGCTTATATATATTAATCAGACACAACATTGAAGGGATAGTTCACCCCAAAATTAAATTTCATTAATTACTCCCCCTCATGTTGTTCCAAATCCATAAGATCTTTGTTCATCTTTGGAACACAAAATTAAACTATTATGCCCCTTTTTACATTATGTAATATAAGTCTCAAGTGTCCCCAGAATGTGTCTGTGAAGTTTCCGCTCAAAATACCCCTCAGATAATTTATTATATCTTTTTTTAAATGCCTGTTTTGAGTGGAAGTAGAAACACGCTGTTTTCATGCATGTCACAGCATGAGCTGCTGTTCCCCGCCCCCTTTTCCAGAATAGGGCTGTGCCTTTACAGCTCGTTCCTCAGATACTCTGCTAAAAAACATCTGTTTGGTTTTAATTATCATATATTGCACTAAAATCATGCATTTTAAACCATATTAGTTTAAACTTCTGATATACAGTTTTCTGAATGCACACATCAAAGCACACACACAGAAACGTCTGTCACTCGGCATGTGAGTATTAAACAAAGTTCTCTTTCATGTCTTATTGCTCTTAAACTGTCAATACACAGAAGTTTGTTCAAAACACAAGTTACAGAAACAGTCGGTTATGTCTGTGGAAGCTGGGACAGAACAGCTGGGAAAGAAATCGCATGTTTATATTATATCTGTGTGGCAGAAGCATAATATACAGTAAATAAATCAACAAATCCTCTGCTCTCTTGTATCCTCTGAGGCTGGGACTCTAAATAGTGTTCTGTGCTTGTCAGTCCAGCCAAAGATAGAACAGTTAACATACTTTGCTCGAACTTTCACCATGGCGTTAGAGCTCGTACACCATTGTCGCTTGCGAAAACACAATAATGCCGTAGTATTCTCGTACCTTTGTAAAATTTAGGTTGAACCACTAATGTCACATGGACTATTTTAACGATGTCCTTACTACCTTTCTGGGCCTTGAACGTGTCAGTTGCTTTGCTTTCTATGCAGGGTCAGAAAGCTCTCAGATTTAATCAAAAATATCTTAATTTGGTTTCCAAAGATAAACAAAGGTCTTAAGGGTTTGGAACGAAATGAGGGTGAGTAATTAATTAAATTATTTGTATTTTTGGGTGCACTATCCCTTTAAAACCACTCTCCTAATATCCTGTAGGCCCCCTTCGCACTGCAAAAACAGCTCTGGTGCACCGAGGCATGGACTCCACAAGACCTCTGAATGTGTCCTGTGGTATCTGGCACAAGATATAAGTAGTGGATCCTTGAATTCAATTCAAGATTATTTGTATAGGGCTTTTTACGATACAATCGTTGCAAAGCAACTTCACAGGAAATTAAGTTTCTAAAATAGATTTATATTGTAGAAACTCAATATAATTAACTTATGGCAAAATTTGGTTAATTCAGTATAATCGCTGATGGTTGGCTCCCTCTGAGGTCCTCCGAGGGGTTGTCATCATCTCTTATCAGGTGTTCGGTCATCTCAGATCATCTTCAAGGGTTCCTTGAAATCTCCATGGATCTGATTTATTTGTCCAGCACATCCCATAGATGATCAATCGGATTGAGATCTGGGCAAGCTGGAGGCCAAGGCAACACCTTTGAGCTCTTTGTCATGTTCCTCAAACCATCCCTGAACTATTTCTGCAGTGTGTCAGGGTGCATTATCCTTCTGAAAGACTGCATTGTCATTTCGGAAGACTGTTGCCATGAAGTCTGTGGTCTGCAACAATCTTTAAATAGGTTGTACTTATCAGAGTATTTCTGATGGCCATGTGCACATTTCAGGTGCTTTCACTGGTGGACAGGGGTCATTATGGGTACTATGACCGCTCTGAAACTACAGAGCAAATGATTATGCACATTCTATCATGGTAATACTGGAAATATATTGCAGTTTCCAAACATTCAAAAGTAGCAAGAGATCTATAAACATTTAAAATAATAATTTGTATTGCTTCTCAAAGTTGAAATGCAAGTTTCGTCTTTCCTTGCTTCTCGAATGAGAAAAAACGTAGGGTGGGATTTGATTTTGTCTATCGGGAAAAATTGGTTCGTTGTCATTTTCCACGGCCTCCTGTGAGTAACAGGTTGCTGGAAGGGAGGAATTATTGTCCTGCCCTCGCACCAGTGCATATGAATTTATAAAAAAATACTGTGCACTTATAAATAAATTATAAACACTGCAGCATTTAATAAATATACATTTTGATTTCATGGTGACTTGAGTGACATTGATCTAATTGTCTAATAGGTTTTTGAAATCTAAGACATCCCTTATAAATATTACAGAAAAAGTATAAACAAATCTGAATGTTATGTGGAACAACTGCTTTGTGTGTGTGTGTGTGTGTGTGTGTGTGCTGTGTGTTTGTTTGAGGGAGACAGTTACACATGAAAGCATTTGCACGTGTTTCTCTGTGTGTGAGAGAGAGTGGAGCGTGTTGTACATGAAAGTGTCTGTTGGTGAGTGTGTTTACTTAAACACAATGATTGCTCTGTGTCATATCTGTGCTCATGGAAAGTTGTGCTTTGAGACAGGATGTGGCTTTGCACCTGTGAAGAGCCAGCAGTGCATGGGTGTGTGTGTGTGTGTGTGTGTGTGTGTGTGTGTGTGTGTGTGTGTGTGTGTGTGCTTTTGCGCCTGTGTGGTTTGGGCTGTCCTGTCACTATGGTTTAACAGCACTAGGCTACAATAGCATACTGTCATGTGTGGTGTTTCTCATGGTCTGTGTTAACAGCAGGTGATTGTTGAAAGTTCACGAGGCTGGTTCTTCAATTATGGAATCAGCCCTCCAGCACATTTTCCTCACCATCATATTCTGTCCTGTGTCACTTTTATTATATAATTTATTAACCTGCAACACACAACCCTCATTCTTTCATCTGGCCGATTAATATTAGATTTCATCGGCAAGAAAAACCCTGCTGAGGTCTCTCAATAATCCAGCATCATGTTAAATGATTCACCTGCAGTCTTGCTGTTCTTCAAAATGTGTCTGTCCGCTTAACCAGAAGCAAGACATTTAGTGGTTTTGACACTTGACTAAATGCAGCATTGTTAGACCAGGAGGAAATGTTTTTATTGAGTTAAACACAGTGGAACAATTATTTTTCTGTGGAGTTTCCATGCTCATTGTTACACAACTGTGCACTGTGTGAAGTGATTATTTTGAGACAAGATGAATAGATTACCAAAAGGAAAAGGCTTGTGGTGTTTTATATTGCTGGCAATGTTTCCTGTAGCACTTTTTTGCAGCACCATGAAAAAAAAAAAAGGAAGAACTATTTATAAGTTTGAAATCAGTAAGAAGTCACTTATGTTCACCAAGGCTGCATTAATATGATCGAAAACACAGTAAAAACTATAATATTGTGAAATAATATATCTATTTTAAATAGCTGTTTTCGGTTTTGCTATATTTTATAATGTACTTTATTCCTGTGATGCAAAGCTGAATTTTCAGCATCATTACTCCAGTCTTCAGTGTCAAATGATCCTTTAGAAACCATTCAAATATTCAGATTTGCTGCTCAATAAACATTTATTAGTATCATTGTTCAATTGTGCTGGTTAATATTGTTGAGGCAACTATGGTATTTTTTATGCAAAAAATTTTTATACTGAGTTATGTAAGGTGTTTGGCCCCATTTCAGGGTTTGGGAAGGTGCCCTTCACGTTTAAGAAACCCACTGATTAACAGTTTTGTTTCCTTAACACTGTGATTTTATCTTTCTGAGATACAGTTGCCTAGTTTCTTGTAACTCTTTGTATTCGTTCTAGTTTTTTCCGTAATCAAGTTATCTCTCTTTCGCTCTGTCTCTCTTTTGTTCTCTTCCAGCATGCAGTGCTTTATGTAGCAGCAGCAGTGGTAGCTCTGGCACAGTTCAGGCTGTTCTCCCTAAGACTGCGGCCACAAATTCACTGATGCATGGGGTGATGAAACTGGCCTCCCAGGTTGCCCCTGACAACAGCAGCATCCACAGTCTGGCTTTCTCACTGCTGGCCAACCTGGCCATCTCAAGGGACTGCAAAGGGGTACTGCTGAAGGTAACTCACTGCTTATGTTTAAAGCAAAAATAATCCAGCAGAGGAAAACATAACCTTGTGAGACACTTCAGGCTGTAAATATATAACTAAATAATTCTGCTCCCCAGCAATAAATCCTTTTATGACTCCTTTGGTTGCATATCTGATGTTTCATAGAGAAGTGTTAACAAAACCACCTTTCCTGCTGTTTTCCCCTAGAGTAACTTCCTGCAGCACTTCCTGTCTCTCCCCATGCCTAAGGCAGGTGGTCGAAGCGGCAGTCCGGCGGCGGAGCCTCTGTTCCTCTGGCTCAAGCTGCTGCTGAATGTGTCGTTCGGGAAGACGGACAGCAGATGATCCTCAGGCTCCGAGGGGCTTTGGAGCTGCTGGTCGGACTGGCCCAGTCCAAACACTCCAGCTCTAAATCCACCATCCTGTTCATTCTCCACAACATCTGCTTCTGCTCCGCTAACAAGCCCAAAGTCTTAGCCAATGGTATGAGTGCTGGATTTACATGTTAATGGTTGACTAACATGTTTCTCTTTGAGTGGATAATGCCAATGTCAAGATCGAATGGGCATGGTTAAAGGGATAATTCACCCCCCAAAAAAATTTAATTCTGTCATCAATTACTCATGCTCATGTTGTTCCCAACCTTTAAGATCTTTGTAACACAAATTAAGATATTTTAGCCCAGAAAGTTAGCGAGGACATTGCTCAAATAGTCCATGTGACTTCAGTGGTTCAACCGTAATTTTATGAAGCTACGAGAATACTTTTTGTGCGCATAGAACATATGCATCATGGTACTATCATGAACATTCGGTGGAGACTGACACGGAAGAGAAGAAATTGTTGAATACAATTTTTCTTTGTGCACAAAAAGTATTCTCACAACTTCATAACAACAGTTGAACCACTCATGTCACATGGATTATTTTAACAATGTCCTTACTATCTTTCTGGTCCTTGAATTTTTCAGTTGTGTTGCAGTCTATGGAGGGTCAGAAAGTTCTCGGATTTCATCAAAAATATCTTAATTTGTGTTCTGAAGATAAACGGTCTTACAGGTTTGGAACGACATGAGGGTGTGTAATTAGTGACAGAATTTTTCATTTTTGAGTGAACTATCCCTTTAACAAAATAGCTCAATTTCATTTGATTAATTGACATGGCTAATATTTATTTCTCCCAAAATAAAAAAAAATAAAAATCTTTTTTTTTTTGGTAGGTTCTAGTGTTTTAAGATCAATTAGACACTGCAAGTGTAAAAATTATCCACCACACCTAGCATTTGAGTCTAGCTACACACAAACGCCCAAATCCGGATATGTCACAACAGCCGCAATGTAGTGATAAAACTTTTACACATCAAACCAACGTTTCCGCCCAATTTCTTTTTATAGAAAGTGAAGGAAATAAGATGTTTGTCTTGACATGACGTGAATATGCACATGAAGCAGCAAATACACAAAGAATATATTTTTTTGTATTCCTTAAAATAATTGATATAATGATTTTATATGTAAAATTGTTATACAAATATATAATTTGAGTGTGTGTGAGTTTTGCTAATGTTACATATACAGTGCCTTGCGAAAGTATTCATACCCCTTATTTATTTTCACATTTTATGTTGCTGCTTTAAATTACTTTTAAACTTTGTACATTTATATAAAAAAACGGAAATAAGTACATTGCATAAGTATTCATACCCTTAACTAAATATTTAGCTGAAGCTCTGCAGCCTCAAGCCTTTTTTGTTTGATGCGACAAGCTTTGCTCATCAGCATTTGGCAATTATCTGCCATTCTTCACCCCACCTCTTCAAGTCTCAAGCTCTGTCAGGTTGGATGGGGGCAGATGCATATTTTCAGGTTTCTCCAGAAATATTTGATTCAAGCTCAGCCTGTGGCTGGGCCACTCAAGGACATTCACAGAGTTGTCTATAGACAACTATAAACAAATGTCTTACTGTGTGCTTAGGGTCACTGTACTGTTGGAAGGTGAACCTTCTGCCCAGTCATAGGTTCTGGGTTTTCAATAAGGCTATCACAATATTTTGATGCATTGAGCTTTTCTTCTACTCTGACGAGTCCCTGCCGCTGAAAAACAGCCCCACAACACGAGGCTGGTACCAGCACACTTTACTTTTGGAATGGCAGGTGATGAGAAGTGCCTGGTACCTGGAACTGAGGTTCATCAGACCAGAGAATATTGTTTCTCACAATCTGAGGGTCCTTTAGGTGCTTTTATGTTTGTTGCAAATTCCAAGTGTGTTTTCATGTGTCTTCACTGAGGAGAGGTTTAAGTCTTGCCACATCGCCATAAAGCCCAGATCGGTGGAGTGTTGCAGGGATGTTTGTCCTTCTGTAGATTTCTCCTGTCTGACCATGGAGCTCAACTAGAGTGACCATCAGGTTCTTGGTCACCACACTATCCAAAGCCCTTCTCCATCAATTGCTCAGTTTAGCCAGCTCTATGAAGAGTCCTGGTTGTTTAAAACTTCTTCCATTAATGGTAACAGAGACTACATGGTTCTGTGACCCTTTAATGAAGTATATTTTTTTTTAACTCTTCCCCAGGTGTGTGGATCTTGATGTAAACCTGTTTCTGAGCTCTAAATGTAGTTATTTTGACCTCAGGGCTTGGTTTTCGCTTTGATATGCATTATCAGCTGTTAGACCTTTTATTAAGATGTGTGTGCCTTTCCAAATCATACCATTCAATTGAATTTGCCACAGGTTAACTTCACTCTAAGTGTAGTAACATCTACAAGCAATATGAATGGTCCTGAGCTAAATTTCAACTGTCCCAGATAAGGGTATGAGTACTTGGAATCATTTAAGTTTTTTATTTTTTATTAATATGCAAAGATGTTAAAAACCTGTTTCTTGCTTTATTATGGTGAATGGGGTGTATATTAATGTGGGATTTTTATTTATTTAAAGCAGTTTAACATAAGACAGCAACATAACAAAACGTGAAAAAAATGAATACTTTCGCAAGGCACTGTAAATACATATACACAAATATTAAATTTGATCTAAATATTCTATATTTCAGATAAAGCTGTTGAGCTGCTAATCTCTTGTTTGGACAGTAGCTCATCAGAAATACGTACCATAGGAGCATCTGCGCTTTGGGCTCTTTTGCACAACAATCAGAAGGTAACGTCATTTATTCAATGGCATCTTGTTATCATGTAATGATATTATGACAACTTGAAGAATTTAAATATTGGGAAAAAATATTGAATAGTACTACTCAACAATAGTTCTTTGGCATCGACGTAGGATTCATGATCATTTTTATAAACCCAAATTATATGCAAGTCTGGCATCTCACACATGTATGATCTGTCTCACCCTTTATCTTTCCATCCTGCATATTTCCTCTTACAAAGGCAAAGGCCACTTTGAAGTGTCCTTCCATCAGACTGAAAGTTGAAGAGGCTTACATGTCTGCAAGGAAAGGTGGGAATATATTCAGTTTGATCGTTGTAGAGCCTCTCATGATGGTACTCTCTGATGGTAATACAGCAGTAGATGCATCAGGAATCGATCTTTCCTGAGAATTTGTGGTAATTGTCTGTTTGTTTATTCTTACAGATGAAGAGCAGACAAGTGACAAAGCCCTGAATGTCTATCTTCAGAAGTGCCTGAGAAATCTCACACATATCTTTAGCTCCTAAGTGCCTCTCTGGGATCATGAAAGTCACCTCATAATGTGAACGTTTATTTATGTTTTGGAATATTTAATTCTGAATTTTTGTACATTTTGCTTTGTAGCAAATCAATAAATGAGCTTGTTTTACAGTAGACACCTCTCCAGTCTCTAACTGTAAAAAAGGATCACATGCACTGTAAAAAAAAATATTTTTGGGTGTATTATCACTTTCTGGATGAATTACATAAGGTCATGGTTTTTCCTTTGTATTATTTTATTTTTATCATAGGGGAATTCAGAGATTTTTTCAAGTCCGCTCTTTCAGTTTCAGGTGAACAAAAAAAAAAACAATGTGTGGGGTAGAATTCTGGTGTGGTGACCTTAACACCTCCTCTCAGTGTTTATCTGCTGGTTGAGGATGTGATTGCAGAGTCTTGCAGCTGAACACAGAAAGTGCTGTGGTCGCCTCAGTCCTCTTCAATGCTGTATTCATTCTGTCTCAGAGGAGCAAGATGGTGGCAGTACAAAAGGATTACTGGTACTCCTTGGTACTCATGATGCAGCTATGTTTTCTAAAAGGTAATTTTTAGCAAAGGTATAAACTGTTGCTTTATAAATATAAATGTAACTAGCCTATTGTTTGTTCTTAATTTATGAATGCATGAATGGCGGTTCTTTAGCAAGATAAACAGTGTTCCTGTTTACATATTCATTTAATTGACTTTCAGTGCTCATAGGGTGGATATAAATCGGTTGTTTAAAGAAGAAATAGTCTGAAATAATTTGTTTTTGATGTGTTATAATCCTTTCAAAAAGGAATGAGAATATGTGGTTACATTGAAAGTAACTTTGGTTTGTACTTGTGGTTGTTGGGTGCATCATTTTGTTTGTTAGTTTAGTTCTATAAGGGTGAAAAATACGGTTTAATAAACATTGTTTAGCTTCATAAGGTTCTTCTGCTGTAATTTAAATAAATACTGTACATGGTGACAGAGAAGCCATACCAGCAATTGTATTGCGGCATATACGCCTTTACTTTCACATAGATAACATAAATAAATCCTGGAAATATATTATATTTTTATATATATTTGAAATCCTGTTTGTCATTGAATAGTAATTTTAATTGATACAAAGCAGAATGTTTTATCTATTTTAACTATTATAAAATATTTCTATTTCATATTGTTTTTTTGAACTTTCATCAAAGAATCCTGCAAAAAGTATCAGGGTTTCCACAAATAAATGACGCAGAACAACCGTTTTGAAGATTGATTATAAGAAATGTTTCTTGAACAGCTTGAAATCAGCATATATGAATGATTTAAGGATCATGTGACGCTGAAGACTGAATTAACGGATGCTTTCACAATATTACTGTTTTTTTGTTAAAATAAATGCAGCCTTGTTTGAGACTTGTTTCAAAAACATTTTTAAAAGTCTTACAGGCCCCAATTTTTGAACAGTAGAGTATTTCTAAAATGGTTCATACATTTTTTTGTGAATTAAAAATATGAAATTCATTTTTAAATCCAGCAATAGCAAATGCCCAAAAAGAAAAGGTTGGTTAGAAGGTGTGCGTGAACCCTGACTCTCTGCCAGTGTCTTGAGATGATTTTGTTTTCCGTGTCCGTTTTTATCTCTGTCTGATTTTCCACACTTACATAATGGTCTTCCAGGCTCGTTCAGATGAAAGCCCCAACATCAAAAGTCACACTGCAGGAAGGAATGGTATTGGACTGCCTGTGTCCGTGGACTGGCCAGCTCATTATGGTCTCTTGGACTAAAAAGTCTCTTTCACAACCTGTAGCTGTTTACCATCCTCAGTATGGCTCCAACTATGAGCCATCATATGACGGCAGAGTGACGTTTCTGAAATCCACCGCGATGGACGGCAGCATTTCCATAATGAATGTCACTGAGGGTGACATCGGCCAGTATCATTGCTCTCTGCAGACCTATCCTCGAGGTTCATGGACCAAAGACACATTTGTCGAAAAAGCAGGTGAATTATATTACGCCATGTTACATTTTCCAACATTACAACCCCAACAGGTTTAACTCTGAATTGTGATTCCAAAGTATACAGTAAGAATGGCTAACTAGGTTCATATTCATATCGTATAGACTTATACTCCTTTTTTTGTCTAGCAATCACTACCAACTTCCCTATTCAACCGAACACTAAGTTGGTGGCCACAGAGGATGACAACCTGACCATTACGTGTGACCTTGTCCACAATGGTGATGTTTACCAAGTAAGCATTGAGAAACTGGACGCTGAGGTGGGCAGTAGTAATATTATAGCAACATGTCAGATGCTAGAAGACGGCGTGGAGCTGAGTGAGTTCAACAGTAGAGGACAACTGAACTGCAGTGATGCTCTGGAGGTCAGTCTGCATCTCACCAACATTGTCAAAGAAGACGGAGGACTCTACCGCTGCAACTTTAGCACAGACGCCGGTGTCCAGTCCACCACAATCCTGCTGACCACTCTACCTGCTCAAGGTAGGACAGGGGTTGAACTAGCTGTTTATTTACAGCAGAGGCGCCCAAATTGTTCTCTACAAGGACCAAAAATCATTATGCATGGCATACTTTCTGCTGCTATTTTCCCCCTCTTGTGATCTGACATGGTGGGCCAATCATAGGTCATCACGGACCAACTTTGGCCCGCAGATCCTGGTTTGTCCATCTCTGATTCGCATGCTCGTTTGTCCACATTTCCCCAAATAATTTGGGGGGTGAATTAAAATAAACATATTTTCATTTAGACTTTTAGCTTGATTTGCTTTTTTTTAAACAGTCAAGAACAAGTCATTGATGCCCCCTAGTGGACCCCGGGCCCTTGGTTGAGAACCACTATCATACTAAAATGTACTTCTGCCATTTTTTTCCAACTCAAAATATGAGATTGACAGTCCTGAAAAACGTTAATGTCATGTAATATCACGTAGAAAAATAAAATGTACCCTCTTTGCGAAGAATTTGCACATACAACAATATTTACGCAATTTTTCGCCTTTTTGTGGCCAAAAAAGTCCATTGTCAGTAGTGTAGCAATTTATGAAGCACAGAAATCACTTTCAAACAATGCCGTTTTCTTTTGGTCATTGTACCTGTGATGACGGACTGAACCAGGGTAAATGTCACTGTATTTGTTTTCTGA
Source organism: Gymnocypris eckloni scoliostomus (assembly GCA_027564155.1). Classification (NCBI taxonomy): domain Eukaryota; kingdom Metazoa; phylum Chordata; class Actinopteri; order Cypriniformes; family Cyprinidae; genus Gymnocypris; species Gymnocypris eckloni. The sequence goes on along the minus strand of CM050436.1, from coordinate 11,981,247 downwards.
ACCTATGACCAACAAACATGTAAAATGCATTGCTTATGCTAACATACAAGATTTACAAGAATAAGCATGGAAAATCAAGAAATTAAATAACTTTGAGGAAAAAACTAATCCCAAAAATGACCCAATGTAATTTTGCATTCAAGGTTCTTAATTTAGATTCTGTATAGTTATAATGTATTTTTGAATAACTTAAGCCAAACTATTACTTTTTTTTCATAATCCATTGTTTTATTTTGAGAAGTACAACACTCAAGTTACAACACTGTCCTGCTGCAGCTCAGATCATAAATGTTTCATTAAGTTTTCCTTACATTTGGAGAATTCACTTCTGATGATTTTATTACTGACGTGGCTGAACTTATTCATTCATAAATGCCCAGCAGTTTTTTACAGTGGCCCAGTAGTGCGCAACACAACACAATGGAAACCAGGCGCAACACAACAAAATTAGCAAACAAAATGGAAACAAGCCGCAACAGCTAAATTAGCTTAACACAATGAAATCGGAACAACACAATAGAAACAAGCCGCAACACAATAAAATTGGCACAATACAATGGAAACACAACAAAATTAGCACAACAAAACAGAAACAAGTCGAATCACAATGGAAAAAAGCAGCAACACAATGAAATTGGCACAACACAATGGAAACAAGCCGCAACACAATGAAATTAGCAGAACAAAAAATAAACAAGTCACAATACAACGGAAACAAGCAGAAACACAATAAAATTTGCACAACAAAACAGAAACAAGTCACAATACAATTGAAATTAGTCAAATCACAATGGAAACAAGCAGAAACAAAATAAAATTAGCAGAACAAAAAGAAACAAGTCACAATACAATGGAAACAAGCCGCAACACAACAAGATTAGCACAACAAAACAGAAACAAGTCACAATACAACGGAAACAAGCCACAACACAACGAAATTAGCACATCAAAAACTAAGTCAAATCACAATGGAAACAAGCAGAAACACAATAAAATTTGCACAACAAAACAGAAACAAGTCACAATACAACGGAAACAAGCCGCACCACAACGACATTAGCACGTCAAATCACAATGGAAACAAGCAGAAACAAAATAAAATTAGCACAACAAAACAGAAACAAGCCACAACACAACAAGATTAGTACAACAAAACAGAAACAAGCCACAACACAACAAGATTAGTACAACAAAACAGAAACAAGTCACAATACAACGGAAACAAGCGCCACAACAACAGAAACAAGTCACAAATCACAATGGAAACAAGCAGAAACAAAATAAAATTAGCACAACAAAACAGAAACAAGCCACAACACAACAAGATTAGTACAACAAAACAGAAACAAGCCACAACACAACAAGATTAGTACAACAAAACAGAAACAAGCCACAACACAACAAGATTAGTACAACAAAACAAAAACAAGTTGCAATACATTGGAAACAAGCCTCAACACAAAAGTAACACAACGGAAATTAGCACAACGCAACGGAAAGCAGACACAACACAGCAAAATTAGCACAACAAAACAAAATTAGCCCTATGCGTTGTGTTGTGGTAATGTTGCTGTGTTTTGGTAATTTTGTAGTGTTGTGGAGATTTCGTTGTGTTGTGCACTACTGGGCCACCGTAGTTTTTACACTTGAGGTTCAAATCATCTTGAGTGCTTAAATAAGGATGTCTTGTTGTTATAGGATGTGCTCGACCAGATGATAAACAGCAAAAAACATTATTTCCAGATTTTATGTGGAAATCGTGAGGGCTAACATAACTAAAAACAAGAAGCATGGACAGATTTATTGCTAGTATAACAGCGCAGACTTGTGTTCTGTGCTTCTTGACTGAATTTGGATTGGCGGTTAAAGGACAATGCATTTCTCATAGCTTTCATTAGATATGAACTTATAAGCATCTGGTTTGTCTGTTAAGAGGTCTCTCAGATAATTGGCAGTGAAATCCCATCCCCTCCTCGTCTTCACCATATGTCCAACACACTTGCTGCCAGCCATACAAAGTATACTGAGTGTGCAGCTTATTTTGCAGTGAAAGAGGTTATCTCTATACTGCAGTGTTTGCTTTCCTGCTCCTTAATAAAATGATTAAGCAGCCTTTAATGTCTATCATCTAGAGTAAACCATCACTCAATTTCTAAACTGGTTTTCACAGGATGAAAAAGAAGAGAGAGGAGTACAGAATCAAACTGCACCCTGCCAAAAGACAGGTAAATATGTCAATCAGTTAGCTCCGCACAGCTGAGCATGTATTGTTGCTGCGTGAATTGTCCATGACCATATTACACCACAAACAATTTGTATTTATTTATTTATTGGTGCACTGTGACTTCATCACTTCCATTACTCCTCCAAACTTGTAGTGTGGTTAAAACCCCTCTTTTTAATACTATAATAATGCAGTAATTGAATAATCTGGTCCATACTGAAATTATATTTATTAAAATCAACAAATGAAATCCAGTGCAGCAAATGCTGCAGTAAAATATAAATACTTATTTACAACAATTATACAATTGGAAACAATTATACTTTTTTAACATTTACATTAGTATTTTAACAGTATTATATAAGTTTCTAATAATATTTTCATTATTTGTATTTTATGTGCACATTATAACACTTATTTTAATATATAATAATGTATATATTTAGAACGTATTCTTATAATATTTTACTACAGTAATATTATTAATAATATTGTATACATATAAGTATAAATAAAATATAATAACCAGTTTAACTGTATAATATAATAGTATAATAACCTGCCTTTAGCTTTAATTTACTGTTATTTCAGTTTTAGTAATTTATTCTAGTACTTCAACTTTTGAAATTGTATTTCAATTACATTTTTTCATCTAATATTTTATTTATTTAATATTTATTTTATTCATTTTTTCATTTTCTTTAGATGTTTTAGTTTTAGTTAATAATAACACTGAAAACAACCTGGATATATTTCACTCTGAATTATATTATATATAAACATTCAGCCATATTTCATTGTTGGGATTAACACAATGTATCATTAATAATAATTGTGTACATGTCTGCTTCAAAAACGCAAAGCAAATATACCACTCATATCATTTCCGATCTCTCTTTCCTGAATCCATTTTTACTTTACACAATATAGTTTAGATAAATTCTGCATTTTCCATTATAATGTTTATTGTATTAAACAGTGGTGTCATGTCTTTGCTCAACTGCTACTAATGAAAGTCCCTTAACACTAATGCTGTGCAGTAGGTCTAATGCTTTCATCACTCATAACTCACTCTGAATGTTTTCTTTCCGTGGCAGCGTAACACATATGAACATGGCTGTGTCTATGACAGGATGAAAAAGGGGACCAGAAGTGGGGCAAAGGATAAAGATATATATGTTAACTTTCACATAGTGAGAGCTCATGAAAAACACAAACAAAAGAGATGAGATATACTACCATTCTACAGAGCTAAACCTGAAAATTGGAATTAGTTGAGAATTAGCTGTAGCCGAACAGCAGAAATGATAAAACACAAATCAAACGCCAGTGCCAAGAAATGCTTTTGCACCTGAATACTAATGGATGGATCGGAGGGGAAATTCCTAATGCAGAAGATTAATGGAGCCATGCATATAATTTGTGATTTGATGAACCACTACTACCACCATCATCGTCATCTTCATCATTGCATTAACCATTCAAGCCTGGCTCTAAACCACATTACATGACATTTCTTTGCATAATGGTGCTGGATTTTAGCTGCTCATGACCACATTGGGGAAAATGTCCTCTCTGCTCCTCAGCTAAGTAGGGTTGACAGTAAGTTTCTGGGCTGTATCAAAGCCAGATATAAGCCCAGCACGGTCCCTGGGAGCAGACGCCGAAGCAACACTTTACTTTGAGTGACTCTAATCATCAAATGATTGGACCTCGGAGAGCTTTTGAGTGGATGAATCTTCTGAAAATCACATCCTTGTCTCGTGTCTCAGTTTGAATCCGAATGCTTTCTCTCCGCAGAAATGGAAGTACCAGCCTCACGAATGAAAAAGAAAAGGAGGATGTCTCTGTTACTTATAGGTGAACTGATAATGCTCAGCTTACAGGCGCAATATGATTTGTGTGTGAGATATGACTTTAAATGATTAAGATCATTCTAGAGTTCAGATGTGATGTTTGAGCACAGAGCACTTAACATGTACTGGAATAAAAGGAAGCACATTTTGAAGCATCTACAAATCAAAAAATTGGCTTGATGGGATTTGGTCTTGTGACACTGTTTTATGTCTGTATGATATTGTTTATGTATGTTCTGTAAGACTCATAAAGAAATTAACATTTAATGTTGAATATTTGCTTTTCTTTTTTTATACTCATGCAACATGAACAACTCTTAAAGGAAAAAAAATACATTACATTTAAAGTTTGGGATCAAATGAAATGACACATTTATATTACAAAATATTAATATTTCAAATTAATGTGGTTATTTTTAATTTTCTTGAGGGGATAGTTCACACAAAAATGAAAATTCTGTTATTAATTACTCGCCCTCGTGTCGTTCCAAACCCGTAAGACCTTCGTTCATCTTCGGAACAAAAATTAAAATATTTTTGATGCATTCAAAGAGCTCTCTGAACCTCCATAGACTGCAAGGGTCCTTACACGATCAAGGCTCAGAAACATAGCAAGGAGATCAGTAAAATAATCCATGTGACATCAGTGGTTCAACCGTAATTTTATGAACAACTTTAGTCAACAATTAGTCTCTGTGTCACCCAATTGCGCCATTTTGGAGTATATCACATACGTAAACAAGGTATGCAGTTCTGTATCCGCAGCACCGTACGCGGATACACTTTTTACATTGTTTAGGCTTTGATCTGAATTAAACAAAGTATCCATGTAAATACATTGTTTACGTATGTGATACTCTCCAAAATGGCGCTATAGTGTGACACGGAGGAGAGAAACTGTTGAATAAAGTTAGTGTTGTTTTCTTTGGTACAAAAAAATATTCTCATATCTTAAAATCATGTTTGAACCACTGATGTCACATGGATTATTTAAACGATCTCCTTGCTACATTTCTGAGCCTTGATCATGTAAGGATCCTTGCGGTCTGAGGGCCAGAAAGCTCTCGGAATGCATCTAAAATATCAATTAAGATGAACGACATGAGGGTGAGTATTTTTCTGTGAACTATCCCTTTAAAGTTCCACAATATTAAGCAGCACTTTTTTCAATATTGATAACGTTTTCAAAGCTGCAGTATATAACTTTTTCCTCTATCATAATTTGTTACTCGTAGATTGATTGATTTGATTACATGGGTTGTGCTACGGCACTGCTGCGTGGATGAATATGTGATGGCGACGATTGGATCTTGGATGCCTATCTGAATCAAGTAAACAAGTGCTCAAACAATAGCTACCTATTGAACCACTGAAATGTCTTACCTGTTCAGCAGGAAAAAAGGTGTCTCAACGTCAGTCTTTTAACTCTTCAGATTCGCCTGCTGTCACCATTTCTCGAAAGCCATGCTGATATTTACTCTCGTTTTAGCAGACTTCTGTCAACGATGATTGAACTTTACCGATTTAAAGCATCGGGATGACCAGCTTAAATTCTAAGTTCTAAGAACACGCTACAAATGCCTTATGGTATTTACATACATTCCCAATAAATCTGACCGTACACCTTAAATTGTAAATCATTATTATAAGCTTACCATTGCAAATCGAGGAAAGAAGACAGCTTTGAACAGAACACATTGTCTTATGTATGTGCCAAACAACGATTTTTCCAAAAGTTACATATTGCAGTAAGCATCAAATCAACATAAGATTAAAACTATTATAATTATCATTAATGCTGCATGTAGGCCTATGTGTTACAAATCCTTTCTTTTTCAGATTAATGCTGTTCTTTTGAACTTTCTAATCATCCTGAAAGTACACATTTTGTGTAAATATTCAATTTCAATATTCAAGCAACAAAAATATACTGTTTTCAACATTAATAAGACATTTTTCATATTGTTATTGCCTTATGTTTCACCAAATCAGCATATTAAAATGATTTCTGAAGGCACTGAAGACTGGAATAATGTTGCTGAAAATTCAGCATTGCCATCACAGGAATAAATTACATTTTAAATATATTTAAAAAGAAAACAGTTCATTAAAATTGTAATAATATTACTGTTTTACTGTATTTTTGATCAAATAACTGCAGCATTGGTATATATTAGCCTATGTATTATATCCATACATATTCATTTTTGGTGAATTATTTCTGCATATACTGTATTCAGGGGTTTATGCAAAGTCCATTCAGTTTATTTTACTCAGTAAACATTGACATATCCACACAGGACAAAATTCTACTTAATGCCATAAAATAAAACATGGATTCAAATAAACAACATACAATTACAAATAAGCGTACACACACAAACTGAAACCAGTGTAAACGCTTTAACACAAGCAGAAAGACATTATACACGAATCCTGAAAAAGCCCAAAGGGAATTTCCATGTAATGTTCATAGCCGGCCAAATTTGGAATATTACGGATTAAAACACAGTGTTTGACCAAATATCCCTCAGAAAAGGGCGTTCCCTTTTTAAAGACATTTTAAATGAAGAACAATGCACACTGTAATAAAACAGGTTCATTCACATTCAAGTGCTACTAAACGCTGACTAGAATGAATTCAGAGTAAATAATTACATAAATGGGGGTCTTTGTGCTTGTCAAATTTTTAGCTTCACATCATGAGTCATGACATGATCTTTGTGTTGTTATTCTGGTTGAAACAGGTTTTCTAGCACAATTAGACAAAACATCAACAGTCATTTAAAGGTATTTTATGGTCGAGTAAATCTGAATTGATTGTCGCACTGAATGCATTATTGTTTTTGTGCACACTTCTATCATCCAAGACCATTTGAACCTTTGAAACCCATTCTGTAGAGTTATTGGAAAAGCATTTTCCTGCAGGGAGAGATTAGACATTTTGTTCTGCTTTTAGACAAATGCAGTGTCAACGTATAAACGTAATTCAGTTATGAACATGTTGGATGGCTAGCAGAATGCTAATTTAATCAGCGTTCTAGACAGAGTCTCAGCAGAGTCTGAAGGCACTTCTTCTGCAGTGTGAGAAGATTCAGATTAACCGAACCTCTCGTTCAGTGTATAGACACATTTCAGAAATTAATTTCATATAAAATACGGGGGGAACGATTACATGGAATAGTTCGTCCAAAAATGTACAAATACATTTTTCATATTTCAAAACTGGGATGTGCTTCCCAAAGCAACTATAGTCGCAAGCACGGGTGGACTTAGCCATTAGGCAAAGGTAGGTGACTGCCTTGGGCCCCCAAAAGCCAAGGGTCCCCTAAAATGCTTTTATATACAAGATGTGCATTTATTGCGGATACGCAAACGGTTGCTGTTTACGTGTTTATTACCACGACAACCGTCTGCTTGTCCGAATTGAATGTGCTTCTTGTGTATCCTGCTCGTAGCAAATTAAAATATTATGCAAGTTCCATCATTACCAATAGAGTTAAATGAAACTTGCGAGCATAGTTAGGCCAATGAGTACAGTTTTAAATGTGTCCAGCAGTCTTCACAAAAACTTCTATTGTGTTCCACAGAAAACGAAAAGTCATTCCAATTTAGGAAAGTGAACAGAATGTCCATTTTTGGGTGAACTATCCCTTTAAAAGTGTAAATTTTCCCCATTTCCCACACTGCACGCATCTACAGACAATATGGCTGCACATTGAAACCCAAAGCAAATGACAAAAGTGCAAAACAAGCTCTAATTTAAAAGTGCAGGGTGCTAAAACACAATCTAAATGGGTGTCCCATTACAATGACAGCCAAAAATGCAAGAACCTTGTGGTGTTAAGCGCTTCAGCGCATTAATATTTACAGTCAATCTGAAAAATAATTGCAGAAAGCCAAGTCTTAAACTGCACAAGGAAAATAAAGATTATGGTACAACTTTTTGGCATTTTTTTTCTTAGACTTACAAAAAGAGGCTCCCTAGAGTCTTTAGTATACACACTGTTCTACAAATAATTATTAAGTCATACATATACATACATATATAGAGAGAGTTCATACTGTACATGTGTCTACTGTGAGCTTCCCAAAGCTGTGGAATGTCCGTGAGCCGTGGCTTTCGTCAAGCCGTGACCGTGCAGTCAACGGAGCGGCGAGCTGCCGCAGTCCCTGTCGCAGCCGCTAGAGGCCGCTGTCGCTTGCTCCTGGTTCCGTTCCTCCTCCGTCTGCTCGGAAAGGAAGCTTTGAAACGTCTGCGCTCGCGGAATGAGCGTCATAGTCAAGCTCGTACCTTGAAAAAGCCAAAGAGATCACAACGCGTGTTATCGACACGACACCGATTCCAAAAGACATTCGAGTAAAGATAATAAGAAGTGTAGGGTAAAACACATTCCTGCGCATCGATTAACTTGCGCTTTTGAATGCAGCTTTGTGCATTAATATCACACCGTTCCTCAAACAAGATGGGGAAAAAAGATCTTGGCAACTCTCCACCTATCAGTGTTTGGCACGCTCGCAGGAGAGGAAGATGGCTTAACTCGATTTTCTAGAGGTGATTGTGTGATCAATTATGGATGAGGAGGAGTAGAATATCCAGGGTGAGACGAGGATACCTGCTTCAAGTAGGCGAAGCACACAAAACTTGTTTCTTAACAAGCCTAAGCTCATATATAGAGAACTGCCTCAAACAAATACAAGCTCTGCGAGCGAATGACACAGACCTGATTTAGAATCCGACAGAGCCGCTTCTGAGAAACGTACAGGTAACTTGTTACATGTGGGTGGGTTAGTTTGGGTGAATGTTTCTTCCCAAAATAAAACAATGTATTTTTGAGCTTTCTGTCCCCAATTTGCATTCATACCGTCCTAAATAATAATTAGTGCGTCCCAAATCATAGTGTTTTGAGAATAGTAGGCTATGCCAAAGGAGCATACTATTTCCAGTATATTTGTTTTTCAGATATGTCTACACCATGTCTTGTAAACGGTCTCGTTTAGTCTATTAATAATATATAATATTTGTATCTATTAGTAAATGTTATAGATATTTCTTGTCTTACTTGATACATGAGCGTTCATTGGGTTTCATAGAGCTCACATTTGAGAAGGGGGTATACAGAATTGTATTCAGAAGCCTAAACTGAGCAATAATATACTGGTATGAGATTTATATGGCCAAAAAGATTGAACGCTAATAGCTTCTATTTAAATCAATGAGATCTTTATAAGCAGACTACTTAGCCTACATAAAATGCATATAAATATCAGTTGTCACTCTATATCTCCCAACGTGATATTTAAATGATTTGTTGTATGATCAAAGCTTTATCGTTTTATTTTATTTATTACAGTTGACTCCAACAACCCACCCAACATATCTGTTGTGCTGAGACGTATGGCTCAATGTGGAAGCAAAGATCTGCTGCTACTTACATTTTATCGCAACATTAAATGTACGGTATGGACTTAAAAGTGGTAGTGTGTCCCAATAGTTAATGCAAAAGCATCTACTTTCAAACCACCAGAGTTCAGTCCTGTATACACATTCAGTGTGTAAAATAAGCAGTCAGTCACACTATGCTTTGTGCAAATTCATAGTGCAAAAATAATATGAGAGTGGCATAAGTTTCATTTTTATACATGTACTATTTCTAGAACATTTAGTTTTATAACTTACTGTAATGCAGTACTGACTACTAAGAGTTTATTATACAAAGCAGATATGATATTCAGCATATATGCTAATTTATGTGCTGATACAATGCAGATATCTTAGTGATTCAAGTATTGATTTTATGTATATTCTGTTTAATTTCGGAGACCTTGACCTTACTTGTCCGCACTTAACGCTTTGCTGAGCAGTCATTAAAACATCACCGACATGTCTTGAGCCTAAAATGTCTGCATCTTTAATTGTGTGAACTAGTGAAGATCAAATAGAGTTTAGTTCCAACCCCTCATCATCCGAAAGTCAGATCCCCCTCGTGTCTTCCTGAAAATTCCAGGCAGGTGTGTTGGAGGAGGGTTGAATGTGGCAGAACGGAGCGCTCCTGCTCAGCTACATGATTCAGGCGGCACAGAAGGTGTCCTCTCATCCAGATGTCACACTTTTGATGTAAGCGGATTTGTGGGAGCCTGTATGAACCCAAGGGCAGTCGGAGCGCCACTTGTCCTGCATGCTTGGTAAACATGTTACGCCTCTGTGGCCCCAGCGACCTACCAACAGACACCATCCACATGTGTGTGTTTCCATCACCTTAGGAAATTGCAGTCAGGGGACCGTGCCACAGCTGATCTGAGCTGGCAGTGAGCTCAACAGGATGGAGGAAATGAAGCAACGGCCAGATAAACAGCACTTGGATGATAACGTGCACACACACACACACCCTCACGATATTTGCAATGTCTGGAGCCTACAAGCTGTATCACTTTCTTATAACAAAGGCAATACAGTGTACCTGCGAACCAGGAAACTGTCTCTTTATCAAATACTGAGTCACACTATAATGAAAAAACAGATGACAAGACTATAGTCTACATTATACATTTCAACAGACATATACAGCAACAGGACATGAAAAAACATTGTGAACACAATAATTAATTTAGTTACCTTCAGGAAATTCTTTGTTTATATATTATTATAATTAGACATTACATAAATATATACATATATAAATTATTATAAAAAACAGTTGAAAGAATATCTTAATATCTGATGTTTCCAATGAATATGTTTTATTATTTACAAGAAAAAAAATAATAATCCATGTCTTAAAAAATAAAGAGATCTATGTGTCTTATGTTTAAGTTGTACAAAATTACTACAACCAAAATAAATTAAAACTACATGAACAAAACTAAAAATAACAACTATAGATATTCATAAATAATATAATAGTATACAAATAATAATAAAAAACACTGCAAAGACAACTTGTTAAATATCAAACACTAAATGAGAATGTAAAAATGCAAATATATAAGCAAAATTGGTAAATATATAAATTATTACATAATATAAATGATAAATTATTATTGAACAACAATTAAAATAATGTCTTAGTATCTGATTTTTCCAATACATATTTCTTCTTCTTTACAAGTTTCTTTAAAAATGATTTTTTTCTTTCATGATCTTCAATTGTTTTATATATATTTATGTATGTACATATGTAAATATATGAGTGTGTGTGTATGTATTTAAATGTATGCAGGTAAATATGTATGTTTGTATATATATATATATATATATGTTATGCTTAATTTACTACAGCTTTATTGAAAATAAATTGTTTAAAATATAAACTAGTTAAAATAGTCATAAATACTGTAATAGTATACAAACAATACTAAAATAATACTGAAAAGACAACTTGTTAAACATCAAACACTAAATGAGGAAGTAAAAAGACAATCTCTCCTTTATATCATCCTCTTTATGAGTAACATGCACAGAAAATGTGTATTGATTTATTTTCAAACACTTGCATCGTTACATTTATTCTAACTAATAACATCGACAGAAGTGCCGCTGTGTTTGACTCCCCAATTTTGTCCGCAAACAACCAGTTGGCCAACACCATCAGTTCCACCACAGGGGCTCCAGCTAACAACACCAGAGAAGAAAACAAGTGACAACCTCTCAATTCTTCTTCATTAGTTCCTATGAAATGACAGAAGCCAAACAAGCTTTTCATACCTCACTTGAAACAAGGCAGTCTTTGAAAATAAATCAATAAATAAAGTCATTATCCTGCAGATCTGTTGCTCAAAGTTCTGGCCCGGTTTCAGTCGGGTAGGACAAAAAAAGGAATTATCTGTCGGGATGGTAAACAAGCATATTTATTGTGTGCAAGACAGCTCCTGCTGTGCCGGGGCTCTGGGTTACACCACAGCTGTCTCTCTCTCTCACATACACACACTCACACAAGAGGCTGCAGTACACTGAGCGAGGTGCTCACACCAGTCTGACTTAACACGGCAGCTCTAGAAAAACTACAGTAACTGCACATTTTAGAGTGGCCTTTTATTGTGGCAGCCTAATGCAATAATCATGCTGTCCAATCAGCATCTTGATATGCCACACCTGTGAGGTGGATATCTCCGCAAAGGAGAAGTGTTCACTAACACAGATTTAGACAGAGTTGTGAATAATATTTGAGAGAAATAGGCCTTTTGTGAACATAGAAAAAGTCTTAGATCTTTGAGTTCAGCTCATGAAAAATGGGGGCAAAAACAATAGTGTTGCATTTATAATTTTGTTCTGTATATATTGTTCTGTCAGACTGACGAATAGATTTAGCAGAAGAAAAAGAGAGAGAGAAAAAAAACACGATGCAAATCTTACTGCTGTATTTACAGTATGACATCTCTGCCATTGCATCATGTGCCGGTTGCATCAGCTCAGTCTAGTTGTAGCATAAATGGGCACAGAGTTGCAACCAATGCACCACTAACAATATGTGCATTATGCTGTTAAACTAGTTACAACATATAAATAACCTCACATATGAATTAAATATTTATGAGCAGTGGTAATGGATGCTGACTGCTTACTTGCATCTTTCTTGGAGTTGTTAGTTACAGCATGAAACCGATCTAACATTACATATTTACATTTACATTTATGCATTCAGCAGATGCTTTTATCCAAAGCGACTTACAGTGCATTCAGGCTATACATTTTTTGTCTGCAATTGAACCCACAACCTTTTGAGCTGCTAACGCAATTCTCTACCATTGAGCCACAGGAACACTGAGCCAATGGACCTGAGCCAATTTATTACAATATTATACAATATGATATATATATATATATATATATATATATATATATGTACAGTGCTCAGCGTAAATGAGTGCACCCCCTTTGAAAAGTAAAATTTCAAACAATATCAATGAACACAAAAACCAATTCCAAAAATGTTGACAAGACTAAGTTTAATATAACATCTGTTTAACTTATAACATGAAAGTAAGGTTAATAATATAACTTAGATTACACATTTTTCCGTTTTACTCAAATTAGGGTGATGCAAAAATGAGTACACCCCACAACAAAAACTACTAAATCTAGTACTTTGAATGGCCTCCATAATTTTTAATGACAGCACCATGTCTTCTAGGCATGGAATGAACAAGTTGGCGACATTTTGCCAGATCTATCTTTTTCCATTCTTCAAGAATGACCTCTTTTAGAGATTGGATGCTGGATGGAGAGTGATGCTCAACTTGTCTCTTCAGAATTCCCCATAAGTGTTCGATTGGGTTCAGATCAGGAGACATATTTGGCCACTGAATCACTTTCACCCTGTTCTTGTTCAGAAATCCAACAGTGGCCTTAGATGTGTGCTTAGGATCATTGTCATGTTGGAAAAGTGCACGACGACCAAGGGCACGGAGTGATGGTAGCATCTTCTCTTTCAGTATAGAGCAGTACATTTGTGAATTCATGATGTCATCAATGAAATGCAGCTCCCCGACACCAGCAGCACTCATGCAGCCCCACATAAGGACACTGCCACCTCCATGTTTCACTGTAGGCACCATGCATTTTTATTTGTATTCCTCATCTTTGCGACGCCATACAGTTTTGAAGCCATCAGTTCTAAAAAGTTTATCTTGGTCTCATCACTCCAGAGTATAGAGTCCCAGTAGTCTTCATCTTTGTCAGCATGGGCCCTGGCAAACTCTAGGCGGGCTTTTTTGTGCCTGGGCTTTAAGAGAGGCTTCTTTCATGGACGGCACCCATGCATGCCATTCCTCTGCAGTGTATGCCGTATTGTGTCACGGGAAATAGTCACCCCAGTTTGGCTTTCTACTTCTTTAGATAACTGCAGTGAACTTGCATGTCAATTTTCTTCAACCCTTCTCATCAGAAGACGCTCCTGACGAGGTGTTAACTTCCGCGGACGACCTGGACGTCTCTGTGAGATGGTTGCAGTTCCATCTTTTTTAAATGTTTGTACCACTTTTGCTACAGTATTCTGACTGATAAGTAAAGCTTTGCTGATCTTCTTGTAGCCTTCACCTTTCTTGTGTAAATAAATTATTTTCTTTCTCAGGTCTTGTGACATTTCTCTTCCATGTGGTGCCATTGCTGACAGCATGAAATGGGAAGGGGTTTTCTTTAAGTAACACCCTTTTATTGTCAACTGTCACCTGTGTAATGAATTATTAGACTCACCTGTGGTTGAATTCTTGTTGAATTAGACATTTGTAGTCTAAAATTTAGCTTTGTTCCAGAGACTTTCAGTGGGGTGTACTCATTTGCATCACCCTAATTTGAGTAAAACTGAAAATGTTGTTCTCTAAGTTATATTATTAACCTTACTTTCATGTTATAAGTTAAACAGATGTTATATAAAACTTAGTCTTGTCAACATTTTGGAAAATGTTTTTGTGTTCATTGAGATATTGTTTAAAATGTTACTTTTCAAAGGGGGTATACTCATTTACGCTGAGCACTGTATGTATATATATATTAGAGGTGGGCATAGATTAATTTTTTTAATCTAGATTAATCTAGATTAATTTTGGAATTAATCTAGATTAAAATGGCTCATTTGAATTCTGCCGAAGGCATTCAGAATATGTGTGCTACCCAAATAATGTCTAAAAGTAAGTCTTTGAGAACGGGTTTCTCAAGCCAGGTGGCACATTAGACCAGGGGCTCATCTCCTGTTTCCAAAATGCATCACAAACTTTAATCTCTTCCCGTCCCAATCCCACGAAAAAACTGGAGGAAAATCCCGTTCCACTCCCGGAAGAATGACTCCCATTCCCTCCCACTCCCGTGTTGTTGTTTTTTGCCGATAACTGTCAATTACAGTAAAAATATAGTACAGATCACAGCGTGCCCACCTTATTAGTTGAATAAAACCCAAAATGTCGTTTTGTTATTATATTGAACTGAAAGCCATCTTATTATGCACAGTGTTGCACAGATTAAATTTCATGTAAATCATCCATGCTAACACACACGTCTTCTATTTTTATTTTTGGACATTTCACTCTATAGATATTTTTCTATGTACTGTATTTTAGATATAACGTTATTCGAGTTTCTAAGTTTCTCGCTCAAGTTCACGAGACCTAAAGCGCATCCTGTTTGCTTAAAAGCGCAACGTTTCATTGTTATTCTGAGTGCACACAAATAAGCGTAGAGTCTTTACAGATTCGAAAGATGTATTAGGCTACTTTTATCTGTATGACCAAAATGACGGAGATTTTAAGAGCAAGTGAGCACTGGAGCCTGCCTTGCAGCAACGCGCTTCCACACAAACACTTCAATAGCGCACATTTCTCTAGGTTAACATCATATTGAGCTGCCATGTAAAGTTGCTACTACATACATCTTTCAGATGAAAAGCCATATTTGAGGTTGATGAATGATAGGTGAGTGTTTGGATGTCGTGCCCGATTGTATTACCACATAGACCAGCCGTTAACAATCTGTCCATCACGGACTGCGAGCCTCTAGTTCGAAGACTCGTTCTCGCCCCTACAGTGCAATTCGGCTAGGTATACATCCGCTAAAATATCAGGGTGAACGTCATCATAGCTTGCGTAGTATAGACCCAGCTCCCAACCCAACTTTGAGAATAGATTAACGGCAATATTTTTTTTATCGCCGATAAGAGTCTCACGTTAACGCAGCACGTTAACGCCGATAACGGCCCACCACTAATATATATATATGTATATGTATGTATATATATGTGTATATGTATATATACTGTATGTGTGTATATATATATATATATATATATATATGTGTATGTATGTATGTATATGTGTATATATATATATTATATATATGTATATATGTGTATATATATATATATATATATATATATATCGAAGAGCTCTTTTTCCAAAACGCGATAAACGCCAAATAAAAAAAATGAGTTCGCATGCCATTTTGCTGTGTACTGAACCTATTCACTGCTCCATCAATGTTTCATGCCAAATCGCTATATTTCCTTGTTTAAAATGTACTGCAAGATGCAGTTCTTTTCCAAACCGCTATAAGCGCCGAACCTGTTTTAGCCTAAATGCGATATATCCTCTCGATCAATCAGAATTGTTCGATGCAATCCAACACGGCGACGCTTTGAAACGTTTGTTTGTGCTCAGTCTTCAAAATGAGTGCTTTAAACTCTAATAACACTTTTGATGGCCTGGATGAGCCAGTGAGACCTACACCTGGGGGTAGAAAACGCAGACTGGACAAAGAAAATCACAAAAAACAACAAAAAAGAAGGTTCTCAGGTGGCGTTAATACCCACTGTGGGATGTCAATGTAACAGATGTGTATACCAGTAAAGGTGGTGTGTAAACCAATTGACGCTTGAGGCTGTAGCCTTTGGCGTTCCTTGTTAGAGCGCCCGCATCCCGCACCGGAAACCCGGGTTCGAGACCCGCTCGGTGTGATGGTGCGGACCCGGAGGGGTTACATAAACCAACATTTAAAAAAAAAAGGATGGATTTGTAGCGTTTTGAAAAAAACACAAAACAACTTTGCATTTATAATCAACAATATTGTTGTTTCATTTAACAATCATTGTTTAACATGTTCAGACTGAGCCAACAGACCATTTTAACAGGATAAATTGAATATTAACAAAATGTATGGGTCTAGGTAAAAAAATGTCATTTTCATGAAAACTATTAAAATGGATTTATAGCGTTTTGGAAAAGAGCTCTTCATATGTATATGTATATATATATATATATATATATTAGAGGTGGGCATAGATTATTTTTTTTAATCTAGATTAATCTAGATTAATTTTGGAATTAATCTAGATTAATCTAGATTAAAATGGCTCATTTGAATTCTGCCGAAGGCATTCAGAATATGTGTGCTACCCAAATAATGACTAAAAGTAAGTCTTTGAGAACGGGTTTCTCAAGCCAGGTGGCGCATTAGACCAGGGGCTCATCTCCTGTTTCCAAAATGCATCACAAACTTTAATCTCTTCCCGTCCCAATCCCACGAAAAAACTGGAGGAAAATCCCGTCCCGTTCCACTCCCGGAAGAACGACTCCCATTCCCTCCCACTCCCGTGTTGTTGTTGTTTTTGTTGCCGATAACTGTCAATTACAGTAAAAATATAGTACAGATCTAGCGTGCCCACCTTATTAGTTGAATAAAACCCAAAATGTCGTTTTTGTTATTATATTGAACTGAAAGCCATCTTATTATGCACAGTGTTGCACAGATTAAATTTCATGTAAATCATCCATGCTAACACACACGCCTATTTTTTTTTTTTTGACATTTCACTCTCTATAGATATATTTTTCTATGTACTGTATTTTTAGATATATTCGAGTTTCGAAGTTTCTCGCTCAAGTTCACATGAGACCTAAAGCGCATCCTGTTTGCTTAAAAGCGCAACGTTTCGTTGTTATTCTGAGTGCACACAAATAAACGTAGAGTCTTTACAGATTCGAAAGATGTATTAGGCTACTTTTATCTGTATGACCAAGAATGACGGAGATTTTAAGAGCAAGTGAGCGCACCGGAGCCTGTCTTGCAGCAAACAGCGCTTCCACACAAACACTTCAATAGCGCACATTTCTCTAGGTTAACATCATATTGAGCGGCCATGTAAAGTTGCTACTACATACATCTTTCAGATGAAAAGCCATATTTGAGGTTGATGAATGATAGGTGAGCGTTTGGATGTCCTGCCCGATTGTATTACCACATAGACCAGCCGTTAACAATCTGTCCATCACGGACGAGCCTCTAGTTCGAAGACTCGTCGCCCCTACAGTGCAATTCGGCTAGGTATACATCCGGCTAAAATATCAGGGTGAAAGTCATCATAGCTTGCGTAGTATAGACCCAGCTCCCAACCCAACTTTGAGAATAGATTAACGGCGATATTTTTTTTATCGCCGATAAGAGTATATATATATATATAAACTACGAGCATGCAATGCCGTGGTCAGTTAAGACATGAAGTTACCAAAAGGTGATTAAAACTTAATTTAATTACAAAATAAAAGTAATCATAATTAGTTACAGTTACTAAGAAAAAATGTGTAATTAAATTACAGTTACTTATGAAAATGTTAATGATTACAAAGGGGGTTACATCTGATAGTGACTGCTATAAAATATGAAACACCAATGTTTCAGAAGTTTATAACATGCTTATTCGATAACTCTTATATTTCCTATATGGGTTTATGTAAATGCTTAATTTTTTTTTTCAAAGGCATTGTTAGATTGCAGTGTTTCATGTCATAGCTATGCAAATATTTGATAAAAAAACAGTATCATTGCTATTAAACTTTTTATTGTTAGGATTTTAAATCTGTATTTAACCTCGGAATGATTTTAAAGCAAGTCTGCTTTTGTGGTGGCTGTGCTCCAAAGGGGACATCGGATGCTCATCTTCCACAAGGTGGTAGGATTCTTTAGGGTATTCTTGAAATGGTCTCAGTGGTCGTGAAAAACATCACCCTTTTACCTTGTAAAAATAGCTCTGTTCACAGTGACTGGTTTCGGTGCATATCTTTTTACATGCTAATGAGCACTGCTCACCCTGCCTCTCTCTTCTGTGGAAGTGATCCATCCTTGAGTTTTAACTTTTTAACAAAACCTGCCTTGAATTGTCCCTTATTCAGAAAACAGTCTGGCGTAAAATGATTTGCGCAGCCAGACATAAACGAATTTAGTGAAAGTGAAGTGATGGTGGTGGCCAGATATGGTGACCCATACTCGGAATTTGTGCTCTGCATTTAACCCATCCACACACACAGTAGTGAATACCCACACGGCACAGAGCTAATGTCTCTAAAAAAAAGTACAAAATATTTTCAATTTCATCTAAAAAATGGTGGACATTTGTCAGATAAATGGTCAATTTAAATGAATGAAATCGATTTGACTGGGATTTTTTTTGTCCACTAAATACTTCTATGCATCAGTAAACTTACATTTTCCTGCTCTGAAAGTTAATTTACATTAAGCCCAATCTGCTCACACATTACCTGCCGTCACCAGACAACCACTCACTGAAAGGTGATTACAAACCTAAAGGCCAAAGTAAATGAGCCAAACTAATGAAGGCAGAGGAAAAGGTTTTAAGCAAAAGGCTCCATTTTGAAATGTCTAAAATTGGGTAGTTGACAAATAACATGCCCATGGATTTTCCCCTTGCATTATCCAGATTTCAGACTAAACATTTGACATAGTTTTGATTGACATATTTTAGACTTAATGTATTTATTTACATCAGGGCTGCCCAACCCTGTTCCTGGAGATCTACCTTCCTACAGAGTTCAGCTCCAACCTTGATCAAACACAACTGAACCAACTAATTAGGATCTGAAGGAGCACTTGATAATTAAAGACAGGTGTGTTTGATCAGGGTTGGAGCTGAACTCTGCAGGAAGGTAGATCTCTAGGAACAGGGTTGGGCACCCCTGATTTACACAGTTAATTTAAATAGATGTGTAATGTAACAAATGTGTTGTTAAAAGTAAAAATATTCAATTGAATCTAACTAATATGAGGTCATACAATACCAGTTATATACGTAAACTGACTTAAATGTGAATTTGAATGACTGGTGTGGCATTACACTTTTAATTGCAAACCTTTATAGAGGGTTTAGATTAAATATCAGTCTATCTGTGGCTAATATGGCCATTATCAGCTCAGGAATGAAAAACACTAGTTAACGAATACGAATATGTACTGCAAAAGTACGCCTACTCAGGTTTTTACTGAAGAAAACCCACACAGTACAATCTTTGACAGGGAACATAAGAGTCCAAATCAGTAGAAAAGCAAGGTACAGCTGGTCAAAAGGACACACATGGGACCAATCAGGCTTATCATACCACACCAGAGCATTCCCAAGACCCAAACGGCAGCTTGTGAATGTGTGTATATATATATATATATATATATATAATAAGAAAATCTCTCTCCTTCCTCCTTGTCTGAATCTTCCAGAAAAGCCTCTTTATACCATAGCTGCTAGGTTGGAGCTGCTGGGAACGTGCTGTCTGGCAGGGAGGCACACAGATTGAGTCTGTTGTGTATTGATTTCAGATTACAGAGATGGTGAGGTTTGTGAAGATGGGCATTTTTAAGTCTGTATATGGACTGGACTGGCTCAGCAAGGATCCAGACAACCACGTGCTTAGTGCAGGTGTTCATACAGTGGCATAAAATGCTTAGACTAGTCTTACAAATTAGTCATCTGATTTGTTTTGCTTTAAGACTGGTCATAACATTTTAAAATTGGTTTTATAAAAAAACATAGATTGGGCTAATTTGAGTCCAAAATTACCTCTTGGTAACTACTAGTTGGTCAAACAGTCTTAACAGGCCCTGTCCAAAATGGAACACTTCATGTGCACTTGCGGTCTTACGGACTTACAATGGCCACCGCATGTGTGTGTCCGTTAAGTCCACGAGACTGTAGGGTGGCCCATTTGTCATTTTAGCGTTCAGAAGGGTGCTCGCGAGTGCCCCTTTGCGGCCGCTATGTGCCCTCGATACGAACTTCTGCCGAGCCCGCACCGGGAAAAGCTCAGCAGCAGACTTCTACCCGACAGTCAAAGCGGCATTACGTCATGAAAGTGCAAACTCAGAGGAAGACCGCGAGAGTTTAGGGTGCATTTGGAACCGGGCCACAGAGGCAAAATTTATGCAGCTGGCCCCTGGAGAAAGCGTGGAACTGAATTAACTTGTGTGTATGTGTGTGTCATACAAAGTGTGAACACTCTTCTCGCAGTTCATTGTAAGAGTAATTATGCTAGATATAATTATTACACAAGGGGAGCTTTCTATAGTGGTGTAATTGAGAGCTTCACAGTATTGCAGTGTGTTAAATCACAGTACAGAAAAAAACTTGAAAATAAAACACCTTAAAATGGAAGCTTGTTTCCGTCACTGAAAAAAAAAGGCAATTGCGACTTTTTATTTCACATTTGACTTTCTCGCAATTCTGATAAAACAAGTCTGAATTCTGAGTTTATATCTCGCAATTGTGATTTTTTTTTTCTCTCCGAATAGCGAGTTTATATGTCGCAGTTCTGACTTTATAACACGCAATTGTGACTTTGAAAATTGTGAGAGATAAACTCAGAATTCTGAGAACACATCAGTCTTTTTTCCCCCTCAAAATTGGACTTTATAAATAGCAACTGCGAGTTTATATCTCACAAGTCTGAGGTGAAAAAACATGTCAAGATACAAACCCACAAAAAGTCAGAATTGGGGGTTTTTATCTCGGAATTCTGACTTTATTTCTTGGAATTGCGAGTTTATATCTCAAATGCAACAGTGAAATTATGATCAAGTGATCTCTCAGGGCACCTCTGGAGATGAAGATTTGTGTCCATGTTCTCATATTGTGAGACAGCAGACAAATGCGTGTAAGTAGTCATTCAAACATGCAGACTTCACATTTAAATAGCAGTCTTTTGCAGGTTAATATTCACAGACACTAGTCTATACTGGGATTTGATTCATTGTGCAGCCAGCCTGACTTTTGATGTACTCATCCAAAGAATTTGGCAAATTCAAGTAGTTGAATTCAAAGACATTATTGTGGCATTATAATTTCACCTTCTTTGGTGAAAAAAGTAATGGTGGTTTAAAAAAACAGTCATATACCGCAAGGCTATTTGTAACAGGAAGTATTTATTAATTGTGCTACATGTCTTGAAGGGGAATGAGGTGATCCATTTTTACCAGAACATACAGTATGACTCATATTATGTGAGTCAGCAAATCCATACCTGCTAACTACAAATTTATCTTGTGACCAAATGAACGCTGCCAGTTTGGCCCCTGTTTTCTATCTTTCACCTGAGCTGTGACTGAACAAGCATCAGCATAACACTTTCCAGACATTATTTCTCATTCACAAAGTGACAGGAAGTCATGTTCTTTCCTGCCAGATGTGATATTAGCTGAAGAAATGAACAACAGCCGAACTTGTAATTAAAGAGTAGATACTTAATATGGTGGTTCATATATCAATATTACATTTGCTGATGATACTGTGGTCCTGGGCCTCATTAACAACGATGACGAGGCCGCATACTTGCATGAGGTGGAGAGAATTACATCATGGTGCCAGGACAACTGTCTCTCTCTGAACATGAGCAAAACCAAAGAGCTGATCGTGGACTTCAGGAAGAGACAGCAGCGGCCCCACACCTCTTATGATCAGTGGGACCCCTGTGGAGAGGGTGAGTAGCTAAGTACCTGGTGTAAACATCTCCGAGGACCTGACATGGACTACACACATTCAGACTCAGGTTAAGAAAGCCAGGCAAAGACTGTACCATCTGACAGCTGAGGAAATTCAGGGTCTCTCAGCTATCCTGAAAACTTTCTATTCAGGGGCCATAGAAAGTGTTCTGACTCAGTGCATCTCAGTGTGGTATGGAAACGCCTCCAATCAGGACTGTAAAGCTCTGAAGAGAGTCGTGCGTTTAGCTGAGCGCATCTCAGGGTCTGCTCTCCCCTCTCTGCAGGACATCTACCTCAAACGCTGCAAAAGCAGAGCTGTAAAAATCATCAAGGACTCGAATCACCCCGGTAACCATCTTTTCCGTTTACTGCCATCTGGCAAGCGCTTCAGGAGCATGATGGCAAGGACTGAAAGACTAAGGAGGAGCTTCTTCCCTCAGGCCATCAGGCTCCTAAACACAAACTCTGTTTAATAAAAAAAAAAAATAGCCGTTTGCACATCCCTCTCATCCCTCCTGTTTATAGTACTATTTATTAAGTCCCATATACTGTTTTTGCACATCCTACTTGTTTGCACATCTTACTGTTTTGCACTTTTCTTTATTCTACTGCACATTTTACTTTTTATTTCTTTTTTACCTATATATATGCTCTTGTGTGGTGTTACTTTTATATTATTTTTTATTCTTTGCACTGTCCACTGAGCGGACCTGATTTGACCTACATTTCACTTTTGATTATACCCTGTATAATTTATTATGTGACAAATAAAGAAACCTTGAACCTTGAATATGAGAAGAAAACACATTTTTTAAATATCTTACTAATGCATCAAATAATAATAATCATCATTAATATTATCAAACGTCATTAATATGTTATGCTTTTAAATCATCTGTTGTTTCAAACTTTTATTTAAAAGGAGACGCATGTGAGAAAAGATTAACAATTTATATTATATTTGTTATTTTGGGGTGAACTATCCCGTTAAAAGAATAGGTAATGAAGATTTTACTAGTTAGAAATTACATTAAACTGACTACTCTTCAAATGTTTGGCCATCAGTAACATGTTTTTTAACAGGAATATTGTGAAATATAACTACAATTTTATTTATTTTTTATTATATTTCAAAATTGCTTTTTTATTCCTGTGATGCAAAGCTGAATTTTCAACATCGTTCCAGTCTTCAGCATCAAATGACTCAAACTGTTGAACAATGGTGCACATTTTATATTGTATTATTTGTTACTTAATGACTTAAATAATAAAGACGTATTATATTACTTGTTATAATACTTACATTTACGTTTTATTGAAACATTTGACTTGTATTAAAATTATTTAAATGTACACAAACTAATGAGCAGTTAAATTAATATACTGAATGTTAATAATTAGCTGTCACCAATTATCTTTGCTCACCAAGTTATTAATATAATATCCTTTCTTCAAATGTGAATTATTAGATCTATGCCATGAACTGTATATTATCACACATAGCAGTGCAGTGGGTTGTTCAAATGCATGCTGATTGATTAAAAAAAGCATCTTATGCTGTATATGCCATCTTACACAGGTGGCAAAGTCCTCTATTCAGCACAATTCATAAGGAGTGTGCTGCTGCACAGCAGACATCTTTGTAATATTTTCCATTTTCTCTCACGGAAGGCGCGCACTCTCGTTGACTCCTCAACCTAAACACCGTCCTTCAACATGGTGATGCACTCAATTTATTCATTGAAAACTAAAAGCTGAATTATGCTGAATTTGTATTTCTGAGGGAGGCTGATGGGGAGGGGGAACATTCACTATATCAGGCTAACATCTCAACAATGGGAATGCCACAATGATGAATGAGACAGAGGTTTTAAGGCCAGCTGCCTCAGAGGCAGATACATCAGCAGCTGGAGCTACCGCAAAACATTAGGGACGCAAATATTGTGTCATTATAGCCAATAATCTTTTTGTGCTCTCACACTGATGCATTCATATGTCCAAATTTCCTTGTGAAATTGGGTAACAGTAAAAGCACAGATTATTCACATATGACAGGACGGTTTTGACAGCTTGACAAAAACCGAGGCACCAAACCCATGTGGTGTCCAGTTATCTCTCACTAGGCAGATTAACTCATCTCTCTCCAAGCAGATGGACATATCATTTCCCTAATGCTGTGTGTCTCCGGACCACATGGACCTCTCAGTTAACACACTCTTTCAATCCAACACTCATTAGCTAAAAGCATTAGCTAAAAATCCATGAGAAATAAAAAAAAAACAATCAATGGCACACAAAGAGTAAGTAGATGCAATATGTATCTTTGTAACTTAGATATGCCATTTAAATGTGCATCAGTGAGGGTTTTATATAAGCAACAAAAAGTATTTAAAAGTTAAAGAATAGTGTAAAAAGTGTCATTATTCACAGTTTAAAATGAAATAAAACTATATATATTGTAGAATGACCAAGCTGCTCTTTTACATACAATCCAAGTGAATGGCGATCCCAGTCATCAAGATTTTCTAAAGCAAGGTTATTAGTGAATCTCAATTTTAATGTGTTCTGTTCCTCAAACAAAGCTATTGTATAGCTTCTGAAGACTTAGAAAATAGTACATGAGTCAAACTAAATATAGTTAGGAAAATCTTTTTTACTACTTTCACTGTAAAGAAAAGAGCAGCTTGAGTATTCTGCTGAAACTATCTTATTCCATGGAAGAAATAAGTTAAAGTGAGCTTCTGAAGACTCAAAAGTCGAACAAACTACTTTTATAAAAAACGATATGGTGCTTTTTAGGGGCTTTGACACTAGACAAATCTTTTAATTGTTCCTAATACTATCAGTGCAAGTTCCTGCTTTATGGTGTATTCACGGAACTCCATTTGGAGGAACTAAATTAGCTCCTACTTCAGAGTAAGGTCTAAAACAGTTCTAGGAACATAATAGGAACATCTATAGTGACATAAGTGTATGCTAATTGGCCAAACGCATACAAAACACAATCTACCTGGCATTTTTAAAAAGCCATGTAAAAATATTTACTCCATGAACATGGAAAACAGTGATAACGGCATTTAGCTACCTGTTGTTTGCAGCGTTGTGTTCTTTTCTCAGCCCTGATGATATATAACAATACAAGTTGTCATAGGAGATTTAGTCAAATGTTCATACTCTTTCAAATCGTATATACACTGTATTGTGCTTTTATATTCCATCTCTGTTATCACAAAACCCACAACACACAACAAAAACAGCTCACGGCGTTCTCCATTCACAGGTTATTGACGTTTGTAAATGCAGTGAATGAAGATATTGTTGTCGGTCGCTTCAGAGTTCCCGCTGCCGGTGCGAATACAACCAATAAAATGGTCCAAGGGGGAAATTGGTTCTCTAGGAACCATCATGCTGGCTATTTCCTAAAACTACATGGTGAGAAAGCCACTATTGTTCTGAAAGCTCCTGGTTCCCATTCACTTTCACTGTAAGGAAAAGAGCAACTTAAACACTCTGTTAAATGTCTCTTATACCATGTTGCAATGGTAGAAAGAAAGTCAAACTGGTTTGGAACAATATGACAGCAGATAAGTTAAATGTTCTGTAATCATCTTGCATTTATGAATGTATTTGTTGGAGAAACATCAAAAATGTTTTAACAAGCATAAGTACAGTAAAGTTCTGCAGACACAATTGTTTTAATTAGATGAATACAAACTCGTCAGCCACTTTATGCAAATCCGCTCCCTATGCGGAACACAGCTTTACTGGAATTTCAAGATCACTATGGAAACCTTCCATTCTTAATTTACGTTCACTTTAATTTACATAGTGAATTGAATCCACCAGCTAAACTAATGCAGTACCACATTCAAACCGTCACACAAAACACTTTTCCCTCAAGGACTCCAGAAAGACCAGCAGGATGTAAAAAAGCATGGTTTATGCATGTGTTGCTATATTAACGCTTTGCTCAACCCCCGAATTGATTTATTTTCCCAAGCGAAAGGGCCAGTGTTGCTCACCGATTTATAAATGTACCCAGTGGAGCTTCAGATGAAATCGTCACCCTCATAAGTACGACAGACACATAAAGATGGTGTTTTCACTGAGCTGTGGAGTGGGAAGGAGCTCGGTCTTACCTTGGTAATTGCAGATGTCTCCCACGCTGTTCTGACGTGTGATGTGGTGCCAGTAAGCGCTTCGCGGAAGAGATATCGACTTTGTTAATGTGCTCTCGTTTGAAAGAGTCTGTGAGGTAGAGCAGAAAATCATTGGGTTACATTGGTTATATTTCCAGTCAAATCACACAGAAAGGACTTGCACTGAGAAGATTTCAAAGACCGAGACTCGCCGGTAAACAACAACACCCCTCCATTAGGCTGTTTTGATCATTACAGCCTTTTAAAAAGAGCATTTATCACAGCATTTTAAGAGAATTTCGTAAATCCGAACCAATAAAGACTCTTAGTGGGTCTCTTGATCAAGATTTTAGAGCGAGCAGCATTTTTGGCAGGGATCCTGGATGGGGAGATCTGAGCGGAGGGCCATATGGTCAAGTCTCATCAGCCTCGACTGAAGGCCTTAGAGATGACAGCACAGATTCACTGGTAGCGGCGCAGTTTAAATAGCGCAGGAAAGACCATCCGCACCAGGCAGATGAACAATTCATCAGCTTCGCTAGCTTCGGGGGGGTATGGATAAATAACCAAAATGTGCTTTCAATGACACGTTGATAGCCAAAATGGCAGGATTACATTTTAAGGCATTAGTGTTCAGAAGCTTTGAACACTGAAAAACTCCTGAGGCTGTTATTTCTGTCGTTATCTTGCAACTAAGAAGTGTCTCAAATCCATTTACATTTACATTTTATTCAAAGCGACTTCAATTGCTTTGAAGGTATGCGTTTTATCAGTATGCCCATTATTGGGATTCAAACTCTTGACCTTGATGCTGCTAACGTCATGCTCTCCGAGTTGAGCTATAGGAACTTAACAAAGTGCAGCACTTAACTTAACATAAGTGCAGCATTTTTGAAGGTACTCGGCCAATAGTGCAGTTCAGGATTAGTTTACAGCAGCTACTTTTCAAAGATGCCATGCAGTGTTCTGTGACCTGGATTTTGAAACATCACATAATGTGCACTGTGCAAGCAAGGAAGCGGGAAAGCCTACTTAGAAAACTGGCAGAATCTTAACCGGGAAGCTGCAGTCCTGATATTCAATTACAGTATAGCCTATTGTCCAGTGATAAAAGGTTGATTTTTAGGTTATCTGATCTAAGGTAATAATTAGTGCTGTCAAAATTAGTGCGTAAACGCATGCGATTAATTTTTCAGTTTAATGGCGTTAAAAATATTTAATGCAGTTAACGCAGGGGCGGGGCTAAGGTTGGCCACCCCACTCACAACTGCTGCTTCTGTCTCTTTTTTTTCTTGAAAAGAATTGCATTTACTTTTCAGATGCACACTCAACATCGCCTCAGCGACAAGTGCTAGTCAAACGAGTGCTGAAACGGTACAGGTGACGGGCAACTTCAGTAGGACATCAGTGAACTGTGTGTGGTCAGATGAGATGTCAGGCCATTAGGGATATGCCAGTATCAAATTTTCATGTTGCGATTAATTGCTAATGCTTTTATCACTGTATACGGATCAAAATATTGACATTTAGTTGCAAAAAAGTGTTGTCATCATAATACAGTATAACAGGTTTAATAATTTAAATCATTTAAACACGTTTCAGAAACAGAAAGTAGCGCTGTTTATGAGGTTTCTGGTGTATCGGCTGCATTTTGCTGTTCCGCGCCATCTGCTGTCAGAGAGTGAATGTACGCTTCACTCTCTATTTATAATTTAATTTAGAACTACTTAATTTCAGAAACAATTTGCGATTAATTAATATTTTTAATAGAATTACATCACTAGTAATAATTTAATAAAAAAATGCTGCAATTTTACTGTATTTAGTATATGTCAATCATTTAAATGATCACATATACAATATCATTCAAAAGTATGGGGTCGGTAAACTTTCAATGTTTTTTTCAAAGTCTCTTATACTCGCCAAGGCTGCATTCATTTGATCAAAAACAGTAATAATGTGAAATATAATAACAATTTAATACTGTTTTTTTTATAATGTTAAATTTTAAAATGTACTTCCAGTAATGCAAAGCTGAATTTTCAGCATCATTACGCTAGTCTTCGGTGTCACGTGCTAATCAATATGATGATTTGGTGCTCAAGAAATATTTCTAATTATTATTAATGTTGAAAACAGTTGTGCTGATTAATATGTTAGAGAAACCTTAATAAATTAATATAATACTTTTTTGGGATATATAGAATGTTAAAAAGGACAACATTTATCAAACAAAAACGTAATGTAACATTACAAATGTATTTACTGTTATTTTTTAATCAATTTAATGCATCCTTGCTTAATAGTCTTAATTGTTTTCCAAAAAAAATCTTACTGATCCCCAAATTTTGCATGGTAGTCTGTTTTGAGACCTAAACCTTGCTTATGATTTTTAGTTTTGTTCAAGGTGATTAAAATTAATAGTTAAAGGAATGAAGTGATTATTATAATTGTTTTATTATTTTAGCAATTTAAGTATATAAAAAAATCATAAATTGATCAACATTTGTATCACCTTACAAAACATGTTTAGAAATTCTATGAAAAATCTAATTTGAATTGCTAAAGAAAAGTGAATTTTAAATTCAATAAAATAGATTGTAATGTTATTCATTCTATAAAATGATATAGAAACATACAATAACTTAATAAATTGAACCCCTCAAGTTTTTATAAGAGTTCCAGGAACCGCCATCCATTTTGAACATTACAATGGAGACTCATTTGTGAAATATGCTTGTACTAACATTACGGAATAATGCACACAGTGCCTTGTTATAAAACACTAAATAAGAAACGCCTTTTTCTCCACTGCACCCAGTAGAATTATAGAACATGCTTTTACTGTACCTGTGAGCTCTTCTCCATCTCATTCATCATGCGTTCGTGTTGCTCAGCGATGGACAATGTGGCAGAGTGAACTCTCTGATAGATCATCTCGCCTTCTCTGGTCTGGAACGTGAACAAACCCTCCCCTGTATCACACATCCTGTAAGAGCACACACACACACACACTGCACACACACACACACACACACACACACACACACACACACACACACACACACACACACAATCCCTTAAGAATTACAGCTTCTATTGTTTTCCAGTACACTCATGTTCTTGTGGTAATAGACTGAACAGTTAAGAGTAGAGCTTAAGGGCAGCCTGCAAGGGAAAACATATGTTAAATGTTGAGCACTTACATGAATCAGCGAATCAATATCCAGAGCAGCAGAATCAGGACTATTGGATTTAGGATGAAAACATCCTGTCAGAAAAAAGCACTCCCAACTAGAATCAAATGTCATTCACACACCTTCCAGACTCAAATGTGAACCAGGTCGAGTCTCTGCCGTATCTCCTCAGGGAGTTGAGCGGCCACATGACCAGCTTGACTCTGGCATTATGGATGTCCCAAAGGTAGATGTTCTCGTGGGTGATCTGCATTGTGCACTCTCCGTAGATGTCCAGGTTTGGGGTCGGCATCAAGTAAACATTAAATCTTTCTGGAATAAAAAAATAAAAGTCATAAGTACTACAGTTAACTAAAACTAACATAGAAAATTCCTAATTTTAATTTAGTTAATTTAGATGATACAAAACTAAAACTGGACTAATAGCTAATAAAACTATATAGAAATGTATAAAAATAATAAAATGACAAAAACACAACAAAAGTACTAAACCTTTAACATTTAAAATGACAATGGAAAATATACAAATAAAATACTGATTCAAAATTGTAATACAATTACAACAGTATCTCAATAATACTAAAGTAAGTATTGCAGATTGGGGGTTTGTTGACATTTAAATAAATAACTAAAATAAAATAAAAACTATTGAAACAATTGTATACATTACAATTAAAACTAAACACGTAATTTGATCTCTTTAGATGCAGAAAGCTTTGAACAATGAAAAACTGTTGAGGATGTGAGTGTGTTTAGAATTGTAATAAAATAAAATAAGATTTGATGCTAATTTATTTCTGAGATTAAATATTAAAATATTTCATTTCAGCTATTAATTCAAATAGTAATTATATCATATTTTGCAAATCGCGTTTGGTCTCATACTGTATCACGTCTCTTGTCAGTGTCTGCGCTTGCTTGGCCATTTGTTGTGATAAACAGGAAAGTGTGTTCAAGCGCCAGCAGAAGACCGTGTAAAGAAATAATCTTTGAGAGAAGCAATCTATCAGCGGAAGTTAAAAGCAGCTCGTAAGTGTATTTACTTGTCTCATTAGTGTTTAGTGCAGTTGCCGTTGCTAGGAAACGCTTGTTTTGTTTACTGTGCTGAGACTTGCTGAAATCGCGTATGGTCTCGTACTGTATCGTGTCTCTTGTCAGTGTCTGCTCTTGCTTGGCCATTTGTTGTGATAAACAGGAAAGTGTATTCAGCTGAATGCAAATAGTGATTTGTTAGACGGGTTTAAAAAGGTTAATATACTGCGGCAGCAGTTGCAGCAGCCTTCGGGTGAAGACCTCCTTGTGTGCAGACCGAAGAGTGTAAAGACCATTGACTCTACCGTGCGACTCCACCGGGCAGGGACACCGGCAAGGGATATAAGTATCGCTTTTTATTTATCCTCTTTCCTACTACTTGTTTCACTTCTGTTTTCGTTTTTATAACCAATTCTTACTATGTGTTTTCAGATCAATACTATCACTACCACTCGCAAGCCACGCATCACACACTGTAGACAGCGCAATCCTAACAACCTGCGTACTTTGCCTATGTCTTCTAATACATTACTTTCTTTTTCTATTGGTCTCTGGAATTGTCAGTCTGCTGTCAACAAAGCTGATTTCATTACTTCCATTACTAGTCATTCAAGGCTAAACCTCATGGCCCTGACAGAGACCTGGATCAAACCAGAGGACAATGCTACACCTGCAGCACTCTCCAATAATTTATCCTTTTCCCACACCCCTTGTTTGACTGGAAGAGGTGGAGGTACTGGTCTGCTCATCTCTAATAATTGGAAAATCACTCCTTTATCATCTCTGAGTATAAACAGCTCCTTTGAATCACATTCTGTTACTATTACCTACGCTCTAAAAATCCATTTTGTAGTTGTTTATCGTCCTCCAGGACCACTAGTTATCTTTGTGGAAGAATTAGATTTGTTGCTCTCAACTTTTACTAAGGATGGCACACCCTTAGTTATACTTGGAGACTTTAACATCCACCTAGATAAACCTCAGGCTGCAGACTTCCACACTCTACTTGCCTCTTTTGATCTCAAGAGAGTGTTAACTACGGCTACTCACAAATCAGGCAACCAACTGGACCTTATTTACACACGACACTGCTCATGTGCTGGTTACTCCACTGCACACCTCGGACCACTTCCTCCTCACTCTTAACCTCAACATGATTCCTGACACATCACATACCCCTCCACATGTCACTTATCGATGTAACTTACGCTCGCTCTCACCCTCCCGGCTATCTGCTATGGTTTCATCTTCGCTTCCTCCCCTTAAACAGTTATCATATCTTGATGCTAACAGTGCTACTGACACTTTCTGTTCCACTCTGATGTCTTGTTTTGATACTTTCTGCCCCTTGTCTTCCAGGCCAGCCCATACCACTCCTTCTGCCCCTTGGCTATCTGTCGTTCTCCGCGAACATCGTTCTAAACTCAGGACAGCAGAAAGGGTATGGCGCAAATCACAAAATCCTACTGACCTGAAGTCGCAACATCTAGCTACTGGAGTGCCACAGGGCTCAGTTCTTGGACCACTTCTCTTTTCTGTCTACATGGCTTCAATAGGTTCTGTCATTCATAAACATGGCTTTTCATATCACTGCTATGCTGATGACACTCAACTCTACCTCTCATTCCATCCTGATGATCTGACGATAGCTGCTCGCATATCAGCATGTCTAACAGACATTTCTTGCTGGATGAAGGACCATCACCTTCAACTCAACCTAGCTAAGACAGAACTGCTTGTGGTTTCATCAAACCCATCGTTTCATCACAATTTCACCTTCCAATTAGGCTAATCAACAAAAATCCAAAATGCTGCTGCAAGATTAATCTTTATTGAGCCAAAAAGAACGCACGTCACACCTCTGTTCATCAATTTGCACTTGCTACCAATAGCTGCTCGCATTAAATTCAAGGCATTAATGTTTGCCTACAGAACCACCTCTGACTCTGCACCCCTTTACCTAAATTCATTACTTCAGACTTATATGCCCTCTAGAAGCTTGCGTTCTACAAGTGAACGACACATTACTGTACCATCCCAAAGAGGCACAAAATCACTTTCACTGACTTTTTCATTAACTGTTCCCATCTGGTGGAATGACCTGCCTAACTCAATCCGAGCAGCTGAATCCTTAACCATCTAAAAGAAACGGCTAAAAACACATCTCTTCATCCTTATTTGACCCTCTAACTCTAGCACTCTCTATTCTAAATTTATTTGATCTAATCTGTCTTCTTTTTATTAAAAAAAAACACAAACATTTGACCCTCTATCAATTGCATATTTATTCTCTAACTGCTAGCTTTTCTTGTAAAATTAACACTAAGGTTCTTTTTTCTATATTCTATATACTCGTTTTCTTAAAAAAATCCTTCCTACGTGTAATGCGTTAGGCTAACAAGGACTTGTAATAGCACTTGCATGTTGTTGCTCTTTTGTTGGTTTTGATTGCTTCTATAATGTCCTCATTTGTAAGTTGCTTTGGATAAAAGCATCTGCTAAATGACTAAATCAAAAAATATAATATTACATTATTAATTACAATATTTATTAAGTAATATTATATTATATATGATATATTAATATTTATTGGAATAGAGTAGATAATTTTGTCCATTGGCAAATTGATTTGATCACTAAAAGTAGCTTTTATACATAAGATTGGAGCCATGAAGCTGAAGGGGTCAGGCTGTAAAAAACGTGCAGTATTTTTGCAAAAGTGACATTTTTTATATATATTTTGATTCAGATGACTTTTTCTTCAGGATAACAAGCACAGATGAAGTGCACCCAATAAAAATGATTATTTGAAGAAAGCAAGACTTATAGTAATCATTCAGATTTGCCATCCAGCTTTCTAAATGTAGTAAATAACTCAAAAGTGTTCAGCAACAATAGCAGCTTACACAGAGAAATGACTAATGTCTTATGTTAAAGAAAACTCATAACAGGGTAGTTTCTTGAACAGATATGAAAAGGTTTCAGTCTGCTGTTTGATTGACATTTCTTTAGATAATAATTAAATTTGCTTAAAAAAGGGCAACCACCGGCGGTAGAGTCCACTCGGCTGTCATATTTACAGACATCTCAAACAGCTTATATTTGGGCAGCTGAAAGATTCTGCTCTGCCTAAAGATGACAGAGAATTAAAGGTATACGGCTGGGAATCTCAAGCACATCTCAACAGAGCCATCTAGCATGATTATTATTTTTCTGACGGACTATTTTCTCTTCTTGCAGATGCGGCTCTCGCAGTGCACA
Organism: Gymnocypris eckloni scoliostomus; assembly: GCA_027564155.1. Lineage (NCBI taxonomy): Eukaryota > Metazoa > Chordata > Actinopteri > Cypriniformes > Cyprinidae > Gymnocypris > Gymnocypris eckloni. The sequence goes on along the minus strand of CM050436.1, from coordinate 11,947,294 downwards.
AAGGTCAACAGATTGTTGCCATAGAGCTGCAGTTGAACCAACCACGACTGGAGTAACCACACCATTACAATTAGCTCCAAAAAGACAAGGGTGCACTTCATAATCCAAATTAATAGTGCCTAATTATACCTAATGCTTCAAAATAAGCTATGTGTCTCTCCGGAGGAAGAGGCAATGTAATGTGGGGGCTATTTTAGGGATTGTGAAAATTAACTCTGATTTAATTATCACAGCCCGCCGTTAAAGGGGTCTAATTGAAGCGCAAATGGCAAACTCGTTATTCCTCAGCTGTCGAACAGCAGAGAAACGATCATTTTGCTGACCTCCAGCTGATATAATCATATACACATTGCGTTCTCGTTATGAAAACAAATCGATATTTGCCTGTCATTTGATTTAAAAAAATGTGATGATCACTCTATACGGTGTCTGCCGCTGCTTAATGCTTGAATGCTTCGGCAGCACTTGGAGATGAACTGGTATTGATTTTCTGAATTATGTTTAAAAAAATCACTCATATAAACACAGACACAACTCGGGTCATCACAGACTGAAACAGTCTGATCTTGGAGGAGATGCAGTTGCCTTAAAGCAACGGTTCTCAACTTGTGGGTCAGGACTGTTTTCATAGCCACAAAAAAACATATTTAATTTAAAATCTCTGGAATAAAAAGTCATTAGCACTGAAAACTTGGGGTTTGTTGGAATAAAACAAAACAAAAACAATAAAACGAATTAATACAATTAAAACCATTAAATTAAAATTGAGATAAAATTAAAATAGAATTCTTAATTTGATATTATAAAAATAAATACATTTGTTGTTTTAACTATTTGCATAACAACATACCAATAATGTGACAAGATAATATATAATCTACTTTACTGAAACTATAATATGATATATTTAAATTCAGTAATGATTCAAGACTTGCAAGACTGTTCTTTATTTAATATAAATAAATATTAAATATTTAATATCATATAGTATAGATTTTTATATTTAATATAACATTTAAAAATAAATATTTGTATATTTAATGATTAAAAATAATGAAAATAAGACTTTATAAATGTCCATATCCTATACATTATATATTTATATATAATGAAAAATAATATAATTTGTTATATATTTAAAAAATGAAATTAAAACTATCCATATAAGCATGTTTGTTTGTTGTTGTTTTTTTAGAAATGAGGATAAAACATTCCTCATATCTTTTTTGTTGTAGAGCACATGCTCATTTTGCTGTATTTTGATGCAAATTCACCCGTAATTTGGTAGAAACTAGCCATAGAAGTCAGAAGCCAACACCAAATGAATACTATTAATACTAATAATTTAATGTTTTTTTTTTTCATTTTCGTTGTTGTTTATTGTACAGTGAACAATCCTGGTACTGTTTTGGGTTGTCACCTGGTGTGAAGATTCCTGAAGTGAAACCCTTTTAGACCCAGTGCTTTAATTTAACCGTTTGGCCACACATAGCTTCATTAATTCCAGAAAGAAACGGATTGCATTCGCTAAAGATTCTCACTCATTCCCTTAAGCGTTTTCTCGCAGAGGTGCCACATGCATTCATCCTGCTTTTCTTCTGTGCCATAATCTCATCCATCTCTATGACAAGCTTCATTATGGGCTGACGCTCTGATGCACGGCGGTACCCATTAGCGCTTAGTAAAGAACCTTGGCCCGAGCAGATCATTTATAAACATGAGAACAGACCTGGAGGGACTGTGTTTAACAAACACATTTGGACCCTGTAATAGAATCATTTAGGGAGTACAAGAGAAAAAATAACGCAAAAAGCCGGGCTCTAATTGGATACTGACCGTTCTGTTCCCTCTGCACCCCTGCTGCTAACAAGTCCGGTTCTCCCAGGCTGATGTCATTAAGTCTGCTGCCCAGACACTCCAAACACAATAACTTCCACCACTCCTCGGCCTCCAGCTCTGTGGACACACACATCCATAGCATCATTTTTACACGCAAACATACAGGAGCAGCTGCTGAAGAGGCAACAAGCAAAAGGAAAACACATTTACAGATTTAGCCCTTTAATGCACAGAAGCAAGCAATTTGTGAATGCTATGTTGATGATGAACGTTGTTTTCTAGTCATCGACCTCCTCAGCATTTCTGAGAATATGCTGAATGCTTTCTGCAACTAAGCAGCCAGTAGTCAGACACAAAGGGGTGTAGTGATGGACAGACAGACATATAGAAGTGACAGACAGACAGGCAGATAGACAGTCAAGTTCATAGGTGTGGACATGTAGTGTCTAAAAATACTGTGACAAATGTGAGTAAAACCTGGCTGTCAACTAAAGAAAACAAAATTACTGACCATTTTTAGGAAGTGCAACAATGGAGGAAAGAAAGTCATACAGGTTTGCAAAAGCATGACATTTACATTTTACGTTTATCAGACGCTTTTATCCAAAGCCACTTACAGTGCATTCAGGCTATACATTTTTTTTATCAGTATGTGTGTTTCCTGGGAATTGAACCCACAACCTTTTGCGCTGCTAATGCAATGCTCTACCACTGAGCCACAGAAACACTGAATGGAAACGGGTGACAGTAGTTTCATTTTTATGTATATGGTAAGATAGGGGACAATGCCCTGCTTATAAGAACAATGTGCATTTATTTTTAAATTGTAACCTATTTAGATATAAACTTAGCATGTGCAGGATGACGATGCAGACTATATGTTGTTATTATAAGAAATACATTTGCAGAATCAGGTCATTAAATCAAAATGTAAAATGATTCAAAGTAGCTTCTGTAAAAAAATATATTTTTTTACAGTGTTATTGTAAAATACTAAATCAATGATTATATTTAAAATAATTTTTGGACAATTTAGTTAAGTAATTGAAGAACCGAAGACACACAAAGCAGAATCCAAAAGAGATTAATCTTAAATGTAAATGTTTTATTTACTTTTAAACAAGCATATGAATTTACATATTTAATTGCCCATATTTTAATTGAAGATATACCATTGCAACACTACGGATTCAAATGAAATGATTTCACTCAATTAGCCTATAGGTTTTAATGAAAAGTGAAGATCTGTAAAGTAATTAATGGAATTACTGAATAATAGCCCTATGAATTGCAATAAGTATGAAAATTAAACATAATAACACTAGTAACAACATGCCACTTGGGGCCTTCTGTGCCAGTTCTGAGGGTCATCTTATCCCAATGGATCTTATTTTATATTTTCACCTCAGAATAAATATCATTTTAATTATAAGTACTCCACAAATATGAAAACATGAATGTGTCCACAAACCCCTCATTAACAAATAGATACAAAAAAACTTAATTTTTCAACAGAATACAATGTCATAGATCACTAATTGTTGTGCTCGTTTGTTTGTTAGTTTCTGTTATTTGTTTTGTTTGTTTGTTTGTTTTTGGTCTTTGTTTTGTTTGTTTGATAATTTTTGGTCTTTGTTTGTTTGTATGTTTTTGTTCTTTGTTTGTTTTTGTTCTTTGTTTTGTTTGTTAGTTTATTAGTTTTTGTTCTTTGTTTGTTAGTTTTTGTTCTTTGTTTTATCTTATTTTATTTTTTGTTAGTTCATTTTTGGTCTTTGTTTTGTTTGTTTGTTTGTTTGTTAGTTTTTGGTTTGTTTGTTTGTTTTTGGTCTTTGTTTTGTTTGTTTGTTTGTTTTTGGTCTGTTTTGTTTGTTTGTTTTGGTTCTTTGTTTTGTTTGTTTGTTTGTTTTTGTTCTTTGTTTTGTTTTGTTTGTTAGTTTTTGTTCTTAGTTTTGTTTGTTTGTTAATTTTTGTTATTTGATTTGTTTCTTTCTTTGTTTTGTTTCTTTCTTTTTGTTCTTTGTTTTGTTTGTTTGTTTTTGTTCTGTTTTGTTTGTTAATTTTGGTCTTTGTTTTTGCTAGTTTTGTGTCTGTTTTGTTTGTTTGTTTTTGCTCTGTTTTGTTTCTTTCTTTGGTTGTTTTTTTGTTCTTTGTTTTGTTTGTTTATTTTTGTTCTTTATTTTGTTTGTTAGTTTTTGTTCTTTGTTGTTTGTTAGTATTTGTTCTTTGTTTGTTTGTTTGTTAGTTTGTTCTTTGTTTGTTCGTTAGATTTTGTTCTTTGTTTGTTCGTTAGTTTTTGTTCTTTGTTTGTTCGTTAGATTTTGTTCTTTGTTTTGTTTCGGCTTTTTTGTTTTTGTTTCCAGAGACAAACAATTAGACCAATTAACGTCAAAACTTTTTTGGACTGACTAAATCTTACAAATGTTGATGAAATTATATTCTTTGTCACATCATATATTCATTAAATGTGTGGGATGAGATTATGTGCCTATGTGCCACACACACAGACTTTATTTTAAATATTAATATAAATAAATAATATAAATCTTAATTATAATTCATAAAACTGTATTTAGTAAATATAGTGCATATGATCTGATGTGATATTTTACACAATTATTGTTATTTATTTAAAGTTTCAGAAATATTAATAATGCAGGGTTTAATAGGCAGTAATTAAAAGTATTTAGGGTGGCACACTTTCTCAGTTTGCTCATCATTGGCAGGTGTAGCAATAGTTATTCTGGCCCTGCATGCACACAAAAGAACAACACAAATAGCATTCTGTAGGAGTTGAGATTTTTTTATTTTGGCACACCATTCTTACTCTTATTCTTCAAAAGCTGCGGGCTAATATATAGCAGACTCTGAAGAGCATCATTCTAATGAGTGAACCTCACAAATCAACATCCACTCTGGAACACCTAATGCAGTTTAGCACAATGACACAAAGGAAAGGGAGCACCAATTATGGCTACGCCAACTACAAAATGAGCTCGGTCTACACCGCTTTTGCATGTGACATGGATTTGAAAGCTCAACATTATGAGATTAGATTTGTCTAATTACGTGCCAAGTAGTTGTTAGCAGATTCGTGACCTCGTCGAGTTAGAGTTTTCAGCGGAGCTTGTTTGAATAACAATGGCTCTCTGCTTGATGTTGCCCTAAGAATATTTCAGCTGTAGTAATTGAAGCTTAAAATGAATACTGTATGGCTGTTGACATTTTAATTTTACTTGCTTGAGTAATGTGAGTAGGCACCATTCATAATATTCAATTCAATGTGCCAAATTTTTTTTGTTAAATAGTACAATAGACACTTATAAAATAATTTCACTCATAATACTGTGTAAATCACGCATACAGATCCAAAAGCTGGGGGGAAATAATGCATTGAATTCTCTTTATCAAACTTATTAAACTCAAAATCATTGTGCACATTTCCAAGCTTTTTGCTGGATGTTTTTTTCTTTTTTTGCATGGCCTCTCTCCAGAGACGGTGACCTTTAAGTGTGTCTAAATTCACACACGCTTTTGGGCCCACTGAGTGGAAAATTGGATAAACAAATACTTCATCAGCATGGCAAACTCTCAAGTGCTCAGACAGCTATGTGCACAAACACAAAGATGCCCGGTGGAATCACAGCACTTTACAGCACAACATCTTCACATGGTTAATGGTTCACTGGAGCACAGGAAATGAGAAGAACTACATGATAAATAGTTAGAAGCAAGAAAATGGGTCAGGATGGATGAAATAGATTAGGGCTGCAACAACAAATCGGTAATGGAAATAATCGACAATGAATTTCATTGATTAGTAGGGTCTTTGGGCTCTGCTTGGAGGACCACGTCAGTAAAGCCACTTTAAAGAATAGTGAAAAATGCTTTACATGGAAGAAAAAACTAATTTAATTACAGTTTACTGCTTTACTCTTCAAAGGCAAGCATTTTCATTTGGCAAAGCAGAGCTTCCTAAAAGCAAGCAAGCTCAAGTACTTAATACAGCTTTCATTTGGATCAAAGCAATATTCATTTAAACAAATTTAGGTTTTAAATGAACATTTACATTTATCCATTTGCCAGACGTTTTATCCAAAATGTTTTATATTGCAAGGAATACTTTTTGTTCAGTTTATGCATTGCCTGGAAATCAAAATCATGACCTTGGCATTGCGAATGCAATGCTCTGCTGAATTTTTATATTATGAAAATCTACCATTCAACCGTTTGGGTCAGTAAGATTTTTTATGTTTTGAAAAAGTATCTCACCAAGGCAGCATTTATTTGATCAAAACCACTGTAAAATACACAATACAATAAAAAACATTGTCAAATATGATTACAATTTAAAATAACTAATATAAATTCTAAAATATAATGTATTATCGTGATAGAAAAGCAGCCATTACTCAATAAACATTTATTATTATTATCAATGTTGAAAAATTAGGCTACATTATATTTTTTGTGGAAACCTGATTTTTTTTCAAGATTCTTTGATGAATACAAAGTTCAAGAGAACATCATTTATTGGAAATAATAAAGTGTAACAATGTAAAAGTCTTTTTAGTCACTTTTGATAAATTTAATGTATCCTTGCTGAATAAAAGAGTTAATTGATTTAAAACAAAGTGTACTTCATACTTTTGAACAGCATATTATTTTTATATTATTTTAGGGCTGATAATTTTTGGTGCAAAATGTTAAAGTGTTATTATTATATATTAATTATCAAACTGAATTAGAAAATTGCTTGAAGCATTCACTGTAAAAGATAACCAGAAATGTAATGGTAAAATACTTAAAACATGCTACACTAAAAACTTGTTGAATGGTTAATGGCAAGTTCCCCAACTATATACAGTGAAAAGCTGTACTGACATTACAAGTAATTGTACGGTCATAGACTTAATAAAACCTAAAATGTTGCTACCATATTTTTTTATGTTAAAATTCTGGCAACCACAGCTGCCATTTCTTTACAGTAAATTTTACAGATTTTTCTTACAGTGTTGAAAAAATACTAAATCTTAGATAAATCATGTAAATCAGCTATAAGTTGCAGCCCTCACAATTATTGTAATAGTGAGGGAGAAAGCGAGAGAAGAAAAGGGTCATAGCAGCACAGGCGTAACCCGACAGACTCAGAGGGAGGTGAGGAAGTGGAAGTGAAGGATCAAGGGAGGTCGAGTTCCTACATGTGGCGGACATGTGAGGGACACAAGCTCCATATGGCTGGAGTTTGTGAGAAAGGGGAAGTTCGATAGGGGGCAGCTCGTGGACATGTACCTGTGCCAAAATTAAAAGAGCCACAAGCAGAGTTTACACACACACACACATATTCGCCCGAGGTCCACACTGACTCAAAGGTGATTTACTCCCACAAGGACAACAAGGTGATCTAATGCAACAGCGACAATCCAGCACAGAACAGTCTTTGAATGTGTCACAGATACTGATGAAGACTTCTTCATCTAAACAGCCTCAAGGCACGTATACTTTTAAACCCTCAGTGTATGACCATATCTCGCACAGCTCTTAATTTATGCCCTATGCCCACTCTACCCATTTCCCATTAATATCCTGCCTCAGAAGGGAGTGAAGGAGAGCTGGGGGTGGGGAGGTTATTATGGTAAATGGATTCAGGAGAACATTCCTCGCCTCCCCCTGGCAGTGCGGAAGACCCCAGAGGTGCTAATGATATCCCAGCGGGTCCACCATCCCGCTCCCCCCATGCACATTCACTCCACTGCCTCTCCTTCCAGTCTCCTCCATCTCTTCCCCTTTCCTCCCTCTCTCTCCTCTAGTTCCTTACTTGGGAATTTAGCTTGACAGGACATTTGAAGGCAAAGGACAAATTCAGTGCTTCTTATGGTCAAAAGAGTTTTAATGTTTTGTGACCATTTTTGCACACATTATTGTGAGTGGAAATCACAAAAAATGTATTAAACCTGCTGTTATTGGACAGCCAATTCACTAACGTAATTATGAAAGTGAGGTAATGGTGCAAATACATCCACAAAATCCTGCTGTATGTTGTAGACTGCAGGATGTGGAACTCTAAACCTTTTTATTATCATAACTATAATAGGACAATAGTCTCACCTAACCACCCAAGCAAAGGCGTATTGATATCTTGTGATTTTGCCATCTTGTGCAAATTATTATGCATGTCTTGAGATTACACTCTTAATTATACAGGTTCTTTATTTGCATCTATGGTTGCATGAAAAAGCTTAAATATCAATGCAACCTTTTAATAACACTAAATGTTTTTTTAAGAGTTAAAAGGCTTCTTTAGATTAGTTTAGGTTATATTTTTTTGTTTGCTTGATTGTTTGTTTGTTCACTGACATGTTCTTTGTGAATCCAGAATGTTCTTCTATGATAACAGTATCCAATCCTGCTCCTCGAGGGACAAAGTCCTGCAGATTTAAACTCCAGCCAGCTCCAAAAACAACTTAACTGGTAGTTTCAAGTGAGTCTGAAGACTTTGATTAGCTGGTTCAGGTGTGTTTAATTGGGGTTGGAGCTAAACTCTTCAAGGCAGTGCTCTCCAGGAACAGGTTCGTATACCCCTGTTCTGTGGAAAACCCCTTTTGGAAACTTTATTTTTGAGAGTGTAGTTTGACTTGTTTTTTTGCCCTATTCATGCAATCGAGACACTTGAATAGCCTCTTTAAAAGTAGAAAGGCTGCTCATAAACACTGCACCATGATTATATGCCTGTGGTTACGTTCCATTCCATGATCTGGTAAATATTTACAATACTTCCATCACAGAAAATGTATAAAAATGTCTCTTTTTCAATATAATTCCCTTCAACAGTGCTGAGTTTTGCAAATTCAGCTCATTATAAATTATAAATATATTTAAATAAGGCTATTTACAGAAAATGGAGATGTTTTTTATGCTGATATGAATGACAATTTATAATACGTATGATTCAGCATTTTATCTGTGCAGTTAGTGCCATGTTAAACTAGATGATGGTTCTTGGTCTGAAATATTATGCACAAAAGCAGATGAAGCAAATGTATTAATTAATACATTTCCATGTGTTTATTTTGAATAGCATAAAAGCTACACAAAAGTTTGGGCTCTGATAAGAATTTTCTAAGGCTGCATTTATTTGACCGAAATACAGTAAAAATAATAGCATTTGTAACATATATTACTTATTTCCTTAAACTTTTGATCAATTGAATGCGTTCTTGCTGCATACATGTAAAAACATCAATTTATATTAAAAAAAACATTCTGACCCCAAAACCTTTGAATGGTAGTTTAAACACATTACATATTAGACCAACACGTTTACACTTAATTATGGTTAATCATGCTTTATTTGGTCCAGTAAAATGACAAATGCGGTAATTCCCAGAACTGAATATTAATGCTCACCTAAAACTGCAACTGTTTTGCAACCAAGTTAGTGCTTATTCATGTTTGTATTCTGAGTGTAGTTTATGTTTTCCTGCGAAAACACTTTGATCGGTTTTGACATTGCCATCTTTCCACTACAAGCTTCACAGTGTGAGAGGAAAGAAAACACATGGGAATAGACGCCTTCTGCTGCCAAGCTAATGGTGAGTAAAGTATCTCATTCATATTTCAAACGTGTGTTTGTGTGTTAAGTCTTTCTCTTGTTGTTTTGTTTTCTAACTGCTGATCCGCCTGTTGCCTTTGGCTGTATTCATTCTAAAAATATATATTCTCTGCATCCCAATGGACTCTTCTAGCACTTACTAGCCTTAATAACCTGAACACTTTGCAGCAACTTCTTTAGCTTCAAGGTATAAAAGGATTAAATCAAAGAATAAACTAATCTTCCTGATAAGTAATCAATACTTGCATATCTTGAAATATAGAATAAATTACAATCCAGCACTACAACAAAGACTTTTCTCAGAGTTGGAGACAATGCTTACCTGACTCACAGGCAAATGTCTTTGACGTCTCATCGAAGAAAATAATTGCCACTGCGTGTTTCTTGGTCTCTCGTGGCATTCGAGTAATGTTCTTAATGCTGTGGAGCTCAGTTATCTGCAGAAGAAGACGACAAAACTCATTACCAAAATTAACAAACTCAAGAGTAGGCGGAAGTGAAGAAAGGAGGACGACACTGAGGTAACGTAGTTACTGCTATCTGAAAATGAAATGATTTGAAATTACTGCAGGGCCTGGCTTTAGGGAGAAATGTGTACATTTTGGTATGTTTTTACACTGATAATTATACATTTTTCTTTACCCAGTGTTTTGTTATTCTTAACTGATTTCGTAATGGTTCTCAACCTGGGTTCCGGAAACTTCCAAGGGTTACTCAAAATTAAAATGTAAAATTATGCAAAATAGGACAAAACAAACATTCAAATATGCCAAAACATCAAAAAATGTAGATGTTTCATATTTTAATTCACCCCCTCAACAATTTCTTTTTCTATGAAAAAACAGGAATACTTTCTAGACTTCTAGAAAAGTCATGTAAATCAATAAAAAATATTTTGGTCACACCAAAATAGAATATTTTGGGGACCAATTCTCACTATTATCTATGACTTCTGCCACAATGAACTCCTTATTTGCTGCTTATTAATTAATAGTAGGCTAAGCGATACTTCACCCCAAAGTGAAAATTATGTCATTAATCACTCACCCTCATGTCCTAACAAACCAGTAAGACCTTCATTCTCCTTCTGAGCTCAAATTAAGATTTTTTTTAGGAAATCCAAGAGCTTTCTGACCCGGACGAAAAGTTTTCTCGTAGCTTCATAACATTTCGGTTGAACCACTAATGCCACTATTTAAATGATGTCCTTTAGGGGTGCAACGGATCGTAGATGATACGTGATCCGTACGGACCAGTCCCCACGGTTCGGCACGCATGTGATTTGGGGATTAACTGATAAGTTTAACCACCATAGAGTGAAGGTTTATCCTTTGCATGCGTTTTGGGACTCGCGCTCCATTTTGGTTTTCTGAGCTCAGCCGCTGCCGCACACACTGAAGTGCGCACATGCAGAGAGAGAGTGAGAGAGAGAGGTGCGATTCAGATACCGCGTTTCAGACATCGCCTCAACGGATGGATACATACACACATTACATTATATTGCCAAAAGTATTGGGTCACCCCTTCTAATGAAAGGTTTGACTACTTTAGTAATTTCCATGAGTACAAATCTTAATGTTTAAGCATATAATGATATTCGAGGGAATTGTGTGCTTCTAATTTTATAACAATAGTTTGGACAGGACCCTTTTCTATTCTAACATGACAGTGCATCTGTGTATAAGACAAGGATCAAAGAGAAATTATGATTCAGTCAGTGTGGAAGAACTTGACTGGTCTGCAGAAAGTCCTAATCCCAGCTGAACACCTCTGGTGTGACTTTAAATGCAGACCTTGAGCCAACAATTCATCACCAAACACCAATGACTTGATGTGGGTCAGTATTTGGTCCATGTATTTAGTCTTTAAGAGACAGCAGCCTACCAGCTTCTGTCTGCTAATCATCTGTATTTAACTTATGCAGTAAGCATTATTGTGTTGTTTTACACTTAATATTTACATTTCTGCACCCGAATACTACTGTTACTGTCTTTATATTATAATTTTATGTTAGGGTTAGTGTTAGGGTGAGGTAGGCTGTTCATCTATGCTTGTAATGTGTGTAATTGTTCTTGTTTTATTACTGACTTTAGTAGTTAAGCTATAGTTTACACAACTTTTTTTTGCTGATCCGAAAAAAGATCCGATCCATGACTCAAAATCCGTAGTATGCAAACTGTGAGTTTTGTGATCCGTTGCACCACTAATGTCCTTACTACCTTTCTGGGCCTTGAACATGGTAGTTGTGTTGCTGTCTATGCAGAAAGCTCTCAGATTTCATCAAAAATATATTAATTTGTGTTCCAAAGATGAATGAAGATCTTAAGGGTTTGGAACAACACGAGGGCGAGTAATTAATTAAAGAATTTACATTTTAGGGTGAACTATCCCTTTAAGTTTAGGTATTGGGTAGGGTTCAGGGATCTAAAATATGGTCGTGCAGAATAATACATTAATATGTGCTTTTTAAGTAATAAGCAAGCATAGTTATCATAGTTTGTGAGAATTGGTCATTAATCCTTATCCAATCAAATCACAAAAACTGTCAAAATCATGAGGCCTTAGATTATTGTTGTGAACAGTAGGAGTTAAAAAAGGGTGGAGAACCACTGATTTAGAGAGAGAAAGTCATATCATGTTTTTTTTTTTACCAGTTTTAATTGCAAATCATTTCATCCAGTATGGGATAATGGGATAATTAGGGATATGACTAAGCTGTCACCGTACTGCAATTAGAATGAATGAACGCTGATATTGTTTTGTGATTACATGCACTTTAATAAATTAAGCTAGAAGGGACATGAATTTAAATAAGATATTTTCATCCAAAATTCAAAATGTTTCCACAGCCGTGACAAACAACATTACCTCAGAGAAAAGCAACCTACTTACTGACGGTACAAAAATAAGCATGGTCTATATTTAAAGGACTCTTCATGTAGTCACACAATGTTGCACAAAGTTTACCAACACTTCTTCAAGCTCTGTTAAAATAGCTAAAATGAAGTCAGGACAAGAGATACTACATCTCACCTCTCAGTCTTGCCGATGTAAAAAATATATGTAAAAAAATAGATGTATTATTTGCCTGTGGCAACAGGGAAGAGGTGTTTGCCTTTGAATGTGTTTGTGTTGTGCTGAGGGTGGGTTCAAGGATTATGAATCTGATGAAGGCTTTGCTCAAGGCTTTGAAAGAACTTCTCAAGCTCGGGTGTGTCATAGTGAATGGATGTGGACTGGGTGTGAGGAAGCACCTTCTGAAAACTTCTCAGATGTCAGCAATGTGCTAGTCTCACATAGCCAGGCCTTTGACTAGACATCACACAGTCTGGCCCATGTGTTCATTCTGGCCAGGACATCAGTCCATGGGCATGACATCTGAAGCTGAGACTAGCAATGTACAGTCTAAAATAACATTAAAAAGCAGTGTTTTTATTGTTAAGTAAAACTATTAGAAATAGTTTTCAGTAATTGAAACAAAGCTGAAATAAAACAAATACAAATATTGGATGAAAAGCATAAACAAATTAACTTAAACTAATGAATTTCAGGCAACATTTCAATAAAATAAAATAAAAACTACTAAAATGACAAAACTAAAAGCACATAAATTACTAAAACTTAGGCCCTGATAAATTAGAATTGGGATTGGGCCCAACTCCTCCAGGATGGCACATTAATACGTGCCATTGCCAGAAGGTTTGCTGTGTCTCCCAGCACAGTTTCAAGAGCATGGAGGAGATTTCAGGAGAAAGGCAGTTGCTCAAGGAGAGCTGGACAGGGCCGTGGAATGTCCTTAACCCATCAGAAGGACCGGTATCTGCTCCTTTGTGCAGGAGGAACAGGATGAGCACTGCCAGAGTCCTACAAAATGACCTCCACCAGGTCACTGGTGTGAATGTCTCTGACCAAAAAATCTGAAACAGACTTTGTGAGGTTGGCCTGAGGGCCCGACATCCTCTAGTGGGCCCTGTGCTCACTGCCCGGCACCATGGAGCTCGATTGGAATTTGCCATTATACACCAGAATTGGCAGGTCTGCCCCTGGCGTCCTGTGCTTTTCACAAATGAGAGCAGGTTCACCCTGAGCACATGTGACAGATGTGAAAGGGTCTAGAGAAGCTGTGGAGAACGTTATGCTGCCTGTAACATCGTTCAGCATGACCGGTTTGGTGGTGGGTCAGTGATGTTCTGGGGAGGCATATCCATGGAGGGATGCACAGACCTCTAAAGTTTAGACAATGGCACCCTGACTGCCTGGGTTCCTCCTGGTGCACAAAAATGCTCGCCTCATTGTGTAAGAGTATGCAGGCAGTTCCTGGAGGATGAAATAACTGATACCATTGAATGGCCCCCACACTCACCTGACCTAAATCCAATAGAACACCTCTGGGAAATTATGTTTGAGGTTGCACCTCAGACTGTCCAGGAGCTCAGTGATCCCCTGGTCCAGATCTGGGAGGAAATACCCCAGGACACCATACATTGTCTCTTTAGGAGCATGCCCCGACGCTGTCAGGCATGCATACAAGCACGCAGGGGCCATACAAACGAATGAGTACCATTTTAAGTTGCTGCAATGAAATGTCAGCAAAATGGACAGGCCTGCTGCATCATTTTTTCACTTTGATTTCCAGGGTGTTTTTAAATTCAGCCCTCTGAAGTTTGATCATTTTCATTTCCATCAAACGATGTGGCATCGTTTCGTTCCTAACACATTACCCAGTACATATTACAGAGTTGAATAGATATCCAGCATGATATTTTTCCCCATTGAGATCAGGGCCGTATTCATAAAACATCTTAGTGCTAAGAGTTGCTCCTAGGAGCAATATTCCAAGAAAATTCTTAGAAATGTGAGTGTTTCCTCTTAAAATTAAAGAAAAGATCCTTGTAAAGAAAAAGGTCATTCAGAAAGCATCTTAACCCTTAGAAGAGGTCTTAAGGTCCAAAATTGTTAGGAGTACGAATGAGGGTTTTTAAGAGGCTTAAGAGTTTCTTTAGCAGTGGAGAAAATGGACGAAACATTAAGAGGGAGAAGAAATGTGTTGCACACAATGCATTACAGAGAGTTAACAAGACGCTATACATTAGATCGTGCAGGGATCATGTTTGTGACCGATCTTATTAGAGACACGCTAACATCTCCGACACCGCGCAGAAATGCCATTGCGCCAGAAATGGACGTAATCTCTACATTAACATATTGGGCAACTGGAAAAATGCAACTATGCAGCAGTGATGATTTGGGTCTGTCACAACCTTCTATAAGCAAAGTGATGATCACAAACAATTACAGCATTTTCAGAACCTTATTGTGTCACTGGTCATTTCCTATAAAATACGTTAAGTATGACAGCATGGTAAATAAAACAAAATAATATATATATAATGTGTGTGTGTGTGTGTGTGTGTGTGTGTGTGTGTGTGTGTGTGTGTGTGTGAGGAGAGAGAGAGGAGATAGGTGAAACAGGAAAAATTACTTCTGTAATTTCAAAGTGAAGGCTTAAAATAAACCCTACTTTTAAAAGCGCTATTTTATTTCCTTCTTGGACAACCAACCAATCACAGTCTTCAAAAGACTGCATCATAGCTAGCAACGGGTCAGCCCCGCCTCCTCACTAAGATACAAGTTTTAGCCTTTTCCTCACTCAGAGTTGCTCTCAGATTGGTCCTGAATCACTTTTAAGACTTTTAAGACTCCTAGTTAGAATGTTTTAAGCTAAATTAGGAGCTCTCTAAAATGATTCTTAGAATCTTTAAGAATACGGGCCCTGATGTTTTCAATGTGTTCCTTTAATTTTTTTATCGGTATATTAAAAAACTGTTCACAATATTAATAAACACTGTAATAGTAAATAATACTAAAATAACACTTAAGTAAAGTGATGCTATTAAGTTGACCCAAATCCTCAAGTTCTCATGATTTCTCATTGATATTGAACATTAAATCGAATATTAAATCGCACACATAAACACTAGTTTTGTAAAAAACGGTTTTGTCTACAAATATTGTGCACTAGCTGCAGATATTCATAATATCCATTTAAAAACAAAGAAACAAACAGAATATTGTTTTATATCATATCAGTTTGCATTTGATTTGTTTATTATTTTGTTATTTCCAGTTTATTAATATTATTTTTGTTTGCTTCCAGTTTAATGCTAAGGTCAGACTGCTCTAATATTATTTAATAAAATACCTGTCGGTTGATAAAAAAAATTAATTACGTAACTTACATGATAAACTTATCACACTGAGCACATATGCTATTAAAATTGTATAAGATGGTGAATGTTAAAAATTCTACTTGAATTCATATTGGAATATGAACATCAAATATGAACGAGTTGGGACTTCAACTATTTAAAGTATACATCAAGCTCATGTATACTGTGAAAATCAGCCTACTCATCATCATAAAAAAATAAAAACTTAATTTGCAAATAAATCCGAACTATTCCAGTAGAGACATCAGAGCACACAGACAGTTGCACATCCACCAGAGTCAGTGTAATACAGTCTGCCTGTTACAGCATCTTCATCACACATGCTGATAAGCCGGGCTGTTGCTTTGTACCACATTCACTCATCTTCTCATATCTAATGAGTAATCTTATTAGAAGGCTTGTTAGAGCTGATGAAGGCACGTTCCCACAATGCAGCGACATCAAACCATGGTGTCACGGCCTTAATCTACGGCCGCATCTGTGCTCATTATTCTAGAATGTTCAGCTCGTAAGATCATCAGCCATCGCCCTGATAATGAGCCATAATTGGAATATTTTCAAAGGGCTTTTAAGGACAGGAAATGGAAGAAATGCCTGAAAATATTCACGATGAAAGAGGGTCTGGTTCCTGGTTGGAAACCTGAAGCAATTGCAAAATGCCTTTTAATGGATTTTAATTCAGGATTATATTCTATAAACCTAATTCTGATATTGCAAAATCTACTCACTGCTGTGTGTGTGCACTTGGATGGGTTAAATGGGTCACCATACTTGGCACATCACGTCGTTTCCTATCCTGTTTTACTTATATATATATATATATATATATAACCCTTGGAGGGGTTGGCATGGTAATGTTCATGGCAATGTTAATGTGTTTGGTCTTGGTGGAATAGATCTGCTATACTGCTGCTGTGGTAGAGCAAGTACTGATACTTACTATTGCCAATACATCCACAACATGCTGCTGTGAGCATGTAAGAAATATTGCTGCTGTACATAAAACACGCGTGAGCAGTGCTAGCAAAATGAGTAACAATTAGCACATTTTTAAAAATGTGTTATTTTTAATGTCACATTCTCAATTAAAAGGCCTTCAATATGACGGATGAAAATGACTGAGCTGCACCCATTTGAAGTCAACACAGTAAATTTAGAGAAAAAACTGATTTAGATTTTTCTGAAGGTTCTGAAGCAAAATCACCTAGCAACGTTGCATCTTTTTCTCCGGTTCTTTTCTTAATAATAATTACTATTAATCACAATATAGCATTTTTTATTTTATCTTTGTTATTATAAATAAGAACAAATGCAAAAAAACTGTAGATCAAATATAAGAAAGAAACAAATAATGCATTAACTTTTCCATTTTACATCTAAACATCAGCATTCTTGGATTAATATTAATGAGAAAGACAGCCTATACATTACTGTAATGCATGAATCTGGTATGATGTTACACATCCAATGTTTCCCCCCAACAGTTCCCCGATTATTCACCGTTTCCAGGCATAGGCAAGCTAGGCGGTCGCCTAGAGCGCCACCAGCTGGAGGGGTGCCAATGAGCGCACGTACTGCCAACAGGGTTGCTTGATCAAGAGTGGCACGGACACCCTGAAATATGATTGCCGCCCCACTGGATCCTCCAACATCATTGGGTACTAGAGTACTGTCATTCTGACGATGCATGTATGCCTTTGGATCAGAGAGCTGTCAATTGCCACCTCTAATTGTTGCATGCCAAGCTTGCATTTGGATTTGGAGCACTCAGCAATGCCATTAGATCAATGGGTTCTGTCAGTGTTTTAGCAAGGTAAGGCCAACCTTTAAATATTGGTACATAAAAAGTCCACAAAATCAGTATTTTGTTTAGGCAGTATTTGTGGCAGTCGAGAAATCATGTTTCATGTGAAACTGGTCTAAAAAATGTGCGTTTTTGCACCAATGCATTGTTAAAGGTTCAGTGTGTCATGTAATATTCCCATATAAAACTTTTACACCCAATTAAAAAATGTGGTGTAGTAAAATTAGCTAATTCACAAGATCAATACATACTTTATTAAACCACTTTATCAAATTGAACGCATCCTTATGGAAGTGTCAAAATGCTGAATCAATTAATCCACTTCCAAAAAAAAATTAATTCCAATAGCGCTTAAAGGGAGCAGCGTCATACATATAGAGGGCAGAGCGTCACGTTATTTAAAGGGGAAGTTCACGCGTCAATGAGTAATAAAAGAGCAAGTAGCTGCATTCTGATTACTTTTATGTCACTGATCAGGTGACTTATTATTTTGGGATAACAAAGGGTTTTATACGTTTTACTAAAATAATAAAACAATAACTGACCTAACAAAACAATTGAACAAAAAACAGATGAAGTCAAAAAGTAGCCATTTATAATACCTAAACATGTATCCAAATGTAATAAAATGTATTTATGTGTGATGACAATTTCTTAGCAACTAGGGATTGTTACATAGAGCCATTGAGGCATCCAGCGGCTATAATGGTATCACAGATAATAAACTGTGAAAAATGTTTTATCTTGAAAGTCAATTTACAAATAGGCGTAATGGGTTCAGATTTGGATGGGGGATGAGAGTTGGATACGCATATCGTGTATCGAACGGTTCACGGGCAGTTCCAAATGGAAGTGATCATCCCTTTCCCCTTGGAGTGGGGACTTTGAAGTGAACAGGGCACAGGCGTGCCGTTATGTAGTCATTAGGAATGCACTTGGCAAAGGAAGCGATGTAATTTCCTCATTATCTTCAGCTGGCATGTTCCCGTGAAAACGCAGCATGGTGTGCGTCAGCATAAAAAATATATACATTTTAAAATGTAATGTTAACTAATGGAACCTGTCAAGTGTTACCAAAGAGTATAGAACAAGTATTCAACACTCTTTGGTGTTACTGTACAATAATAGGGCTGGGAATCTTTCAAAAAGTTTTTGATACAGATACTGATACCTTGAGTTCGATAGCGGTTCCTGAACGATACTTTTTTCGATACCAATTTTATGAAATCAGTTTTAACAAGATTACATTATCTCAAAAATGTTGGTTTTATTTTTTCAGCTGGTTGACATTTATACAGACTCAAAGCCTCATCTCCTGACCCACTGCTCAAAGGAACAAAATATATCCAACACAATAAATCAGTGTAAATAGTTAAAGTTCAAATAGTTTTCAGTTTATACATCTGTTAGGCTACCTTTACACTGGTGTGTGTTCGTTTTAAAATGCATAGCTCGGAAAGAATCATACTTTCTATTCATTTATTCAAGGTTGTTAAAGACTTCAAATTAAAAATCTTTATCCGCTTTCATAAGTGGGTGTTTCATTTTCTTTCACCATGTTTTATTATTAAATTCTGTGTTGTAGTAGTCTAATTATTTGAAAGCATAAACAGCTTATTTTATTCAAATTTATTCTTAATATAGGCTTATGAAATGTTTTCTTTTTCCTCAGAAATTCTGTGTTCTGTATCTGGTTTTCAAATGAAGGCATAAAACATTAATTTAATTTATCTTTAAATTATTGAAATTCAAACTTTATTTATTTTGGCAAACAAAGGGGGTTTACTATTAAAATTTAAAAAATGGAAGAAATGTTGCATGATCATTACTTAAAAAAAATTGTTTTCATAATTTTAATAGTAGCCTAGTAATAGCAGTATGTACATTCTACTGAACAATATGAATATATTTCTGCCGCAGTGTCTTCCAAGTTTAACCAAACTTTTATTTTGACGGGTGGCCGTGAATACCTTTACAGTTCTGTGTGTATATGATATGACGCTATCGTTGTACTCAAATCAAATGGTAAAATGCTCATTAGTGATGGGAAGTTTGGATCATTTTACTGACCTTTGAGTCTTTTTTCGAGTCATTTCGTTCATTTTAGCAAAATATAATTGATACGTAAAATATAAATGTTACATGTTACTTCCCTAACATATCTACTACTCATGCAAACATTGATCACACTACAAACAATACAAAACTAGAATTTTTTATTTTAAATGTTAACCTGGGTCTTTAGTCTATGATTAACTCTCCTCACCTTTTATCTGACAAGTCTTCGGGTTTGAGTCATTCGTTCATCACGTGACAGCCCCATAAACTAAACCTATGCAGTCAGAGCCGGAAAGAGAATTGATTAGTTCAATTCATTCAATTCATAGCTTATTGATGAGATTAACCCCTTAGGTATCGAAATTTGGTACCGAACGACAAGACGTTTTTCGATACTCGATGGTATCGAGGCAATTCAGTCGGTGCCTAAAAAGTATCGAACTCGATACCCAGCCCTAATAATGAATCAGTCAATATATAGATAGGCCCACTGTTCTTTATTATAGATCAGTGGATAGGCCATGTTTTAGGTTAGAATAGTTTTTTTTTATAAATAGCTCATTAAGTTTGAAAATAAATAGCTCATTAAGTCTTTAAGTATTAATTACTTGGTGCTTTTGTGAAGACTAAAGCGAATATAAATATCTAAATGACTGTGAAACATTATTTACACCGTTAGGAAAGTATCGCAGCTGCTTTGTTTACAGGGTTACCGGGGTAACGGCAGTGTCAGCACCCTCTAGTGGCGAATGTGTGTTTCATTCCACGCATCTCCTTCAATCGCTCTGCCTTTCTTCTCATCTGTGCTAATTTAAATCAAACCGTTGCCTTTTTAAAGTTCAGTAATCATTTGAGACTGCATGGCTATTTTTCCACAAACAAACTGAAGAAATTAATACGTTTGTTATTAGCTACTGTATAAGTTAGGCTGTTTTGTATTGTATTCGCACTCATGCTCCTAAATACATTTTCCAGTTCGCACACATCTATTTTTAGTTGCAAATGCAAGTGAAATGCTCGCACTGTCGAGCCCTGTAGTGGTTTTAATTTTATCTTCAGAGAAAGTAAAATTTTTACGACTCTTTATGAGGGAGTCGCAAGGACTTTTATATTGAAAGGGACTGAAACGCGGACATTGTTATTACTTTATACTGCCTTATAAGATATAACCATAGGGATGCAACCAACAAATGCATGGACTAGCACTGTCATGGAAATCCCTTGAGTGTTAAAAGGATAAGATATCACAAAGATATCACTTTCATTAGTGAATATTCAAACAGATTTTGTTACAGTGGATATAAGATCAACCTGAAAAAAAGAATGCTGGTATCAGATGCAGGTAATAGATTCACTCAGGCGATCTGTCTCATAATATTCTACTTTAAATAATAGAGTAAGCTTTTAATAAAGCGTTTCAACATTCCTTTGTCATCAGTTCTAAAGTGACGTTTTAGAGTTGGTAACAGAGGCTTTGGCTCAGCTGTTAAACTTTCAAACCGAGATTTGAATCGGTGACCGAAGAAAGAATTTCTGCAGAAAAGAGGGGTTTTAAAGGCCCTCTGTTCTTGTCTCATTTTTATTTACACAGTTGTACTATCAAACTGTTGTATAAATGCAATATCATACTCGTAGCCATGCGATATGGCTGTATATCATCATGCTGTGATTACATACATACATACATACACACACACACACACACACACACACACAGTGTATATATTTATATATATAGTTAAAACACTAAGACTTTAAGGGAATTACATACTACTTTAAAGATGCATTAAAGTGATAAAAACAATGTTCCTTTGAAAAAATTTCGCAAAGATTTCTGATATTAAGGTATTATGATTTCCACAAACATATTAAGCAATAAATGTTTATTGAGCATCAAATCATCATATTACAATGTTTTCTGAAGGAAAATCATTTGAAACTGAAGACTGGAGTAATGGCTGATGACATTTTTTACTTAAAATAAGTTTTTATTTACAGTTTTTTTATCTATAATTTATTTCTAAAATCAATCTATAAGAAATGTAGAATATTTGTACTCCATGTGTCAAC
The DNA here is from genome assembly GCA_027564155.1 of Gymnocypris eckloni scoliostomus. Classification (NCBI taxonomy): domain Eukaryota; kingdom Metazoa; phylum Chordata; class Actinopteri; order Cypriniformes; family Cyprinidae; genus Gymnocypris; species Gymnocypris eckloni. The sequence continues at coordinate 11,925,684 of CM050436.1, read as the reverse complement.
CACCTGGGGAAATCCCGAACCCCTGCAAGCAATTTCAGCGCGGGTGAGGTAGAGGTACTCTATGCTGATAAGACCATCTGATCAAATCCTTTATCGCAGTGACTTTCAAAGTCATTGGAGTGATGCCAATGTCAGATACAAGCCTCTGACCAACAATCCACAGAGAGCACATCATGTTAGCATCTGCCACAACACAAATAAACAGACGTGCTCACGTTTACACCTTTAACCTGAGCTACTGTCAGCTCCAAAGGTATCACACAGCGCTCGCTCCAGAACACCTACGACCCCTGCTAACTAAATAATTAGACTCAGAGTTTCTTTCACAGCATGAACTCTTGAGCCAGAGCTCTCACTGTTAGAGGAACTTCTCATGAGGGGCACTGTGCAAATAAATTACGCAGGTAATGAATAGAGCTATCCTTGAGCCTGGAATGAACCGAGGATGCATGTTAAACAGAATGGACCCTATGTGCCTCTTAATTTGACTGATTTGTAAGCATGGTCAAAATTAAGTTATTAATCAGGATAAATTGAATAAAACATGGACATTTTTTAAATGAAGCATGGAGATCTCAATTACCTTGTGAAAGCTTCTGAAGTAAGCAGCTTTTTCATCTGGATACTTCTCTAATCGCCGTGGTCCTTTACTGGACGCCTTCTTGAACACAAGCCAGCATCTTCTGAAGATCTGTTACAGAAAGAAACATACGTATTACTGAAATGTTTAACATTTTGGACACAAAATAATCATTAAAAAAAAAAAATCTGAATTTAAAAAAATAATAATTACATCTATATTGTGTTTAAATAAAAATTCTAGATTATATATATATACACACACACATATATACATATATATAACATAAAATGATCGAATAATAAAAATCTGATTATGTTAAAATTATCTGAAAAAAAATACTGCTTAAATAATCAAAATTAAATTTCACATTAAAAATCACAATCTATATTTGGAGAGAAACTGGATTTTATATAATGTATCATATATTTATAAATCTTAAATTAAATATGGAATGTGTATATGTGTGTGTATATATATATATATATATATATATATGTATGTATATATGTATGCATGTATATAATGAAAAAGTACAAATTAAATTTAAAATAAAGAAAATGAAGACAATTACAAAAAAAAATACCAAGCATTATTGACAACATCTACCAACTTGTATACAATATTGAAAACATTTCCATAAAAAGGATTTTTAGACAATAAAGCACTTTGTCTATACTTTCTTGTGTAACACAATGTACCGTTGAGCCATGAAACACATGAAAGAACCTCTAAATCTCAGTGCCACTCTCATTTCAATGTCCATTTGTCTGAGTTTGCCCCCTGTGTACTATTTAAAGAAATAAAGGCCTAAAATTCTGTCAGAAACATTCCTCCCAGCAACGTCTGAGACTTTCACAGATTGAACACTCACATTCCCCTGACAGCCTTTCAAGGTCAACGGAAAAGACAGAGTGAGAGAGAATGTGCACAAACTCTATTAAAAAGAAAATCCACAAACACACACACACACACACACACATATTTCAATCCATTTCCCCCGACACTTGTGTATATTATCTCACACTGCCCAAAAACAGACACAGTTCTCTCCCCAAATGGCAAGGGGAACATCTTAGCTTTGCCCAATCAATAACCCAGCAGTTCCATAATTAACAAATGAAGTTTGAATGGCCTTTTCTCAGCGGGACCATCCACATCTGTTTAATATCTCAGATTTATTTGCATAATAAAACATCATGCGTTACAGAATGGAAGACGACTCTTCTAATGTAGCTGAACATTTTACGATGGATATTTACCGCTGCTTAAGAGTCCACCTGGATCAGTGCCACCGTTTATAATCTTCATATAAAACTTTAATAGTACCTCGAGTCTAGTTTTCAAAGAGAAATTCTGCGCAACTACATTCTGTGTCGGGCCGAGGAGCGAAATGCCACCCAAGCACACTTAAAAACATATGACCCAGCATGCTTTTAAGGTTAGGAGGATTCATTTACAGAAGGGATCCTGCATAGCCTGCTGCAGGGAGCCAGTGCTCATTTGTTGATGTATGAGTATTCCTGTCGGGATGCATATCCATGGACAAGATTAATTTGTTTACTCCACTGATGTAGTGCATGGAAAAAAGAACAATGCTTAATTTGGCACTCAACATAATTGATCTTGGTAAATTCCTGCACACACGCCTGGTGCTCCTGATACCTGCAATGTGTTTCGAGCCAAAAGGTTATACGCAAAATAGCTCCATTTCATCCACATTGTTGCAAACGGGAAAATCAGGAATAATGAAATACTACACACTGTTATCATCTGTTATCAAATGTGGTTATGGAGATGATTTGAGATTTGCAAGTCTTTGCTGCATGGACTTTTGGGATGCCAGACTGTTGTGATAGACAAGGCTGCTTATTCAAACATGCGCCCTCTGACATGGATAAGGTAATTCAATACTTTTCATTTTGATTTATGTTTGGCTACAGCGTAAGCTATCTATAATCTCATCTTTTTATTGATTTTGGTTGAGGAATTCAATTTTATTTAGTTCAAGCAGAGCCGTCAAGAAGAAACCATTTCAAATAAATTGTTTCGACAGTGTGTGACATACAGCTGCCTCTTGACCTTCTACTAAAGAAGCAAACGTTCTCACACTAACACTTTGTTTTTATGAAAGACTTTAAGCTGAACCCTAGAAAGCAGCCAAGAACAAGAGACAAGGCCCTTCAAACTAAATTTCTGGGCCAAATGGATTTTTTTTAAGCTAAAAAAACTAACTATGAATCAAAATTAAATGAATATATACATGCATAAATGGAAAAGCAAACAAATAAAATTAAATACAAGTTGCATGATAATTTTAGGTAATAAGGTCTAACATGCAATTCATATTTGTAGGTAAAAAGGTCTAACAATAGTAATATATATATATATATAGATTTCAGTCTTTCTACTTCAAATTCAGAGTGTTACTTGCCATTTATTCATAATTATTTGAATGTTTTTTGAAAAACATTTTGAAAAAACGTTTTGAAAAAATGTTTTTGTACACTGAAAAAATGGTGTAGGATTTACTTAATTTTTTTACTCAGAAATTGTAAAATTTAATAAATAAATAATAAAAAGAAATGACAAGTAACAATGAATTAAACATAAGCATAAAGACTTTTTTTTTTTACAGTGTAGCTTTTTTATTATATTTATATGGAAGTTTAGGAAAACCTCTCAGACCAAGGTTGTGATTACTTTACTTGAAACTTAACTATGAACTTTATTATGTTTCCTGAGCAATAAAACCTTCCTCTGGGTTGATCTGTATCAAGGGTTTGACCATGTAACCAATGCTACAATATATTTTATTGTGTACTTCCCTATCTTTTGGTTTCACAACAATATGAAAACTCAAACAAACTATTCAGAACAGGAACTTCTAAGGCGATGAATATAAGATTTCCCACGCTTGCCTCACAAAGCCTGAACACAGCAGAGTGTTTGGAAACTGAACTAGTCCTAGATCTCATTCTCTCATTCTCAAAAGGCATTTTAGATTAAAAATCAGATATAGGTATTGTTTTGTCACATTGCAAGTATTTCTGAAACCATGCTGGTGAAGCTGGTGCAAATTTTTCTTTAAGTTAATCCGAACTCCATTCAGTAGAATTGACTGGCATTTTTTCCTAAAAAGCTGCTGATTTTATGCTACGATCGAAATAGGCACCCACTGATTTTTTTAAAGGTTGACACGGTAAGTAAATGCAACTTGAGTGTGTAATAGCTTTATATAAATGCTAATTCTGACCATGGCATTTAGTTCTTTTCATGGTATTATCCCCAAATAAACACACTACTCTTACCCAATTTTCACTTTACGCAACCATGGCCAAAGTCATCAAGCCTAACTATGACTGACAAAAATGAATTTGCAATCAACCTCCCTCTTTCTCGGGCAGGACCGCAGGAGTTACGGGCGGACAGTGTCTCTGCGAGCTCTCTGATTGCATACTGAAATTTCAACGGCTGATTAATGAACAAACCTTCCGTCTCTAGAGTGGACTGTTTAATTATGAATCAGAACACAATGTACTCTCCAAACCGTCAAAATTATACATACACACACACACACACACACACACACAAGGACTCTTCAGTGGAAACAAAGCCAGGTAAATTTAACCACTTCATTAAGAACCAGCCGTAAATAGTGTTTACAAAAATTCTGAAGAGTTTGATAAGGATTGATTCGTGCCATATAACGTCTAATGGAGCACTTCAATCCCAGTAGATATTTTTAGAGGATTCTCCGAGGAAAAACACTGCTAAAATTGCTGGCAGGCTGAAACAAGCCAAAAGCGTTGTTATGAATGAATTGCCTACATCCTATGTCATCCGCTGGAACACAACTCTCTCATGTACATGCATACGACAGTTGGCGGAAGCTAGAGATTATGGTTTATAAAGTTTTCAAAATGGATATTGTTCTTACACAAACACATCGATTCACTTTTTATGATGGATGGATGCACTTTATAGGACTTTAAAATCTCAACCAAGGATGCAGGATCTTATCGAAACGTTATCGGAATCGGCATCTAAACATCGGCAGCTTTTAATAAATTATGGCAAAAATCTAATATCGTGCATCCCTAACCTCAACACCCATTCACTTCCATTATAAAGCTTGGAAGAGCCAGGACATTTTTTTATATAACTCTGTATTCGTCTGAAAGAAGAAAGTAATATACACCTAGGATGGCTTGAGGGTGAGTAAATCATGGTAGAAATTAAATTTTTGGGTGAACTAAACCTTTACTGAATGAATATTTTAATCATTCATTCATTCAGCAAGGGATTTTCTAGTCACTCCTTCAACCGATTCATTCAAATACACAGATTCATTCAGAAACTAAACAAGTTACTGTCTTAATGGAGCAAGGCATTGAATCATTCATTCAACAAACTTGTTCAAAGCCACCAGTTCGTTCAGACACAAAACAAGTGACTGTTTTGAGTAAGTCGTTGAATCATTTACTCAACCGATTGGTGGGAAACACTTTTTTATTCAGGAATGAAACACCAGCACTATCATGTTCACGCACAGATTGATTATAAAAAAGAGTGACAACTGCATTTCATCATCAAAGGTTAACACGGTCATTTATAAAAATTTGTCCCAAATATAGCCATATTCGCTAATGTACACTGATAATTTCTTATAAAACATATTTTGTTGTTTTATTTGCAACCGGAAAAAAATGGTTTTGAATCCAACTTTTTAAAAGTGTATCTGTTTAAAGTGTGCTCAAAAGGGTTTAAGAATCACAGCTATTATGCATGTATGTCAAGTATAAATGTAACCATCAAAATATAAAAAGGGAAATGAATCAAGAGGCCCGAAACAACTGAATGTTACCATGACCCTGTAAGCATGCAGGGATGTCTGTGCTTATGAAATTGGCTTATCAGAAGACAATGCAGCTCAGTCAGAGAGATGGCTGACCTTTTCATGTGCCAGTAAGATGATGTGAGCCACCTTGGAGGCTCCACTGTCTGACGTTTCACCTCTCTAATAAAATCTGTGTCTGCTGTGATCCACAAACCACCAGCTGCTAACGGAGAAGGTTATCTGATTACTTATAAGTCACTGCAATCATACTCACTCTACACCAAGGGAGGGCAGAGACGGAGAGAATCAACACTACCGTAACTTACTTTTTTAGATCATAGATGGTTTTGAACTGTAAGCTCAAACAGATCTGAACAAACTGAATACACAGACTAAATACACTGCACATTACTGCATGACTTGAAAACGAACTATTATAATCAGTTTCCAATGCAAATATTTGTAAAGAATTCCTTTCAAAGTAGTCTAGACGAAGAAAAACATTATTCAGTGACAGTAGGTCTACAAAAAGGGAAACGGGGCTCTAAGATACAATTTATTTGTAGTACATATAATTGAATGCATTATTTTTAGGGCTTTTTGATTATTCCACACTATTGTTCATGTCTTATTTGCTCAACTAGTTTTAATTTATTTGATTAAAAACACAGAAAAACAGTAATATTGTGAAATTGTATTACGATTTAAAACAACCATTTTCTTTTTGAATACATTTTAAATTGTAATTTATTTGTGTGATACAAAGCTGAATTTTCAGCAGCCATTACTCCAGTCTTCAGAATCATTCTAATATACTGATTTGCTCCCTAAGAAACATTTCTAGTTATAAATTAGTAATTGTAATTATGCTGCTTTTTATTTTTATGGAAACAGGAATTTATTTTCAGGATGCTTTGTTCAAAAAGAAAATTCAAGTTCAAGTTCAAAATAAAAGCATTTATTTGGAATACAAATATTTAGTAAAATTATGTCTTTGCTCTTACTGTTGATTAATTTAATGCCCTTGCTGGATAAAAGTATTACTTTAAAGCAAAAACTCCAGTCTTCAGAATTTGACTAATATACAGTGTATATTGCATAATAATTTTATTCATTTTATTGAATTTCATTAGGTTCAAGGTTGGTTCTTTATTATTTGTCACATACACAATCATACAGGGTATAATCAGTAGTGAAATGTAGGTCAGGACAGGTCCGCTTGGAAAGTGCAAAAAAAAAATTACACAAAAAATAAATAATAATAATAAAATATAAAATAAAATAAAAATAACATAAGCAATAAAACAATGAAACATGAAACATAACACAAGAGAATATATATATAAATATAGGTGAGAATGAAAAAGGGAACAAATAATAAAATAAAATGAGTAAGATGTGCAATGAGATAAAATGTGCAATACAGTTATTATATCATTATGCATAAATGACCTTCTGTAACACCCACATATAGACAATAAACACTGTCACTTTATTAATAACTACAAAGCTCACAATCCCATCTGCATAAACCACATACGTTAGGCTAATATGCTAAGAATTTTACCTCAAACATCGTATAGAAAATAAATTTGGTGCAAATACAGTCACCTAAAATATAGGTCATCTGCAAAGGCACAGGAATCAGGAATATACAATATATATATTATATAGCTTATAAGCTATAAGAGAATCACTAAACACACACACAAATCAATTTCTGCTGATTTTGAGAAACCATGAAGAATGAAGCGGCAAGACTGATGAGCAGTGATGCTGTTTGGGAATATCCTGACACTGTGAGTACCAGTTTCCAAACAAGAAAACGGCTCCTCTCGACATGATTGCCAAGCTGTTTTGGGACAGAGCAGTAGAGGATGCTATGATTTGATTTATTATCTGGACGGGCGGTGACTAAGGCCATCATTACTGCAATCACATCCAAACTTCTGTTTGCATTCTGATAAAGCTTTTGTCTGAGTTTCACAACATATGAGATAACAGGCTTTACATTAACGCTTTTCTGGGACAAGTCTTATTATGACAAAATATATATTGTCATAATAAGGGCAAAATGTTTCCAGTGTATGGCGTGAGATACACTGTATGTGGATCTGATCTCATTCAATGTGAGTTTGCGGTTCACTTCACTTTATTATAGAATTCAAAATAACATTGGGCATCTTTCAAAATGTTTTATGTTCCAGTGTCATTTTAGAATTGTTAATAGACTATTATAGTATTTATAAAAAAAAAATATTAGCTTTTATTTTTATATTTTCCGTTTTAATTTTAGGTTCAGTAATTGTGTACTTTTTTTATTTTCAGTAAAAATAATTTTTATTTGTATAGTTATATTTAGTGCTTTTTTATTTTAAGTGTCCCCTACCAGTTTGGAATGACGTTGAGTAAACGAATTTAGATTTTTGGGTGAACTATCTCATTAAAGCTGGTAAACTATCAGTTTTACTTTGCCTGTAAGACAAGTATGTGGAAAAGTTTGACGTTGGGCCCTGGTTTAGATTCCACTCCCATTGCAGGCTGATGTCTCAGGTGTAGGCATCATTTCATTTATTCATTTGCTTTGTGACAACAACTGCTCCAAGGAAAGAGAAACTTCTACCCAGTTAATCATAGATTACACTATCTGGGGCATTCTGAAAGTGAAACACACCGTTGCCCCAGTAGCAAGTAATCACAGTGCAGCGCCGGCTCATTTCCCATGCACGGACGCTCTTTAATAAAATATCCATGGGCTCCCACCCAAGTCCAGAAATGTAATATGGAGTTAATGACATACGCCAAAGTGACACACACCAGTGGCGTGCGAGTGACTTGTGAAATGAGGAGCTTTTTTTTGTCCAATGTAAATTCCAGGTTAAAGACTTGCAAAATGGAAAACCATTTACCTTACACTATTAACAAGCAAATATAATATACTAACAGTTCAACCAAAGTCTTTAAAGAAAAGTTTTTGGTTGTAGTTTATTTTTTTAAACATAACTGTTGTTTGGCTATTATTAATTTTATAAAAATAACAAAACTTCGATTTACTTTATTAGACAACTAAAGTTAACCTTTGATTTTTATTCCAATGACAAAAACCACTAAAATATGTTATTTGTGTTCCAGTGTTATTTTAGAATTGTTTATATATTATTATATAAAAAAAGCTTATCTGAAGGCATCCACTGGACCCTTATTGGACCCCTGCAGTTTGCCTACAGAGTAAACAGGTCTGTGGATGATGCAGTCAACATGGGACTACCCTTCATCCTGCAGCATCTGGACAGACCAGGGACTTATGTGAGGATCCTGTTTGTAGACTTCAGCTCCGCTTTAACAGCATCATCCCAGACACCCTTCAGAATAAACTGACACAGCTCTCCGTCCCCACCTCCATCTGTCAGTGGAACACCAGCTTCCTGACAGACAGGCAGCAGGTTGTGAGGCTGGGAAAATTCTCATCTAGCTCCCGTACGATCAGCACTGGAGCTCCTCAGGGCTGTGTTCTCTCCCCACTGCTCTTCTCCCTGTACACGAATGACTGCACATATAGAGACCCCTCCGTCAAGCTCCTGAAGTTTGCAGACGACACCACACTGATCGGCCTCATTCAGGACGGTGACGAGTCTGCTTAAAGACAGGAGGTTAATGAGCTGGCTGTCTGGTGCAGTCTTAACAACCTGGATCTTAACACGCTCAAAAAAGTGGAGATGATCTGCTCTCCCCCACTCACCATCATGAACAGCACTGTGACTGCAGTGTAGTCATTCAGATTCCTAGGCACCACAATTTCTCAGGACCTGAAGTGGGACAATCACATCGAGTCATTGTGAAAAAGGCCCAGCAGAGGCTGTACTTCTTTCACCAGCTAAGGAAGTTCAACCTGCCACAGGATCTGCTGATACAGTTCTACTCTGCCATCGCTGAATCTGTCCTCTGCACTTCAATAACTGTCTGGTTCAGCTCAGCTACCAAATCTTACCTCTGAAGACTACAGAGGGTAGTTCGGAGTTCTGAGCGAATCATTGGTACAACCCTCCCCACTCTCCAAGAACTGTACTTATCCAGAGTGAGCAAAAGGCCTGACAAAATCACTCTGGACCCTTCACATCCAGCACACTCCCTCTTTGAACTGTTACCATCTGGATTGACGCTACAGAGCTCTGAGCACCAGAACGACCAGACACAGGAACAGTTTCTTTCCTCAAGCAATCCATCTCATAAACACTTGACATTAAACATGGAACACACAACACTATTATACATACTTATTTTTTCATTTCAAATTTGCACATGTCAGACCTCACACATAATTGTCTGTTTTGTATATTGTGTTTTTGCCATTTTGTACATTGCCTATTTGTATATTGCTCTTTTGTTGTCTGTGTCCTGTCCTGTCCTGTCACTGTCATTCTGTTGCACTGTGGAGCTTCTGTCATTATAACAAATTCCTTGTATGTGTAAACATACCTCGCCAATTAAAATAGCTCATTCTCATTTTGGGTTTACAAATTTTGTTATGTGCTTTTATTATTTTTTTTTTTTATTTTAAAATGTAAAATGATTACAATTATTTAAATTTAGCTTTAATTATTACATTTTTTATTTCCGTTTCAGCTTTTAGTACATTGACAAACATATTTTATTTCAGTTAGTGGTGAATATTGGGTGTTTTTAGTCCAATGTCCAAGCATTTTCCAAGTTAAATTCCAAGTTAAAGACAAGCAAATGTAATCTACTAAAAGTCCAACCAAATTACCAAGCCACGTTTTTAATCAAAGTTTTTTGTTGCATCAATTTTTTCAGCTTAATTTCTTACTAATACCTAAATATTGTTCAGAAAGGAAGGATATTTTACTATAGTTTTTAATTATTATTATTATAACTTTCTATTACCTTTTCTGAATTGTATTTTTGAGCAGCATCGCCTTCTCTACCTCCTATAGGAGAAAACACTGCTGGCACACACACACAGATCCACACACTTTCACGCATCAAAGAGACGCACATACACTCAACCCAACAAGGTCAAGCTGTGTCAGCATAGGGCTAATCCGAAGCCCAGCCTTTCAAAGATCTGCATGGATGATAACACTGCCAGCAAGAACCAGTGTCCAGCATAGCGCAGGAGGGGCAGAGAGAGACATTCTTGGCTTATAGCATTAGCATAACATTCTATTTACTTATTCCTCTTGCACAAATTCGGTCCAGCAGAGCACCCATGCAGCTTTCCCTGTTACTGCGGCCAACAGATCTGAGAGCTGCGGGAGGAAATGGAATTCAGGTGACATTCAGCAGGTGCTGATGACTCACAAACATTTGGGTTATCAGAGCCGCCACATCCCTGGTCGGTATCAGGAATAGAAAGTTCGGTAACACAGTTAATATATTCTCTATACCGTAGAATGACGCTGTTGTTATCAACATCAAGGTATCTTCTACAATGTCAGTCGCTTAATTTAAAGTCTGAATAATTAACACTTCTCATTTTGTGCATTCTAACACTTAAGGCAACGTGTCATTCAGGTGCAAGGAGAAAGAGAAGGGGAGAGAGAAAACTCCACATGGAGCATGTAGGTCACTCTAACCTTTCGTGAAGAACATTAGTTAAAATGTCAGGTTTGAAGCAGGTCTAACCACCTGCCTGAGCTCTGCACATACTACTAGTACATTACCAAAATAGCTGCAAAATAATGTTGAAGCAATATGTAGGTCAAGTTTTCTCATCTTAAAGTGAAGCAGTGGCAGCGGGGCTTATTAGGTTACTAAAAACCTCCATATGCAAACGCTGAAATCTACAGTAATTAAATATTAAGGTTAGACGTTTTTTCATCTCAGTTTTTAAGTTTAAGTATCAGATCTTTTGATTTTGTTCAGAAAAAATACTAATATGTTTAGCTATAGCAAACAAGTTTTAGTCCCTTGTTCCCAATGGTTGCATTTATTGTATCAAATAAAACTGTGAAATATTATTACAATTTAAATTAACCGCTGTTTAATATTTTTTTTGATATCAGGATTTTTGGATGAATAGAAAGTTCTAAAGAACAGCATTTATTTTAAATATAAATCTTTTGGAACATTATAAATGTCATTTTGTGATCAATTTAATGCATCTTTGCTGAATAAAAGGGGATAAAAAAGAGAGAAAATCTTACTGACCCCAATCTTTAGAATTGCACTGTATATCCAACAGTAAATAACTGCAGAAGTCCCACAATGATTCTTTATATGAACATAGTGTTATTAATGTCTTTCAAAACCATTTGAGCTACTTTCTTCCAAAAAGAAGAATTTTGAATATAATATGTTTTCCACGCAATTACATTGGGAACTGTATCTTTCAAGCTTCAAAAAACAATGCAAACTTCATCAAATTTGTTCTTGTTATTATGACCCAATAGCAATACAATGACAGACAGACCAAATTCAAGTTATTCAATTATCTTTCACTTCATCCAGCCTGGATTTTGTAAAAGAATAATTCAGAGAGAATCATCTTTGGGAACTGTGATCAACATTCAAAGATCTGACTCCGTGATCTGTTCATGAAATGGCCAGTGCTGTTTCTCTCATCAATGTGTCAAGCCGAGTTAGAGTGGATTTAAAGATTCAATACCACAAACCTCTTAAACTTTCCAGTCACTAGCTCTTTCTCAGAAGCATTCATTGTAGCAATCTGGGAACTCGTGAACGCCACTCTGCTTTCACTTCCTTTGTGCTTCTGAAACTGAATAGAAGTCAGCCAATCAGACTGCAACTGCCGGCTACAGGCAGTTCTAGTTATTTTTGTGCATAAGATGCATCAGACGGTCTGTGAACAGTCTGAGTGTGCCGTCTGAGACTATCAGCCAGATAACTACCATACTCTCATCCCATCTCTCTAATGGGGGATTTCATTTTTTTTAATCATGTACGGTTGCTTGCCTATGGCATTTTTTTCTTTTATCCACTGCTTCCATTATGGGGATCTCATACAGTAGAAAAGCTGAGCAATCCACAAAGCTGCCTAGGGACAAATACAGCCCAGGAAACACTATATTTTGCACAGAACTGTCATGCTGGATGCTCTTCATGCGCAATAAAATATAAACAAACGAATAATCAAACAAACAAACATGACACCTCGGTTCAAGATATTTTTTTAGAGATGCACATACCATGCATGAATAACCAGAGATTGGGACACACACAGGATTTCGTCAGTTCCAGTGAACACTGTTGGTTGCATTGTCAATTATCATGTGGAAGCTACAGCAAACCACCCAGAAACCATCTAGAAAAGGTCATCTGTCAAAGCCCTCCAACCAAACCAGAAGGAAGTTTGTGAGAGATGCCACAGAGAGGTCAACAATCACTGTGAAGGAGCTAAAGAGTTCAGTAGCTAAGAAGGAAGTGAAGGTGCAGCCGTCAACCATATAAAGCACTCTGCATAGCACTGGGAGGGCGGAAACAAACGAAGTCATTTCTCCAAAAGAAATTAAATGCATGGAAGCATGTCTAAACTTTGACAGGATGCATAATAATGACCCACATGCAATGTATGAAAAGTATTAATGTTGGCGTTAGATCAAAATGGTCAAATTATGGTTCTCCTACATTTATATATTTTTGTTTTGACATTTTATGTGGCTGAAAATTACTGTATTGACCCAAATATAAGACGACCCTGATTATAAGGCAACCCCCCTTTTTCAAGACGTACCTTTTGGAAAAGGCATTGAAAACCAAATCTTGTTTTTTTAAGAATTTAGTTTTTTCTTAAATTATTTTCATATTGCATATTTTTTTTCTATTTTAATTTTAGTTTTGAATGTATGGTAAATACTAGTAAAATGTACCAACAATCACATTTAAAATATACACTTTTTGATATAGCATAAAAATAACAGGCAGCCCATCTGAATTATATAACAATTAGGCTATCCATCTCATAGTAGCCTACCAACATTTCATTATAAGTAGAAATTAATCTTATTGTAGCCTTCAAATCTGGGTAGGCTACTTTCTTACATTTTAAAATCACTTACACCGAGGAAGTGTGTTCCATCAGGCTGACATGAGTCACGACTCATGCCGCTGTATGCTTTCCTTTTTCTTTTGTTTTCACTCGCGATCTTCTAACATTATTATTACAACACACATTACATTACGTATTTATAGGCACACTCGTTTTACGCGTATTTGGCGCAACCTATTGTAGTGGGTGTATTATTCAGTCACTATAGACCATGAATATAAGAAGACCGCGGTTTTTTCAGATGTGGTTCCACGAAAAAAAACATTGTTTTATATTCAAGTCAATTTAGTAATTTGTATGTTGACAGAGTGCTGTCAGTTCATTTATTATAATTTTTTTATATATACACAAAATAAATGCAAACGTTTTGCAAAAAAAACTGTTTCTCAGTTCCTTGGGAGCAGAGGTGGAAAGAGTACAAAAATATTCTACTCAAGTAAAAGTACCATTACATTACTGAAATTTTACTTAAGTACAAGTAAAAGTACCAGTCTAAAAATATACTCAAGTAAAAGTAAAAAGTAGCTCATTTAAAATTTACTCAGAGTAAAAAGTACTTAGTTACATTTTAACAGTGGGAGGGAAAAATGGGATAGACCAAAGGTGTCAAACTCAGTACCTGAAGGGCCACAGCCCTACACAGTGTAGATATTATAACCCTAATTAAACACATCTGATACAGCTAAACTAATCATTTAGGCTTATTTGAAAACTACATGGTGTGTGTGTTGGAGCAGGGTTGGAACTAAACTCTTTAGGGCTGTGGCCCTCCAGGAACTGAGTTTGACACACCTGGGATATGGGCCTATAAATCTCAAACTAGGTGTTTTTAATTAAAGGAATCGGTTAATTAGAATAATAAGACATTTGGGCTGTTACCAGGCAAAATAAATCAGTATCAACAAAATGCATCTTTGCAATGCAGAGGAAACGCAGAAGCTTCATCTGAAGTGGCATAGATGTATTACACACTGACATGAATGCATTTAGCCTGCAGTTACAAATGCAGAAATAATGTTTTGATAAATAAGACATAAAATGTGACCCTGAACCACAAAACCATAAGGGTCCATTTTCCTAATTATGATTTATACATCATCTGAAAGCTGAATAAATCATATTTCCATTGATGTATGGTTTGTTATGATCGGACAATATTTGAAAATCTGGAATCTGAGGGAGCAAACAATCCAAATATTGAGAAAATCTCCTTTAAAGTTGTTCAAATTAAGCTCTTAGTTTTGATATATTTACAGTAGGAAATGTACAAAATATATTAATGGAACATGATCTTTACTTAATATGCTAATGATTTTTGGCATAAAAGAAAAATGTATAATTTTAACCCATACAATGTATTGTTGGCTATTGCTACAAATATACTCCAGCGACTTAAGACTGGTTTTGTGCTCCAGGCCAGGGTCACAAATGTTAAATAGTCATTTGAAATTAAAAAATAAATAAATAAAAAGATACTTTAAATGTTAAATTAGAACCACCAGTAGGTGTCAGCAAGTCACTGATAAGAGAGTCATTGCGATTGAACAGAATCAATTAAACGGTTAATTCAAGGAATGAAACACCGTCATTGCTCAGAGTCAGAGACGCAAAACTGTGTATGGAATTATTTTTGTTGTCGAAATAGAGCAAAAACAGGCAATATGGTGTCTAAAACGTAAGTCTCTTAATTAACTTATTGTTTTTTGAACTGTGTAAAAAGAAAAACTACAGGCCTATGTAATCATGTGTCGTTGATAATTGAGTATGTCTCTATAGTACACTAAGCGTACTGAGTGCATGTATGTGTATTTTGCACATTGTCTTCTGTACAGTCTGTAAATATTTACTGTCCATATGTAAATTGCTGTTGTTTTTTTTGCACTGTCTGTCCATATGTAAATTGCTGTTGTTTTTTTTTGCACTGTCTGTCCATATGTAAATTGCTGTTGTTGTTTTTTTTTGCACTGTCTGTCCATATGTAAATTGCTGTTGTTGTTTTTTTTGCACTGTCTGGAGCACTGTAAATGCTCCAGTGCAGTTTTTTGCACTGTCTGTCCATATGTAAATTGTTTGTTGTTTTTTTTGCACTGTCTGTCCATATGTAAATTGTCTGTTGTTTTTCTGCACTGTCTGGAGCACGCTCATAAGAATTTCACTCACCAAGGCACTTGTGCTGTGGTGATGTGACAATAAAAGTGATTTTGATTTCATGGTGATTTTTTGAGAAAAACGGCATTCTTCGTGTGACGTTGACTTACTATATTAAATGATATAAATAAATAAATTTTCTGCTTCTATATCTTCAATTTTGTGATCATTCTAAACGCATTTTAACAGACTGAATCACGCAGTGAAAGAAAGCACTCCATATGCACGCGGATTAGAATAATATTTTTTTTAATCAAACTTCGCTTATCAACACACAAAAAACACGTGCATATACACCTATAAACACTCGCACATACATATAAACTTACATGCATATACACCTATAAACACTCGCACATTATTAATGTATGTGCGAGTGTTTATAGGTGTATATGCACGTGTTTTTGTGTGTTGATAAGCAAGTTTGATTTAAATCCTAGGGCGCCTCATACGGATTAGTCTAATCTAACGTTACTAGATTTCACGGCACACTGTTTAGAGTGATTTTTGGTTTTAAGCAAAATACTGATAGTGTCAAATCGCACATCGTTAAAACAACAATTACTATATTTTCGCAGACAACATTACTATATTTGTGACGACCTACACCACTGTCTTTTTGGCTCATTTGTGAAAAACCTTTTGCTAAACCGTCAAAGCTTCATTTTTACCACCAATGCAACGATGCAAGTATTTACCTTACGTTACCTCTACATGATTGCGAAGGGCGATGTCGATATATTTATAAGCTGCTAGTTCGGTCTCCCGAGGCAAACACAGCTTACACTGCATAATAGAGCATGAATATATGGCCAGGGGTTCACTTCATTTCCTTCGAGTTCAACTTCAGCAGAGTACGACGGGGTCTGGTTTTCAGCTGGGTCTGCATCATTAACGCCTGTCTTGTCCGTCTGCATCTTTCTTGTGATTTTAGCGTCAGTTTCTTCTTCTGCCCATTATTTGCTGCAGTTGTTTCCACGGAGTGTTTTTTTTTTACTCAGTAACGAATGTGTTTTAAAATGTAGCGAAGTACAATACTTCCCACAAAATATACTTAAGTAAAAGTAAAATTACAGATTAAAAAAATTACAAGTACACAAAAAAGCTACTCAATTACAGTAACGCGAGTAAATGTAATTCGTTACTTTCCACCTCTGCTTGGGAGCAAGCAAATATTTTGCAAAACGAAAATAAAAGCTCTACAAATTATAAAAGAAAATCTACTTCACTACGTTTACATTAATTCAAACAATGGCGCTGTAAGTTGTTACTTGAAAAACAGCAATTTTACCCCCTCATTGAGAAATAGAATGTAGCAGTTTAGTATTGAAGCTTTTTTATTAATAAACAAGTTTTGCTACTGAAACCTTTGGGACTGTATAATTTGTTTACCTTTTTTCCAGGTCTGGAAATGTTAAATTGATATCACCAGGTTTTCCCCCCAGTCCTTAAAGGGATAGTTCACCCTAAAATGGAAATTACCCAATGTTTTAGTTACCCTCAAACCATCGTTGGTGTATATGACTTTCTTCTTTCAGATGGATAACATCAGAGTTATATTTAAAAATATCCTGGCCTTTCAAAGCTTTATAATGGCAGTGAATGGGTGTTGAGATTTTAAAGCCCAAAAAAGTGCATTCTTCATCCTAAACAGCACTCCATACAGCTCTAGGGGGTTAATAAAGGCCTTCTGAAGTGAAGTGTTTGTGTAAGAGACATATTCATATTAAAACTTTATAAACCAGAATTCCTAGCTTCCGCTCACTGTCATACACATGTTCACGAGAGTGGCGTTCCAGCGGATGATGCAGGATGAGTCACGGTTGCTTAATCCTCTGTTTTCTCTCGTCTTGTGTGTATGTGTGTGTGTACTGATTGTTTCATGTGGGCGTTACCGCTGACTACCTGATTCTCTTATCAGCGCCAGCTGTATTCCATCAACCAGCCTATATAACGCCTTGTCTTTCGTCTTGTGTTGTCAGATCGTTGTTGGAGCTTCCGCGTGTCATTGCCTGGTCCTGTTCTGCTCGTGTTTTCTCTTGTTTTCCCTTGAGTTTGTCGTGTCGCGCTGGAGTCCTGTTTCCTGCTCTGTTGTGGATTCTGCACGCTGACCATCACTCTTCACGCCGGGGAATTCTGCACGTGGATCATCACTCATCACGCCGGGGAATTTGGCACGCGGGTCACCACTCTCCTGCAGTCTGCAATATTGGGACTTGAGTGCTTCTTTCTAATAAAGAGAGCTTTTCCTTGCATCTTGCATCCGCGTATACTTCACGTGACCGAACGATCTGACCAAACATTATGGATGCAGCAAGTTCCGCTTCGCTGACGGAGTTCGTCAACCACAGTGTTTCTCGCATGGATCGGCAGCAGGAGAGTATCACCGGCACTGAGCACGTGGTGCAAGCGCTCATGACGCAGGTGTCCGAGCTCACCCAACAGTGCCACCTCCTGGGAAATCCCACTGCGCCACCCACACCGCCAGTTCCCCTCACTTCACCGGAGCCACGCCTACCCGTTCCTGAGAGCTATGCTGGTGAGCCCAACTTTTGCAGAGCCTTTCTCACTAGGTGTTCTATGCACTTCTCCCTTCAGCCCAGGACCTTTGAGAGAGAGGAGTCTAAGGTGGCGTTTGTGCTCACCCTCCTCATGGGTCGGGCGGCACTATGGGGGACGGCGGTGTGGGAGAACCAAGACCTCTGCTGCGCCTCGTTCCAGGCACTCTCCGGCGAGATGAGGAGGGTCTTCGACCGGGCGGTGGCAGGCAAGGACGCTGCCAGACTTCTCGCAGATCTCAGACAAGGTGATCGCTCAGTAGCCGACTATTCCATAGAGTTCCGCATGTTGGCGGCTGAGTGCAACTGGAACGAGGAGGCTCGGTGGGATATGTTCCTGCATGGGCTGGCCGACCGGGTCCAGAAGGAGATTTACATCCTAGACCTTCCCCAGAGTCTCAACGGGCTTATCGACCTGGCGCTGCGAGTGGATGCTCGCCTCGACCGCATGGAGAGGTACACACGTCCCGACCGCAGACTGAGGGGCGCGAAGAGTCGATGGACCAGCGAGGGAGACACGGTCGGTCCCGTCGTCGATCACGAGCCCATGCAGGTAGAGAGAGCTCGGCTTTCCCGGGAGGAGAGAGAGAGACGGAGATCCCGTGGACTATGCCTTTACTGCGGAGGAACGGGCCATTTCATACATTCTTGTCCGGTAAAAGAGCAAGCCCGGTAGTAATGAAGAGGCTACTATTGGGTGGGATCTCCGCCGAGAAGTCCTCACCATCCACTCTCCTTCCGGTTAGACTGAGATGGGCCAACCACACACACACCTGCCAAGTGTTGTTGGACTCCGGCGCTGAAGGAAACTTCATGGACCTCCACTTCGCTCACAAGCTCCATCTCCCCATCATACCACTCACCCGTCATATCTTTGTTAATGCTCTTAATGGACAGGAACTCCCCAACATTTCCCTTACCACCGGTCCCATAACTTTCATTACGTCCGGCAACCACACAGAGATCATCACGTTCCTCCTCATGGACTCCCCGTTAGCACACATAGTTTTGGGCCATCCTTGGCTGGTGCAACACAACCCGCGTGTGGATTGGAGTTCTAACTCCATTTCCACATGGAGTGAACGGTGTTATGAGTCCTGTCTTGTGTCTGCTTCTGTGTTTCAGGAGAAGGCAGCGGATTTATCAAACGTGCCCATGGAGTAACTCGATCTGAAGGAGGTGTTCAGTAAGTCCCGTGCTGCTTCTCTTCCTCCGCATCGTCCCTATGACTGTGCTATAGATTTACTGCCAGGTAAGTCTCCACCTAAAGGCAAACTTTACTCTCTTTCTATTCCGGAGAGGGAGGCCATGGAGAAATATATTTCTGATTCTCTGGCAGCGGGGTTCATCCGGCCTTCCTCTTCTCCAGCGGGGGCGGGGTTCTTTTTTGTGGGGAAGAAGGACGGTTCTCTGCGACCTTGCATTGATTACCGAGGGCTGAACAACATCACGGTAAAGAATACCTATCCTTTGCCGTTGATGTCTTCAGCTTTCGAGAGGTTGCAGGAAGCGTCCGTCTTCACAAAATTGGATTTACGTAACGTCTATCATTTGGTTCGCATTCGGAAGGGGGATGAATGGAAGACCGCCTTTAACACCCCCAGGGGGCACTTCGAATACTTGGTCATGCCTTTCAGGCTGTCCAACTCCCCGGCGGTCTTCCAGGCACTCGTCAATGACGTGCTGAGAGATATGGTAGATCAGTTCATATATGTTTACCTGGATGACATATTGATTTTTTCATCTTCTCTCCAGGAACACGTTCAGCACGTCAGACGAGTGCTTCAGAGGCTGCTAGAGAATGGGCTTTTTGTCAAGACGGAGAAATGCGTTTTTCATGCACAGTCTGTTTCTTTTCTAGGGTACATCATCTCGTCTGAGGGAGTACGTATGGACCCTGACAAGGTTAAGGCTGTGGTAGATTGGCCAAGCCCAGATTCCCGTAAGGCCCTACAGAGGTCTGGGGTTCGCCAATTTTTACCGACGTTTCATTCGCAACTTCAGCCAACTAGCCGCGCCTCTGACCACCTTGACCTCCCCCAGAACGACGTTCAGGTGGTCTAATACAGCTGAGGCTGTATTCACTAAACTTAAGAGCCGCTTTGATTCGGCCCCAATTCTCATAGCCCCTGATCCCTCACGTCAGTTCGTGGTGGAGGTCGATGCGTCAGAGGTGGGGGTAGGTGCAGTTCTGTCTCAACGTTCTTCCACAGACGACAAGATGCATCCCTGCGCGTTTTTGTCCCATCGTTTGTCACCCGCTGAACGTAATTATGACATTGGTAACAGAGAGTTGTTGGCAGTCAAGTTAGCGTTTGGAGGAATGGCGTCATTGGTTAGAAGGGTCGGGGGTTCCTTTTATCGTCTGGACCGATCATAAGAATCTGGAATATATCAGATCTGCCAAAGGACTTAACTCCAGGCAGGCTCGGTGGGCACTTTTTTTCGGACGATTTGATTTTTCCCTTTCGTACCGCCCGGGTTCCAAAAACGTCAAACCCGATTCTTTGTCACGTATTTATGATCCTTCCGAACGCCCGTCTACTCCCGAGTGTATTTTACCCGAGACATTAGTGGTCTCCACTCTGACATGGGAGGTCGAATCGAGGGTCAGGACGGCCCTAGAAGGGGTAACGCCTCCGCCCGGTGGCCCACCGAATCGATTATTTGTGCCGGAGGGGTTACGGTCCGACGTCATTCAGTGGGGGCATTGTTCCAACGTTGCTTGTCATCCAGGAGTCAATCGCACCAGATTTCTGGTCAAGCAACGATTCTGGTGGCCATTGATGGCTCACGACATTCGCAGTTTTGTTTTGGCTTGTTCGGTTTGGTAAGACTTCCAATCGACCTCCAGATGGGTTACTCCAACCGCTGTCTGTCCCTTCGAGACCCTGGTCCCACATTGCGCTAGATTTTATTACCACCCTCCCACCCTCCCAGGGTAAGACGGTCGTTTTGACCGTAGTGGACCGGTTCTCGAAGGCAGCTCATTTTATCCCCTTGCCCAAATTACCATCTGCTAAGGAGACAGCGGTAACTGTCATAGATCACGTCTTTCGGTTACATGATGATGGACGTGGTTTCCGACAGAGGACCCCAATTTGTGTCCAAATTTTGGCAGGAGTTTTGCAAGTTACTGGGCGCGACTGTCAGTCTGTCTTCGGGGTTCCATCCCCAAAGCAATGGCCAAACCGAGAGAGCCAACCAAGATTTGGAGAGAGTGTTGCGATGTTTGGTGTCTAAGAATCCTTCTTCTTGGAGTCAGCAACTCTCCATGGTTGAGTACGCTCATAACTCCTTATCAGTGTCATCCATGGGCCTCTCTCTGTTTAAGTGTAGTTTAGGTTACCAGCCACCTATTTTTCCCAGTCTGGAATCCGAGGTCGCGGTGCCTTCTGCTCACGCCTTCGTCCAGAGGTGCCGTCACACATGGAGTAGAGCCCGTGAGACTCTTCTTCAAGTGGGGGCTCGCACCAAGGCTAAGACCGATCGCCACCGGTCGAAGCCTCCCGTATACGTCGTGGGTCAAAAAGTGTGGCTTTCTACCAAGAACATTCCGCTCCGTTCAGTGTCTAAAAAGTTAGCTCCCAAATTTATTGGCCCGTTCCCTGTCACTAAAATCATTAGTCCGGTGGCAGACCGACTCAAACTTCCTCCGGCGTACAGGAGAATTCACCCCGCCTTTCATGTTTCCAAGATTATACCCGTGTTTCATTCACACATTAATCCGCAGGTCCCGGTTCCCCCACCGCCGCGACTCGTAGATGGGGAACCTACATATTCGGTCAACCATATTCTGGACTCGAGAAGGAGGGGACGCGGATTCCAGTACTTGGTGGACTGGAAAGGTTACGGTCCGGAGGAGAGAATTTGGGTACCTGCTAGGGACATCCTGGATCACTCCCTTATCGATGATTACAATCGGCAGGTAGGTTCGTCTGGGAACACCAGGAGGCGTTCCTAGGAGGGGGGGTACTGTCACGGTTGCTTAATCCTCTGTTTTCTCTCGTCTTGTGTGTATGTGTGTGTGTACTGATTGTTTCATGTGGGCGTTACCGCTGATTACCTAATTCTCTCATCAGCGCCAGCTGTATTCCATCAACCAGCCTATATAACGCCTTGTCTTTCATCTAGTGTTGTCAGATCGTTGTTGGAGCTTCCCCGTGTTGTTGCCTGTTCCTGTTCTCCTCGTGTTTTCTCTTGTTTTCCCTTGATTTCATTGTGTCGCGCTGGAGTCCTGTTTCCTGCTCCGTTGTGGATTCTGCACGCTGACCATCACTCATCACGCCGGGGAATTCTGCACGCGGATCATCACTCATCACGCCGGGGAATTCGGCACGCGGGTCACCACTCTCCTGCAGTCTGCAATATTGGGACTTGAGTGCTTCTTTATAATAAAGAGAGCTTTTACTTGCATCTTGCATCCACGTATACTTCACGTGACAGGATGTAGAAGTGACAAATGCAGAAGCACAGTGGAGAGAGCAAAACAAAACACCGGTCACAAATTAGAAGTACAAAATGAGGATTTATAAAAGGAAAATGTCAGAGGATGTTGATATAATCCAAGAGGAGACTGGTTGATGGATGCACTTTTTTGGGCTTCAAAATCTCACCCCCCATTCATTGCCCTTTGTTGTGAATTTGACTCATTTGTTTCCTTTTCTAATTTTTCTTATTTTCTTTGCACTACATCTCCCACAATTCCTAGTAAACTACATTAAGGGTGAACTCCATATGTGGCACTACATTACCCATATTCCCCTGGTTCAGGTCTATAAATAGACCTCACTTCCTTCCTTTGTCCCTTTTACGCATTGGTGAGGTGTGGGTGCTTGAATGGGCACCCAACCATGTCCTTTCCTTAGGATGCGTTAAGTAAGTTTGTTTTCCAATTGTATAGTTTGAACTTGTTTAGATATTTAATCCTTATTTGGATTGAGTACAATATTGATGTGTTGTTTGTATGAGTTTGTTTTCTCTCTTTTATATTGTTTGTAGTGACCTAAAACCATCCTGTTTATCCTGTGCATCATGTCCATCATGGTAGTCCTGCTCCATATGAATTTGTGAACTGCATGTCATGTCAACTACTAAAGATGTTGTGATTCTTCACTTCAACGGAATAAAAGAGAGCAAAAGACTGGTGTTTCTTCCAGTGTTTTAATCAGACACGCCACCAAGTTTCTACAATTTAACGAACTTTGGATATTATAACATCACATATTCAACACCCTTATGAAGCTTGGAAGAGCTATGACTGTATTCGTCTGAAAAAAGATTGTCATATACACCTAGGATGGCTTGAGAGTGAGTAAATCATGGGTTCATTTTCATTTTTTGGGTGAACTATCCCTTTAAGACCAATTACTCAGTCAAAAAGTAATTCAGACAAACCACTAGTCAGTAGGGCTGTGCAATTAATCTAAATACAGTTTCGATTTCGACATCCACCGATTATGAAATTACTGTAATCGATATAAAACGGTTATTGCGTCCCATTCCACCCCCTTTCAAGCAGTGCGCTTGCACTCCTCCATAAAAACCCAATTTCATATGTAAATCAGTAAAATCAATCACGAGACGCTAGCAAAATGAAACATGCTTGATTTGAAGTTGATTAGATGTATTCATGTTTTTAAAAGCATGAAAGAGAACTTGCGCTGTTCCTTGGGAGGATTTCTGTGTATGCGCTGAGACGGAACACAACACAGATATGTAAAGTCATCTCTTAGCGCCTAAACGGTCAAATACATCAAAATGCGGCGCTTAGTGATTATTCATGTAAACCCTCTTAAAGTGACAGCGGACTATATTCCTGCTGCGACTGTGTACTTCATAAAGTAATCAAACAACAAAAGACAAATTCAAAATCACTCACTGCTCTTGACTGATGGACTTTTGTGGCTTTAATAAGAATCAAAGTAAGTTTAACTCGTACAGTGAAGAATATGCTGTTATATGAATATTAGGTTATTCAATTTCTATAGTAGGCTGCAGTTTGTGCACCCAGGAGAATACAAAATCTAAGATGCACTGATGAAACTCTAGCTTTGGCCTAACTATAATAGCAAACATCAGTCCTGACTCTTCAAATGTTTTTATTTTTTGTGTAAGGCACCACAATACTTAGTAACAGAAATGGTTTAACCAAACCATGACAGAACTATTGTTTATCTGCAATTAACAACTAATTAACGACAAGTTTACATTCAGGGATTCCATGCATAAAGAAATGCATCTATTCAACCTTTTCAGTGCATGAGGATGAGGAAGTTATATCTAGGGACTTTAAGCAACAGCTGTGAATGGAATGGCTACGTTTACCGGAAGTAAGCTGTTACACCGCCTTAGCCGAGAACATAAAAATCATTAAGCAAACATAAACAAGACGGTGCAACACGGCATTCAATAATTTATGTAAACACAAATGATGGATTATGAGGAGGATGTTTAGGCAATAATTACATTGTTCTCTTCACATATCTTTAGTCTCAGTGCTACCTGAGGTGCTGTTGTTAACAGCAGACTTATCTTTGTACAAACGATTGTTAAAATTAGCTTAAGTTTAAAACATAATCAACGGCGAATAAATGAAAGACTAATGGTATAATTGTATACTGATGGAATTAAATGGTATATAACATAAAATGCAACATTTAACTACATAAGTTGTCACGTTGTAACGACTACGGCAAAGCAGCTGTTCTCCCGTAGTAGACGGTTACAAAACGCCACGAAGAAGCAGCTGAAGTCGTGAACCTGCAATATGACGTTGGAATGCCGTTACCATTCCAACAGTGGAGGCTGCTTAAAATCCCTTAATACAACTTTGCCACAATGATGACCTTTCAAGTGAGATATAAGATTTGTTGTGTTAAAACTTGATGCCTTTTTTCGATCCTCTCGGAATCCTTGCTGAACATGCATTGCAAATAGCAATGGCATTGTCCTCCTCTGCCACCGAGAAAAACTTAAATTCAATAGAATGAGGGTTTTTAATACAGCAAAATAAGGCAATTGTTTTACGGTCCTTGTATTTTCAAAGGCTCTGTAACTTAAGTTATTCATGAGCAAAGCTCTATCTTATTTAGGCACATGGTTGAGAAACTCAAGGATGCTTTGATTTTCTGTCACTTTAACTTGTTTACCTTCACGCCACCGTAACAACCATCTCCCACATGACAACACGATCAGTGGAGAATAATGAAGTGGAGTTTGGGGACACTGTTGATTTGCTATTTTTGGACTAATCACCAAGGCTAAGCACATGCACCCAAGCTTCTGCATTGGTAAACAACCGGGATTAATACAGGGATATTGTTTGAAGACTGTTCCAAGAAATCACTTAG
This sequence comes from Gymnocypris eckloni scoliostomus, assembly GCA_027564155.1. Classification (NCBI taxonomy): domain Eukaryota; kingdom Metazoa; phylum Chordata; class Actinopteri; order Cypriniformes; family Cyprinidae; genus Gymnocypris; species Gymnocypris eckloni. The sequence goes on along the minus strand of CM050436.1, from coordinate 11,900,180 downwards.
GTCCTTTCAGAAACTCAGGTGCATATATATTAATTCATCTAAGAGTATGAAACCTATGTGACACAGATTAACGGAGACCTGAAGCACTTAAATGCACCACCGCACACAGAAAATAGCTATTCTGTGTCATTACATGCTTATTTTTATACTCGCTTTTCTCTGAAAGAATTAACTTGATCTATGATTCAGGATAACCCATGCATAACAGCATGGTTTCAAAAGGAAATCAAAGTAAAACTCTACAGAAACATTCTGCAAACTAAACATTGGATGACTAAAAGAGATCATTCACTGCAATTATTCAATTGTCATGAATAGAGGACTGCGGTCAGAAATTTGAAGTAAAAAGGTCACGCAGACCTGAAAGGAAGCTTTTATCAAGAAGAACCGCAGTAACCTACAAATTCACAATCTTATATGAATCTCCATTACTGGGAATATATTTCATCATATTCATGACATATAATTTTGTTCCAGGCAATGTTCCTATAAATTACATGTTGTCTTTACTGTCCAGGCCATTTGTCTTCCCTGCATCTCCTACCATTGCCAATACATTTATCTGGATTCATTTTTTTGCCAAAATGAAAATTGTGCCTAATAAAAGGCAGAATCCATTCTACTGTGCAATAAAATGCTTTATATTCATCAAAAACTGGATCGTTTTTGGCTTGGCAGCCATCCCTTTGCTCATTATAGTCTATTGCACTTATTTGCGGGTGACCGCTATTTCTCAACATAATGCCTATGGTCGCTCATATATGTGCGAGGGACTGTTCATCATTCTGGCAGATATGACAAAGCAGAATGGGCAACCATTAAGTAAACACTGGATTTGATGGTACAGAGTGGGCAGCAAATCTCCAAAATAAGCCTTTGTAGGATCTGAAAAAAATGATCACAAACCCCATTTCTGCTTGTAAATAACTCATTTTAAATGGCCGGACAACACTTCAAAGATGATTTGGACTTCTGAAATTTCAAACCGAAGACTGACAGCATTATCGATTCGTGGAAAGCTGTTTGCATAACTTACTGCAGGGATCAGGTGTTTAGTGAGTGGCTCTCCAATTAAAACAGAGCATGAAGACTCCCACGTACACAGTACTCAGTCAGCTAAACTACACTTCGCTGAACTGAGTTTTGCACTTGGAGCAAGATACAAACTGTCAGACTTTGTCTTCCTTTTCCTTGTGTTTCCACTCCCTTATATGGTCCTTCCTGTTTCCTGTCATTAGTTTCATTCATCCCCATCTGTGTTTGACCTGATGCTGTTTCCCGTGATTGTTATGTGTTCATAAGCCCTGAGTTTTCCCTGAGTCTTTGTCCGTCAACTCGTCTATGTACGTTGGTGTAGTTGTGTATCCTGTGTTCCTCCATTAAACCTCCTTATTTACCTTACCTCTCGTCTCCCGCGTCCTTCCCGCTACGACCGTGACAGATTGACGGACCCAAAAAGATGGAGGAGCGCCACCGCCCGCAGCTGATCCTGGTCTGCCGTTCGCGGGTTCTTTCGACGCCGCCGCGCGCTCGCCCAGACCGCTCGCTGGAAGTCAGCGGCCGTCATCGCGGCTCACGAAGCCCGCCGTTCGCGGAAGTCAGCGGCCGTTCGCGGCTCGCGTAAGCCCGCCGCTCGCGGAAGTCAGCGGCCGTCGCGGCTCACGTGAGTCCGCCAGCCACCGCAAGCCCACCTCCCGAGGCTCATGTGCCCCTGGGCTTGTTGGTGACATACGAGGGATGGATTGAGCCCAGCCCGAGCCTACTCCGCCAGCGCCCTCCGGTGCCTGCTCCTCGCCAGCGCCCTCCGGTGCCTGCTCCTCGCCAGCGCCCTCCGGTGCCTGCTCCTCGCCAGCGCCCTCCGGTGCCTGCTCCTCGCCAGCGCCCTCCGGTGCCTGCTCCTCGCCAGCGCCCGCCGGTGCCTGCTCCTCGCTGCTCTCAAGTTTCCCCGCTGGTTCCGTCCAGCACTCCAGAGCACCCACGAGAGTCAGCGCCACCCGAGCGCCCACGAGAGTCAGCGCCACCCGAGCGCCCACGAGAGTCAGCGCCACCCGAGCGCCCACGAGAGTCAGCGCCTCCAGAGCGCCCCCAAGAGTTGGTCCCATCCAGCTCACCTTGGCCCACGCTGGTCCCGTCCAGCTCACCTGGGCCTCCGCTGGTCCCGTCCAGCTCACTTTTGCCTCCGCTGGTCCCGTCCAGCTCACCTTGGCCTCCGCTGGTCCCGTCCAGCTCATCGATGCCTCCGCTGGTTCCGCCCAGCTCGCCGATGCCTCCGCTGGTTCCGTCCAGCTCATCGATGCCTCCGCTGGTTCCGTCCAGCTCATCGATGCCTCCGCTGGTTCCGTCCAGCTCATCGATGCCTCCGCTGGTTCCGTCCAGCTCTTCAGAGCGCCCACGAGAGTCAGCGCCACCCGAGCACCCACGAGAGCTTCCAGAGCCCCTGCTGGCTCCGTCCAGCTCTCCAGAGCCCCTGCTGGTTCCGTCCAGCTCTCCAGAGCCCCTGCTGGTCCCGTCCAGCTCTCCAGAGCCCCTGCTGGTCCCGTCCAGCTCACCTTGGCCCACGCTGGTCCCGTCCAGCTCACCTGGGCCTCCGCTGGTCCCGTCCAGCTCACCATTGCCTCCGCTGGTCCTGGCCCAGCTCACCTTGGCCCACGCTGGTTCCGTCCAGCTCACCTTGGCCCACGCTGGTCCTGGCCCAGCTCACCTGGGCCTCCGCTGGTCCCGTCCCAGCTCACCATTGCCTCCGCTGGTCCCGGCCCAGCTCACCCTTAGCTCCGCTGGTCCCGGCCCAGCTCACCTCATGCTTCTCCGCTGGTCCCGTCCAGCTTCCTGGGCCTCCGCTGGTCCTGTCCAGCTCACCTGGGCCCACGCTGGTCCTATCCAGCTCACCCTTAGCTCCGCTGGTCCCGTCCAGCTCAATTTTCCCTCCGCTGGCCCTGTCCAGCTCGCCTTCCACGGCTCCTGGCGCCCCCTGGGATGGGAGCTTCCCAAGAAAATTTTGGGGGGGGGCTACCCTCCATGGCCACCTAAGCTCCCCGATCCTCCATGGCCGCCCGAGCACCCCGCTCCGCCATGGCCGCCCAGCACCCCGCTCCGCCATGGCCTCCTCAGTTCCCAGACCCTCCGTGGCCGCCTGATCCGCCATGGCCGCCGAGCACCCTGCTCCGCCATGGCCGCCCAAGCACCCTGCTCCGCCATGGCCGCCCGAGCACCCTGCTCCGCCATGGCCGCCCGAGCACCCTGCTCCGCCATGGCCGCCCGAGCACCCTGCTCCACCATGGCCGCCGGAATCCCCGGATCCGCCATGGCCGCCTGATCCGCCATGGCCGCCGGATCCTCCGTGGCCGCCTGAGTCCCCGGATCCGCCGTGGCCGCCTGAGTCCCCGGATCCGCCGTGGCCGCCTGAGTCCCCCGATCCGCCAGGGGTCCCGGAACGGGCACCGCCCTGGAGGTCACCTGTCCGGTCTCCAGGTCCTTGAGGCCTCCAGAGTGCCCACCCCCCCTCCCCTTTCGATGTCGTACGGCGCGGGACGCGCCTATTGGAAGGGGGGGGTAATGTCAGACTTTGTCTTCCTTTTCCTTGTGTTTCCACTCCCTTATATGGTCCTTCCTGTTTCCTGTCATTAGTTTCATTCATCCCCATCTGTGTTTGACCTGATGCTGTTTCCCGTGATTGTTATGTGTTCATAAGCCCTGAGTTTTCCCTGAGTCTTTGTCCGTCAACTCGTCTATGTACGTTGGTGTAGTTGTGTATCCTGTGTTCCTCCATTAAACCTCCTTATTTACCTTACCTCTCGTCTCCCGCGTCCTTCCCGCTACACGACCGTGACACAAACAGTATTAGCCTTCTGCAGTTAACAATGTTTTTTTTTTATTTTGTTAGGTACAAAATTAAATAAAGATGATATGACAATGATGGCAATTAAACTACAAATTAAAACATATGGTTAACAAAAATACGACAAAAAAGAACACCGTGATATTAACAATGCACTTTTTAGAAAAAAGGGAAAACATGTAGAAAAAGCTAAAAATAACCCATAACAATTCATTATATATATATAAAATATATCAGTTTTAACTGATAGATAAAAACAAGTGAGATTTTAAAGATATTTTTTGACCACTGAACTGAAATGTCACCTTAATAAATTTAGCATAAGAACTAATTTTCACTTAGAAACACAGATAATAATACTAAAAAATGGTAGTAGCAAGTAGTAAATGTAGTGAAACATACACCAATTCTCTTTGTTGTATTAACGTTTGAAAAGAAAACACTTTTACAGTGTAAATTTTACATTGTTTAATTGAATTGGTGAGTGAACAATTCACTGAATCACTCATTTGTTCCATTCCTGAATGAATCAGCATTTTTTAATAATTTGGCTGATTGAATGATTCAGTGACTCTCATAAAGACTTGCTGCTAACTGCAGGCATAACAAACAATGTAACCTGTAGCAAAAGTCTCAGAAATAACTGAAAATTAAACAAAGCTTTGCAAATCATGAAGGCTTTCCTCTCAGCTGTTTTGTAAAATTGCTTTTCAACACGGTGTACTTTGTAAATAATGAATATGACATGACAATATAAAATAATTTTAGTCACAACGACTAAATAAACTGCAAGGAAAATAAAGCACTGGCCTTCTGCATTTTATCTTGCAAAACAGATACATATTTAAATAAACTTTGAAACAGTCCAGAGGCACATAGTGTCCTCATAATGGGGTCATAATTGCGCATAACTGTAGACGGTCAATGAAATTATTTGAAAAAGAATAAAGTCTAGCTATACTATGGATTGTGGTTTATCTGTGGGTACAAAGTAGCATGAAAACACATTTTCGCTTCTGGCAGAGAAAAGCAGATAGCATGTCCACATAGCAAATTCTCAGAGGCCTGAAGCATCAAGAACTTTCTCAGCTTGAGAGAGAGGGAGAAAAAAAGGAAACTGAGATGTTCTGTGGGAAAGAAAGTGATAGAAGAGTGAAATAAAATTGCCCTGCGGAAAACAAAACCCCAAAAGTGTGTTCAATGAGCCATGCTAGGCTGACAGGGGCTGAGCTGGCCACACTGGGTGCTGTTGCTTTAGCCCAAAGCACAAGCTGTACTGTGCTCAGAGACACTAGACAGCAAAATGACTAGATATGAGCAAGACCCAGGAGACACAGATATGATTAATGTGTGCCAAATGATTAGAAGAAACAGCGGCTGAGTAAATGGACCTATGGTACATTCATTCAGAGGTGAACATTTCCCATACAAATTGAAAGAGTCTCTGAAGACTCGAAACAGACAACTTGGTTTCACAGGGTATCTCAATAAGTAAGATTTGGCTATTTCATCATCTCTTCTCTGCATTTTGTTCTGAGAATATATAATATCATTGATATAGTACTCAGATTAGGACAAACATGAAAGAACTGGTAAATTGTGATAGTGATAGCTTGCGCAGTGGGGAACAATAATAAAAAGAGAGTCACAAAGTTCTTAGCTTATTTTAGCTTAAAGTGTTCAATTCAAAGTTGAAAAGAGAAGGTCACCCCCACACATACACTTAAAGACTTCAAAAATTATACAATAAAAAGTATTATTAGCGTTAGGATAAAGCAATATAAAGTCTGAGAAAACTCGTGATTCCAAAATCTACTTTAAACCTGGAAATGAACATTATGTTAGGGTTTTGAATGAAAAAAAAACATTTTAAACAATAAGAAGATTCTTATTTAAGATTCAACATTATCTCTAGGTCACTAATCAAATAAATAAATCCATATATGATACTGATGTGACATTTACATTTAAATTTTTACAATTGTTTAACATTTTTAAACAATTTATTAATTAAACAACAAAATGTATCTACACTGGAAAAAGTAGAGTAAGAAGCACTTTCAAATGACTTTGAAGCAATTTTTACTTAATTAAGAAGTAGTTAATATTCTGCAAATATATAATACATTTCTGAACAGAAACCAATCAGCACAGCTTTTTTCAAATTGTAAATATATTTAATTTATCTCTCTCTCTATATATATATATATATATATATATATTTATACAGTATATCTCAGAAGTGAGTATACTCCTCACATTTGTAAATATTTTATTATATCTTTTCATGTGACAACACTGAAGAAATGAAACTTTGCTACAATGTAAAGTAGTGTAATGATAACATATAATATATATATTGTTATAAGGAAACAGGTCAATTTAGCTCAAAGGGAATCATTAATGATTTTATAGGAATTTGAACAGACTCACTGTTTCACGGCGATTCACCGAACAAGCCGTATAACAAACTCTGCACTGGATATTAAAATCCCAAAATATAGTGAAAACACTATTAAATAACAGTAACAAAATCGACAGATTAAGGCATTAACTTATGAGCACAAAACACAAGATATTTCTCTTTTCAATATAAACAAGACTTTATTTATATAAATCTAAGACATGTAAACTAATCTACATATGAACACAAGCATTCACACATTCAGCGTTGCAGAAAGAGAGAAAGTGAGGAAAGGATTAGATTAAGAGAATGAGAATTTTGGGTATCCCACGTTTACAGCAATAGGTGCAATTGCATAAACCTGAACAATCATCAATCACATATTTAACACTCGCATTGACTTTTTCAATGAGGCTAAAATTACATTAAAATGACACCTGCACGGCAAAGTCTGGGGTTTGTACTTGCGTAGCTTTTGTGTTTAAAGGATTCCCTTTGTTCTCCGTCTTTTCAGGAAAGGGTTTTCCGAAGTCGCTGATTGGCTTAGAGTTCAGGAGTCGTGGAAGTGGGCGTTGGCTGGTTTTGCAGAGTCTTGGGCTTGTCGTCTTCGGCAAAAGCAACTTAGCACGGAAAGAAAATAAACTAAAGTCAAAGAATAAAAGGATGTAAAGACTAGGTGGCTTTTCTTCTTTTCATGGTATCAAGCTGGCTGGGTGTGGTCCAGAGCTGAAGAGAGAGTTCATTTTTCCGGAGAGAGAGAGAGAGTTCCAAGGAGAAGTTAAGAGAGGCTGAAGAGCGTTGAAGAGCGCGGATTCAAGAGAGGGTTAAGAGGGGGTGTCCTAGTATTTATTCTCGGCCTTTTAGGGACCTCCCAATGGTTGTCTTGACCAATTAGATCCCATGCTGATTCTTTGTGCCGCTTTGTAGCTCCACCCACTTAATAAATTACCATGTCATGGCCAGTCACATTGCTCGAATTTTACATTCTCTTGCAAAATATCCTTTTGAATGTGGTTTCTATAGCCAGAATATGATGCATTTGACAGGAAATCAATTAAAAGAAATGTTCAAAGCTGGAATTATCACGCTCATACATACTAAACATGACATTAACCCTTAAGGCTTAGCTAGTCAATACTAATTAAAAGCACGATAAACACAATGATTAAAACAAGGATATTCAAATTTGTGGGTCACATACATAATATGCAGTTATGCCTATAAATTATTATTTTCATTAACAATGAGAATGAAAGTCCTTTAAGATGATTTTACAGGTTTTGTGAACCCAGGAATTTTAGCCTTTGTCCTCGAAACCTGGTCAGGGTGTATTCAGGCGGGCTGGGGTCTGATTTATGACCTTCTGCTGTTGTCTTGTGGAATTCGGCTTCTCATGTTTCAACCATGCTTGATCGAATCTTGATTTGCCAATTATTCGGTCCTTGATATTCTACACACCCCTTCGTTCGGCGAGGTGTTTTAGCAGAAGACATCGTCGGCTGGAAAAACAAGGGCAGAAGAAGCAGACAAAACACAGCAAACAACAAGACAACACCTCCATGACAGTTACTGTACTGGTGCGGGCATTAGGTTATTCAATTTTGGAAATTATTGTTTTAATTCTTGATCAACTTTTGCGACTAGATTTGTGTGTTTCTTCTAAGTTGTCTTAACTTAAGAATGTTCACATTTAGTTTCTAGTGAGCTAATTTGTGGTAAAATGAATCGACCTATCGTGCATGGAGCTCTCTGGCTTTCCTTCAGTCTAGAGTGGCTTGCGGATATTAGGTGTAGCGAGTCAATCCTAATATCAGACCTTTGACCCTTGCAGGGTGTCTAGGTGTTTCACCTACTAAAGAAAGAGGGGAAGGAAAAGGATAGGTAAAGAAGAACAAAACAAAACAAAGCTGCTGTGGGTTTTCCTAGCATGATTTGCAACTACTGTTGAGCTAGGATGTCATGTGCAGCTAGGGGCCATGCACCTTAACTTCGTGTCAGGTGTTCTAACTCTTGTGAGGATAGCTATATGTTTCTTCATGGTGGTGTATGTAACTGTGTTGTGCTAAAGTTGGATATTCTACTTGTGGGAAGAATATGTTTGTTGAATGTGTTATCAGTAGATGTGGTTACCTCTGGGTGTAGGTAATGTTGTGTGTGTTAATGGTGTAGTGTATGTGTGGTCAGATCTGTTCCAGTCTGTGTCGTCTCCCCCCTTTTCAGGTATGTTACATAAGACTGGCTCTCTTCATCCTTGGCTTGGATGTGGGCATGTCCATGATCTAATGGGGATCAGTCCAGAAAGGCAGGAAGTTCTTTAGCAGACAGTCGGAGGTAGTTTGGCATGGCTGTGTGAAGCTGGGCTGCAAACTTTGTCTCCTTTGTTGCATTCCTCTTGTGCTACCTTCTGGATGTGGCAGACTTTCTGACCTTCTGTGCTTTGGTGGTTGCTGTTGCACAGACAGGAATGTGGTTCTAGGAGTTGGAGTTCATTTAGCAGTTTGCTAGTGAGTGATGGGTGAGTGAGGTTATGTTCTCCGGTACCTCAGTTTTCATCAACGGTTGGCCGTGAGAGACTTGCTTGTCCTGTGTGGTTGTTGAACAGGTGCTTGTCATCTCGGATATGGTGGTGTACCATGCGATCGTCGGCCTTCCGCTCTGTCGCTGGTCACAGCGAGCATGACTCAATTTCGTAGTCATCCGTGTTCAGCTTATCTTGAAGGAACTCGTTCAGTTGGCTCATGACTTGTTCCATGTCTTCTGACGGTAAGCTGTATGGTTCTGGAGCATACTCAGCACTGTGCATGTCTGAGTAATGCTGAGGTGGGTTTCGTTGTCGCAACCCTACGAGATGCTCTTGGATGAGTCAGGCGATTACCTTTGGATGTCTGGTTAGGTTTCCAGTTGTTGCTATCTTTTGCGTTTCTTGAGAAGCGTGGCTGGTCCCATGGATTTTTCCAGAAGTTGGGCTGATAGCTTTCGTGGACATGGGGATCACGTTCTCTGTGCTCTTGATGGAGGACTCTGGTTTTGTGATGCATCTGGGTGTCGTCCAGTGCAAGGCTTGAGTCTTTGTTGACAGAGTTCAAGAGTGTGGATGTTTTGTCACCTTTCTTTGAGGCCATCTTCTGCTTGTTGTAGGCCTTCTGTGTTAGGTCACGCAACTGTTGGATGGTCATGGAGCGTGGACAGGCCATGACGCCTAGATGGTGGCTGACTCCAGGGTGCAGATTTCTTAGGAAGAGGCTTTTGAAGTTCACATCCTCTTCAAGGTCAGGTTCGTTGTGTGCACCAAAGTAGGCTTGTCGGAGTCGGTTATAGTAAGCTTGTGGAGCCTCTTGTCGACCTTGTTTGGTTTCTAAGGCAGTTAACAGTCCATGTTCGAGTCAGGGTCGGTAAACTCTTTAATCAGGACCTCACGAAGTAGCTGGTAGTCTGACTTCGTTTGACTGGGCTGTCGATCTAGGAAGTTTCGTACCTCGGAACTGGGACGTGGCTCTAAGGAGGTATAACCTGTCTCTGTCAGTCACATGAGGTCTCATTTCTAGATAGAAGTTGACATCTTGAAGGTGGGCCTGGATGGTGTGGCCCCTGTGGAGTTCAGGTTGAACTTGCTGATGTTTTTAGACAGCTTGTCGAGGTCTTTGATGGTCATCCCAGGTGCAGCTCAAGGTCTGCTTGGATGGGAGGTTTTCTTTCGTTGACAGGAAAGAGTTCTGTGGCGAAGGCAGGTGAGGTTTTGGGTTGTGGCCCTTCGCTTCTTCGCTGTATACGAGTTCTTGGACATGGGACTCTGCTCTGCTCAGCAGTGGTGAGGCTGAGTGTGGTTTCTCTCGCTTTGGCTCTTGCTTCTGCGCATAAGCATGTTTGAGTCCTCTTCTGACCATGTAGAGCTGATCATTGGTATCGTCTAGTTGTGGGGTCAGATTGTCCATTTCAATTCTGTACCTTTCAAGGTGGTCCTTCAGGGCACTTATTTCAGCATTCTTGTTGCTGATGTCATGTAGCTTTCTCTAGTAGCTGGTTGGCATACTGAAGTCTGTTTACCAGGTCTTCCTGGGCAGCCTTTGCATGTTGTTGGTCGAGCTGAGCTGCTGTCAGGGCTGCTTGGAGCTCCTTAACTTGTTCCGTTGTTTCCTGCTCGCTCTCGTTGGGTGCTTTGAGTTGATCTTGAACTTTCACTTCCAGCTTGTCTGCGACGTTGAGCACATGTCAGTTCCTCTTGAAGGTGGGTGATGTGCTTGTCGCTCAGTTTCAACTGGGTCGTGAAGGCATAGCTTAGGGAGCTGGCAATTTTGACTAGCTCCTCATGGTTGTTATTCTGGCTTGAATCTTGTGTCAGGAATCTTCTCAGGACTAGGATTATTATTAAAAATAATAACAGTTCAAACGTCTTGGGGGTGAGGCTGTCTGTCGTGCCTCTCAGCCAAGTGTTCACATCTTCTCCTTTGCCAGGGGTCTGCAGTCTGCGGCATGTTGTGCACGCTGGGGAGAAGAGAGACTGACACAGATCTGTGTGGAGTGGAAGCTTATGTGGGGTGTGACAACTAAGTGTTATGTCAGTGATTCTGAACCACTGGTGAAGTGTGGTGATCACTGTGTTGGTCTCAGAGTATCTAGGTAGACTAGCGATGTGAAGACTTCGTCACTCTAATGAGGAAGAGGAAAAGAGACAAAAGGTGAAAAACAAATTTAATAAAAAAACAATTCCTTTTCTATTTTTTTCAAATGAAGAAAATTCTTTCCTTTTTTATTATTAAATGTTGTTATCAAGGAGGCAAACAATATTATTAAATCTTCGTCTTAGACAAACGAATATAATAATAATTCTGATATCTCTTTTCTTAGTCTGACAGAATTGACAACGCAACACCTTACAGTTGGACCGCTCACCAGGGAGGCTGCGAAGGCGCCAGTTGCTCAACACTTATCTCTATTAAAATTGATCTCAGCGTTGCATGAGTTGTTCAAATTTGGATTGCGTTTTAAATATAGGGAGGTTAAGAAGAACAAAAGTAGGTTTGATTGCAATCAAATTCGTTAGGATGATTCGCCTTTTGACAGGATTGTATCTCTCATACACTTAGAATTGATTGATGGTTCTTACAGGTCCCTACAAATGTGAAAAGTGAAGAGGAAAGAAAGGAGGATAGAACAGGAGGGAAGAGAAAGAGACAGTAAGTTGAGTGGATCGGTCCACTAGCAAGCAGTTATGCCCGACTACGCGTATAGTGTTGTTTTCAGTTGCTACACAACTATCAACAAAAATAAATTTTGGGTAAAAGAGATTTGTCTCTCTAATTTATTTGAACTCGTAGCGAGGGATAACAATGCGTCCTATTAAGGCTCAGGTGGGTCGTTCCCAAGCTAGGATACACAGAGGAAAGGAAATGGTAAGATAAAGTAAAATTGTAAAGTAATAAACAGGCAAAATAAGCAAATATGAAATTAAGTAAATGAGGAAATAAGTAAATAAAATAGTGGTTATGTTTATAACCAAAACAGGAAGAATTAGGGGTAAAAGCAATAAAGTAATGAGTGAGTATAAGTCTGAATAGAATCTACTTAAATGGGTAATAACTCAATTAGGTAGAATAAGTTTACTTAAACTTTTAAAGTTCAATACTTATTTGTACCTAAAATGATTATGCCCAAAAGGGAATACTAGAAGGAAGGATCATATTAATAATATGAGGGGAAAATTAGAATGATTCCAAATAAATTTAATGTTTTAATTAACTTTGAATTTGGCACAATTAATAATTCTGAACTAGTATTTTCCTTTCTAGTATAACTACAAATAAGTGGTAAAAGGGAGAAATAGGAAGAGAAAGACCAACAAGTATATTAGTTTAAATGTTTGAAGGGTTAAACCACTTTAGCTTTTCAAAACACACACTTTATTCAACCATTGGAGGTTAATGCTAACTTCTAACCTTTGAGGCTAATGGCTTTAGCATAGACTTCAATGTAAACACCACCGTGCCATTAGCAACAGCATGGAGCTTGTTTACAAAAGCATCGATGTACTGCGCGTGCGCAGTTCAAAGTTGCTCGGAAGTATGTTACATTAAATGTTGGCGCATCTCAACACTGTACAAATAACAACACCGCTTGTTCTGCGATGTGGCGCTTAAACTTTCAGTTCGTTCAGAGTTAAACTTAAACCTTATTCAAATAATAGCTCCGTGCTGCGGTTGAGGAAACAGTGTATCACAAGCCCGTGTCCGTTATATGGACATAAACACAACAGGGTTTCTTCGCTGTTGGTTCAAAGGTAAACTTTACTTGATAAAGCTTTTAACGCTCCCATTCAAATCACTCTCGGACACGCGCGGTGTTTTCGCGAGATTTAATCCACTTTGTGAACAGTGTAACACACAAACAGGCAAGCATTAATCTCTAATGTTTAACCCAGGAGTCATAGCATATCTGACAATGGAACACGCACTGACGATCAAACTATGAATAAGGCTTTGATAAACAGGATTGAGGAACACGCTCAAAACTATTCTTTATCCACTGATTTATTTCCCTTTTAATTACTGCAGTTTAGCTTCGTGCGGCTAACAGTTACTGAGATTATGGAGTAAGTTATAGCTATTAGATGACCTGGAACACAGGAAATTAATTCAGCTATAAAACAAGGCATTACAAGAAGAGGAACACGCTCATCTCCAACCTCATTCTCCGATCTCAAATGTTAACTTTGAGTTCCCTTACTGCAGTTAAACAAAAGGAGAGGCTGACTCGAGTTACAGCCTTCTCTGTGCTCATTCATTCAAGGAGGCGCGCTGCTGGACGTCACTCACACAACGCACACACACACACCAGTCTGATCTCAGATCTCATCCGTAAGAATATAAAAGATTAAATAACTTGGTTTATGCTCATAATTTAGATTAATCTGCCCGCTTTTCCTCCACCAATATGTAATGATAACATATAATATATATATTGTTATAAGGGAAACAGGTCAATTTAGCTCAAAGGGAATCATTAATGATTTTATAGAATTTGAACAGACTCACTGTTTCACGGCGATTCACCGAACAAGCCGTATAACAAACTCTGCACTGGATATTAAAATCCCAAAATATAGTGAAAACACTATTAAATAGCACGGTAACAAAATCGACAGATTAAGGCATTAACTTATGAGCACAAAACACAAGATATTTCTCTTTTCAATATAAACAAGACTTTATTTATATAAATCTAAGACATGGAAACTAATCTACACATGAACACAAGCATTCACACATTCACGCGTTGCAGAAAGAGAAAGAAAGTGAGGAAAGGATTAGATTAAGAGAATGAGAATTTTGGGTATCCCACGTTTACAGCAATAGGTGCAATTGCATAAACCTGAACAATCATCAATCACATATTTAACACTCGCATTGACTTTTTCAATGAGGCTAAAATTACATTAAAATGACACCTGCACGGCAAAGTCTGGGGTTTGTACTTGCGTAGCTTTTGTGTTTAAAGGATTCCCTTTGTTCTCCGTCTTTTCAGGAAAGGGTTTTCCGAAGTCGCTGATTGGCTTAGAGTTCAGGAGTCGTGGAAGTGGGCGTTGGCTGGTTTTGCAGAGTCTTGGGCTTGTCGTCTTCGGCAAAAGCAACTTAGCACACGAACTCACGGAAAGAAAATAAACTAAAGTCAAAGAATAAAAGGATGTAAAGACTAGGTGGCTTTTCTTCTTTTCATGGTATCAAGCTGGCTGGGTGTGGTCCAGAGCTGAAGAGAGAGTTCATTTTTCCGAGAGAGAGAGAGTTCCAAGGAGAAGTTAAGAGAGGCTGAAGAGCGTTGAAGAGCGGATTCAAGAGAGGTTAAGAGGGGTGTCCTAGTATTTATTCTCGGCCTTTTAGGGACCTCCCAATGGTTGTCTTGACCAATTAGATCCCATGCTGATTCTTTGTGCCGCTTTGTAGCTCCACCCACTTAATAAATTACCATGTCATGGCCAGTCACATTGCTCGAATTTTACATTCTCTTGCAAAAATATCCTTTTGAATGTGGTTTCTATAGCCAGAATATGATGCATTTGACAGGAAATCAATTAAAAGAAATGTTCAAAGCTGGAATTATCACGCTCATACATACTAAACATGACATTAACCCTTAAGGCTTAGCTAGTCAATACTAATTAAAAGCACGATAAACACAATGATTAAAACAAGGATATTCAAATTTGTGGGTCACATACATAATATGCAGTTATGCTATAAATTATTATTTTCATTAACAATGAGAATGAAAGTCCTTTAAGATGATTTTACAGGTTTTGTGAACCCAGGAATTTTAGCCTTTGTCCTCGAAACCTGGTCAGGGTGTATTCAGGCGGGCTGGGGGTCTGATTTATGACCTTCTGCTGTTGTCTTGTGGAATTCGGCTTCTCATGTTTCAACCATGCTTCGATCGAATCTTGATTTGCCAATTATTCGGTCCTTGATATTCTACAGTAGTGAGTGTAAATTTGCTGTCCCCTCAAAATAACTCAACACACAGCCATTAATGTCTAAACCGCTGGCCACAAAAGTGAGTACACTCCTGAGTGAAAATGACCAAATTGGGCCCAAAGTGTCAATATTTTGTGTGGCAACCATTGTTTTCCAGCACTGCCTTAACCCTCTTGGGCATGTAAGTTCACCAGAGCTTCACAGGTTGCCACTGGAGTCCTCTTCCACTTCTCCATGACGACATCACGGAACTGGTGGATGTTACCTTGTGATTAGGAGACCTTGTGCTCCTCCATCTTCCATTTGAAGATGCCCTACAGATGCTCAATAGGGTTTAAGTCTGGAGACATGCTTGGCAAGTCCATCAACTTTACCCTCAGCTTATTTAGCAATGCAGTGGTCGTTATGTTGGAATACTGCTCTGCAGCCCAGTCTCCAAAGGGAGGGGATCATGCTCTGCTTCAGTATGTCACAGTACATGTTGTCATTCATGGTTCCCTCAATAAACTGTAGCTCCCCAGTGCCAGCAGCACTCATGCAGCCCCAGATCATGACCCTCCCACCACCATGCTTGACTGTAGGCAAGACACACTTGTCTTTGTATTCCTCACCTGGTTGCCGCCACACACGCTTGACACCATCTGAACCAAATAAGTTTATCTTGGTCTCATCAGACCACAGGACATGGTTCCAGTAATCCATGTCCTTAGTCTGCTTGTCTTCAACAAACTGTTTGCAGGCTTTCTTGTGCATCATCTTTAGAAGAGGCTTCCTTCTGGGACGACAGCCATGCAGACCAATTTGATGCGTTATGCGGCATATGGTCTGAGCACTGACAGGGTGACCCCTCCAACCTTTCAACCTCTGCAGAAATGCTGGAAGCACTCATACATCTATTTCCCAAACACAACATTAAGTTTCCCAAACACAACCTCTGGATATGATGCTGAGCACGTGCACTCTTGCTGCAGCTCAGTTTCAGGGTCTTGGCAATCTTCTTATAGCCTACGCCATCTTTATGTAGAGCAAAAATTCTTTTTTTCAGATCCTCAGAGTTCTTTGCCATGAGGTGCCATGTCAAACTCCCAGTGAGAAGTAT
Source organism: Gymnocypris eckloni scoliostomus (assembly GCA_027564155.1). Classification (NCBI taxonomy): domain Eukaryota; kingdom Metazoa; phylum Chordata; class Actinopteri; order Cypriniformes; family Cyprinidae; genus Gymnocypris; species Gymnocypris eckloni. Next base: position 11,884,380 of record CM050436.1, on the reverse strand, counting down.
GATAGAGAAAGAGCGATAACACCAAATTTAACACACCTGCTCCCAATTCACACCTGAGACCTTTTAACACTAGCAAGTCACATGACACCGGGGAGAGAAAATTGCTAATTGGGCCCAATTTGGGCATTTTCACTTAGGGGTTTACTCACGTTTGTGGCCAGTGGTTTAGGCATTAATGGCTGTGTGTTGAGTCATTTTGAGGGGACAGCAAATGTACACTGTTACACAGCAGTACACTCACTACTTTACATTGTAGTTGTCATGGTTATTGAGTTTTTCATTGAACACTGATATACATTTTAATATGTTCCTCATATAAAGCTACTATATGTCAGTTCACTACTTTTATAATACTTTTATGATGGGGATATTTTATCATTTTGGAGCTTGACACCCTTAGTTCTTATTCACTTTCATTATTCTGAAAAAATGGCCAGGATGTTCTTAAAAAATGTATCTTTAGAGTTCTACAAAAGAAAGAAAGGGCTTAAAATGACATGAGGGCGAGTAAATATTGACAGAATCTTTAGGTCAACTCTTCTTTTATAACATGAAAAGGTGACAAGCTTCAGTCTAGCAGTCTGCACTCCGCTTCAGAAGTTGTGGAAGGCTGAAATCAAAGATGAGCAGCTCTTTTCAGATTCAACATGTGCAATTTGACTTTTCCGTCTGATGGCCGGCTAAATGGCAGAACTAAAACGACCTTGAATGAAAGACTTTTGTCTGTCATCAGCAGGAGACTCTAAAGCTTTCTCTCACTTTTGCCCTCTTGCACTGTCAAGATTATTTAACTTCTATGAAGTATGAAAACTGTGTAAAATACACACAAATAACTTTCGTGATACAAAACGCTTCCAAAGTCTGATAAAATGAGTGAATGGAAACATAACATAAATAAACAGCTGAGACTCACTTAACACTGAAGAATCTACGCAATCAGTTATGTCACACACATCCGTGACAGCTAATAGTAATGTTTGCTGCTGATCAAAACAAAAGTGTGTTTTGTAATTAAAAACAGCAGGGATCGATGATGTGAAATGTTGGTGTGAAGACTGAGAAGAGATTTATCTGCGAGAGAAATGGCACAATAGTGCAGCATTATTCACTCTGAAAAACATTTGCCGCTTCTGCTGCTGTGGGGGGCAATTCATCAGCCCTAATAAGAGCCTCCAATTTGTCTTCTGCTCTTTGTTCGAATCAATTTGATGAAAGCTGGATAAACACTATTAGCATGAACATGAAAACAGAGAATCCGTGTGAATACGACACAGTAACGTGAAACGTAGATGTGCACACAAGAGACACTATAGAATGAATTATCCACAACTACTGTCAGATAATTATCATTCACACATCCATGCTCACAAAAGAGTTGGTGTGCACATTAGGTTTAACACATAGCTGATATAATATATTTCCAAAATGTAGGTTTGAATGTACAAAGTATAGTATCTATTATTATGTTTTTGTCAGTGAAGCACCATATTTTTGTCTAAGCATGCTATATATGAAAAATGCAGTTTTCTAAATTGAATTTGGACACATTATGTAGGGTCCAAAAGTCTGAGAAAACCTGTGATTCCAAAATATAATTTAAACCTGGAAATAAACACTATTTAAAAAAATGTAAACACTTAAAACGATTCTTATTTAAGATTATGAATTTTGTTCGAGGTCACTAATCAATTAAGTAAATTCGTGACACTGAGTTTAAAAAAAATATGAAGATAAAAAATAACCCCCTTTTAAGCAGAGAATTTTCCCTATATTTACAACAGTTTTTAATTTTTAGAAAATTAATTATTTTTAATTCCAATTATTTAATTAAAAATAATACTCAGAATTTACTCAGAAAATGTTTTACTCATAAATTGCTAGTATATTTACTTGAAAATAAACAAATTGTTATTATTGTAAAATGTATTCTGCATTATTTCTATATCACTAATCAATCAAGTAAATTTGTAACTATGTGACATTTACAGCATTTTTGTTGTTTAAATAAATCATTTTTAATAATCTATATAATTCAATAAAAGAAACATGTAGGGTTTACTCTGAAACATTTTTACTCAGAAATTGCTAGTGTCTGTTTGAAGTTAAATTCATGTCACAATATCTTAAAGATATGCTGTTAACTGATTGTATTTTTAGGAAAGCACATTGTACATTTATTATGTTAATACTGAATAAACATGTCAAAAAATATAAATTACTAGTAAAGTTACCTGAAAGTAAACACATTTTCTTAATTTTAAACATTGTAAAAAAATTTAAACAGTTAAATAATTTATTTATGCATTATTTTAGGTCACTAATGAAATAAGTAAATGTGTGACACTGATGTGACATTTACAGCATAATTATTTTAAATAAATTATTTAAATATAACTTAAAATAATTCCTTTTTCAACTGAAAAAAATATATTTTTACTCACAAATTGCTAGTACATTTAAAAACAATTACAAAGAAATTGCAAATAAGACACTGAATTAAACTATAACTCTGAAGTACAAAGGCTGAAATAGTATTTTCTAATTTACACACAACTATAGTGTATATCAAATGGCAATTTGGCAGCTGTTTGACATGACATGACATATCTGAACATGGAAGGAGACAATGTATACCTATCATAAGGGCTTTACTGCTAGACACTTTCATTGTCCAAAACCTCATGTTAGGATGATCTCTGTCAAACATTAATCTCCGCATTACTACACTGTACACAGAGACAGATGACAAAAACACAGTTCTCATATATGGGTCAAGTACTGGCTTGCAACAACAGCTTAAATAAGATTACAGTTCCGCTGAAAGTGTTTAGAGGAAAGGCCGTTTTAAGTCGACCGCTCCAGGGTAAGCCTGGTTGATTCTCTATGGATTCACAATGCATTATAAGGCTGTTTGTAAGTGTCCTAAACAGTGACTGTCTGGGACAACAAAGATGACATAAGCAGATGACATGTGAAATTATCCAAGGTTAAGGGATTTTGGACATATTTTACATAGAAAAGGCCCTGACTATATGTAAAGTAATGCCATCCACTCTCTACTGGTCAGACAGAAACTAAACTGACTGAGATCATCCATCATACAAATAGCTGCAAAAGGCACTGTCCCTAAATATGGTACAGTTTGATCATTTGAAAACATTATAACCACAAATAATATTTTTTTTTGTGAGAACAATTAGGTATATTTATTGAAATATTATACATCACAAAATTACATGAAAAGTAACTAGCTTTATACATATTTTGTCTCTCATTTAAGATTAAGTGATGTTTGCCAGTCCTAAGATCCTAAAATCCTAAAAGGGTTTTTTGTTTTGAAAGAAATTAATGATTTTATTCAGCAATGATGCATTAAATTAATCAAAAGGGACAGTAAATAAATGCAAAATGGTATAAAATTTATATTTTAAAAATGAATGCTGTTCTTTTGAACTTTCTGTACATCAAAGAATCCTGAAAAAATGTGTCAGAGTTTCCATAAAAATATAAAGCAGCAGATCTGTTTTCAACATTGATAGTTTTTCATGAGCACCAAATCAGTGAAGAAATTCAGGTTTGCATCACAAGAAGAACATGTTAAAATACAGTAAACCTTATTATTTCACAATATCTTGTTTTTTGTTTTGTTGTTCTTTTGTTTTGTTTTTGTTGTTTGTTTTGTTTTTTGTTTTGGTTTGGGTCTGGGTTTTTTGTTTTTTTTGTTGGGTTTGTTTTTGGTTGTTTTTGGTACAAAAATTGTAGTGTATATTAATTCATAAAATATTCAAAAAATATATAAATATATGTAGATTTGTTTTTAATTGTCACAGTCAAGAAGTAAAATCATCAGTATTTCAAGCATTCAACCCTGTTACCCATGTCATTACATGAAAAAATTATCAAATATACATTTGATCCCAAACTATAGCTCGGCCCTACTGAGTGAAAGCTTAATTTAGATTAATCAAATAAATATAAATTTACACAGCTCATTTAATATTGGCCTTCTTTGGTTGTACGATCAACATTTTATGGAGGTTAAGCAACTGCTTTCACTGACCATTTATTTAAAAGAGAACCATATTACACGTATTACACATACACTTACAACCATATGTCCTACTCTTTTCGTGGAAACTGTCAAAAATGACTTAATTTGTATTATTAATTTTTCCCCATTTAGTTTTTCATTTGCATTACATGTCTCAGAAGACTGAGAAAGAGAGGAAAGGGAAAACGAGAGGAACAGAGAAAGACATCAGAGGAAACCCCTAAGCTGATCCTGCTGTTCAAAACATGATACTTGCACTAAAAAAAAGACTGTGCCAGCACTGATGACAAGGAGTCCTTCCCTCTAAAGCCGTCTTCAAAGCAGCAGATGCCTGTTTCATCTGTATAGATCATCAGATGAACAGATTACACGCAAAATGCTACAAATGGCTGATAAAGACCAGTAATAGAGGCTTTTTAAACAACAGTAAAAAGTTGAAACATCACATTTCTGCTGTTTTCGCTTGGATGGTTATCACTAATATTTATATAATATCTAAAGGTTCGGTCATATTTATACACATGTGTCAAATAGGAAAATGCCAAAGATGCAGACGTCCGTAGGTTCAAAGGGCATTACGTCTTTGTGAGAAGGTCAGTTAATGTCAGGTGCATTGAACTGTAAATTCACATTACAGGGTTTTACACGGATTTCAAAGCAACTTAGCTAACATGCTTGTACACGTTTTTCTTTTTTTCACATTCATTCTGTTCAATTAATGGCAAATGTGACCATGAAGATATCACACATAATGGAAAAATAATGAGAATGGTTTTATTTCCTCACAGTGCTGTTAGATAGTAATTATATGCTCTGCATTCATGAACAAATGCAGATTTGGCATCACTGTGCAGTTTTCTTTATCTGTGTTTCAATAAGATGTGACCACTACCGTATATTTACAGGCTAATATATCTGAAATACAGCTGGTAAGTTTATCTAACCAATAAAAATCTACACGCAATATGAACCCGCACTTCAAATAATGCATTTAGAGTGAGCTCACACTATGGAAGCAATATCTGTGGAAATATACTTTATCTCATATCCAATGTCTAGGGGTGAAACAAACCATTATGGTCTAAGACAATGTGTATTGATTAGAACTTTTAGTTATATTGCTAAAAAGTGAGTCTTGAATTTAAGACAAATATGCCAAAAAAATTTGGTACTGCTAAAAAGGACATATCTGAAAACGCTGACAAATAGTCTGTTTATTATTAGTTAATTTGTTTATATATATATATATATATTAGAGGTGGGCATAGATTAATTTTTTTAATCTAGATTAATCTAGATTAAAATGGCTCATTTGAATTCTGCCGAAGGCATTCAGAATATGTGTGCTACCCAAATAATGACTAAAAGTAAGTCTTTGAGAACGGGTTTCTCAAGCCAGGTGGCGCATTAGACCAGGGGCTCATCTCCTGTTTCCAAAATGCATCACAAACTTTAATCTCTTCCGTCCCAATCCCACGAAAAACTGGAGGAAAATCCCGTCCGTTCCACTCCCGGAAGAATGACTCCCATTCCCTCCCACTCCCGTGTTGTTGTTGTTGTTGTTTTTGCCGATAACTGTCAATTACAGTAAAAATATAGTACAGATCACAGCGTGCCCACCTTATTAGTTGAATAAAAACCCAAAATGTCGTTTTTTGTTATTATATTGAACTGAAAGCCATCTTATGCACAGTGTTGCACAGATTAAATTTCATGTAAATCATCCATGCTAACACACACGTATTCTATTTTTATTTTTTGACATTTCACTCTCTATAGATATATTTTTCTATGTACTGTATTTTTAGATATATTCGAGTTTGGAAGTTTCTCGCTCAAGTTCACATGAGACCTAAAGCGCATCCTGTTTGCTTAAAAGCGCAACGTTTCGTTGTTATTCTGAGTGCACACAAATAAACGTAGAGTCTTTACAGATTCGAAAGATGTATTAGGCTACTTTTATCTGTATGACCAAAAATGACGGAGATTTTAAGAGCACGTGAGCGCACCGGAGCCTGTCTTGCAGCAAACGCGCTTCCACACAAACACTTCAATAGCGCACATTTCTCTAGGTTAACATCATATTGAGCGGCCATGTAAAGTTGCTACTACATACATCTTTCAGATGAAAAGCCATATTTGAGGTTGATGAATGATGAATGAGCGTTTGGATCAGGGGCGGCGCTAGGGGTGGGCTAAGGGGGCTGAAACATTCTGGAATGTTTTCAGAAAAGCCCCGAATGTTTTATGACCATGCCCTGTACGCATCATCATCACTGAGTTTTCATGCGCATTAAAATGATGAACCGCAGTTTACTCCCGTCAGGAACCGCCCACGGAAGCTCGTACTTCTGACTGACATATACACTTGATAATAAACTTCATATAAACTGGCCAATCATCGATATGAAGTAATAGCAGATCTTGGATCTTTGGGCTTAGCCCCGGATATCCACTCACCCTAGAATCGCCTCTGGTTTGGATGTCCTGCTCGATTGTATTACCACACAGACCAGCCGTTAACAATCTGTCCATCACGGACTGCGAGCCTCTAGTTCGAAGACTCGTTCTCGCCCCCTACAGTGCAATTCGGCTAGGTATACATCCGCGCTAAAATATCAGGGTGAAAGTCATCATAGCTTGCGTAGTATAGACCCAGCTCCCAACCCAACTTTGAGAATAGATTAACGGCGATATTTTTTTTATCGCCGATAAGAGTCTCGCGTTAACGCAGCACGTTAACGCCGATAACGGCCCACCACTAATATATATATATATATATATATATATATAGTATAATGTACAATGTAGTATCAGAATAAACTGTTATAAATAGTGAACTTTTACTAAAATAAATAAGAGAAAAATGCAAATGAAGAAATGTATACATATCTATATTTATATTTATTTTATATATTCATATACTAAATAATAATGAGTAATTGCTATATATTTTGAATCATTTTATTAATTTCAAAGTAAATTAAAAGAACAAAAAACAAGTTTGTATATACATAAATATGTCTTTGTTTTGTATATTGTGTATAATGTGTAAAGGTAAAATCAATATTGGATTGCACTGTATTTTACACTGCTACAGTTAGGGGCGTTTCACAAAAACAAATTTCATAACAAATTAATTTTGGCCAATAAAATTCAATAAAGAGCCTGTAAAATTCTCATCAAAGCTCCTACCCTGCTATAAAGCTATAATCGGCATTTCATAGGACTGTGTATGAATGTATTAATCTTTCCTGGTCGGATGAATTCGCCTGCTGTATCACACAGCCCTGATGACCTACAGTACTCGCTCTATTCACAGCTGCAGAATCAGGAGGACAATAAACAGATGATGCTGCATCTGGAGACTTGACTAATGTGTCTTCTCCTACATAGGCAAAGAAACTACTGAAGACAGCAGATTCTTGATTAACTTTTAAAAATGTAACAAACTTAATCAGACATAAAAGTCTATTACAACTTTGATAATAAAACATAGGCTATTTAAACAAATACATAAAAAATATTTGCCAAAAGGAAATAGGCTACGTACTCTGTTTATGGTAAAAAGTAATTTTAAACAACCCACACTTCAAAAGCACAAACAATAAGCCAAAGCAATTATTATCATTATTGTTTAATAATTATCTACCTGTTCAGATAGATCACATCAGAGCAGGATTTAAGCTATATACTGAATAATAAATATGTTGAAAAATAAATAACTGGCCATTAAGAAAAAACTAAAAGTAGCATGAGTTGATAGCGAGTTCTTGATCAAGCCCTTTTAAATAGAGATGCCCTAAAACGACTGAGCAGACATTAACGTCCAGCAGATAGTGACTATACTCACCCCCAGTTTCTTACTCCTGATCCTCACGTAGCCCTGCTTCACTATATCGTTGAAGTTTGAAGCCATCCTAACAGCCTCTCTGTCCTCGTCCCCGTCTCGGCTGCGAGTCCCCTCAGAAGTCAGTGCGACATTCAGTCCTGAAGCAGCCTGCCTCAGTGCCAGTGCCGCCGCCACCGCTGCTGCTGCTGCCGCTGCTCGGTTAACCGGCGAGAACCGCTCATTCCACCCGAGAGTGGGGAGACAGCGCGCGCGTCAGATCATTTCATTCAGCGAAGAGAGCAGCTTCCTGGAATGCACCATGAGAGACCGTCAGAGGGGGGGACGCAGACAACCACTCACTTGCTTAAAATACAATCAATTATCAAAGTATGTATTTATTATGAATTAATGAATGAATTAATGAAATTGTGGGTTTATGTTTTTGGGAATGTGTCATTTCATTTCACACAGACACAGGAAATGTCCTTTAGATGTGGATATCCTAAATTAACAGCTGTATATAACTAATATAGAATACTAATAATATGATGAGAATTATAATAATAATAATATATAAAATAAAAAAACTAATAAAAAACAACTCCCTAGCAATTATTACGATAATTATTAAGATCCATCGTCCTTGTAAAATCCTTTATGATATGTATAGGTTTCTAGTCTGTGTGTGTGTGTGTGTGTGTGTGTGTGTGTGTGTGTGTGTGTGTGTGTGTGTGTGTGTGTGTGGGCATGTTTATGTGGTTTATGAGGACACAAATTTGTATAATGACATAGGTATGACATAGGTATTACAAGGAGAAGGTGATTTATGAGGACATTTTCAGTGTCCCCATAATTTAAAACGCTTATAAATCATACAGAGTGAGTTTTTTTGAGGGAAAATATAAATGCACCGTCTCCTGTGAGGGCTAAGTTTAGGTGTAGGGTAGGTGTAGGGCAATAGCACATACAGCTTGTACAGTATAAAACCATTACGCCTATGGAGAGTCCCGTAAACCATAAAAACAACTAGTGTGTGTGTGTGTGTGTGTGTGTGTGTGTGTGTGTGTGTGTGTGTGTGTGTGTGTGTGTGTGTGTGTGTGTGTGTGTGTGTGTGTGTGTGTGTGCATATATATATATATATATATATATACATATTAATAAATAAATAATTATTGTGGACTGTACCTTATCACACACACACACACACACACACACACACACACATAAATATGTACTTACACTTTGTTTTTTGTGTATTTAATTGTCAGTCCTTTTTTTATTACATTTAAAATTAAATTAAATTAAATTAAATTGTATTTTAATGTAAATGTTTGGTATGTTCAAAATAATTTATTTTTGTTATTTATGTATGTATTTATTTATGTATTTATTAGAATAAATACGTATGATATTTCTTTATTAAGCGGTTTTGGGAATATATTTCATTTTAATATTATTGTTTAACAGCTGTATATCCTAAGTAATATACTATATAGTTTTATACTAATATACTATAAAAAGGTTAAATGTGCTAACATTTTATTGTAAAGTAATTATGTAGTATATTCATTCATTCATTTAGCTTGTTTTTGTGAGATTGGGATTTGGGGGAATATCAGTCTTAAATCTAATGTCATGATCAATTCTCAATGGCTCTAAAAACAGGTCTTATTTTTTGTAAACAAAATTGAAATATGAAATATGACAGGTTGTGTGAGATTTCATGTTGTTGTTAATTCCAACATGTTCCAAAAATAGCATGCATTACGTAATCTGACAAGTTAACCCCTAAAAACATAAGACTCCTACTGTTTTACATCTAACAGATAAATGTGCAGTAATATCTTTAATCCATAAGACTTCATTTTCATTCATTAGCAAAGTTTTGCTTTCATATGAGAATGATCCATCTGCAATAAAAGGGTGCTGATAACTAGTGGATGGGAGATTTGTTTTGCTGATTGGATCCTTGGGATTAAAATATCAAAGCAGATCAAAAAAAAAAAAAAAGAGGTCTGGGATGTTATATTGATACATTAGATGTAGAGCGTGCTGTAGCTCCACTGACACAAATGCTGAAAATGCCTGCAAAAGCCTCCTCTTCTAATCCTGCTTTATGGAGACACACTTATGCCTGTGGAAAAATGCCAAACCCCATTAGATACAGCTGATGACACAGTTACACGTGTGGGGTGGATTTCTGCATCTCCCATGACAGTGAAAGATGTTATATGGATGAAGAGGATGAGAAAATTCAGATAGTAAAATGGATCAGGCGTAAAATCCATATGGATGATATAACTAAAATTATATATATATATTTATTAGTTTGTCTCTCACATCCTACATCAATTCCACCACCACAAGAAGAAGAAAAAGGAAGAAGAAGGTCATTGGGAACTATAGGTAATTTGAAAGCTGTCATTTCTCATTTGTTTATTTTGTTCTGAGGCACAACATTATACAGTTGCTTCTCAATTATTTTTCCATTTCTCCTGGCTATATGGAAATGATATTAAAATACATTAAAACATTACATTCAAATAAATTCAGTCAGAGAATATGCTGCTTATGTTTGTTACTCGGTCTTTGATAACACATTTTATTCAAGACAATAAGTGTAAAAATTAATTTTAAATAATAAAATATTCATGGGTCAATAAGATGACACAATTTTTTTACCTATTAAATTTATTATACAACTTTTTTATTTTATTAAATCATTAGGCATTTATGAAACATTAAGTATTTAATGCATATACAATTACTTGAAAATACCTTTTGATGAACATGCTTAACATTTCTGAATCAAAGTCATTTTAATATTTTTGCGGTCAGCAATGTCAAGCTGGACATACTATATTACCTAAAATGTTTATGTTATTTGAAAAATTGAAAATTGATAATAATGATTAAGATGTGTATAATGTCTTGGATTTTTGATTGTTACACCATTTGACAAATTCTTTATATTATTTATTTATTTATTTATATTAAATATAAAAATACAATCTAATTGTCACGGTACACGGGATCCAGGAACGAGGAGACGAGGATTCTGACAAACGAGGTATTTAATGAGAGACAAACGGAGGAGAGACAGGAACACAGGTAAGGACATCTACGGCTTGGACACATGACATTAACAATAATCCACAAGTAACATGGGGCAGAACAGACTAGATATAGGGAGACATGACTGGAAACACCTGGGACATAATCAAGACAAGGCTGACACTGACTGAACTAATAATGACTGGGAAACAGGAAGGACCATATAAGGGTGAGGAGACAAAGGCAGAGGAAGACAAACTGTGACATTACCCCTTCCAATAGGCGTCCCCGCGCCGTATGACATCGAAAGGGAGGGTGGGCGCTCTGGAGGCCTCAAGGTTCTAGAAGACCGGACAGGTGGCCTCCAGGGCGGTGACCGTTCCGGGACACATGGCGGATCCGGGGACTCAGGCGGCCACGGCGGATCCGGGGACTCAGGCGGCCACGGCGGATCCGGGACTCAGGCGGCCACGGCGGATCCGGGGACTCAGGCGGCCACGGCGGATCCGGGGACTCAGGCGGCCACGGGCGGAGCAGGGGACTCAGGCGGGAGCAGGGTGCTCGGGATGCCTCCATGGCGGAGCAGGGAGCTTGAGATGCCTCCGTGGCAGAGCAGGAAGCTTGGGAGGCCATGGAGGGTAGCCCCAAAATTCTCTTGGGAACCTCTTCTCAGGGGGTGCTCAGGAGGAGCCATCACTCGGGGTTCTGGTGAGCCGGACGTGGCGGCAGGGGCTCTGGTGAGCTGGACGGAACCAGCGGGGCACTGGAGAGCTGGACGGAACCAGCGGGGCCCTGGAGAGCTGGACGGAACCAGCAGGGGCCCTGGAGAGCTGGACGGAACCAGCAGGGGCTCTGGAGAGCTGGGCGGAACCAGCAGGGGCTCTGGAGAGCTGGGCGGAACCAGCGGAGGCCCAGGTGAGCTGGACGGGACCAGCGTGGGCCAGCGTGGGCGCCGGGTGCCGCTGACTCGGGCGCGGAAGAGCTGGGACGGAACCAGCGGGAAATGAAGCGCACTTACGAGGAGCCGGCACTGGAGGGCGCTGTCGAGGTGCAGGCACTGGAGGGCACTGGCGTGGTGCAGGCACTGGAGGGCACTGGCGTGGTGCAGGCACTGGAGGCACTGGCGTGGTGCAGGCACTGGAGGGCACTGGCGTGGTGCAGGCACTGGAGGGCACTGGCGTGGTGCAGGCACTGGAGGGCACTGGCGAGGTGCAGGCACTGGAGGGCACTGGCGGTGCAGGCACTGGAGGGCACTGGCGAGGTGCAGGCACTGGAGGGCACTGGCGAGGTGCAGGCACTGGAGGGCACTGGCGAGGTGCAGGCACTGGAGGGCACTGGCGGTGCAGGCACTGGGCGCAGCCTCGGAGCAGGCACTGGAGGGCACTGGCGAGGTGCAGGCACTGGAGGGCGCTGGCAGGTGCAGGCACTGGAGGGCACTGGCGAGGTGCAGGCACTGGAGGCGCAGCCTCGAGCAGGCACTGGGCGCAGTCTCGAGCAGGCACCGGAGGGCGCTGTCGAGGAGCAAGCCACTGGATCTCGGCGGCGCTAAGCGCTGAGCTCGGCGGCGCTGAAGCGCGAGTTCTCGGCGGCGCTCGGAAGCGCTGGCTCGGCGGCGCGGAAGCGCAGGCTCGGCGGCTCGGGAAGCGCGGCTCGCGCGGCGCCGGCGCGCAACCAGCCGAGGCAGACGAGCTGGGCGGGACCAGGGAAGAGCTGGGCAGAACCAGCGAAGAAGAGCTCCGCAGGACCAGCGGAGACGAAGAAGAGCTGAACAGGGCCACGGAGACACTCGTGGGCTGGTTTCGACGGGACCGGTAACTTCCCAGACACCGTAGATCCTCTCTCCAACACAGTCCTGTGGTGTCTGGGAGATCCATAGGGCGCTGGTAATTTGCCCCGAGCGAATTGCCGAGCTCCGTCACCAGAATTCTCCGGCGAACTCCATGAAGGAGAGATTCCGCCGGCAACTCCATCGCCGTGAAGGAAGATGAGTAGCTCTTGTATGGTGGATTATTCTGTCACGGTACAATTACACAATCCAGGAGCGAGGAGGCGAGATTCTGACAAACTATTTAATGAGAGACAAAGGAGATGACAGGAAAACATGACATTAACAATAATCCACAAGTAACATGGGGCAGAACAGACTAGATATAGGGAGACATGACTGGAAACACCTGGGACATAATCAAGACAAGGCTGACACTGACTGAACTAATAATGACTGGGAAACAGGAAGGACCATATAAGGGTGAGGAGACAAAGGCAGAGGAAGACAAACTGTGACACTAATATTGTGGTATTATTGATTTAGATGTGGATATCAGAAATGACCAGCTGTATAAATAAATAAATTTGCCAACATAAAATGTCTTATTATTGAGAACTAATATTGAAATATGGTAAGTACAATAACATGGACCAACATGTAAGGAAAGTATGTAGTACTTTGTATTTGATTTATAAAATTTCACATTCAAGAAATTCAAAATCGAATTAATTCAGAACTTTTGTTGAAAATCAACCAACGTAAAGATATTACATTAAATTGCATTAATGCATGCATTTGAAACTATCTATATTGTATTGACATTAACAAAGCAACAATACCTTGTTATGTGTCAACTGCTGTCTGTTGAGAAAGATCATTTTGCATTCAGCTCTCACAACCAACAATCATCCTGTTCAACCTCAGATGAAGTCCCTTTCACAGCAACTTTATTTGCAAGCCCTCCACTTACTGTAATGCATAAAAATGAACTCTCCACTGTCCACCCTGAGGAATCTGGTGTCATAATTATGATTTATTCATAACTGTCGAATAGGAAATGGTTTGAGGGCTTCTTTGACCTTCACTTTTGAGGTAACAGACTTTAGCAGCCCAGCTGCCTTTGAAGTAATTTAGCTGTGCTTATGATAAAGGTAACTCACCAATAAATGAGAGATCTGCGAAACCTAACCCTCCGTGCACGAGGAGCCGGAGAGCTGTCACTGGAGGTAACAATAAAGCTTCTGTAGAAGATGGAACAAAGTCTTCCACTGGAATAAACATCACACATTTCATTGTGTGAACTCCAAACTATTAATCACAGCCTGGCTGTGCTATATTGGGATTTATTGTCAAAAAATGTGTGCCTTGTCACACTTTAACTGCTGTAAACTGTCACACTCATTCACACACGCACACAACTACACAGTCTGCATGTGAAATGTCACAAGACTCACTGCCACTGCATGTTTGATAACTCAGCGCAAAGCACGTTCTAAACAGATGGCTATTTTCATTCACAATCTAGGATTTTCCCCTTGTTTTGAAACAAACATTTTGCTTTCATATTTCGTTATGAACAATCAATATTCAATTATTATTTATATGAAAATACAAAATAATATAGTGTTAATATATTACAATATATTAAATACATAAGCAGTTGCCAATTCCATTTATTGAAAAATATGTGGAACTATATAACTTACATATAATGTATGAATAATTTTATATTCAATCAATTCATACAGATACATAAATAAGCTACTGAGTGTTTATAAATATATTTGAACATATGTATGTTCACAATTATATGAAAACGTGTTCAATACATTTACAAAATTATGTGGATAATCGCAATATATATTCATATATTTATATATATTTGATAGGCTATATTTATATTAAAAATATCTCATTTTCCACCCTTGTTGTCATGTCTCTAATAAGAGTTTTTTTCTAAACACATCACACATATTTTCATATATGAAATGTGTGATATGCAAAGTGAGTTAAATGTATATGAATGTTTTATTATATATTATGTGTATTATTAACTCATGAAAGATAAATGAATTAATCCAGTGTTTCAATAAAGCTATTATATGTAAAATTGCAATGCAGATTTTGTCTTTATTGCTATATATTTTTGTATATGTATAAACGTATACATGATCCATGCATACATTGCAGTATGTTGAAAAATATAAACACTATTTTCCCATATAATAAAATGTATGTACCTGTATAGCATAATATATTTCCCTGTATATTCCAATTTATTTATTTAGTTTGTTTGTTAGCAAGAGTATGAAGCCCATTAAATTGTATTATTTAATACGAGCTTTGCCAATATATTAATAAGCTGCTGCTTTTGGCTGTTGGTTGCTACATTAGTTGGTCAGACTTTGTTAAATCAAATTATCATAAATCATAAAAAGAAAGAAAAAAACGTTGCGTGTTGTCCTCTAGAAACATGACAGAGATGACATACACCTGCACTGTCAGCTGTCACGGCAGCTATTGTCCATTAGATGGCAATATTACATTTGATGCATGTAAGAAACATGAGTATGGCAAGTATGGCAAGCCGTTTTGACTTTTATTCATTCTCAGGATATGAATTATTGATATCAACAATTACATTTTCTCTAGATAAAATGCAAATTATTGATATCAGGAATTACATTTCAACAAGTAAAAACTATAATTATTGATATCTGTAATTGTATTTTCACTAGTTAAATGTCACCATAGACTGCCATTCAAAATCAATTGTTGATATCAAGAATTACATCGTTGATATCAGAAATTACCCTCCCAGTTGTTGATATCAGAAATACATTTTCAGATATCAGAAATTAACATTGTCACTAGTGACAATTAAATTGTTGATGTCAAGAACTAAATTGTTGATATCAAGAATTAGCATTTGAACTAGTGAAAATTGAATTGTTGATATCAAAAATGAACATTGTTGCTAGTGGAAATGCAATTGCTGATATCAAAAATAGCCATTGTTACTAGTAGAAATCTAATACCTGATATCAAGAATGAACATTTTAACTAGTGAACATTGAATTGTTTATATCAAGAATTCATATCCTGAGAATGAATAAAAGTCTAAATGGCTTGCCATACCCAAAGGTCCAGTTAGTGTGTGTCAGTGCTTGTCACATGGTCACTGAGCTGAGCTCACGCCAGTAGGCGCGTTCGACTTTAAGCGGCGCTGCATAGAATGGTCAGTGTGTATGACATCAAAGTACCGCGAGAGCCATTCGAAAGCACAGGGACTACCTGCTCTCTTGTCGCTCTCGCGGTACTTTGATGTCATACACTGACCATTCTGCGCAGTGCCGCTTAAAGTCAAACGCGCCTAGTATTTCAGTCCTTCGCTTGAATCACATGACTATTTATGCCTGAGTGAATTTCATATATAACTTGGACCCTATCTTTATATGCTTTATAGGCCTATACAAATGTTGACTGGCACAGAATTCTCAAATGTAGGCTAATTTTAAAAGATAGTTTGTTCCTTTTTTCATTAACTGTTTTTCCTGATGCTCGGTAGGCCAGCCTAAAACTAAAACAAAAAGGTGTTTTTTGAAATCAATGAAATATTAATAAATGTTTTCTATTGCGCATATACACAATTATATTTGCACTCAGGCGCGGACTGGCCATCGGGAGCACCGGGTCTCTGATTTGGCCCGCTGCCCTATTTTGTTTTTAATTATAATAATTTTTTGTATTATTATTATTATTACTATTTGTTTTGTTTTTTGCTTTCCCATTGTGCCGAAGTGATTATTTCCGATTGTGGCATTCTCTAATAAATCGATAATAAATCATAAATCGGTTAGTCGATACGCGAGACTCGAAGAAGGAGATAAAACGGCCAGAAGAAACAGTTAAATGTAGTGAAATTACTAACCTGTGGATGTCAGATTACTGTGGCTTCAAGTGCAGGTCAATTTCATCTGTAATACACTACTGCAATTTGGTCTTTATTAAGCTAGTTGAGTATTAAACTGCAAGCACCTGTTAGGCTGTCAGTAGCACCCCATTATTATCACCAGTCAGAATACTGTGCTAAAGAACATCATCATCGATTGAAAAGTTACATTAATAAATTTAGCAGGCAGATATTCAAATGGATTTATTGTATAGAAAGGTAAGGTGCTAGAGCAAACAGTAGCACAAAAATATCAGTCATCCCAAAAATACTATAGTGTGTTCATTATTAGGATTTTCAGTGTATAGGCCTACTAATTTTTGCATTTGGGCACTTTAGAAAATGTATTTTACTATATTTGTATGAATTATAGGTTTGTTAAAGATTAGGTATTTAAGTCATTTTAAGAGAAATAACAACATTATATGCAAACAAATTGCAATGAGGTGGTTGTTTTGCAACAAGGTACACATAGTTCTGTTAATACCTGCTGGTGAAGAACTGACAGGTACAAGAAAGAAGGGAGTGACAGAGATATTGGAGAAAATGAAGAAAATGAAAAGGCAAGTGAAGGTGCAGTTCAAAAGAGAACCTTTAATTATTTTCCACAGCCCTGACTAAAGAAGTAGACCTTTTTATGTAATGGTCATACAAATAGGCTAATATTGTCCATGTTTCAGAATTTGTTGTGGATGTATGGGATGGCCTGGATGAGTGTGAGATTTCCCATGTTTGCATTAACCCTCGTTCTTATATTGCTGAGTCTAGATTATTCTTAATGAGGCGCTCGCCAATATGCCAAATAATTTCCATAAAACACAATTTTCTGTGCATCCTCACCTCTCTCCATTCTCTCACGTTCTCACCGGAGAACACACGAAGCAAGATCTCAGTCTTACGAAAATTAACCATGATTATAGTAAAAAGTGTGGTAACCATGTTTTTTTGGTGTATTGATTATCATTTGTATAACAAGTTTCACCACACACCATGGTTAAATTATGGTTAGTGTAGAAAAACCAGGGATAATTTGTGGTTACCCTGGTTTAACCTTGTAACCATGATTTATTTGGCTCCATCTGTTTTTAGTTGCTTCTACATTTTACATTAAATTTAAAGGACATTTGTGTAAATCTCTTGATGATTCAGGATTTCTGTGTAAAAAGTTTGTGTGCAGATTTTATGCAGAAATACTTATGTATGAAATCCAGTGAAACAAGGATTCCATCTGTTCCCTTTGCACAGAAATGTTTGACCTTGAAACACAAATCCAAACTCTATAAACCCAACACTACACAGGGAGCAGTGAAATTGAGTGTTCAGAGACTACAGCACACAGAGTGCCTTGTCATTTCAATAAAACAACCTTCTCCAGGGACACAATTTGTTTGCTTTCTTGAGGTCATAAATATTTATATGCAATTAGCAATGCTCTGCCTAATGAATTGTTTGAAGATTGGAATCAATTATGAATTAAAATATTAAGACTTCTAAATTGGTCATCAAAATAAGGCATGCAAGAACACCATCAGGGTATTAATGCTGCAATGTCAGTGCTAATTATAAAAACGGTCACTGGCATCTTCTATCACACAAGTTCTGCCGTTCTCAGTTTCTGTGTTTGACGTCATCGCAGGCAAACGGTTTGCAGGTGGTGTGATGTGGAGAAAAGCTAGATCTCAGTGATTTTCTTAATGATTTTTTTTTGTTAAGGTTATTGTTGGGCTGTTTTGTTCTGCTGGGCCTGTGGAGAGTTTGGTCCTTATGGGCCTCAGATGAGAATCAAGAATTCATTGGTTGTCTGCATCCTCTGCTACCCTCGAATTTACCAAACAATCACGGCGCACTGTGTATCAGCCAAGGCACTTATGACGTCAATTCTTTTATATGTTTGATCAATTATACTCAAAATGGCTGGATGGTTCATTCTCAATGCTGGGGAACAAAGTGGATGAATTTATTTACATTTACATTTATTCATTTAGCAGACGCTTTTATCCAAAGTGACTTACAATTGAGGAATACAATAAGCAATACATTATAAAGAGGCAAACAGACACAGGGTGCTTGTCATACAACATTTTAGGCGTTGTTCAGACCAAAACTAGATAGACAGGGAGAGGTTAAGGAAAGAGAGCAAAGGGTTTTTTATTTTGTATTTTGTTTTTATTTTTTTATTTTTTATGAAGAAGAAGGAGCAGAAGTCAAGTGAAGATGGAAGAGATGAGTTTTCAGGTGTTGCTTGAAAATTGTCAGGGATTCAGCATTCCGGATGGGGGTGGGAAGTTCATTCCACCAGCCAGGAACGGTGAATGAAAACGTTCTGGAAAGTGATTTTGTGCCTTTCTGTGATGGCACCACGAGGCGACACATGCCCGCAGATCTCAGGCTTTTAGACGGGATGTAGATTGTCATCAGTGAGTGGAAGTAGGATGGTGCTAAGCCTGTGGCTGTTCTATATGCAAGCATCAGTGTCTTGAACTTGATGCGAGCTGCAACCGGGAGCCAGTGCAGGGAGACAAAGAGAGGTGTGACATGGGCCCTTTTGGGTAAATGTATGACTTATATAAAACTTGCCAGACAGCGAGTGGTTGATTACTCATATTATGACTTCAGATCTTCATCTTGTTAAGACCAGAAGATGTCTGGACTTCTCTTTAGTTAGTTTGTTTTTTAGTATGTTTTTCAGTGTTTTTTTAAACATGACCCTGACGTCATAATGATGTATGAAACGGAGACTAATAAAGTTAACTATTTTAATATATTCTGGTTTGCTGAAAGAATGGCTGTTGCAATAGCAATATTTTCAGTGATTTTTGACTAAGGTTTAATTCTGTTCTTCACACAAAACTATTGCATGAATTCAGATGACTTGGAATAGGCCTATAATAGTTGTTTGAACCAGTTTTCTGATTTAAAGCTTTTTTCTATTCTTTTTAAATGCTTAAATCCTCAAAAGAGCAACTTCAATTCTAAATATCTCCTTTTGAGTTTCATAGTTAAAAGTTGATTTGGAAGGATATGAGGGTGAGATGATCTTCATTTATGACCATCAATTAATCTTTGTTTCAAATAATTGTGAAAATCAGAAATTATATCATCTGAAACATATATGTATGTATGTATTTCTACAGAGCCATGAAAACAGCTTTTTTTTCTTTAATATTTCATTACATTGTTTGGAGCATAATAAACAAATGGAGAGGGAAAACAATATTTTCTGCTATGTCTGCTATTTCTGCTAATTTTCATATTTTCTGATATGTCCTCTGTAGAGGAAACCAGGACTCAGTTATATAGTATAGTATATTATATTATTGGTTTTGTTTGTTTGTTTTTGTCATTCACTAACTATTTTTTTAACCAAACTTTGAAAAATATGATTCTCAGCTATGCTATGAAATTATAACAGAACAATTTAATATCCTATTTAATTTATGCAATATGTGTGCACAATGGCAATTAACCGGTATTCCCTTTCTATACAATGTATCTAATTTAAATATTAATGTGTTCTTGGGGCAACATTTAATGGAAAAAAGAAGTGTAATAATGTGAGTAATAACTTTTTCTTAAGAATATCTCTATATCTCCTATATTTCATAGTAATATTGATATATAATTTCATTTCCCATTGACTTGTTGTGTCTCTACAAAATGCCATACTGTATGTCCTAGTGTCCCGTACAGAAGATTTGTATGAAGCTGATGTCCTCTTTTGTGACATATTCTGATTTGTAACGTTTTCCTGAGATGTTTGATTTATTGACAAGCAATTTAATACGTATTCAGATTTAAATAATAATTACAAAATATTATCATATTTCCAAAACAGTGCTAAATTTGATCATTTGGTCAATATCAGTCATTTTTAAAGACCAAGGAAGAGTAGTTGTTGTTCCAAAAATTTGATATCTGTAGAAAGCCTTGAATGTGCTCAGGGCACCCAGACATAAAACTGTGGCATATACAGTCTCTGAGAAATTTGCTAAAATATAATGTCTCTCAGAGGACTCAAGATGTATATACCTACACTTAAGGGATTAAAAACTCTTCATTTGGTTAGTAAAATTTATTTCTGTAATTTATTAATTGTTTTCATGCATGCAACAAGTGGTGATTGTGAGATTTGATTAAATGGTGTTTATCCAGTATTGTTTATTGCTTTATAAGTTATCCAACTGAAAGGGAAATGAATTGATTAACAAGCATCTGTTGCTGACTTCAGACCAGATAATTTCACAAGCTGTCACTGCAAGCGGGCCGGGCCGTACACAGTCATTCATGGTCATTCAGGCCAGTGAGGAGGTATAGGCGTGTATTTTGGCTCACACTGTATTTGCAGCAGTTTATCTGCTCACTCATTTAATCTGACAGGTTTAATATAAAACAGGTGAAGTTTGTGGAGCTCTGAATCTTGGCTGGTTTTGGCAGAAACATGTGTGGCCGCTGCTGCCATTTTATCAAGACAAAGCGACTCTTTTACCTCCCCGTGGGTACTGACAACGGCTCATGTGTGAACATGGAAAAAGAAGCGAAATGAAATCCATTTTATAAACAGAGAAAGGTCAGTGGTGACGTGGATGAGAAACACAACTCCTAGTGCTAACCTTAACTGTGTCCTGTATGCTGCTGTAACGGATGTCAACCATGCAAACTGATATGTTTGGATATATTGAAAAAAAAACGATATGTTTAAAATATTAGATGAATTGGAAAATATTTGATAAGTTAAATAAGTTGCTTTTGGCAAGTAACTAATAAGCTAGAATAAATGTTGAAGTACTAAAATTATTAAAACTAACACTGAAAAAATGAAATGTAAAAAGAAAGTTAAGAATATTGGTACATTATTATAACATTATGTAGTTATGTTATATTTAATTATATTTATGATATATATATATATATATATATATATATATACATCATTTACAGGTGCATCTCAATAAATTACAATGTCGTGAAAAAGTTCATTTATTTCAGTAATTCAACTCCAATTGTAAAACTTGTGTATTAAATAAATTCAATGCACACAGACTGAGGTAGTTTAAGTCTTTGGTTCTTTTAATAGTGATGATTTTGGTTCACATTTAACGAAAACCCAATAAAAATATGATATATATATATATATATATATATATATATATATAATACTGGCATTTTATAATAAAATACACTACAATTTATGCATTTATATACCATGCGCAAAAAAACATAAATAATATATTCTGTTAATTTTAAAAATCATAGATAAGTCAATTATTACACATTGGGGTTTTCTGAAAGGAATTAATATACCTTACCAGATCCCAAATTTTCTTCAGAAACGAATCTTTTGGATTCACTCATTCTCAGCTTGATTCCTTCTACATTTGGGGAGAAAAAAATCTTCATCGTCCTATTTGACCTAGATTCCTTCTCACAGGAATACCAAAGTATACAGCTTTGTAATGTCTGAGCCGTTTCCTGTATTTAAAGGTATTTCCTCATTCCACTAATATGGTGGTGTTTTATAAACTAAAACGGTACTCAATCTCATTAAAGAAGACATAACTTTTGAGTCTACAGGATCATAATAATAATCAGAACATATTAGAAAACTACACAATGCATTTTTCAAGACTTTCATCATAAATCTTTCCTTAACTTTCAATATTAATGCATAAATACCAGCAGCTTTCCAGAAACTGTGAATCTCTGGAGAAGATTGAAAAACCGGATGTTCTTGTTGTATCCTTCGACATATGTTACACACCTGAAGCTAACTTTGTTATGGTTTTCCTGGCGTCCTGTGAGAGAATGCAACATCGATTTTATTGTAACTCAAATGAGCGAATGTTTTTCTTGGACTTGGGGTTTTGGCATGTATGTATAGTACAATGAATGGTAGCAATTACACTTTTCTCTAGGTGCAAAAATTCTTGTTTATTTGAAGATTGCAATAGCAATCTTGTTATTTTAACCAGTTACAGTATATTTGACTAAAATGTCATCCAAAAGCTATCCATGTCACAGAATCCATGTTTAAAGGAAAAGTTTCACTGGGCAAAAATGTTTTGCATGACTGTGGAAACAAGAACAGCTTTATTTACTCAATACCGCTTGTGCTGAAGCACATGTTCCTGATCCATATGACATCTCATCTGTCATAGTGATTGTTCATTACTGTCTGTCAGCCTCCTGTAATGTTCAGATTGCTCTCTTTGGTGCTGTTTTTCTGTCACTTTTCTATTAAATTTGCACTGGGAACAGACTTGTCATTTTTATTTGAAAGATTGGAAGGTGGCTGTGCTTAGAGTGAGACGTTATTAGTCCTGTAAATGTGTCAGAAGTAATAAGTCAAATCACTCATTCACGTGCACGTTAATGCAAAACGTGCGGAAACCAGCAGGAGTTTGTGTTTCAGTAGCCCAGATATTAATTTAATATTATTTGAAATTACCGCTTTTTATTTATATAAGGTTTCTGTCTAAAGAACTTAAATAGCTGCAATTGTAAGACTCGTTTGGCAAGCCGAAAGAGTCTAAAAAGCTCCTTCCACTCAAAATATATTCAATTTGTGCGTCATATTTTTAGCTTTTCCCTTCATCCATGTTCACTTCTGATGCCAAGGAAAAGGTGGGCGTAGAAAGGCAGACATTACTTCTTCACCATAATATTTCAATTCATCACCGGCAACCTTGTGGTTGCCAGACTGAACCGTTTTCAAAGGTTTAGGAAAATGTAGCATGTAAATAGAAAAACGAATGAGTAAGATTGTTGAAGATGTTCCAAAGGAGCGAAAGAGAAAAAGTGTAGCATTTTCTTGCCAGACTGTGAATATATATCCTGCTTTTAGTTTGCTTCATCAAACAGCAGCTTGGAAAGTTATTAATGGTGACTGTTATTTTAAATGACTCTCAGAAAACATAAGTCTTAAGGTTTGTCTTTCATCATTCGCACAAACATCTTCAGTCTTCAATCTGCTGCTGCCAACCGCAGCACGTGTCAATGGAAAGTTGAGGCTGCTTGCTGTCCAAGGACAGTCCTCTATGCCTTATTTAGTCTAAGGGACAGAATTTTCATTTTTGGCATAGATTGAACGAGATGCTGGAAACATAGCTCAAAGATTTTGGTCCATAGCATCACGCAGTTGCTGCAGATTTGCCAGCTGCACATACATGTTGCAATTATCCAGCTCCATCACATCCCATGGGTGGAAAGGTTTGCAAATATTCTCTGTTGGATTGAGATCTAGTGAGGAGGACACTGACGTTTAGTGAACTCAGGTTTCGAGAAACCAGTTTGAGATGACTTGAGCTTTGTGACATGGCATGTTATGTGGGTTACGGTGGTCATGAACATGGTCAGCAACAACATTCAGATAGGTTGTGGTGTTTAAATTATGCCCTGTTTGTACTTAGACTCCAGCCTGACCCAATTATACTAATCAATCAGGATCAATCATAATGTTTACGCCAATTCTGACCTTACCATGCAAAAGTTGCAGCAGAAATCGATACTTGTCAGACCAGGCAACCTATTTCCAATCTTCTATTGTCCAATTCTGGTGAGCCCATGCAAACGGTAGCCTTGGTTTCCTGTTCTTAGCTGACAGTGTGGTCCTCTGATGCTGTAGCCCATCTTCTTCAGGGTTTGACGTGTTGTGCATTCAGAGATGCTCTTCTGCATACCTTCCATACCTTACTGTTGCTTTTCTATTAGCTCAAACCAGTTTGACCATTCTCCTCTGACCTCTGGCATCCACATTCATTTTTGCCCACAGAACTGGCGCTCACTGAATATTTTCTATATTTTGGACTATTCTCTGTAAACCATAGAGATGGCTGTGCATGGACATAGATCAGCAGTATCTGAAATACTCTGCAGATTTACTTAATCATGTCTACTTGCCTAAACGTATTAAATTGCTGTCATGAGATTAGCTGATTAGATATTTGCATTAACAAGTAGTTGAGCACATGGTTTGAGTAGTTGAGTAAGTAGTTGATTTGCTTGTTTCAATGCTCTGCAGAATCATGGAGTAAATGAATGGGATTTTTACTCAAATAATCTGACTGTTGCAATTTATAAGCTTTAATTATATCACAGCCAATATACTTGCTGGTCAACTGCATGTGGTTTTTTGGGGGGCAGGACATTCTTATTCTAGATACTGATTGGACACAAATCTGTAGTGCAGGATAAATAGTCATCAAAAGTCAATAGTTTTGATCCATTTTCAGAAAATTACACATAGGCTTTAAAGCTATTAAACATGTTATAAAACCTGCAAAAGCTTAAAGACCCATTTCAACAAATAGCACTTTTTAACCCTGTTAAGCAATTTTTTGTTGTTTCCTTAAGCTTTTAACACATTAACTTTATAAGCAAAATTGTGCAGTAGACATACAAATATTTTTAAAAGACCTTGTCATACAACTGAGCTCCATCAGGTCCAATAACCAGAATTATTCTGACATGCTCACAGTGTTGCTCTTTGTCTGTCCTCACTTGGCTGAAAAAGAGCAGGTGGGCATATACACTTTCTGTTTTTCATTTTCCTTAAAGTGGGCATTTCCCTCTGTTTTTTACATTGTCGATTATGCTGAAAGAAGTGGTAATACTAATATTTCCATGTCCTACGTTATTGCTTTTTTGAGTAATTTCTATCCAAAGGCACCAAACTCTAATAAACAGGCAAAGTTATTTATCAAGGTGTTGAAATCATGTCATTATATATTAGTGGCACTTTATAATAAAACATATGTTAGTGTGGCAGTCACCCCGCATTATGCTGTTTTGTTATGATGTCAGTGTGGCTGGCTGGTAATTACACTCAAGTTTTTCTGGACTGCAGGCGTCCAGGTGGAACACAACCTGGACAGAGAGTGATGTTTTGGACATTAGCCAT
Source organism: Gymnocypris eckloni scoliostomus (assembly GCA_027564155.1). Taxonomy (NCBI): domain Eukaryota; kingdom Metazoa; phylum Chordata; class Actinopteri; order Cypriniformes; family Cyprinidae; genus Gymnocypris; species Gymnocypris eckloni. The sequence continues at coordinate 11,858,827 of CM050436.1, read as the reverse complement.
AAATCTTGGCTTTCTATGGCACAGCAGACTGCAATTGTGTCAGGTCTGAAAACAGACAGGCTGCATTGACAAAGTGGACTTCTAACTAATAAACAAGTTTTAACAGATGACTTGAGGTGTCTGAAACTGCAGGTGTTAAATATATTTACTAGCAGTTCCTGGTTTAGTAGTTATCGTATTTACCCATCCTTTTTACTGAGAAGACAGTTCAATTCTTCTACTATATTAGATCTACAGCATATATCAGTCTGAATGAATGAAAGTCATGTGGAAGCGTGCTGTTCGATAAAATGGTTCTATAATCCACAAGGGAATTGTTTTAGCTGTTACGTTGAGGGTGAGAGAGCAGTAAACACTGAAAATTATTCCATCTGGGTTTCATTACAGACAGATTTGGCCTCAATAGTTTCTCTGGTCCATGCGTTGTGCCAGTCCAGGGTTTCCAAAAAATCCAGAATCCAAAAAATATTAATAATAATCACATTGTGGGCTGAACATATTACTACATTTTCAGTTAAAAAGTGTGAGATTCATTGCAACTGATTACTGAAGTTTATTATAAAATGTTTTCAAATTATGTGAGGTAGAAAACAAATATATAAAATCATATGCTTACATTAGGTCATTATAACAGACATTGTGACATTGGGAAGGACAGTATAAAGTGCCCATCGCAACCTTCTTTTGACATATATATCCAATTCAAAGAGTTTTGAAGTTTTTGAAGGATAGTTCACCCAAAAATGAAAATTGTCATAGTTTACTCACCCTCATGCCGCTCTAAACCTGTGTGAGTTTCTTTCATATGTTAAACATAAAAGAAGACATGTTTAAGAATGCTGATAATCAGAAAGATGATGGTCCCCATTTACTTCCATAGTATTTATTTCCCTACTATGGAAGTCAGTGGGGACCAAAACCTGTTTGATTCTTCAGAATTCTTCATAATAAATAAACGTATACAGATTTGGAACAACATGAGGTTGAGTAAATGATGATAAAATGTTCTCTTTTTGGTGAACTATTCCTTTAAGCAGAAAAAAAGAAGTACTTGCATGACTAAAATAGCTGCTATTCTCAGAACGTTCTGAAACAAGTAGTAACATTTAAAAACCATTAGATGAACATACAGAACTTTGCAGAAATAAAAGATTCCACAAACAATGTATAGATAACACTTTTGTGCTAATGTTTTGAGAACATTACTAAACATCAGATAACTCTGAACGAACATTATATTAAGAACAAACACGTTTCCCAGTAATGTTAACTTTAAGAGAACCTTGCCAGAACGTCAACCAAAGTACTCAGATTGTTCCATGTTAGCTGGGGATGTCTATTATGTCAACAACAGGTTTGGAACATCTTCAGGGTGAGTAAATTATAACAGAATTTCCATTTTTGGGTGAACTATCCCTTTAAGGAATTACAAAAAGCACCTCAAATTCATTTTGGACATAATATAAAAGCTAGTTTTTGGAACCTACAAAATCATTAAATCATCATACAGTTGTTTTCTAAGACAGTACACAATACCTATGTATACAGCACCTCATTAGAATTAATACTATAGACAAGCTATTCACACCAAGCTATTTACAGTGTTTAAAGATGGGGACGTTTCATATTATGTTTGGTTGGATGGATGATTTAGATGTAATATCCTGCCCTGCAGGATTATACCCACATTCTTAATTATTATCAAAAAAACATATCAGCAGTCCTTTCTTGCCCTTAAGCAAAAACTATATAAAACATAAAAACAATAATAATTAAAATTAAAATCTATAAATGAGTGAGAACTTCCTCAACATGTAATAAAACTAAAAAGCTAGCAGTCTCTAAAATGTTCTTTACAACAATAACAGAAGAAGATTAAAACTCTTTAAGTGCTTTTTCTCTGCAATACAGACACCATATTCCCTGAATGATCCTCTAATTGCATGCTTTTTAGGCAATACAATGGCTAATCAGCTTGATGCATTGGAAAGGGTCTCCATCTATAAAGCAAATACTTAGTTCAGTCAACATTCATGTGATAGAAAATACAGCACAGGCTGGTTAGAGTAGAAAAGGCCTCACAATGAGCCACTATTACAGCTTTATCAACAGACCGAGTCGATGAGTGACCGCGATTTCAGCACACGCTCAAATAACTGCGAATACCCTGAATGCCTTGCCTCCCGCGGGGTTCTGCAAGCTGCGAGAGAACACAGAAGTTAAATAAGCAATGTTTCCCAACCCTTAAACATAATTGTGTTCGTAATGACCGGCATTTGGTGAAATGATCTCGATTAATTGCATCTAAAATAAACATTTCTGTTTACATACTATATGTGTACTATATGTGTTTATTTATTATGTATATATAAACATGCACACATACAGTATATATTTTGAAAATATTTACATGTACTGTATATCAATTTATATTATATATATACATAAACATTGCCTACATTTCTTAAATAAATCCTTTGTGATTATCTGATGGGATGACTATGTTCATTTTAATTGTAGAACATGTTCATTAATTTTGTCTACCATACCTTCGAAGTGACTTATAAAGTTTACTCTGCCATGCTTGGAGTGGAACCACTGGTACAGCTCTACCCTAATCAGCTTTATTAATAAAGGCCTGTGATTTTAAAAGCTTAAGGAGAGACGGGCTGCCCCATACTCTGCCTTTCACCAGCTCCACTCGGGCCAGTTTGGGGATAAAACCTACCTTTCTGAGACTATACCGTTCTGGTACGAGGAAATGTACAGCTTCCTGTTGTCTGTGGGCATCACGTCAATGTAACCACCTGATTCATTTCTTAAAACGCCGGCATGAATTGCAGATCTGCATATACTAGATTTCTGCAAAACAAATTTTAATTTAAAATAAGGTCTTTGGAGGGGCAGCAATCTTCTTGCTTTCAGTTTGATTTTGAAAAATACAAATAAAAAGCTTACATCTGAATATATTTTGGTGCCAATGACTCGAGAAAGGTGGGGATTTTCTTGCAGGCAGTTCCGAGGACAGTAAATCCTTGTAGGAAGAGAGGTTGTAAATATTTGTTTGACAGTATAATAATAGTAGTTTCAAATGCTATCGGCAAGTTTAATTTCAAAACAGATTAGATAAAGAACATTTCACCTGGAGGTTTGGTTCATTACAGATCGAGTTTTACCTTGGACAGTGTCTTGCAGGCTTCTGGTAAGGGCACAGTGCAGAAACTGTGGTCTCACATGTGATAACTTTTACTAAAACAAAGGAAAGATGATTAAATTAATAGTAAAGGTACTGTATGTAACAATCTGGATCTTACAAGACCCCTCTGTTTTGCATTGGAGTCATGATTATTGTTGTCAGGGTTTATTTTGCAATGATAATGGACTGGTTGTACAACATTGTTCTTTTTCCTCAGCTACTTAGAAATGATGTGACCCTGGACCACAAAACTAGTCACAAGGGTCAATTTTTTCTAAATTGAGATTTAAACATCATCTGAAAGCTGAATAAATACGCATTCCATTGATGTATGGGTTGTTAGGATAGGGCAATATTTGGCCGAGATACAACTATTTGTAAATCTGGAATCTGAGGGTGAAAAAAAATCTAAATATTGATAACATGGCCTTTAAAGTTGTCCAAATAAAGTTCTTAGCAATGCATATTACTAATCAAAAATTAAGTTTTGATATATTTACAGTAAGAAATGTACAAAATATATTCATGGAACATGATCTTTACTAATCAATAATTTTGACCAATACAATGTATTTTTGGCTATTACTACAAATATCCCCCGGCGACTTTAAGACCGGTTTTGTGGTCCAGGGTCACATATATACAATATTTAAAAATGATTATAAAAAAAAATGTAATAAGTTTATTTTATTCAGCAATAGTGTACTAAATTGACAAGAAGTGACAATAAAGACATTTGTGTTAGAAAAAAATTATATTTCAAATATTGTTCTTTTGAACTTTCTGTTCATTAAAAAATCCTAAATATATATATATGTTTTCCACAAAAATATTAAGCAGCACATCTGTTTTCAACATTGATAATAATAATAACAATAATAAAAGTTTGTTAAAATTATATAAAGTTTACCATTATATAAAATATTTCACTGCCGAAGGACGCAACTGACCAATCAAAATTGAGTATTACAGAGAACCATGTTATATATTCTAAATTGTCATTTACCTGTAACTTTGGATACTGTGAAGGCATTGGCACTCTGGTATTTCCTGCAACATTTGCATCATGTTAGATGGAGTTGTCTCTAATGCGCATGAAAGTCAATCTTGAGCAGACTGCTTACCCAAGGGACTGAAGTCCATTTTTGTATGATTTGATGAAGAAGTCCTTTCTGCCCTGTCTTGTGACATCCAACCAACCTCCTTCATTGTCAATGACACCGTAATGAATGCCTGCCAGGCAAATACTGGATTGCTGAGAGCGTAGATATTGTCAGTGTGAGTTTAGACTTTTGTGATAAGATAAACTGAAAAAAATCTTTAGGCCAGGCTTACCATGTCATAATACACAGTTCCAACTACTTTCGCCATGCTGTCTAAACAACCAGCAGGACAATCGTACCTATATCAGATGCAATAATAATATTAATTTAGAAAAATAATAGCAGAAACTGGAGTGAAAATTGGCATATATGGCATGTTTTTTATCTCACCTATTGCATGTGGTGCCTTTACACTGGTCTCTTAGCTTTGTGTCACATGTCACAATCTGGCCTGCGTAACAAAGCAGAAAAAAACACAGGTGGTTAATTTATGTTTAGATATGCTGTATAATTTGGCAGTACTGCAGAAATGCACAGCTCAGTTCCTGCAGTATTGTAAAAGCAAGCCGTGGAATTCCAGCAGGAGCTCATGGTGGCCAACAGCAGGAGATCTCAACTTTCAGTCCAAACCCGCTTTCAGCAAAGGAAGCAATTTAAAACCAACAAGCATTCATCGTCCCCAAAGCAAACATACTCAGCAGGGAGATCACCACTATGAGAACAAAAACCTCCCTGCTGCACAAAGTGACTTGCAACGTTAAATATATGTTTGAAAAAAAAAACAATCGACAGATCCGTGCCTGGTGAACATCAAAACAATCACAGTTAAACAGAAATACATTTGCGTGCTAGCAATTTTAGGCTGCAGTCACGTTCAGAAAATTATTTTTTCAAGCACAACTTTTATTTCTGAAAGTGGTTCCCCTTGACGCTGGAAAGTATAATCGGAGAACCACAGCTTACACATCTGCTCTTTGCTCACAACTGCATTTGGGCGTCTGGTTGGTCTTGGGGCCTGTAAACGGGACCCAGGGCTATGAGGCGCCTCTATAGAATTTATTTCGTCTGTTTCCTCACGTGGGCTTTGTCTATTTGTTTCATCACCTGAAAGTGAAGCAAAGAAATGAGCAGTCTTACATTTTGCCTGGATGCTATTCATTAAGCAATCTATAAATTATTAATTAAAGACAATATATATACATAACTATGCAAAAGTTTGTGTTCAGTACGATTTTTTCATGTTTTTGAAAGAAGTCTCTTAAGCTTAACAAGGCTGCTTTTATATGGTCAAAAATTGTGAAAACAGTAATGTTTTTATCAAATATGACCCCAAACCTTTAAACAGTAGTGTACGTATGGACATTGTAGAAGGCTACTGCATTAAAAGCGTATAACAAACCTTTATAACAGAGGTTTTCTCTGCACATTCCTCCATAGCTGGGTGGGCAGGCAGAGCAAGGAGTGCCGTGCTTATATGGGGCATATCCCCACCAGTTACCCCTGTATAGGACGAAACACACACACAAGGACAAACATTGACAATCATAATATAAATGTCAGAGAATGAGAACAGTATTTAATAATAAATGAAGATTAATGAATAAGTTACTCACTTTGGTGAATAGTTGCACACAAGATAAACAGCCTTTGCCCAGATCTGGCCCCACACATTCATGTTGTAGCACACATTGATTGCACAGCCAATTCGACTACTAGTTGCCCAAACAAGCTGGAATCAGTAAGGAGGCAAAGCAGACAATCACTTATAAGTGCCTAAAATAAATCTATCCTTAAATTGCCTTAGGCATTATCTTTAAGATAATGAATGTGTGCTATAGTCTATTAAAATATTTTTGCATGGGTTTTCCCTCTTGACCATACAATAACCCCAATCTTAAAAAGAGCACCCAACTAAGTAGTTATGTCCATATGATTTACTATATTTTTGTTATAAACCAACCTATCACTGTCCGTTTTGAAACAAAATATATAATATATTATGGCTTTTACAAGACTTGAATAAGAGTGAATAAGCATTTAATATGTTTTCTTAAAAATAATCTTAATAGTGTTTCTGTTCTTTTTTTGGAGCTCAACTGAGTTAGATCATGGTCAATATTTGTTTATAATACGGGGTGTTGAATGATTGAATCTGATTGGCCCATTGTCAGTTTTTCCTACTTATTGTATGGAAAAGAGGTGTGTGAAGATTCTTCAAAAAGAAGAATCTGTGTTATTTATTCATTTAAATTTTTACTTTATATTAGGCTTTAAATGTTTGGTGGTTTGGTAGTCTTTAACTGTTTAGTAGTAGAAATATTTTGTGGCCATTTACAGTTACGGCTCAGTTAAACTTCTGAGGTCCCTCAAGGCTCTATCTTGAGACGTCTTTAGTTTATAACATGCTACTTCATGATTTACAGCCATTAGATCTGTCTTCTAACATCTACGAATCATTGTCAAAAAGGCACACAGATATTGGCACTCATATTCACTGGTAGCAGACTGAATCGCTTCAATGCTCTCCTGTGTGGTGCTCTCCAAAAGCCCTGTTTAGACTCCAAACTATTTAAAAAGGCTGCAGCTGAAGTGCTGACAACCAGAACAAGAGCACATATTACATTGGTATTAAAATTCCTTCACTGATATCCCATAAATTTCAGAATTGTTTTCAGATCTGTCAAATCGATAAATATATTTGCACATAAATACACATGTGATGTGCTTATGAGGTATGCTATTACTGTATATCTACCTGAGTGTAGTGGGTACAGACTGGACCACTGCACCTAAAAGGGCAGTGAGGATTACATTCTTGGGGGTATGGGAACGAGTAGTCTTTGACCTCATCATACCAGGCTTGTACATGAGAAGTCGTTGGACCGTATCTGGGGTGAACATTAAAAAAAGCATCATTAGTAATAGCCTAAATTGAATTAATTGGACTAATGCAATATACAGTCAAATGTTAGTTGACATGTATACTACTGTTCAAAATGTTTGAGTTGATTTAAAAAAAAATATATATTTTTTTTAAGAAGTCTTATGCTCACCAAGGCTGCAATTATGTGATCAAAATACAGTAAATACAGTAATATTCTAAAATATATTTTTTTACAATTAAACACAACTGTTTTATATTTTAATGTATTTTAAAATGTCATTTATTCCTGTGATGGCAAGGCTGAATTTACTCCAGCAGCCATTACTCCAGTCTTCAGTGTCACATTCTTTAGAAATCACACTAATATGCTAATTCAGTTATTATTATCAATGTTGACAACAGCTGTGCTACTTAATATTTTTGTGGAAACATGACACGATACATTTTTTCCCCAAGGATTCTTTGATGAATAGAAAGTTCAAAAGAACAGCATTTTTTTTATAGAAATCTTCTGCAACAATGTCGAAGACTTTGCTAATGCTTCTGAACTATTTAATTCGTCCTAAATAAAACAAATAATTTCTTTCCAAAACTTTTCAATAGTAATTCAAACCACAGTTCATTTGTTTTTTATGTTTAGTATTAGTCTTGGTTTTTATGTGTTATTTAAAGTATATCTGATGTAGATGACATCGCAATAACAGTCTAGCATGGTCGACTCACAGACTCAGAAAACTAAATAAGAAAATACTTACATATCTAGATACCTAGTTAAATTTCTAGAAGTGCCTCAAACCCTTGCTAGAAAGTCCCTCAAGGGCCAGTATCTTTTAAAGATCTGTTGACACTAACTTCAAATGTTCTTCAAAACAGCTCACTGTATCAGCATGGTTCTTTTGACTTCATTTCCAGGTGGACTGATAAAAAAAACACTGTGTACCCTTACTGACTAAAGCCAACCGCATTACAGTTTGCAGATCTAAAAAGCAATCTCCGGTTTTATATGCAATATGCATCAGGCGGTCAGTAAACAGCATGAGGTGCTACCTGATATTGAGACTGATGTACAGTAAATATAGCATTTCGCTAGTTTAATTTAAATACATGTTGGACATATATTTTTATAATTAGTATGTTTACTGAATTAATTAAATGGATTAAAAGTAAAATAAATACTTAATGACCCCAACCCTTTGAACAGCAGTGTATTAATAAATCAAATTCTAGCTGTATAGAAGTTCAACTCAATGACTAGTACGCTCACATTGCTATAAAACACCAAATGACATTCAGACCTTCCCCAGTGCACTCCCAGGTTCTGACCAATCTGAGGCAGCAGGCCAGCTGGGCCATGTTCCCACAGGCAGGTCTCGGCCCATTCCTGAGCACTCTGCTCCAGTTCAGTGTCCCACACCTAAAAGAAATACAGAGACATGGCTGAGATTCAGATGGAAACGGGTGGCAAGTAGAGCGCTACAGAAACAAAGCTGTTTAATCTCCAATCTTTTGTATGTGTAGTTAAGATTATGACCTGTTTATAATGTGGTTAACAGGAAAAGGATTTGGTCCTGTGAAAGTCAATGGCTGTTGTAGTCAATAATAGTATGACAGTTTTTGTAGGTTAAGTTCACTTTAGCCTGCCTTCAATACAAAGTGTGCTTGCAGGCAGGAAAATAAACAAGGTTTCTTTCTGGTTTATTTCTCTTGTGCCCTGATTCAAACGGCACAGTGATTTTTTTGGATACAATAATGTTCCCATTTGTTTCTGTATCTGTCTTCTGTGGCTCCTGCTCTGTGTTGCTAGTTTTGGTCACAAGCTACATCATTCAAGGCCAATCACATATGTTTTTCTGTCCATCTGACCCATATTTGCAGTACCATATCGAAGCCCAAGACCGGCAGCCCTCTGAAGCTAAGCAGGGTTGAGCCTGGTCAGTACCTGGATGGGAGACCTCCTGGGAAAACTAGGTTGCTGTTGGAAGAGGTGTTAGTGAGGCCAGCAGGGGGTGCTCTCCCTGTGGTCTGTGTGGGTCCTAACGCCCCAGTATAGTGATGGGGACACTATACTGTCAACAAGCCCCGTCTTTCGGATGAGACGTTAAACCGAGGTCCTGACTCTCTGTGGTCATTAAAAAATCCCATGGCACTTGTCGTAAAGAGTAGGGGTTTAACCCTGGTGTCCTGGCCATATTCCTACCACTGGCCCTTGTCAATCATGGCCTCCTAATAATCCCCATCCACTTGATTGGCTCTATAACTCTCTCTCCTCTCCACCTGTAGCTGGTGTGCACTGGCGCTGTTGTCCTGTGGCAGCCGTCGCATCATCCAAGTGGATGCTGCACACTGGTGGTGGTTGAGGAGAGACCCCCCCACGATTGTAAAGCACTTTGGGTGTACAACAATACACAATAAAGTGCTATATAAATGCATCATTCATTCATATTTAGAAGTTCAATAAAAACATTTCGTTATTCTGAAAAAGTTAAACAGCACTTTCACCTTGAATGGAAAGCATACAAAACTCAAGGTTGGAGAGAAACCTGAGCCAGAATTGTGACGGGGGAGTTATCTGCCCTGTCACTGCCCATACATGTTACACTTTTTCCCTGGGAAGTCCCAAAGCACAGTCCAGCAGTAAACCTGCCCCAATAAGGTCCCTAAAATAGCTGAAACAATTGCCTGAGACATTAATCCTTGAAGTGAGCACCTGCCAACTGGATGTCTGCTTGGTTTGCTAAGCCACCCATCAAAGTGGGCCTTTATACTGTAGAGGGAGAGGAATATTCCGCATTTAGAACAAGATCATCCCTCATTTTCATAAAAACAACAACAACAAAAATAGACTACAATGGAAGTCAATGGGGCCACTTTTTAATATAATTGCTTATAATTTTATAAAAACTAGAAAATTATAATTAGAATTATAATTAGAATATAATTAGAAAATTATTTTTCTGTAAAAAAAATTGTATCATAGTTGTAAAATTGTTCTCATAATTTGTATGGTCATTTAGCGTTTTAAGTATTATGCTGTCATGGTGACAAAGTTGTAAAATTAGATAAAAATGTAAATAATTTAATTTTTAACATAAAAAAATCTAACAAAATAATACCGATAAAAAATGCACCTCAAAGTGCTTTACAATTTAACACATTTAAAATAAAAACAGTTACAATATTACAATTAATATAAGTTTAAATACTAATTAAAAAGATTGAAAATATAAAGTATTAATTAAAAATAAAAAGTTACATTTTTTTTTTTTTTTTTTTTTTTAGAAAAGTCATAAATTAAAAGCTAAAGTAAAAAGATAAAGATAAGAGATTAAAGTGCATTGACTGCTCTAAAATATGAGACAACATATGCTTCAGGAGTTTAGGACACAGAATAGGACACATGCTTATTTGATAACTGTTTTATTTTCTATTTGGGTTTATTTATATGCTCTATTTAAGATTAACAGTTTTTTTCCAAGGCATTGTTTGATGCCAGTGTCTCCTGTCATAGCTATGCAAAGATTTGATTTCAAAAACAGTATCCTAACTATTAAACTATTTAATTGTTATGATTTTAAATCAGTATTTAACCTCAGAATGATGTCAAAGTGAAAAGAGGTGCTAAAGTTTAAAATTAAATAATTACAATCTTAATTCAAGTGATGAAGGATTTTGAAAGTCTGTCAGTAATCAGTGTTGAGTGCTGCTCTAAGGTTAACCCTGCCTGCTTTAAATGTTTGAAAATGATTAACATTTGGAAACATTGATTAGGAATTTAGAAAAGTAATCAAATGTATGTGTATGCACTTTAATTGTGTGGACATGGTGCTAAAGTCCAACTAAAGATACACTGAAATATATTTGATTGTGCTAAAGTGGAACTATTCTAAGAGGTACACTTTACATGTGTTGCATTTAAAGACCGATATTATTCAAAGATCATACAATCCTCGTCAATAGTGATATTATAACACATTTTAGGCTTAATAATAAAAACAAGTAGTGCTCCAAATACAGTTTAATTATCATTTTTATATCAGTAAGTCTCAAGCAATGTCAGTAAATATGTTAATTGATTTGAATTATACATATTATGAAATAAATGTATTTTTGAAAATTAGTTTTTTTCTAGATATTAATGGCTTCAGGTATTAGGGTGTACTAAATCATGCATACAAAAAAATCAACCACTCCTAAACCACAAATAGACTGTTTAGTGGTCAGAATCAAAAACTGAACATCAGTTAGTGTTAGGGTACAGATTTGCACATTTCCACCAGTAAATGGTCTTTCCTGCAAAATCTGTAACCTCAAAAAGGGTAAAGTGATTCTGTGAAAGTGAAAGGGTAAAGTGAGGCCCCCAAGAATCCGACCGCAGACAGGACCAGTAAAGAAAAACATGTCCCGTCAGTGCAGACACTCGCACTCTTTCACACGCCATTGTTTACTTCATTTGACACCTCATCAGCTGCACGCTTTTTTTTTTTTGTCATCTGGTCACATTCCAAGAAAGTGAAACATTTCCAATGTCCCTCAGGATCTCATTTTTTTCTATTGAGAGGGAAAGTATTAAATGAGAAAAGTAGAGTCGTTGCAGCTGCTATAAAGCATATTCGTGCCTGTTGAAACGAGGGTCTGTTGATTGCTCGATTTCCCCCCGCTGCAGTCTGGAATTCTGCTGTTTTACCTAGAATTCAGAATCTGGTATTATAAGAGGCTGTGGAGGGCTGGAGCTGTGCATCATCACATTCCATGTCTCCACATCCATCACAGCATTCCTATTACTCTCACTCTGCTGAGCTGCCCAAACTCCACTCCTGACACCCAGTTAACAATCCCTGCAAGGCATCTCTCAAACCACCGCCCGTCTTTCTGAAAAGCTGAAATATAAATGGGTCTTTGTGTTCAAGAGGTCCATGCACCACTTATTTTTCGGTTCTAAGAGTGTAAACTGTATTAGTATCATGATACTGGTTTGCTTAGAGTGAAAAGGAGCCATGGTTTAAAATTCTAGTTTGAGGCATATAGTTCAAACTACAGAATCCTTCGGGGTTTTTTTTTACGGAACACTTATCGCTTTCCAAGGCTGCAGTTATTTGATCAAAAATACAGTATAAACATTCATTTATTATTGTGGAATATTACACTTTAAAATAACAGTTTTTTTTATATATTAAAAAATGAATTTATTCCCATGATGGCCAAGTTCAATTTATAAGCAGCCATTCCTCCAGTTTTCAGTGTCACACCTGTCAGAAATCATTATAATACGTTGGTTAGATGAAATATGGGTTATTATTATAAATATAAAAAATTGTTTTTGCTGCATAATATTTTAGTTTAAATTAGTATATATTATTTAAACAGAAAAGGTTTTTTTTATTTTACATTTATTTATTTTAGTTTTCACTCTATATTAAAATCTAATTAATGCATTTAAAAAATATTTATAAAAGAAATCTTAATGATTCCAAATGTTTTATTGGTATTGTAAAATTTAGATTTATTTAGACACACCTTAAAATTTAGACACACCTTAAAGGGACAGTTTCTAGTACAAACATGAAAATTATATTATAATGATCCAAGCCTTTATTTTGAAGAAGGATTTTGCAGAATGTTAAGAAATTGTTGAAGAAATTTAGACAAAATGTACATTTTTGAGTGAACTATTCCTTTAATACCTCTTGGCAGCCGAGGGCTTTGTAATGTTTGGTGGTAATCCAACCTGACTAAGCAAGATGACATGCTGCTTCTGAAACAATATTTAACTGTATTTGTTTTACATCACTTCAGACACGGACATTCTGCTAGTTTATATCCACGAGTCAACACTGCGACAATGATCCTTCAGACAGAACAGGATAGATGTGCTTTATATGCAGACTAAAGTATGGATGGTGGTGAGTGTCTGCAAGTGTGTGGTCCTCTGTTAAACAGCCCACTGGAAACTGACAGTGCTTGAGCAAAGATATATCAGGGCGTAATCATGCCACAAGCATCAAACTTTCAGCACAGCAATAAGTTCACTGAAGCTGTACAACTGTTAATGCAACCTTCAAATATGCATATAATTTGATGCTTTGTTTCTATCCTGCAATGACACCAATTGTCTGTAATAATCTTATCCCTTTTTATTATTTTTTTCTCATAAACCTCTGGAACCCCACCATTCACTTTGCAAACAAAGACCAGGCAATTAGAAACAAATACACACTTGTGTTAGCATTTTTCCGAGGCTTAAAAGATCAGACATAAACAATTTATACTCTTCTCCAGTCATATTTTACATGTTATTTTTACTAACCCTATAATATTGACACATGCATTTTCTAAAGACTCTAAATTATCAACATCATCAAACTTTGCAGAGAAACCCGTTGTACGTAATCTTCTTAATACCTTCTGCCCTGTGATTGGTCGTTTATCCTTTTGTTTAGCAATTACAAGCCGTTAGTATAATTCCAAAAATGTCCACCTTCAGGTCATGGTACACGTGTCATTTTGCAGAGAAATCTTTAAGAATTTTATGAAGAATATGTATGTATAATAATTGAAGGTAAACATTTAAATTATTCAAGCATCATTTTTTTTTTATAATGTTAAAATGAGTATCAAATATGATTATGATATGAAAAAAAGCTTTGCTAACCAGCTTTGATCACAAAACAAAGCAAATATTTTATTAAGACATAATTGGAAGATTATAGAGTACCAACTGATGTTTACATGCATTTTCTGTATAGTCTGCTATACTGTTGTAAATATCTAATATTAGCAGACAGAAAACATGTACCGTTTTCTCGTCACAATATTTTACAGATTATATATTACTGAATTTATACAAATTAATAATTAATATTAATATTAATTATATTTCTGAAGTTATACTGTGTATTTTATTTTTAAATGCAAGTTATTTTGACTGCTTATAAAAATCTACCGCTTTCTCGTCACATATAATAAAAAGGCAATCCATGTTGCTCCCCATTATAAGACTATAAATTCTCACTTTTGTGATATCTTGAAAAAGCTACAGAAAATATTTTGTGTAATTTGACAAGGTCACAAAGAGCCATGAATTTGAAATGACAATTTTACCTCTATGCAATAAAAAAACTCAAAAACAACTGTTGACTGCAAATTAAGTCAATGCAAAACTGACTGCAAAGTTGTATTGTGTACACATACCACTAAACCACAGTGGATAATTCTTACAAATATGTGTTACTCAACATATTTGATCATTTGTAGAAGTGTAGAGATGTTTTACCATGTATTCCATATTTGAAGCCGGTGGGTAGACCTGTCCCCGGAGTTTGTTGTGGAGGTCCAGGATTGCTTGCATATCACTGGCAGTGATGGCCCTTTTGCTTCGCTGTCTCTCCACCATCCAGTCTCCATCATCATCCAGGTACTTCTCCAAGAGAATGCCGAGATCTGTGGCATTAAACAGCACCATGGCGAACACACTCCGGGTCACCAGCAGGAGAGAGAGACCCCTCAGTAATGCAGAGGTTAAGTGACTCATGGTGGATGAGTTATGATGATGATGTATGAGGGACTTCAGGTAACTGAAGAGAAGAGGAAGAGCTTTTTAGGCAACAAAGCTGGTAACAGGTAGATGGGGGAGATGGGGGAAGGGTTATGCCTTGAAAGAAAAATTTGTCCAAATTCGTCCAAGCTTTTGTTTACATTTTGAAAATTACTATGAGTAGCCTATACCACTAGGAACATAATTTTGAAGATGAAGGGCGGGTAGAAACAGGACACACTTGTTTTGCATTTACAACTAGTCATGGGAAGTAGGCCCTAAGACTCACAAAGAATCGAGTCGATTCAGCCCTTAATTTACATCATGACACAATTACGTCGTCACTGTGTCCCTGGCATTTGCCTTGCTGCTAGGCCTATTACATTTCTGTCAATTACGTTTTGTAATTTTGTATTATAATAGAATTGTTGATGTTTGTATTGCATAGTGTCTCTTAATTTTTGTGAGTCATAAGTATCCACGTCTAAAGCCTAATTTAAAAGCTAATAAAAACGTAGCCTGCTTTATACAGTTGATAAAAGCGTTTAACCCAAATCAAAATATGTATTATAGCCTAGTTCACTTTAAAAAAATAGAAAAATATATCTCGTCTCAAATTAGATTTTAGATGTTTTTCTTACATACTATGTAGCCTACTAAAACGTATTCTATTTCCTAGCCAGATAAAACAGCAGTAAACTCAATTAATAGACCTAAACATATTTCCACTATGTTTTATATAGAATTCTGATATTCGGCTTTTAAAGAAACTTATTTCTCAGGCCATCAGTTCCCTACATGCTCTCTGTTCATTACGATTTAGATAAGTCCGAAAAACACGCATCTCGGTTCATTGAGTCATGTGAGTTGACTCGAAGATCGAATCAGTCGTGTTAGCAATCTGTTCAAAACGGCTAACCTCGATTCGTTTAAAAGATCCGATTCAAAAGAACGACTCGATCGTTCACGAATTTGAGACGGCAGCTCTTAACAAGCTTAAAAACTATTTTTTTCAAACTCAACGTCAAATAGGCTGTATGTCACATGTATGATGTCTTATACCAACAAATAAAATATAGCGTAGACTTAATTCAAGCTGTACATAATGATACACAAAACACTACGCTAAATATAAAATCACCCAGTTCATTCTTTTGCTGCTGCTGAGACATAGGAATAGTAGACAGTCTCTGATAAGACATGATGCTGTCATGTACAACAAACAATGCCAACATTTAGTGTTTTCGTCAAAAGATATCAGCCTCGAATTAACACATGCAGAAAGACTGACAATGACTTCACTAGCAGCTGATTAAAACGTGTCTATTTTTAATAAGTTTACCTGAGATACTGTATCCAGCGAACTCAGCTTTTCTGCAGACTTGCTAAAAGTTTCAGTACTGAGCAATACAAGTGTGACAGTAATGTTTCTGCGAATGCTCATACATAGATCCCAAAGCATCTGTAATCGCGCTCATAAATGCAGTTTAACGACCACCAGTGTGCCGGGGAGACTCGGTTCCTTTTATATGGAGCAGGCTGCAGCATCTCTTTAAATCCACACTCAACTTCTTTTAGTGTCGACTTTCTTTGTAAACCACACCTCCGCGTTTCATTCAACCCACCCGTTTAGCCTGGATCCAAATAAATATTTAGAGACTGGATCTTTCGGGTATAAATGAGTGCGATGTGTTGTAGAGGCTATTGCAAAATGCATCGTTATTATTGTTATGCAATGTATTGTAATCCAGTAAAGTATGCATGAACTCAGTGGCGTCAACAGATCTGGAAAAAATCCTTAGATTCTAAACATGTTGATATGAGAGCATTTGTATTAGATTTCTTTCGAGACATCCCAAATAACTTGCTGGTTTGAGTTCAAATTCATTGTTTGTGGAACCTCAATTTCAGTGAGGGCCAGAAGATCAGACCAGGTAACATCTAGTCCAGTTTTGGGCAGTATAAGTGGCCACCATAGCCTGGAATGGTACCTGGGCTTGGGAACCTCGGGGAAAAAAATGGCCATCTGCTGCTGTCCTATGTACTTCACCGATTGATATGGCCTATTCAGAGATGTGCTTCAGTAAAGAACTGACATAATGTGGCTATTTCACATACTGTTGCTTTTCTGTCACATTGCACCAGGCTGGTCATTCTACTCTCACCTCTCTCATTAATAAAGCATTTTCACCCACAACATGCTGCTTGCTGGTTATTGTTATTTTGTTTTGGGCTATAGAGTCTCTTGTGTATAAAAATCCCAGAAAATCAGCAGTTTGTATTTAAACCACGTGTGGCACCATACATCATTCAATAGTTGGATCACATTTCTTCTCAATTTAGATTTTTGATAACAGAACCACTGGACATTATCTGCATTATTGAATATGTGTAACAGTGTATATACAGGGTTATAAGCTAAGTTTGTTTTTAGGATTTAGAAAAATGGAAAATAAAGCTGATTTATAAAATTTACTAGGCATTATGTCACTAATCAAATAAGATAATTTGTGATATCTTGCTTTCATGTTAAATGGGAAAAAAATTAAAATAGTCCTGCATTGTACTGTAACAAATAAATGAGAAATACAATATTATACTGTTCACACAGAGCTCACACTGTATCTTCATGCAAATCACTGTCCTATCTGCTATACAGTAGCTCATGTGCATACATTTGAACTCAATCCAGTTTTATTGCTGACTCTTAAATTCATATTTAGCATCTCCGTACTGTCCAAACCAGACGTTATGCTTTTAGAGTACAGCTTTACTTTACACTTAATGTTATAATGAGTCTCTACAGCATGACCTACCACATTTTAAACAGCAATGAACCAGAGTTTGCGGCTGGTTGTGTAGGTCACTGGCATGGGGCCGTGACCGCAGCCATCAGAAAGGACAGCTGTGTGAAAAGACCAGAACTCTCCACAACTGAAATAGAAATGCCAAGGTGCTCCATGTGCCAGCAGCAGGCCGCCACAAAACACTACAGTAATTCACAAGACACAGTCAGTATAGAGTCATGGCATTTAAAGGGACAGTTTAACCAAACATGAACATTCTGTCATTATTTGCTCACCCTCAAGTTGATCCAAGCTAGTATGAGTTTATTTCTTCTGTTGAGCACAAAAGAAGATACTGTGAAGAATGCTGGTAAACAAAAATACTATGGAAGTCAATGGCTGCTAAACGACTAAAAAAACACTAAAACTACTAAAAACACTATTCCATATCCATGAATATGAAACATGTGATATTTAAAGACAATAAGTTTGCATTGCTGTTCAGAAGATCTGGTTGTTCTTCCCAGTTGACTTTTCTTATTTGGCATCAGCTAAATCGTCACTTCTTCCCCAAGTGTATATGTGCTTTAAGGCTGATGAGACAGATAAGTATGTTAAGTTAGTGTCCTGTGTATATTTACTTTCCAATAAACTGGATGAACCCAGAAACACAAGACCAAAAACAGCTCAACGTCTCCCTCTACTGTTTTCTAGGTGGAATTATATCAAGACGTATTAGGTTCATACTGTTGTTACTTCTATAAGGTACTAGAGTATCACCATAATAATGCATATTTTCATCATACTGTTACCTTTTTATACCTTCATAAACTTGCACATAATGTTTCAAAATTATATAATGCATACTTAATTATCATTATTACAGTAAGTACCCTAATCTACTGTCCCAAGTACTGTATATAAATAAGTGTGGTATTGGGTTTCAGCTTTCAGATCCGAGATTAAATTGTAACACATTCTGAAACGTTTTTAACTTTTTTAATTTATGACATAACATAAAAGAGTATTTAAGATGCACATGGTCACCAATTAAATATGCAAATTCAGGATATTTTTTCTCTCAAATTTGCCTTTTTTCTTTCTTTCTTTTTAGCATTGTGTGGTCAATCCCCAGTAGATGGCAATCTCATCTAATAATGTCACTGCTAACTACGTTGAAAAGCCTTTTGACATTAAACCTGGTGCAATATTTCACATATTTTAAGTCACCAGGTTTGAATATGCACTAGAAACACAGGTCAATAATAAAATATATAAATTAATTTTTTGGTCAATTAATTTGATGATTGAGTCAGGCCTTTGCAAAAAAAATATATATATATAATAACATAAATAACATAATACCTGTTTTATATAAGATATTTTGATGATATATTATGGTGAATTTGCAGAGGGAAAGTGAGGATTGGTGTCTATGTTTATATCATTGCAGAATTGTGCCTGGAAGATTCTGCGAGTGCTTGTGCAATAAGGTTAAAAAAGCAGGAGTAAATAGAGAATGCAATGAATATTCCTGTTGTCATGCATACGTCCTGCAGAGATTATAATGAGATGTATGGTAAATACATGTGAGAAATCTGTGTGTGTGTTCATTCCATCCAGCACTAGTCATTTTATTTCACAGCAGGAAAACACGGAAATCTTCTTGTATATTTGGGAGGGCACATGAACAAGGTGCATCTCATTTATATTTATATGGAGCACGTCCTACCGTGTTCCTCCTGTAAACAACCACGGAAACATCACTGAAGAGTGCTGCTCTGGGAATCGCATGCACTGGTTTCAGGTTCTTGGTAATACTCTTAAGATAAGCTTCCTATCTGGACAAACAAACTTATTGTAGGCTAATGCCAGAGATGATATGCTGAGAGCTGGTTGTCAGACATGAACTAAATAAACCTTTTGAAATTCCCTTTGAAGATTTTTTTTGTAATTATTTTAGAAATTAATATTTTTATTCAGAAAGGACAAATTATTGATCAGATCAAAAGTGACAATCAAGACATTTATAATTTTGCAACATTTTTATTGGAACTATTCATCAACGACTCCTAAAAATATGACTCCTTATGGTTTACACAAAATATCAAGCAGCACAATTGTTTTCCACATTGACAGTATGAAATGTTTCTTGAGCACATTAAAAAGATTTCTGAAGGATCACGTGACACTGAAGATTAAAGTAAAGGCCGCTGAAAATTCAGCTTTGACATCACAGAAATTAAACACATTTAAATTGAAATTGTAAATATTTTACAATATAACTGTTTAATAAAACAGTGTACAGTAACGTGACTCATTTAAAAGGCATTATATACTGATAACACGAAGTTATTAGGATCTACTTTAATTAGTTTCAGAAAGCAAAACAGATCTTATATACAGTACAAAGTCAACATGACAATAAAATCTGTGTATTTACTTTTTCAATTTACAATTTACAATTCATTGGAAAATATTTCAGTTCATAATCTTTCATCAAAATCAGGGATGTCGAAATGGTTCAAGCAATGAAAATGAATGTTTTTTTATTATTTAATTATCAAAAACATGGCACAGCTGATCATACGAACAATATACCTTGATAAACAGACTGCGATGTTCTGACCCAAAGACCCATGAGTACTGGAAATAAATACAAGTGGATGTCCTGTCCACTGATCTACGTCTTCGTTATACAGTTGCCTCAGAGCTGAAACACAAAATACACTGCTATCAAAAGGGTTCCACAAGAATTCTGTGACTGAAACTGTGAATGAAATTTTACAAGATCATCTACCCTTGCCTTGATCACAAACAGACTGAAAGTAAGGCACAACACATAGCAGACAATATAGAGAATACATAACAGCGGCCAACAGTAAGGATTCATGTCTCTTCATTTTTGGGGCATCTCATATTTGGAGCATCAGATTTCTTTAGGACTCAGAAAATGACTTCAAAACATTTCAACAGAGTGTACAGCTGCTAAACTGAACTTTCTGTGTTTTCAAAAAAACTAAAATACATGTTAAAATACTACAATAAAATACATTTACACAATCGATTTAAAGTTAACTTCAGCTGGAATACACAGATTAGTTTTAGAGGTTGTGTTGAATAATATGTCTACTAATATATCAGTCCTATTGGTCATTGTTTTTTTTTAAATGTATATCCTAATGTATGAAGTTTGAAGATTCCTTGTATAGATCATGTATTTTATATAAACATGAAAAGTAAACATGGACAACATTTTTAAAATGAATTCAACATGAACCAAATCGAGAAATCTGTATCATTAGCTAGAAAAAGCTTGCCATTTAATTGTTCATTTTTCCACAATGGAAAAACCCCATTGCCATAGAAAAACAATGCTGGAAACTTGTACAGTACAGTATGTGTATCAATAAGCCATAAGTCTGAAGGTTCTTGAGAAAAGCAGAACAGTTTTTGTTATAATATGTTTATGCTGCAGGAAAACTAGGAGCCAAGAACATAAAAAAACACATAATTAATAAACAACTGTCTTTAAATTAATCACTAAGACACAGAGACACTCTCAACCAATCAGCTTTCACCCATTATGACATCATGGGATTTAGAATTCCTGGCCACACAGAGTCAGTTAAGAAAAATCAAGAATAAAGATACAAGGACTTTAAGTAAAGTGTTTAAAACACCTATATAAGTTCACCCCAGGGGAAACACTTGGAGTTAGGACTAGGGTGTGTCCTGTAAGGTAGTGGTGGGTGGGACACAGGGCGCACTCTAGGTTACCGAAAAACAACAAAAAATAATTTTAGAAAATAAAATAAAAAAATATTTGGAGACTATACTATACTATAATACTATAATGTGACATTTTAAATTAACCAGGCCAAAATATATATATATATATATATATATATATAAAGTGTTTGGAAAAGAAAATCCCAACCAATTTGCTAACAAATGCAAATTTGAAATCAAATAAGAAATAAAATCTATGTGAAAAAATTATTGTACAAAAACGATTTAAAAAACAAAGCAAAACTAGTCCCAAAAACATAATTAAGATAATAACATCAGATAATAACAACTGTCAGTTCAACTCATGGGGAACACTCAGTTAGGACTAGTGTGTGTCTTGTAAGGTCTTGGTGGGTTGGACAATCGGATATCCTAGGTTGCCATAAGGCCGGGACCCAGCAAGCTGACTTCAAAGAAATAGCAGCGACGAAAGCCGATGGTGTTGTTACCTTGCGTCAGCAGCATCTGGACAAAAAGCTGTGCTTGAACACACTTTGCAGACTACAGCCGACTGCAAACTACACGTGCATTCTGCGCCTGCATGAGAGGAGTTAGCTTTTTATATCAACAGCTATAAATAGTATATTTATCATTCAAAAAGAGAAATCGAAACAAAGATATACAAGATAAACGCATATACAGGTGCATCACAATAAATTAGAAAATGGAAAAGTTCATTTATTTTAGTAATTCAACTCAAATTGTGAAACTCGTATATTAAATAATTTAAATGCACACAGACTGAAGTAGTTCATGTCTTTGGTTCCCTATCTGTCGGTCACTACGAGTTATGTCGTGACGACATAGGGGATTTACTTGGAAGCCCCGATCATCTCTGACTAAAGAGAAAATGCCAATGAAATTGGCTAGTGGATTTTGCATACCTGAGCCACTCCCCGTGCACACGGGTATGAAAAGGCGACAGGTGCATCCACTGATTAGATTTTTGCTTCGGAGCCGAGTGGATGAGAAGAGTGCTGATCTCCACAAAGCCTTTCATCTTTGTTTTGTTCCTGGTTGGCGTAACAGTGCGATCAGCGGAGTCCCTCTCATCAGCGATTCCCCTGGGCACTTCAACTAAGAGAGCATATTCTAAAAGAGCAAATCACGGACAATCGCATCTTTTTCAAGATGCCGTTTCGTCCGTGTCCTTCTGGTTGCGGTCGTTTCCTGTCTGCGGATGGCGGACACGATTGTTGTCTTCAGTGTCTGGGCTTCCAACACGCTGAAGATGTGTTTGTGGATGACTCATGCACCTGTTGTGGGCGTATGAGCATGATTTCGTTGTGATCTCGCCTTTCCTTTATGAAAGGATTGGCACCCTCTACCGCCACCCGTGCTGGTCTCTCTGCAAGCAGAGGATCGCCGGCTGGCGCTCTAGGAGATCTGAGGGTTACTGTAAGAGCCTCTCCGCCGGGCACACCCCCACGGACCTCTTACTCCTCAAGCAGTGAACATCCCGTCCGGTTCCTGGGTGATTTCGCTGGTCTGTCCCACGGGGCGCCCAGCATTTAATTCGGTGCGCCATCTATAGATAGGATGTCGATCCCATCTACAGGCCATGCTTGCCCGGGCAGCCGTGAGCATCGGGTCAACAGACCGCCCAGTCCCGAGCCCTCGCGGCTGGACGATTGGTTTCTCAGAGCGGGGCGTGGCTCACTCTTTGGCAGACATCTGCAGAGCTGCGGGCTGGTAGACACCGAACACCTTCACAAGATTCTACAATCTCCGCGTTGAGCCAGTTTCTTCCCGTGTGTTGGGTAAGTAATGGGCGGGAAGAACTGGCCGGTGTCATGCTTGCTGCGCCATTCCCCCTCACCCGGGGATACGAGCGCCTTTTTTCTCCCCCAGTTCAGTTCCCCCGGACGGTGAACCCTGGGGAATCTCACCCCGGCAGTCAGACTGGGCGGAGCAGTCTGACGCCAGGCCTAGTACTGGTGTTAGCTCGCCCGGGTCTCCGGTCAGCCCCTGTACTGGGCTAGGTGTCTGTATGGCCTGATTCCCCTCTGGGTAATCCCATATGTGTATTCTTCCAAGGTAAGGTTTCCCTCGTGGTAAACCCGTGTCTTCTCTTTGACAGAGCTCTCTGTCTGGTTCTGCTGGCAGCACCTCCTCCCTACACCTAGGTAGGATCTGCCCCAGAGCCCAGTCGTATGTAGTACTGCCCCAACCCTGGGTCAGTCCATATCAGTATCTCCACATGTTACCTCCCTTCGGGCAGGATGTGGCCTCCGTAGCGCCCTTCTCCGGAAGGCTTGCTTCCCTGCCGTTACGGCAAGCTGTAACAACAAATTGGAAAGACCTGAAGCCGTCTTTCACTGAAGGTCGAAATCCCTTCCGATTTCCATAGGGAAAGGAACAGCGGCATGGCTATCTCCAGCAGCGATGTACTCAGTGGTCCCGGTGGGCACCAAAGTTAGCGAATTTGCGCTGGGGCGGTAGGAAGGTTGCAACCTCTTGCATGGCATTTGTCTGTCACGCACTCTCTTGTCAACATCTGCATGCCACAAGGTTGTGACGGGGTTCAGCTTGTGGCGCTTTCCATAGGACCCCTATGTCGTCACAACATAACTCGTAGTGACCGACAGATAGAGAACGTCTAGGTTACACACGTAACCCCCGTTCCCTGATGGAGGGAACGGAGACGTTATGTCCCCATGCCACAATCTTGAACCATCGCTGGTTGCCAGGGACTCGTCTCGGCTCCTCAGCGTAAAACCTAATCAGTGGATGCACCTGTCACCTTTTTAAACCCGTGTGCACGGGGAGTGGCTCAGGTATGCAAAATCCACTAGCCAATTTCATTGGCGTTTTCTCTTTAGTCAGAGATGATCGGGGCTTCCAAGTAAATCCCCTATGTCGTCACGACATAACGTCTCCGTTCCCTCCATCAGGGAACGGGGGTTACGTACGTAACCTAGACGTTCTTTTAATTGTGATGATTTTGGCTCACATAAAAAAAAAAAACACCAATTCACTATCTCAACAAATTAGAATATGGTGACATGCCAATCAGTTAATCAACTCAAAACACCTGCAAAGGTTTCCTGAGTCTTCAAAAAGGTCTCCCAGTTTGGTTCACTAGGCAACACAATCATGGGTAAGACTGCTGATCCGACAGTTGTCCAGAAGACAATCATTGACACCCTTCACAAGGAGAGTAAGCCACAAAAATTCATTGCCAAAGAAGCTGACTGTTCACAGAGTGCTGTATCCAAGCTTGCTAACAGAAAGTTGAGTGGAAGGAAAAGGTGTGAAAGAAAAAGATGTACAACCAACCGAGAGAACCGCAGCCTTATGAGGATTGTCAAGCAAGATCGATTCAAGAATTTGTATGAACTTCACAAGGAATGAACTGAGGCTGGGGTCAAGGCATCAAGAGCCACCACACAGATGTGTCAAGGAATTTGGCTACAGTTGTCGTCAGAGGCGTCTCACCTGGGCTAAGGAGAAGAAGAACTGGACTGTTGCCCAGTAGTCCAAAGTCCTCTTTTCAGGTGAGAGTAAGTTTTGGATTTCATTTGGAAACCAAGGTCCTAGAGTCTGGAGGAAGGGTGGAGAAGCTCATAGCCCAAGTTGCTTGAAGTCCAGTGTTAAGTTTCCACAGTCTAATGATTTGGGTTGCAATGTCATCTGCTGGTGTTGGTCCATTGTGTTTTTTGAAAACCAACGTCACAGTACCCGTTTACCAAAAAACTTCTGCTGACCAGCTTTTTAAAGATGCTGATTTCATTTTCGAGCAGGATTTGGTAAATGCCCACACTGCCAAAAGCACCAAAAGTTGGTTAAATGACCATGGTGTTGCTGTGCTTGACTGGCCAGCAAACTCACCAGACCTGAACCCCATAGAGAATCTTTTTATTTACTCACCCTCAGGCCATCTAAGATGTAGATGAGTTTCTTTCTTCACTACAACAGTAAAGTTTAACTGAAACCATGATCCTGGTGATTCATAAAATACTGAAGTAATGGGAAAAGCACGATCATCCCTACAGTCATCAAGAATAAGCAACAGAAAGAAACTAATATTTTGATGGACAATACAAATGTAAATATTTAGCTAAAACCAAGCCACCTGCTGCACACTCTTTGTCCTCCTCTATAAACAACGGTGTCACTTCCGCACATTTGTCATATGAAAGGAATTTTATGTATTAATTTAAAAGTTTTTTTTTTTTTTCTGTGGCTATTACACAGGTAATAGCGTTGTATTTATAACATCAAAAAAACTAAAATAAAACAAATGTAGGCTACTTGTTATCCCGCTATTTACACAGCTCCAACATCTGGTTATTGATTTGAATTAAATGTATTTTAAATTACCAGTAGGTTTTCTTAAGGCTCCACAGACAATAAACTAGCCTACATTGTATAAAAACTCTTTCTAGCATTCTGCATAAATAAATACAAATCACGTTTAATTCTATTACCTGATTGTTTGGTTGTTTATGTTTTTTACTCTAAACTAATGTAATGTTTGTTTGGTCAGTTGGTTTATGTATTTATTTATTTATCTTCATGAAGTCTGTACCTCTCATGATGTCTAATAATGTCTTCAGCCTCCATGAGGACTGGAGTGGTACTGTATGAAGTCTGTGGTAGTGCAAAGGACATATAGGACAAAGATTACCATCTGCTGGTGATACAGTATAATTATTGTGTGACTTGATTTCATTACCAGAATGGAGCATATTTTCCACAAAACGTTCTACAGACTTTCATCACATTATGTCACATCAACTGCTTTTGATTCAGCATCAAAGCCATCCAGCACAAGTGGCTTCCTCTTAGAGACACGAATTGGACTGGTTCAAGGAAACTCTGGGAAAGCTCAATCTGATTTCATGACACTATCTCAGTGTTTCATTCCCATACAGACATTGATTTTGGCATGAAATGCTGGTTCTTTAAACCTATGAAGTTCTCCCAATGCACATGGATATCTTAAAGGTGCATATGAATACATAAAAGGAACAAAAATTAAACTTTTGTAAAAGTACCCCCAGTGTGTGTGTGTGTGTGTGTTGCTGTGTATTCATTCATTTCAAATTCTCTGTTTCTGTCTCTCGCTAAAACCAATGAAAAAGTAAATGAGAGTTTGAAGATTAATAAATGAAGTATGTTAATGATATTCATAATCCTTAAAGTGCATAAAACAGTAACATTAGAGTTAGTAGCTCTCCATTTTAGCTTTGAAATCCTAATTTCACTTGAACAAATTTCACAACCTGGCCCACAACTAAGTCATCCGGTTCCTGCTATCATTCAAGATCTGATGTCCACGGTGTTGGACATTAAAATAAAAAGAATCCTGTGTTCAACAACTCTAAATGATTACCAAATTAATTTTAAATATCAATCACTTGATACTAAGATTACAAGATCGCAATTATGAAGAAATCACATCAACACAAGGGGTTCAAACTGTTATAGAAGCAGAGCTCACACAGAGGGTAAGTACAAAAACAGGTGTTTATTTGAACAGCAGAGTAAAGCAAAGAGGAGTAGAACTTCAGAGTAGATCTAACTGTAGAGATGGGATGATAATGGTGATGTATCTTTGCCAGGAACCCGTGGAATGGAGAGTAGCTCACACCTTGTGAGGAGACAGGAATACTGCTGGAGATTGTTGGAGGGAACAGGACGACGGAGACAGGGAGACACACTGCTGGAGACAAGACAGGAGGTTAATAATATCAGGTAGGGAACAGGTAAGTAGCTTGGAGAGTTTGGAATGAGTCCACTTCGTTGGAACGAGATCAGACATCTGACTGTGGTGAGGTGTGAGCTTATAAGGTGTGTGGTGATGAGGTGATGATAGAGAGCAGGTGTGTTCCGTTAGTATTCAGGTGAGGGAGTGCATTGTGATTGGCTGATGTGGGAGCCTGGCCGATCTGTGACACAAACAGATGCCATACATTTATTATTTTTCTTGTTGAAAAGAGACAGCCCACTTGGTTGCATCCTAAGAACAGACTCTGAGTAGTATCTTACAAACTCTGATTTTTACATCTGAGAACCTTTTTTTATAACCATGCACCAACATCTGTGAGGATCTCCAAACAGAGCCCTTGCTATCTGTCAAACAGATGTGAGAAAATTCATGCTGCTCTAGCCACCATAAACCCCTAAAACAGAGTCCTGTCATTTCAACAGTCCTCCTCACACTTTCATCAAGAAGATGTGATTAGCTGCGGAGACGATATAAATGTCATGTAAACCCTAACCATCTCCACATGTACATTAAACATTAAATATATTCTAAATTGCTGTAATTACACCAGCTAGCAGCCCTGTGGTGTGTGGAAAGACAAAATACCGTGTGTATCGCATCCAAGAAGTCAAGGCTTTGTTTATTAGTTGTTATCCCTCATGTTAACTGCACCATTCGAATGCCAAAAAGTATCTGTCTCCACTGTCAGTTGTATCCACCTTATTTTGCGATGTGGAAGTCACCTATTTTCTTTGAATGTGCAAAGCTTTTGATTCATTAGCGACTATAGGTAAATAACTAGAAGAATAACAATGTGCAATATGGCACTACAGTGTGTTTATGATTATGGTT
Source organism: Gymnocypris eckloni scoliostomus (assembly GCA_027564155.1). Lineage (NCBI taxonomy): Eukaryota > Metazoa > Chordata > Actinopteri > Cypriniformes > Cyprinidae > Gymnocypris > Gymnocypris eckloni. The sequence goes on along the minus strand of CM050436.1, from coordinate 11,830,970 downwards.
ATAACATTAGATGTAAATGGAGACAGGAGCCAGATCTAACTACAGCAGGGTTTTTTTTACATTAAGATTCAATCCAACATTCCAAATACAGGAACATGGGAAAAATCAAGATTGCTGAGGCCACCTAGTGGTCCTGAACCCATGATTGAAAGCCCACCATCTTAGTGGAATCAGGTTCAAACACGAGGCATTATCCAGTTATCTCTCTCCCTTCATTCTGTGTGTTTCCGAATGCTCTGTGATTTTAACCAAAGGTACATATAGCCAAGGGGAGCTTGGAAAGATTTTAATTTGGTATTGTTATGAATTGGCTTGCAAAAGATTGCAATGTAGCAATATATCAGTAACAATTTACAATAATGCTCCATTTGTTATTACTTTAATACATTAGTCAACATGAAATCTAAAACAAAAAAATAGTTCTAAATATATTAATCTTAGTTAATGTTAGTTTAAACACTAATAATCGTTCAAATCAAAAGTTGTGTCAATATATACTTAATGGACTTGAGCTAACAATGACTAAGAACAGCTGTGTTTTTAAACAACATTAAATATTGTATAGGCCTATGTATTGCTGTTAGTTAATGTTAATTAATATGGTGGCCGAGAAAGCTCAACACGCTGCAACTTCAGAAAACACATGCAAATAGAAATAGCAGCAGCAAATCAAGAAAACATCTTCATCAATTTGACAGCCGGTGCTACAAAAGCTCACAACACAACCAAATAAAGAAATATATTTTCAGCGCATTTCTTTGTTTGGTTGTGTTGTGAGTATTTGCAGTGTGTTTCTTTATTTGTTTCTGTTGTGAGCATTTGCAGCGCGTGTGTTGTTCAATTTATGAAGTTGTTTTCTTAATTGCCAGGTGGTTTTTTTTCTATTTGCAGCGCATTGAGCTCTCTTGGCCACCGTAAATGAATGCATCAACAAACCTTTACTAAAAGGACTTTATTGTAAAATGTTAGGAAACTGCTATAATTCATGGTTGTTGTTGTTTTTTTTTTTTTTTACGGCATTGATTGTTGTTAATTTAATTGGCATTGTAACATTTGATAACAATAACATTGATAATGCAAATTATATCAAGTGTAATACGAGTTAGAAGATAAAATAGATTTAAAAGTATATTTTTGTCCACATTAAAAGTCATTGGGTCCAAAACAGCTTTGAACAAATAAACACTGAGACATTTTATAAAATATATTATTTTGTGTGCCACAGGTAAAATAAAGTCATACAGGTTTGAAACGACAAACAGGTGAGTAAATGGGTGAACTATCCCTTTAACACCTAGCTCTGAGCTTGGAGAGCCGGTTTGGCATTGCACAAGGGATGTTTACAGTCCGTCCTGTTGCTTTAGCTGCAGACCACAACTAGCTGTGGAGAGCACCAGATGCAGGATGTTACTCTGCAGCCTTGGTCACCCTCCATTTCACCAAGGGTTTTATTTTTTTCCTCCCAACTCCCAGGAATTCAAACGTGAGTTTTGATAGTGTCCATAGATGAATTTACAAGCTTTCTTCCAAGCAGTATTTGGCAAGCTTTATGTAAAGCTTTAAGCTCGATTATGATGAACAGCTGGATTTTTCTCATGTAGCATGGAAAGTGGGGACAGTATTTAAGAGGCAGGCCGAGGACGGCAGAGGCCAGTCTGAACTTAGCCACCTCAGATGAGAGGAAGGAGGCGCAGGGAGAGGGGGAGGAGGGACGCTTGTCGAATGAACAGATTTGTTGTGGGTTCCTCAGACAGAGGGAACGGCAAAGAGAGAGAGAGGCAAAGGGAAAAAGCACACAAAGAATAAAAAAATGCTATCTGTGATGGTTCCTGGTAGACATGAAAGAAAACAAGCTGGAGCCAAGTTTTCATCAGCAGGTTGTCCGCCATGTGTCCGCAAGCCAAAGACAAACTGTATCTTTCTTTTGATCCGCTGTCAGCCAAAAACTCACCTGATGTTTAGCTGGAAGAGTTTTGAGGGCAAAAAAAGTTGCTGAAAGCTCACATACTCCCATAATTAATCATCTGTTCTCCACACCTTCCAAGTAAAAGTTGTATTTCATAAGAAAATGCCATTTTAAAAAAAGAGTTTGGAAGTTTTGCATTATTATGAGAATAATTGAGATAGAAATTTTGTGACAAATTTGGGTTGCTCTAAAATAAAACAATGTCCAATTTTGTTGGATAAAAAAGAGTCCACAATGAATGTTGTAATTCACACAGGTAGGGTATTTTTCTTGCAGCTGCAGTTTTGGGTCTGATGAGCCTCTTGTTTAAGGACATGAAACAATAATTTCCACTTGAGCTGGACTTTGTATGGATTTTACAAATGCGCACTATTCGTCATTTTGACCTGAGAGCTTAAATCAAAACAGGGCTGTATTGTACAAGCGTAATGAGGCATATGAAGCAATGAGGCAAATGAAAAAGGCAGAACAGAAATATACTCGATAGAACCTATGATTAATTATGAATTATATAGTTAAATATAATGGAACGGAATTAATTCAATGTCAAACCCTGTTGACAACTAATTTAACTTCCTTGATGTAACATTTCCAAATTAAACAGGATTTGATTCAATCCATCCTAACTCCTATGTAGTTTAATTAGACTCATTACAACCCCAATTAAGGAAATGTTGGGACATTTTTTTTATTTGAATAAAATGAAAACTAAAAGACTTTCAAATCACATGAGCCCATATTTTATTCACAATAGAACATAGATAACATAACAAATGTTTTTTACACTTTTATCCACTAAATGAGCTCATTTCAAATTTTATTTTGAAAAAATTCAGCTGGGAGAACATCTAGCAACTAATTAAGTGAATTGACATCAGGTCTGTAACATAAAAGGGAAGTCTTAGAGAGACAGAGTCTCTCAGAAGTAAAAATGGGCAGAGGTTCTCCAATCTGTGAAAGAGTGCGTAAAAAGATTGTGGAATACTTTAAAAACAACGTTCCTAAACGTCAAATTGAACATGCTTTGCAAATCTCATCATCTACAGTGCATAACATCATCAAAAGTTTCAGAGAAACTGGAGAAATCTAAAGAGGAGTTATTGTTATATGTCATCAGCGTTCAGTTCAAAAGCCAGCATCTCTGACAGTATGGGGGTGCATAAGTGCATACGGTATGGGCAGCTTGCATGTTTTGGAAGGCACTATGAATGCTGAAAGGTATATAAAGTTTGTAGAGCAACATATGCTCCCCTCCAGATGACATGTATTTCAGCAGACAATGCAAAACCACATACTGCAGCTATTACAACAGCATAGCTTCGTAGTAGAGGAGTCTGGGTGCTGAATTGGCCTGCCTGCAATCCAGATATTTCACCTATACAATTTTGCGCATCATTAAATGAACAAAGGAAAAGTAATGCATTACTTTTTTAATTTACAAGAAAATATCTAAGTTACTTTTTCAAAAAAGTTACTTTTTTTCCATTTATTGACTGACAGTGCGCTGTGTGAACATGGTCTTACAGTAGTTCTAATCTAGACTAAATGTGAATGTGTATTAACTCATCTCACTCGCAAAAAACAGATTCAGTATTCATCAAAATGAATTAAAACAGTGAAATGCAAACTCAGAATATGACGCAAGCCTGCAATAATTAAATATGTTAAACAACACAAATATGTCTAATCCCATTTTATTAACCAATGTGTTTGCTGCTGACCTTTGATGATCCAGTTCAACCATACAATAAGCAAAAATGACTTTACATTAACAATTGTGCTTGATCGCTTTTTTCGAAGAGTGTTGAATCTTCTCCTGTGTTCTGCTGTACAGACGTGATTTACTCTTCCTTCAGCCTGAAGTTTATTTTTTAAACTTTTTGGTGTGAAAGGGCTTTTATATTTGCTATAAATAGAACTTCTTATGTTAAAAACAAACAATCAAGCCCTGCTCATATTTAAAAAAGTAGCGCGATAGTAACGCAAAAGTAACGTAACGCATTACTTTCCATAAAAAGTGACTAAGTAACGTAACTAGTTACTTTTTTAGATAGTAACGCAATACTGTAATGCATTACTTTTAAAAGTAACTTTCCCCAACACTGGGAAAGAATGGGACCAAATTTCAACACCAAAATTCCAGAAACTCATAACCTCGATGCCCAGATGAGGAGATGCTAGACCAGTGGTCGGCAACAGGTAGCCCGCCAAAACTGGCCCTCCAGCATTAATATCTGGTCCACGCCCGCAGCCAGATTATTTAGATTGCGGCTAGTGCTGAAATAAATCTGTCATGACAGCAACAGATACTCACAATCAGAGTATGGGAGCGGAGTGGAGCGGTGTGATTTTGACTGGAGCGAGGAGCGGATATTTTTTAAGTCGGAGGGTCGTGGTTTTCACTTGCTCCAAGAGCGCTCCACCACCATCACAAGTACAATTCATGCCAACGACCCGTAATATAACTGATTATTTAGCAAGAATTCACATGTTAATATTTAGCTAGCTTGATAGAGAAGGGTCACTCAAATCACAAAGAACATGAAGGCTATATGATGACGGAAATGGACATGAGTGGTAAGTTATAGTTCTCAAGGAATTTGTTTGCTTCTAGTCTAGATACTGAATATTTTCAGCTGAAAGCATGATTTTAAATCTAAAACAAGTAGGCTACTACAACACTTGTTCAGATGCAGTCGCGCTCTCAATAATGCATTCAAACAAATGTAATCTTACAGTGCTACTTCATCTATATCCGATTTCGAATGAGCAGAAATCTGCAAGAAATGCATCGATCTGTAGGTAAAATAACTGATGAAAATTTGCTATGCAAAAATGTTATTAGCTTGTCATTTGGACGTGGTACGAAAAAAAGTTTGCATACTAGTGTTCCAATAAGTCACTTTGAAATTCTCCTGTTATTTTATTACATTTTTTAATATACGTGATGAACAGGACTGTGATATTTCAAACATACTGAAATACTTTAGACGCGGAGCTGTGTTTCTGATATCAGTGAGTGAGAAGCGGAGCGGAAATGGTGAACCCGGAGTGGAGTGATTATTAAATGCTCGGAGCGCAGAGGGGAAATTGTTGGTGCTCCACTCAGCTCACATACTCTGCCGAACACCACCACAGAAATTTAGCTTTTTGTTAATGGCTGTCGCAGGATTTTACACAGAGTAACAGCTCACTACCAGTTACAAAAGACACTGTAATAGTCTGTCAGGCAATTCTAGTTGAATTTTTCATCAATTAATTACTTAAATAATCCTTTGAATATGTTCTGGCCCACCATCTAGTGGCGAATTTTCTTTTGGCCCGATGCCAAACTTACTTGCCAACCCCTGTGCTACACCATGGTAAACCTGCCCCCGTCCCAACTATTTTGAGACCTTTAGCAGGCATCGAATTTGAAATGAGCTCATTTTGTTTAAACATTGATGTTATCTATGTTCTATTGTGAATAAAATATTGGCTCATGTGATTTGAAAGTCTTTTAGTTTTAATTTGATTCAAATAAAAAAAAAGTCCCAGCATTTCCGGAATTCGGGTTTTATAAATACAAAAATTTGACAATAATATTTCACAATCTGTTATGTTGCAGCATCATGCTAGTGCTTTAAGTTATTACTTAAGTGCTTTTTCACATCTGTCAATGCCCCAAACCAAATAACAACAAAGCAAACAATATGTTTCTGATAACTTTTTTTTAAATGACATTATATTTAGGATAAATATATTATTTGACCATACTACTAAAATAGAATATATCATAATATTGAATTCTAAAATAGGGATCAGAGTTTCAGGACAGAAGCAGACAAAAACCATTTCTGTTTGCTACACAGTTGGAGAGAATCAGAAGACATGTTTGGCTATTTTCCACATCAGTTCCATCAGATTGACATTAGCGGGAAAGGAAAGTCTTTTGAGAGGAAGTGCATTATTACATTTTGATTAAAGGTTTTTAAGACTAGCAATGTTTTATTTAAAACAATATGAATGAATCAATAAAAAGCCAATGAATTGTGCACAATAAAACCAGTATAATAGTCAGTAAAGGTCAATTTTTGATGCCTGACGTAGCCAGCCCATTCAGTATTACTGTACACCCACTTTATCCTTCCTGTGAAACACTACCTTTTTAATGTTTTGCCATATTTTCTGCACAGCTACCACATACCATAAGGTTTAGAAAAGGTTACGATGACCTGTTATTCTTTGTATGCCATTGGCAGGAATCTGCCTCTTCTCACAGCTGGAAGTTTGTAGAAGAACTGCTGTGTCTGTCAAATAGATCAAAACATTTATGGCATCATATTTCCCTGTTAAATCTGCATACTTCTCCCAAATCTGTTGAATTTGGTAGCGGTGAGAGTCTGTCTGCCTGCTCGCCCCACCCTCTCCCAAGTGAGTGCACGAGGCGGAGCCTGTAGCTTTCACAGAGTTCATCGGTTTCATCCGCTCCATTGCAGACCCGAGGGCCCCTCTTGGAAGATCATGTACATATCGTTTATGTAGACAGGTTCCCGGCTGGGCCAACGTCAACGTTTTCTTATCAAGATAGAATTGTAACCACTTTTCATATCAAGGAAGTGGTCTTAAAATTATAATTCTGAAGTGAAACTTCAAAAGAGTAGAGATGAGAAAGAGTTCCTTGGAAGATCACATAAATACTATCAGCTCTGTCTGTTTCTGTGTAAAGAGAGAGAGATGAGAGAAAACAAGTGAAGGGGACAGGTGGACAAAGAAAGAAGGAGGGAATATGGAACTGACTAAGATTTCTTATTAACACATATGAAGAAAAACAAACTGGTAAAATCAAAATGGTTTTCAGCTTTATTCAACAATACAAAATATGTCAGCAAGCAGTCTGATTAAAAAGTATAAATACAACAATAATTTTACAAATCAGCACGGTTGATGGTATTGTTTATACTTCTATAAACACATATACTTCAAATAATTATTATGTTTCTGATTGTATTTGTTTTTGCTTGCAAGCCGAAGGCCAAAATCCTTTCAACCCTCGACCTGCACTGATGACATCTCTTTCAACAACTAGTCTTGATCCAAAAATATCTGTTGCTGATGGGTGTTATTTGAAAAGTTTCAAAGGTTTGGGGTCGGTAAGATCTTTGAATGATCTTGAAGGTCTTTGTGCTAACAAAGGCTGCATTTATTTGATTTTAAAAAAAGAACACTGAAATACCCCAGTCTTTAGTGTCACATGATCCTTCAGAAACCATTGTTCAGTTGGTGCCTCGAAACATTTCTTGTTAATATCAGTTTATAAAAAGGCTGCTTAATATTTTTGTGGATACATTTCCCTCAGGATTATTTTATGAATAGAATATTGAAACGAACAGCATTTATTTAAAAATGAAATCTGTGACAGCATAATTTAATTTACTGTCACTTTTGATCAATTTAATGCTCCCTTGCTGAATAAAAGTATTAATTTCTTAAAATATTACTGACCCTAAACTTTTAAACAGTGTTGCAGCTTTGCAGTAAGGCACAAAATTACAAGTTTAAATAACACATTTTATATATATATATATATATAAAGATTTGTATAAAAAGGCAATGTACAGCTTGTTTCAAATGATACATAAAGTGTTACTGAAATACAGTTGCCATTTATGTACTGTATATGATGTGTTAACAGGTGCAAACACACACACTTAACATTATGCTCATTAAATCTAGCACCAAAATTTGTTTAGCACATTTGAGAGAGAAAAAAACAGGTGTGCAAAGACATTAAACACAGTAAGATATGCAGTCTATGACAAAATTTAAAATAATATTTTACAGAACAGAATTTAACAGAAAATAGATTTTCAATAAATGAAGTCCAAGCTGATTCTATGGGAAAAGGGGATAATTAGCTCTTTATATCCCCTCCTCCATGACCAGATTACTGCAGAGTACTGCCTGGTAGATTCTCTAAGTGCTTGTGTGATGTAGTTCAAAGAGTGAAGTTTACACAATGCAATAGTGTGCCACTGTTATGCATGCATTGTAGAGATTATATTGCTGAAATCTGAATAAAATGTATGTACATATGATAAAAATTGCCATAAATGACAGCTTTCTAAATAAAAACAAACACAAAAAACACATTATAAGGTGCACTTACATATCAAACATGTTTCCATGTCAATTCGCCTCAACATTTCATGAGGGTACAGCATAATTAGCCATCGCACTAAATGCTCTTTCTGGGGTTGCAAAATGCAGAGTTTTTTCTAAATGATTTCTAATCAACATTCCACGATTTCTAAGCCCCAAGAACACGTTTGTAGGCTTTAAGCATGTGGAAACCTTCCAAAAAAGAAGACCCAAAGCAAAGCATTACCAAGAATACAAGCGAGTGTATCAAAAACCAGCGAAATACTGTTGTGTCTCAGCTCAGTTCAAGAAGAGCTAGCTTAACATCTGAACTGAAGCACCGAAAGTCAACCTCCAGGGTTAATAGACATGACATCGCACAAAACAGGCTGCATGAACTAAAGTGAATTGATTGCATTGATTTAAATGGATAGTTCACCCAAAATTATTTACACACCCTCATGAGGTTCCAAACCTGCATGAACATAAAAGAACATACTTTGAAGAATTTTGGTAACCAAACAGTTATTTTTCCTATTGACTTCTATTGTATTTTTAGTCCATGCAATTGAAGTCAATGGAAACCAAAACGGTTTCGTTACCAAAATATCTCATTTTGTGTTCTGCGAAAAATAAAGAAAATAAAGTCACAAGTTTGGAATGACATGAAGAAGAGTAAATGACAGACTTTCTTCTGTGGGACACAAAGATATATAGCAGAATGTTTTAGCAGTTTCTGAGTGTACAATTAAAATCAATGTATTCCAAAACTTTCAAACTCCAAAAAGGAGGTGTAAAAAAATATTCCATACGACTAATCTTACTTTAAAATCACAATATCATCTGTATTTTATTTTTTTTTTTTTTATGGGCGTTTTCTGGCTTTATTGGGACAGGACAGTAGAGAGCTGACAGGAAATTATTGGGTGGAGAGAGAGGGGCGGGATCGGCAAAGGACCTTGTGACGGGAATCGGACTCAGGTCGCGGTGCACACAGTTATGCTGCATGTTGACGCACAAGGCTATTGGCGCCAACATCGTCTGTTTATTCCAAGTGCAGGCTCGTCTGCCACTTTAAATTCGAGCTCGTTATAGCAGGATGGATTCTGATTGGGTGTCAATATTTGTATCTTTCATCAGTTAGGAAAAAATAGTTCTGAAAGTGATTCCAACGATATCGTTTCTCTGTGCCTCTATCTTTATAACTGTGGTGTGGACTCTGCTATTCTTAAATATGGAGAACAACTTTAAGAACTATACCTTTTTTTGGTTATCGTCCTTGTTGTGAAAGGGCCTTTACAGTTGAATTATGGAAGCACCAATCATGTCTTGACAGATCACAGTAGAGTCCCTCTCAGGAAATAAACCATTGGGTTTATACACAAAACAATATAATACATGGTATAAACATTGAAAAATAAGTTATGTACATATCTTTAAAAAATGCTGCCTTGCAAACCATGGTCCTATATGGTCCATATATAAAAATATAAATAGAAAAAAACAGGCTGTTACAGGAATGTTGTGCAAATTCCCACGAGGGACAGTGTCTCTGTGATGGGGCATGTGCATTCTGTCTGTCTGTGTTTATTTAAACCAGTGCAGGTAATTGGAGTTCACAGCAGGAAAGCACATGTTGTTACTGCATGATCCTCCATAGCTTGGAGGGCACATGGAGCAAGGGACACCTACTTTATAAGGGGCCTCACCAATCCAGTTCCCCCTGTAAACAACAATAGTAACAACACTGTCAATGACACACCAATGGACAAAATGAACCATACAGTTTTTCATAGTTGAAACAGTGCGGTATGAGGTGTTTGCTAGTTTGAAACGACCCTTGACATTTACAATTCCATTTCTAACTGCGTTTCTATATTGAGAGGACAAGCTTTAAATATATCTGGATCTACTTTAACTAGCAAGTCGAGTCTTAACTAAAGTTTATAAATAACGTGCTCTGCGGTAGCCTAAGAATTCTCTCAAGTGTGCCGCCTCAGAAGACTGAAAAGAGGAGGTCACATGTCAGTCACAAGTCATCAGCCACACAAGATTATGGTGCTTTGATTCTGGAATTAGAGGCAGAATTCCACTAAAATCCCACATGCGGCAGGAATGCAAGAGGTCGTCTAAGTCTTTGAACCAAAAGGCCCCATGGATGTCCATGTCAAAAATATTTTTTCACAGAGACGTGTCAGGTTGCTAGCTTAGCCTAATTATGTTACTGAAGAGTTTAACTCTTGGGTTTAGCTTAGGTAAAGCACAAGAAAACATACTTACTTTGGAGAATAGTTGCACACCAAGTATGTTGCCTTCTTCCATACAGAGCCCCAAACATTCATATTATGGCATGTGTTGATGGCACATCCTACTTTATTTGAGGTTGCCCACACCAACTGGTAAAAACAAGCAACGGTCAAATTTGAATGATATTTACCACCTTTCAAATAGTATCTTATGCTCACATAAAAATACAATAAAAACAGGAATATTTTGAAAAATTATTTAAAAAATAAATGTATTCATGTGATGCAAAGCTGAATTCTCAACAGCATTTACTCCAGTTTTCAGTGTATCATGGTCCTTCAGAAATCATTCTAACATACTGATTTGGTGAAATATTTCTAATCATTATCAATGTTGAAAACAATTGCGGTGATTAATATTTTTGTGAGATTGGATTGATTTTTCCAGAATTCTTTGATGACTAGAAAATGTCAAAAGAACAGCATTTCTTTGAAACATATCTTTTCAAATGTCTTTACTGTCATGATATGCTTCTTTGCTGAATAATAGGATTCATTAAAAAAGAAGCCACACACATAAAATAAATATATAACTGAACCCAAACCTTTGAACAGTTGTGTACCTGAAGAAATTAATTATACAAACATTATCATAATCAACTCACTTGTGTATAATGAGTGCACATAGGCCCGTGGCACTTAAGGGGACATCTGGGATTGCAGTCTCGAGGATAGGGAAAAGAATAGTCCTTCACTTCATCATACCAGGGCTTCACCAGCTGCAAAATGGACCTGTATCTGTAAACAATCCAAACATAGCACCAAATCTCATTATGGTGCGATGAAATGCCTTCCTTGCTCTTTCAGGCCCAAAAGTATATTGGTATAGTGGACAATAACCATAGGAAAATAACCATAAACTGGGAATGATGGTGAAGATGCATACCTTCCTGTTCGGACTGAAAGGTTCTGACCAAGAAATCTAAGAAGATTGCGAGGACCGTGCTCCCAAATACACGTGGACGCCCACTGTTCAGCAGTCTTTGCAAGAGTGTCATCCCAGATCTGAGACATGTAATAAAATGTTATTAGTCCACTAAAATAAAGTCATTATTCATTTTAATGATGGGTTTCTTAAAATTCCCACCAACAGAACTGAGATTATGTTCAGGAAGGAAGATCAAAAAGCAAAGTTGCCCCAAACAAGAACACTGATTTTATTGATTCTAAAAATTGATTAAAAAGTATAAATTTTATGCTGAAAAGTTTGGTTGTTTGCAACACAGTAGATCATTCAATAAGCTTTACCCATTTAATCTTAGTAAAATCTGAGAATTATTAAAGAAAATCTAACATTTGGATCTATTGAAACATATCTGGTACAGCATTCCCCATGACTGTGCACTTTTGGAAGGGTTTCAGTGCTTAGCTTTCGTTTTAGCACATTGATCTATGCTGCAGAGGATCTACTCTGGAGGTCCGAGCCAATTAAATCTGCTCAACAGCTGCTGGTGCCAAATGGACACGGAGAAGTATGTCATTTCTGCATCCTGTGATGAGCTGTTACATGTGCAATGCTCACGTGTCCAACTAAAACAGCAGTAATGCGCTTTCCAGGCAAAGTGCCAGGTAATTATACGATTAAATGAATAAAACACCTGAACCCAGTGAACTGCTGTGAGGGTGTAGAGCAAAAGTTCAAACAAGCAGAAATGTTTTCTAAAGTCCAAACGGTTCCTGGTTGTATCATAGGCTTCTTATTTAATAAAATTGTAATTGTAAGTGACTTACCATATATTCCATGTTTGAGGCTGGGGGGAAAACTTTCCCTCTGACTTTATTATGGTAATCAAGTATCGCAAGCATATCGTTCTGGGAAATAGAACGTTTCCGTCTGGACTTGGGAAGGTTTGCGGCCTCGCTGAGATATTTTGGAGGCGCAGAGCCAATATCAGTGAAATTGGTTGCTGGAAGAGATGAAGAGGCAGTGGGACTGAAGGCTGCCAGTGCACTTGCTCCACATGATATACACAAGAGCAGAATGTCGATAGCCAAGCGGTTTTCATTCATGATTGATGGCTGGGATGTATCGAGAGGTTTCTATTCCTTTTGCACAATCTGCATGTGAAACATAAACGATTACCATTCATTAGAGAAATGCAATAAACTGAATTAAGTCATTTGACCCTTCCTGTACCATAGAGCCAACACTATAAACACGTCTTTATCATTATTGCATCGTTGCTTTCATTTTTTTCTCAGAATAATTTATACAATTTCAACTCAATTGTATGAGTTCTCAGCACTAATTTTCTACATCATTAATTAAATTCATAGTAACTGAAACTTATGAATGCAGGTTTTTACTTTGACATCACTTTTTAAAATATCACTATCTTCAAAATTAGCCACCAGTGTGATAAAAAAATTACACACACTTTTAAATAATTTAAAAAGTTGACTGAAAAATACATTTAAACTTGTACTGATTTTTGCTAAAGTATTTAGCATATATTTGACATTTATATAAATAAAAACGGTTTTCCTTAAAATAAATAGAAACATGAAATTCAACAAGTCATTCAGTATTCATCTCTACACACATTTGCCTCTACAACCCACACATCAATTTATCAACATATAATCTAAGCAGCTATATAAAAAAAAATTGCTCGTGCACAGAAAATGTCCCTACCTTCTCGGAGATGCTAGAGCAGCTGTTGGATATAAACACGTCTCCTTATTGCCTGAGCCTGTCCAGCAGCAGCAGCAGCTTTAATACTCTGTGAACTCGAGAGCTCTTTCTCTCTCCCTCTCCCTGCTGAGAAGCGCTGCGGGTTTATATACGGCTGAGGAACCGGTTCAGGAAGTGTTCCGGCTTTGAAGGTGCGCGGGGATCCGCCCCATCTGTCACCTGAAGCGTGACATCATCTGAGACGTAATATTGCGTTTCTTTAATCCATTTCCTGGCAGATCCAAGCAGGCTTAATCAAAACATCTGCTTTTAGTTTGCACAGCTGGCGTGGGTAGAAAATAAAACATAAGATAAGCAAGTGAATAATCCTGTGACCCCGAAATGCAGCTTAGTCCATTGCAATGGATAATAAAGAGGCTACAAATTAACAAATATATGAGTATTAATAAACCAGGGAGTGTTGTAACTGATTTTGTTTAAATACCTGTAACTGTTTTTAGTGCAGGGTGTCTCGGATATTAATATAATGGTCCGATATATTTACTTAAAATTTAAGTATTTTAGAATTCTACAATTTATCATTCAACTGTGTAAATTATTAGTACAAAAACCACACAGAGTGCTGTTGTCACTCTCAACCTACCACCCTTGCAAACTGTATGTATGTATGATGCATTTATATAGCACTTTATTGTGTATTGCTGTACACTCAAACCGCTTTACAATCACGTGGGGGGTCTTTCCTCAACCACCACCAGTGTAAACTGGTTGTACAATTAAAACACTGATGTAGCCTACTGTTTTAAAGTGAGCAAACAAAAGATGGCCCTCTTTTGTGTGGTTAACTAGGACTTTATTAAGTCACAGATTCACAGACCTACTGGAATAACTAGAAGGCAGTGCGTGATATACAACACTTTAATAAACAAGAATTTAAAACAGAGTAATTTACATTTTAGACACATTTATTGCCAGTTACTTTGTTTTTTCACCAACAAAAATTGTTCCAAAGTAGCGCTGTTCATTCTGGATCGATTCAGTGTTGAGTTAATGATTTAATGATCACTTGTTTCCTTCCTAAATGATTCAGTGTTTTTTAACAAATAGTTTGAGTGAATTATTCAATGACTCATTTTTATCACTTGTTTTATGACTGCACTATTCAGTGTTTTTGAACTTACTGCTTGAGTGAATTATTCAATGATTCATTTTCATCACTTGTTTCGTTTTTGTATGGTTCAGGTAATCCTTCAATAGCCGTTTATAATACTTGTTTTCCTGGAGTGTTTTATCACAAATCGAACAAGTGAATAAGCTTGTTAGAGATGAGCAAAATCTGAGCAAAACTAATCACCTTGAGAAGCATGCAGGTTAGAAATCTGTACGAGTGTCGTCCGACTTATTCCGTCTGCTGTGATGCAGACATATGTAAAAAATCTCTGAAAAGTGTTTTTCAAACAATCGGTTAAATTAATGATTGAAGAATCACTCATTGTTGGCGCTGTTGCACTTCAGGCATCCCAAGTTTTAGTCCCGGCTCACGGACCTTTCCCATTCCCATCCCCCTCTCTGTTTCCTGTCCACCTGTCCTGTCTAAATAAAGGCATTAAATGCCAAAAACTAAAATTTTAAATAAAAGAATCACTCATTTAGCAGTCATACTTGTGTAACCCATAGAAAAATTCCCAACACCATTTCACAAACTATGCCTGCCTGGAACAAACAAGTGACAAGTGAAGTGATGTAATAAGTCAAAAATCCCAGTGCTGATGTACTTTTATGTCTGCACACCTGGAGTGCTGCTCAACCAATTAGATTTGCGGACTGTCAGGTAATACAGCACAAGTCATGTGAGTCTCTTATTCCATATTATGCCTAGCACCCATATCCAGTGTTATTCTCTTGTTAATCAATCACTTAAACTGAGTTTGTTTTATAGACTATAAACTGGTTTGTCAGTTAGGCTGCACTATAAAGTATATAGTTACAATTATAACAATAACAATTATACTGGCTTAAATGGTCAGTAATTAGGACATTCAAGAATAACTTGGGGGAAGTCCAGTAGTTTTATACGTTAGAGCTATCGCTCTACACTTTATTGTCTTTGTCTTATTTATAATAATTCATTAGATTGTACAGATTGCACTTGTTCAGCGTCTGAGTCAAGCCAATCCAGTGTGCCATAGCAGTTAGTGAGCCAAGAGCAAAAACCCCTCGGCAGTCGAATCATTTGCTTTGGCAGCCGGAGGACAAATTAAAGCAACGTGACGCAGAAGCAGCCCCATCCTCCACACAAATGGCAGTGGTTTCCAAACTTTCTTGGAAGTGATAGTCTTCAACAGCTAGAATTGTGAGAAATGAAGCCGACATACAGATACATTGTGAAAGCTGTTGGTTTTTATCAGACAATCTGTGCTCCCGGTGGGAAAATCTTAGTGTAAGATCCACTCCATATGTCTAGATTGGTACACCATTTAAAAAGAAATGTCAATTATGCCATTACGAGTCAAGTAACAACAACAGTCAAAACAATTTCACCCTCCCCCTGTGTCAAAACATTAACCTCCATCAGCAGGCCAATCCAAATTTAGTGTGAACACACTAATAAACAGCCTTTACCATGATCTCACTGCACCTGCCCTCATTTTACTGATGCACACTGGACAGATGTTCATTTATGCACACCCCACACACTTCGGCCATCTCATTTAACAGAAAAGATATCTGTCGTCTCCTTACTTGACAAAGGATTCATTCCTTGTGTTGTTGTAACTTAAGACAAGAGAATATCCATTAGCCATCAAAAACTGTGGTCTCCCTGTGTTATTTCAAGTCTTTCAGGTCTCTCAAATCCAAATGTTAATCTATAACATCAACAGTCACCACTGCCACAGGTACTTACACCACATTTAATGATCACACAGTCAAACAAACAATCACTTCTCATTTGTGGGGGATATTCTAAGAGTGGAGGACTGTTACGGAGAAGACAACTCTTTTCAGACAAAACATTTATTTACTTATTGCCTCTTTCCAAGTTTCCTCTCACACTCCCTCTCAGTGGCCCCGCGGAAGCTCTGCTGATGCCAACAGGGTTAGACGCAAAAGAGGCTACACATGAGGGAGTTCATCAGTGTGCTTTTGGCCCATGCGTTCAGACACAGACTCACAGCTGTGAACTCCACCCAAAGGCTTTAGTTTCATCTCTGGCAGAGAATAGCATGTCTAGGAAAATCACTTAGCAGTCATCGGTGTGTGAATGAAACTAAAACACCGCTGCCTCCAGACTAGCAAAACTAGAGTCTACCCTCAGGGGTCGGATTTGAGAGCTACGCTGCAGCTGTGATTTGATTCGAACAGTCACTGAGAATTTGTTTTTGTTTGTAGTCATTGAAAGGTCCAGACTTTCAGAGATCTTTTCCAGTGTGGAAATCATTAGTATGTTTTGTGCTTAAAAATTGGAACATCCAGTTCTTATCGAGATGATATATAGACATAAGCATAAGGTGGAGTGTCAATACAAAGCGCCTTATCCATGTCATATCCGTGTATTATTATTATGTTATGTCTATATGTTTTACGTTGTTTTTTTGGCCATGTTCAACCTTTGGCTTGATGTTACAGCATGGAATTAATACCATTATTTTCAAAAAAGATAATCTTGTTTGATATGTCACAGTGCATTATAAAATTTCCACTCAAGATTTCCACTCAAGTGTACACTGTTGAAGCCATATTGGAGCTTTGTGGCCAGCACTCAGTGCAACAGAGATTCCACTTCTTCCTGCCTCTCCATTACTGTCTGGTAAATAAAGACAAAAAAATATTCAAATTTAAAATAATCATAATGAAAAAAATGCATGATTGTAAAATAACTTCTTTAAATTTAAAACCAGGAAACAAATTACACACATACACATTTTTTTACACATTTTAAAACAGAAATCGGTCACCAACTTAATACATTAAAATAAAACATTGGCTTAAACCCCTGCCCACTTTCAAAATTAATCAAAAGTGACACTTTCAACACATATCAACATTTGAATTATAATTAATATAACAGCATGTGTAGTAACAAATTGCTCAAAATTCATAAAATCGATGTTTAGATTTACTGTGCATGTACATACATATACAGACTTTATGAACTATTTTACTTACAAAATCAATACTATTAGAGATCAAACTGTAACCATGCAGCTGCCAGCTGCAGTATCACATCCAATTGTGCTCTATTGATCCCCTGAGGAACAATTCCACTCATTATCTACTATAGGAGAGGAAGAATTGTATAAACTTGTTAAATCAAATCAAATCAAATCAAATCAAATCAAATCACTTTTATTGTCACATCACCACAGCACAAGTGCCTTGGTGAGTGAAATTCTTATGAGCGTGCTCCAGACAGTGCAGAAAAACAACAGACAATTTACCTATGGACAGACAGTGCAAAAAGAACAACAGACAATTTACATATGGACAGACAGTGCAAAAAAACAACAAACAATTTACATATGGACAGTACATATTTACAGACTGTACAGAAGACAATGTGCAAAATACACATACATATACTCAGTACACATAGTGTACTATAAAGACATACTTAATTATCAACGACACATTATACACCGTATGTACACATCTACATTATGTACAGTATCTATACATAATGTAGTCTATGCATAGTAATAATGTGAGGTGCAACAGATTATAAATTAACAGCAGATTGGTTGGTTGAGCAGCAGGTAGATGTGCAAAGGTGCAACAGATTATGCATATGCAGTGTCGTGGATGTGTATTGTATGGTGTCCAGTGATAGCAGATAGGTTGTGATTAGTGCAGTGTGTGCGTGTAGTCCAGTTGAATGGTGTTAAAGTGCAGTGCATGGCATGTTGTGTGAGTGGGAGTGTGATGTAGGTGAGTTATTTGTGACTGTTCATTAGCCTGATAGCCTGAGGGAAAAGCTGTCCCTCAGTCGGCTAGTGCGGATCGGATGCTGCGGAAACGTCGCCTGAGGGCAACAGAGAGAGCAGTCTGTGGGACGGGTGGCTGGAGTCTTTGATAATCCTCCGGCTTTCCTTGTACACCGCCTGGTGTAGATATCCTGGAGGGAGGGAAGCTCACCTCCAACAATGTGGCGGGCAGTTCGCACGACCCTTTGCAGAGCCCCTGCGGTTGCCAGCGGTGCTGTTTCCAAACCAGGCGGTGATACAGCCGGTCAGGATGCTCTCCACAGTGCAGGTGTAGAAGGACCTGAGGATTCTGGGGCTCGTTCCAAACTTCCTCAGCCGTCTCAGGAAGAAGAGACGCTGATGTGCCTTCTTCAGCACTGCATCTGTGTGAGCAGACCATGTGAGATCCTCAGTGATGTGAACGCCGAGGAACTTAAAGCTGGTCACCCGCCTCCACAGGTGTCTTGTCGATGGTGATGGGTGTGTTCTCTGCTCTGTCTCCTGTAATCCACCACCAGCTCCTTGGTCTTGTCGATGTTGAGTGAGAGGTGGTTCTCCTGACACCATTTAGTCAGGGTACTCACCTCCTCTCTGTAGGCCGTCTCATCGTTGTGATCAGGCCTATCACCGCTGTGTCATCAGCAAATTTGATGACATTGGAGCTGTGTGTAGCTGTACAGTCGTGTGTGTACAGGGAGTACAGGAGTGGGCTGAGGGCGCAACCCTGCGGTGCACCAGTGTTGAGGATCAGGGGGATGATGTGTTGTTGCCCATTCTGACCACCTGACTTCTGCCTGTCAGGAAGTCCAGGATCCAGCTGCACAGAGATCTGTTCAGTCCTAGAGTCTGGAGCTTCGCAACCAGTGTGGCAGGCACTATAGTGTTAAATGCTGAACTATAATCCACAAACAGCATCCTCACATAGGTGTTTTTATTTTCCAGGTGGGAGAGAGCAGTGTGCAGGGTGAAGGCAATAGCATCGTCTGTGGAACGGTTACTGCGGTATGCAAATTGTAGTGGGTCCAGTGAAGCAGGCAGCACAGAGCAGATGTAGTCTCTGACCAGCTTCTCAAAACACTTGCTGAAGATGGGGGTCAGAGCAACGGGCCTCCAGTCATTCAAGCATGTGATTTTGTTTTTCTTTGGTATGGGCACAATGATGGATTTTTTTTGAAGCATGAGGGAACCTCATAAATCAGCTAAACCAACAACATGTATTTTAGACCCTGTTCCATCTAAACTACTAAAAGAGGTGCTTCCAGAAGTCATAGATCCTCTTTTGGCTATTATTAATTCATCATTGTCATTAGGGTATGTCCCCAAAACCTTTAAATTGGCTGTTATTAAGCCTCTCATTAAAAAAACACAACTTGACCCCAAAGATCTGGTTAATTCCAGACCGATCTCGAATCTCCCTTTTCTGTCAAAGATACTAGAAAAGGTAGCATCCTCACAATTATATTCCTTCTTAGAGAAAAATGATATCTGTGAGGATTTTCAGTCAGGATTTAGACCATCTCATAGTACTGAGACTGCTCTCATTAGAGTGACAAATGATCTGCTCTTATCATCTGATTGTGGTTTTATCTCTCTATTATTGCTCCTGGATCTTAGCGCTGCGTTCAACACTATCGATCACCACATGCTTTTGAATAGACTTGAAAACTCTGTTGGCATTAGTGGAAGTGCATTAGCATGGATCAAATCTTACTTATCTGATCGCCATCAATTCGTAGCAGTGAATGAATAGGTATCATATCGATCACAAGTGCAGTATGGAGTACCTCAAGGCTCAGTACTAGGGCCGTTACTTTTCACGCTTTACATGTTACCCTTGGGAAATATCATCAGGAAACATGGGG
This sequence comes from Gymnocypris eckloni scoliostomus, assembly GCA_027564155.1. Lineage (NCBI taxonomy): Eukaryota > Metazoa > Chordata > Actinopteri > Cypriniformes > Cyprinidae > Gymnocypris > Gymnocypris eckloni. Next base: position 11,811,120 of record CM050436.1, on the reverse strand, counting down.
TTAGCTTTCACTGTAATGCTGGTGATACTCAGCTCTATATTTCTTCACGGCCCAGTGAAACACACCAAATTGAGAAACTTATGGAATGCATAGTCGATATAAAAAACTGGATGACGAATAATTTCCTACTACTAAATTCTGAAAAAACAGGTGTTAATTATCGGACCCAAAAACCACACAAGTAATAACCTAGAACACTGTCTAACACTTGATGACTGCTCTCTCAATTCTTCATCATCAGTCAGGAACCTAGGTGTGATATTTGATAGCAATCTCTCCTTTGACAGCCACATTTCTAGCATTTGTAAAACTGAATTTTTTCATCTTAAAAATATATCTAAACTGAGACCTATACTCTCAATGTCAAATGCAGAAATGTTAATTCATGCGTTTATGACCTCAAGGTTAGATTATTGTAATGCTTTATTGGGTGGTTGTTCTGCACGCTTAATAAACAAACTACAGATGGTCCAAAATGCAGCAGCTAGAGTTCTTACTAGAACCAGGAAGAATGACCACATTACCCCGGTTCGGTCAACACTGCTCTGGCTCCCTATTAAACATCGTATAGATTTTAAAATCTTGTTAATTACTTATAAAGCCCTGAATGGCTTAGCTCCTCAGTACTTGAGCGAACTCTTATCGCATTATAGTCCTCCACGTCCGCTACGATCTCAAAACTCTGGCCTTTTGATAATACCTAGAATATCAAAATCAACTGCCGGCGGCAGATCCTTTTTCTATTTAGCACCCAAACTCTGGAACAATCTACCTAACACTGTTCGGGAGGCAGACACACTCTGTTAGTTTAAATCTAGATTAAACACCCATCTCTATAACCTGGCGTACACTTAACACACTAATGCGCTTCTAATATTCAAATCCATTAAATGGTTAGGCTGCATTAATTAGGTCAACCGGAGCCGGGAACACTTCCCATAAAACACGATGTACTTGTTACATTGTAAGAAGATTGACGTCTATGCTAATATTAGTATTTTTCTTTCTTATTCCGAGGTCACAATAGCCTTATCGGTACTTATCCAGCCCAGATTATCGCTGCAGTCAATAGATCCAGTGCGTATTCAGATTAAATGGTGGATCATCACCTAGAGACGATTTCTACAGCTCTGAACGTCAGCGGAGACCAGGACACCTAGATGAGCCCCAGAGACAGATCTCCAGTGAGGACCTTGTCACCTAGACAGTCATCGAGAAAAGACCACTGGAACCAGTGGAGCCCTAAAAATCTGACTTTGCTGCAGTTGGAACAAACTACTGGTTCATCTGGCCAGAGGGGAACTGGCCCCCCGACTGAGCCTGGTTTCTCCCAAGGTTTTTTTCTCCGTTCTGTCACCGATGGAGTTTTGGTTCCTTGCTGTTGTCGCCTCTGGCTTGCTTAGTTGAGGACACTTCATCTCCAGCGATATCACCAACTTGATTGCACAGATACTATTTAAACTGAACGTCTAGGTTACGTACGTCACGACGTTATGTCGTGACGACATAGGGGATTTACCTGGAAGCCCCGAACATCTCTGACTAAAGAGAAAACGCCAATGAAATTGGCTAGTGGATTTTGCATACCTGAGCCACTCCCCATGCATACGGGTATAAAAGGGCGACAGGTGCATCCACTCATTAGGTTTTACGCTGAGGAGCCGAGACGGGTCCCTGGCAACCAGCGATGGTTCAAGATTGTGGCATGGGGACATAACGTCTCCGTTCCCTCCATCAGGGAACGGGGGTTACGTACGTAACCTAGACGTTCCCTATCTGTCGGTCACTACAAGTTATGTCGTGACGACATAGGGGTCCTATGGAAAGCGCCACAAGCTGAACCCCGTCACAACCTTGTGGCATGCAGATGTTGACAAGCGAGTGCGTGACAGACAAATGCCATGCAAGAGGTTGCAGCCTTCCTACCGCTCCAGTGCAAATTCGCTAACCTTGGTGCCCACCGGGACCACTGAGTACATCGCTGCTGGAGATAGCCAAGCCGCTGTTCCTTTCCCCACGGAATCGAAAGGGATTTCGACCTTCAGTGAAAGACAGCTTCAGGTCTTTCCTTTTTGTTGCTACAGCTTGTCGTAACGGCAGGGAAGCGAGCCTTCCAGAGAAGGGCACTACGGAGGCCACATCCTGCCCGAAGGGAGGTAACATGTGGAGACACTGATATGGACTGGCCCAGGCTTGGGGCAGTACTACATACGACTGGACTCTGGGGCAGATCCTACCTAGGAGTAGGGAGGAGGGCTGCCAGCAGAACCTGACAGAAGCTCTGTCACAGGGAAGACACGGGTTTACCGTGAGGGAAACCTTACCGTGGAAGAATACACATATGGGATTACCCGAAGGGAATCAGGCCATCTGGACACCTAGCCCAGTACAGGGGCTGACCCGGAGACCAGGCGAGCTAACACCAGTACTGCGCCTGGCGTCAGACTGCTCCGCCCAGTCTGACTGCCGGGGGTGCTTGGAGGATTCCACCAGGGTTCACCGTCCGGGGAACTGAACTGGGGGAGAAAAAGGCGCTCATATCCCCGGGTGAGGGGGAATGGCGCAGCAAGCGTGACACCGGCCAGTTCTTCCCGCCCATTACTTACCCAACACACGGGAAGAAACTGGCTCAACGCGGAGATTGTAGAATCTTGCGAAGGTGTTCGGTGTCACCCAGCCCACAGCTCTGCAGATATCTGCCAAAGAGGCGCCGTGCGCCAACGCATGGGAGGAGGCAACACTCCTGGTGGAGTGAGCCCTCACCCCCATGGGGCACGGCTTGCCTTGCGACTGGTACACCAAGGCGACGGCCTCCACTATCCAGTGGAGGTGCGTTCTGAGGCATCCTCACCGAACTCCCTGGGTCCCGAACGGGACTGGCCAGAGGTGCGTGGGGAGGAGTGTCGTCCCCGAACCATACTCTCTTGGCTACTGGCAAAATGGGTCGTGGGCGAGAGTGAGGAGGCAGGGCGTCGCACACTGTCGTCCCATGGACCTGAGAACCCGGAGGAAAAGGAAATTGCTCTTTCTTTGAGAAGGTGGGTACCGCTGGCCCTTGGACCAGCGGCGGAACAGAAACAAAACGAAACAGAAGATTCTCCTCCTGGCCCTCCACCGGGGGAAGGAGCGGCGCTGTTCTCGCCGTCTCCTGAGAAAGAGCAAACTCCAACATCTCTGGGTTGCCCGCGTCAGGGCCGCTCCGTCGACTTCCTGGACGACTTGGGGCCTGGCTGGGACGTGGGGGGCGCCGCTCTCCTGCGAGAGGCTCGACGCACCGGCCTATGTGTCGATTTGGCCTGGGGCGGAGCAGCTCTGGAGGAAGCAGGAGGGCGCCCACGGCGACGGGCAGACTGAGGCCTGGCCCCGGGGGCAGAGGTGGATGGTGCATCACGCCGGGGCAGGATGTGCTGGATCGCCTCGGTCTGCTGCTGTACCGCCGAGAACTGCTGGGCGAAGCCCTCGACGGTGTCGCCGAACAGCCCTCCCTGGGAGATGGGGCGTCGAGAAAGCGTGCCTTGTCGACGTCCTTCATCTCTGCCAGGTTGAGCCAGAGATGGCGCTCCTGGACCACCATGGTGGACATCGCCTTCCCGAGGGACCGCGCCGTGACTTTCGTCGCTCGTAGAGCGAAGACAGTCGCCGTGCACAGCTCCTGCATCAACCCCGGGTCGGTACTACCCTCGTGCACCTGTTTGAGCGCCTTGGCTTGGTGAACCTGCAGGATAGCCATGGCGTGCAGGGCGGAGGCTGCCTGGCCCGCAGCACTGTAAGCTTTGGCCGCGAGAGCGGCTGTCAGTTTACAGGCCTTGGACGGGAGACGCGTTAGGCGAGATCGCAGCGAAATCATGCTCATACGCCCACAACAGACACATGAGTCATCCACGAACGCAGCTTCAGCGTCTCGGCGGCCCAGACACTGAAGACAACGATCGTGTCCGTCATCCGCAGACAGAAAACGACCACAACCAGAAGGACACGGACGAAACGGCATCTTGAAAAAGACGTGATCGTCCGTGATTTGCTCTTTTAGAATTTGCTCTCTCAGTTGAAGTGCCCAGGGGAATCGCTGATGAGAGGGACTCCGCTGATCGCACCGTTACGCCAACCGGGAACAAAACAAAGATGAACGGCTTTGTGGCGATCAGCACTCTTCTCATCCACTCGGCTCGGCAAAAATCTAATGAGTGGATGCACCTGTCGCCTTTATACCCGTATGCACGGGAGTGGCTCAGGTATGCAAAATCCACTAGCCAATTTCATTGGCGTTTTCTCTTTAGTCAGAGATGTTCGGGGCTTCCAGGTAAATCCCCTATGTCGTCACGACACTCGTAGTGACCGACAGATAGGGAACTGAGCTGGACGATGACATCACTGAATTTAATAATGAAATGCCTTTAACTGAAAAATGTCTTGTCATTTTACATTATTGATACACTATTTTCCTATTTTGATATTGTGCAGTTGCTTTGACACAATTTGTATTTTTAAAAGCGCTATATAAATAAAGGTGACTTGACTTGAATTGACATATGCTGTACATATCAGGAAAAGGAAAAAATAAACCCCAAAATGATTTTAAAACCTTTTATCAGTAATACAATTTGGTGTGTCCATTCAATTAAAAATATACATATTACATATTTTGTAAATATTACATAATTTATCTGTGCCCTTTTGTCATGAATAGGCTACAACACCAAGTGTGTATTTATCAAAAACTATAGAATACCCAAGATGTGTCACTCGTTTAGTTTTGAACGAGAAAAATGCAATGCTCAATATGGCCGCTCTATCATAGGAAGCTGCACCTTCTGAATAAAAGAGCCAATCACACATCAGTAAAGGCATCGCGTCACTGCAGCTGCCGTTAGAAGTTCTGGTTGCTATTGAAACCGTCAGAGTTCTGAGACATGTGCTTAGGACAGCGCATGCGCACTGGCTGGTCTAGCCTGAAGAATTAGCTATTTTTAAAGCTATTTGAGCAACAAAAGCAACATGTATGAGATAAGTTGTTGTTATTATGATTTAATTATGATGTTGTCAGATTTCATTAGTGATTTCAAATATGAAATTTAATCATGTTTTGGAGAATTTGAGGTGTACACAGGGAATGGGTGCTGGGGCGGGAGGGGGCTTGAGCCTCTGCCCCTTCAATCTCCAATGCTAAATTGCCCTTTCATTCCTGTCTAGGGCCCCCAAGAACGTGATTTCTACCGAGGTGGATCCCACCTGCCCTCTTATACAAGGTTTTGTCATGAAATGGTCGATGGCGCAGGCCAGTAGCTTCTAACTCAACCTGATTCAATTACATAATTACTTACATTGCACAGCTGATTAGTTTGTTTTGACATAACCCAATGACAGCTTGCTGCTCGACATTAAAATACTCGTCTAGTGCTCGCTGTGGCAGTTGCAGCACGCTTCAGAAAACCTCCACCTCCCCCAGCTCCACCTGTATAGATTGCTATGGAGGTGATTTAATGTATGTTTTACACGGCGGTTACATATACAGCAGCAGTATTTCTTTCATTCTCACAGCAGCATGTCTGTGGCAGTATTAGTAGTAAGTCTCAGTACTTGCTCTGCCGCAGCAGCAGTAGTGTAGCAGATCTGTTCCCCCAAGACCATACACTTTGTCATGTACATTACCATGCTAAACTCTCAGAGAGTTGTCATGACAGAAATATATATTTCTATTATTGTATAATTACCAAAATAGGTGTAATAAAGTCCTTTCGCATCACCATTTATATATCACCAGGTATTATAGATTTTCTTGATTGAAACCAACTACTATTTTTGTAAGGGTTGAAAGGGTCGGTCTGGAATTGAAAAAGGGTTGGTTTGTTTTCCCACCATGTTATCTAGATACATGGTTTCACAGGGTCCTTTAGAGGTTTTCAAAAATCTTATTGTCATGGTTTGACAAGTGCACATAAAAAAGTGAGCTCTTAAACCGAGATCAAGTGTAAATAGTGTTGCACAAAGCCAGGTCCAGCTGAAACCTTGGTGCAGTTAGAGGAATCTAGACACTACATTTAGCCACACGTTAAACATCTTCTGCAGATATAAGAAACAACACCTGCACATTAGGAGGGTGAACCTTGTCTTTCACACAGTAAATAAAGCTGGGATGTGGGAACATGATCATGCATCTCCATGTTACTGTACCTATTTTTAACAAACTACATTCCTGCACAGCCAAAATATTCTCACTCATATATATAAGACATTTATGGGCATCTTTGATGCCAGGACCTTATAAGCGTGGGTGCAGTTGGCCATCCTCAGACATTTCACAAGAGGTTCTAATGTAAATGCCGACGGCATGAGTAAACACGAAATGCTCCGCAGGTCTAAACTTAGCAAGTTTTTTTTTTTCTGGGAATGAAGTTGTACATGAATACAACAAGCACAAATACAAATATACAATTACAGTATTTTCCTAAAGAAAATTCACTGTATTTCCCAAAACTAAAGTTTGATTATGGTGTCATTTTATAATTATATATATTCTATCGTAGTTTTTATTAATATTTTGAATAATATTTTATGTTTTCAGTTTTCATTTTAGTAAAAAATATTTTATGTTTTCACCATATTCATTATAATTTTTTTTTTTTTTACTATTTAGGGCTAATTTATTTATATTTCAGTATTAGTTTTTAGTTGTTATTTCCAGCCATTTTACCGCTTCAGTATATATATATTGTGTATATATATATATGTTTTTTTTTTTTTTTTTTTTTTATATTAATAAGCTTGGTATATTATAGCTCACCCAAAATATCAAAATTATGTCATTCCAAACCTGTATGATTTTTTTTTCTGTGGAACACAGAATTTTTGGAGAACATTTCCGCTGTTTTTGTACATTCCACTGAAAACGTAAGTCATAAAGATTCCAAACGGATTAAATTTTAGATTTTTGTTTTTTTGGGGTGACATTTGTCTACCACATCATTGGAACTGTCATTGTACTCTGGATAGTGCATGAAGATGGTGATGTTGGAGAACAGACAGAATGCTCTGGCATTTTACCTGTTTATAGTGGCTTTGGAGCACATCTCTGGTCTGGCCGTGGTGGTAATAAACGTGTGCAGCGTGGTCTTGCAGATCACCCTTGTGTGTGAAAATGAACAAAACCGATTGACCGCGGCTAAAGAAGGCCTGAGGCTGTCTAGACAGCAGATGAAAGATGACTTGCAGCTTTGGCAGCAGGCGGTTTCAGCCTTATTGACTTGCCAAGGTTTTCTACCTGCCATTCAAGAGCATGTATCCTAATCGCACTACATATGAACAATTCTAACCTAATGTATGTCAGACGTACACCCAAATCACGTGTGGCTGCTTTTTTGCTATTTGCATGTGTCTTTTCACATAGATAAAAATATCTGACATGACTGCCAAAAACGTTGTACATCCAAAGCATTTTAAGGGATGAAGAAAGGAATAGTGTTTTATACAGTCCTGTCTTTGTCAAGATTATAACTCTTTCTGATTCAAGTTGCCAAGTATTGTTTAACTCTGAGAGGATTCAAAGGAGTGAGTAATTTTTCAAAGTGAACATTTCTGCAAAATAGATACTTTTCCTATATGGGAACTGGATCTGATGAAATGCTCAATCTGCTTATATACTTGACTGTCATAAAACACCCTTTTATGTGTACCTAACCCTACTGTATATACATTACATTGCAGTTCTATTTCGTATCTTAGCCTTTACATAAGTGCAAATATATATATATATATATTTTTAAATTGGCAGATATCTAAAGCAACAAACCATGCCAACCCAGGTTCACTGGAAAAACCTACATTCAGAATATTATGCAAAATTACATTCTTTGATTCTTGCACATTTCACGACACCTTCAAATTCAAATGCCCAGTGAGAGGTGCTAAAATCGTTTTCAGTTTTATTCAAAAAAAAAAAAAAAATTGAATTATGCAATGTTTTATTTGGTTGGTTGTTGTTCATATCGCGGCAGATCGGAAATTAAATGTCCAGTGATTGGCCCTGAAAGGTTAAAGGCCATTATACTCACAGCAAAGTTATTTTTCGTTTGTTTGTCTTTTTCATTTGCAGCTGGGTCTCACAATGACAGAATCATGCCGATGAGTGATACAGTGTCGTCTGAGGGCCCAAGACCACGGGCATCCAACAAAGCTCTTCGGCCTTGTCCCTTACGCTCAGAGATTTCTCCAGTTTCTCTGAATCTTTTGATGATTTTATGCACTGTAGAGGATGAGATTTGCAAAGCCTTTGCAATTTGACATTGAGGAACGTTGTTTTTAAAGTATTCCACAATCTTTTATGCACTCAGACTATTTCACAGATTGGAGAGCCTCTGCCCATCTTTATTTCTGAGAGACTCTGCCTCTCTAAGACATCCCTTTAACAGTTATACTCTGCCATCATCGAGTCTGTCCTGTGTTCATCTATAACTGTTTGGTTAGATTCAGCTACCCAAACAGACATCAGAAGACTACAACGGACAGACAGGACCGCTGAGAGGATTATCGGTCCCCCTCTTTCCAGCCTCCAAGAACTTTACACCTCCAGAGTGAGTAAAAGGGCTAAGAATGTCACTCTGGACCTCACACCCAGCTCACTCTCTCTTTGAACTGTTGCCCTCTGGCCGGCGCTACAGATCACTGAGCACCAAAACAACCAGACACAAGAACTGTTTTTCCCCCAGGCCATATCCCACCAGAACAACTCATAACACACCCCAGTACTGTACATCTGTAAATAACTCATCAAACCTTCATCTGTACATAGGACACATGCACATTCACAGTTCTGTCTATGGACATGTTTATGTTTTATTTTTATTACTACTGTTATTCATAATTATTGTCTATTCTCTTCATTATTAGTGTTTTTATTACCTTATTTATATGTTGTCTGCACTATGTTTGTACTTTCTGTACTGGAAGCTCCTAACACCAAGACAAATTCCTTGTGTGTGCAAACACACTTGGCAATAAAGCTCTTTCTGATTCTTATTCTAATTGATAGCTAATCATGTTACAGACCTGATGTCAATTAACTTAATTAGTTCTCCCAGCTTAATCTATTTGTAATTTCTTGCTTTTTCAGCCCTTTGTTGCCCCGTGACAACTTTTTTTGAGACTTGTAGCAAGCATAACATTTGTGCTTGAAAAAAAAACAAGCTCATTTAGTGGATAAAAGTGTACAATTCCTCAGTTTAAACATTTGTTATGTTCTATATGTTCTATTGTGAATAAAATATTGGCTCATGTGATTTGAAAGTCTTTTAGTTTTAATTTTATTCAAATTTTAAAAAACGTCCCAACATTTCTGGAATTCGGGTTGTAGTTCAGAGTCGCAATGTTGCGTGAAAAACCAAAAGAGCTTTGTCTAGCATAGTAGACAATGCTTTTTTCTATTTCTGACATAACCTACTCAATGAGCTTGTTTTACTTCCAACAAAAGGACAAATGGATGAGTGAAGACTTAAGGCCCGTGAATGAACACAGTGAATGATAACTTCAATGATAAATACAAAGTTTTAATAATCATTCTAATTCTAAAAGCAAAGTCCACTCACAACTTAAATGATAATAACATAGAGGAACTATATCATTGGAATCACTTGCAAAACTTTTTATTGTCTGCTGGTATTAGTGTCATGTAGCCAGACCTTTAGACTGACTGCAGAAGGTCTGGGAACAATGGCTGCTTTGAAAGGGCAAGGACTGCCCAAGAGGCCAAATGACAACAGGTAAAGCAACCAATCACAAAATTTGTTTTGTGATGGGTCATGTTTAGGGGCATGGAAATGTCCCCACTATAACAGACTGTTGTGTAAACTCTTGGACGTATTTTAAAGAATCTATGCCGCAAATTTGACATATTTCACATGCTATTGAAAATCCAGCACGTAGTTGATCCTGATAAGTGCCCATTGTCATAGTTGTAAACTTTGCTTTCTTTTTTTCCGTAAAGGGGTTTGGCATAACGTCATCTTTGTTTTAAGGCGTAACGTTAAAGAACACACGCATCTTCCAGAAATCCTATATAATTTGACCAATCTAATGACGACTTCAAAACTCCTAAAGTGTTTCCAATTTTGTGATCCATATGCATCAGACATTCAGTCAACGGTTTGTGGGTTTGACGTATGAGCCTGAGACTAGTTGTTATAGACCAGGGATGTCAAAAATAGCTCCTGAGGGCCGCACTCCTACAGAGTTTAGTTTCAACCCTGCCACAACACACATACCTTTAGTTTTCAAAGGCTTTGTTCAGACTGCAGGCAAATCAGATTTTCTCAAATCAGAAAATAAGTGATCAAATCTGATTTGTGACATCCAGACATAACCAAATTATCTGCATGAGTTGCTTTGATAACGAGGTAGATGTATCTACGTATGTGAAGAGGCTTTTAAAACGGATGCAGGAAAGTGGACATGCATCATCTTGCTCTAAAAATATACGTCCTGCCGAATTGCAGTGTAGGAATCTTCCGTCACAAAATAAAAACTCAGAGACGGAGGTTCTATTTTATTGTCACATCGGCTTCATGGTGCACCGAGGGGTGCAGTGTTTTTTGTGTTGCATTAAGAATAATGCTAAAGACCCTTTAAGATCCACTATAAGATGCATCTGTAAAAATCTGATTTGAAATTGCATTTCAAACCACCTTAACCATAGTTTAAATCAGATTTGAAAAATACAATCTAATTTCATGTGTTTTTTGCTGTCCAGGCTTAATGCATGAGTTAACCTTGCATTTCACTGCTGGTTATATTCTGTATGTGTGTGTGATGAATAAAACTCTTGAAAACCTTAATACTAAATTTTCCCAAATAAAACTTTGAAATTAATACTATACAAATACACATACACATAAATACTGACAAAGTTACATTAAAATTTTACGTCGAGGTAAAATATTAACAAAGATTAATTTACTGTACAAAATAACATGTGATTCGCTTGATCCAAATGTCATGGAGATGGGCATGTTTTAAATCATCTTCAACATAAGAGATGACATCTCCTTGTATTGTCAAAAATAGTTCTGTTTCTGTTTGCTATAACTAATAGTTTCAATGAAAAATATACAAAATGTTCTCAATGCAACTTCCAAGGTAACAAGATAGAGCCAAAGAAACTGTACACTACTGGATTTAGTGATCAATTGTACTCAATCCTGCAAAAAGAGGTTGATCTAAGCACTTTAAGATCAGGTAAAAGACTTTAAAAGCAGGTAATGAAAGATTTTCAGAGTTACGCTGTGTCCCCTTAATTGACCATTTTGTGAGACCATGAGCTTTTTAAGGCATGTTGGCAGCGGTGATGGTGATTGAAAATCCATCATAATTTCTGTGCTTTTGTTTGGCTTACTCAACAAAGAATCCATTACAATTTAACGATTTCGGTGTCTTTAAATCTGTCACCCATCACTCTAAGTGAAACTGTGCCGAGTGACCTCATTGTCTCCAAAAACAAAGAGTATCACACTCCCAGTTTTCACGCTCGGCCGTCTGGCCTGCTGCATGTACGTGCTCAGCAGGTCTTGATTTAAAAAAGCTTTCTGCGAGGGCGTATCAGCTTTTATCAAATATCAAATAGGGTGGTTCGCTTTGAGGTCTTTCTCTAATTTCAAACAAATCATACAGTAAGCCGTTATACTGTCTTGTTTAAAGAGACAAGGAACACTTGGCTAGAAACCTAGCTAGCTCACCCAGAGATGACCATGAGAATGTTGTTTTAGACTAGTTTGAGGTTTATTCCCATCACTGTATACCAAACGTTGACCTCACATAATGATGAAAAGAAACTCGCACAAGTAAGCTTATTCTTTAGGGGTAAACAAGACTTGAGCATCTGTTTGTGCTTTCTACGCTTTAGTAAATCACATCTCTCCTTATCTTAAAGCTCAATTTAAACAGTCACGCGTGTTTTAGAAACACTGCCTTATCGCAATTATTGTGTACTAGAATTACTCTTTGATGTTTCTGGATTCATTTGTTATTTTATTTTCAACTCTGCTGTTTTAGCGTTGAGCAGACCAAACAAACGTAACCACTCCAGGTGCAAATTACGTCACCAGACACCCTAAAGTATAATTAGTTAGACGTTGTGCTGTTGGAATCCAACTTTTTAGTGTTTGGGCTCAAGCAGACACACAAATCTGCATCACCTCAGTCTTTGTTTTGACTGCGGCTCTACCGTTGGTCAGTTTCACCCACCATTTTTCCTTTGGCTTTCATTCCCATAGCAAGCCTTTTTCTTTTGCGCAACATAAGCTTGTTTCCTGAAAATAATGTGGCTGGCAAAAGTAAATTACTTTTAGCTCTGTTTATGAATTTATGCAAGGTACGTCTAGCAGTTACAGCCCCGGATAAGTTTGACTTCCAACATACCGAAGAGTAAAACCATGACATCATGTTTTACTACATCTGCATGGTGTTTAGGTCTCGCCAAAGCACTTAACCAGAAGATTCATTTTTCATTATATTCAACTGAAAATCAATAGTGCGTCACTATAATGAAAATCCTGCCAGCAGGCTTTCAGAGGCTTGCTGGGCTCATCTTTTCACTTCTTCACTTCACGTGATTTTCCACAAACAGTAGCCATTTGGCTGCTGGTGCAAACCTCACATTGAATTTGTTCAGCAGTTTCCATTTATCAGCATGCATCTGACAATCATATTATCTTTTAATATAGACAATCATTTCAGATAATGTCAGTTAAGCTGGTTATATAAAAGGTTGATTATAAAAAAAATAAAAAAATAAATGTAGTGCCATCAAAATTCAGTTTTACCCAAAATGTGTTTTGTATTTTTATGCTTTTTGGAGTATTGTGCTATTAGCTTAGCAACATGCTAACATCCATCTTTGTTAAAATCAATTGAAAATCATTCAAAATCAGTCATTTATGAGGCTATACGTGACTTCAGATGAAGCTCTAAAGGGAAACTAGCTTTTGGAACTGAACTTATGCAAGCATAATGCATACATGTATTGTCTGTTTCAGTATCATTACATTAAAGATAATTGTCTCACTCTTTAGCACAAGTTTAGAGGCCCATCATAGGGCATTTCCTGTAGTTCTGCAGTGTATTTCAATAGAATACAGCACACCCTCAGTCTTTAGCCTTGCATATGAAATTACACCGTGTAAAATGGCAAGATGATCAAAAAGTCTTCCTTATTGTCATATGGCCTTTAAGTGCATCTGCAATGCACTAAATGTTGCTGGCACTTGTTTATACATAGCTAATGCATTCATATTTCTAGTTTATATATATAGGTGCATATTATACTGGTGTTCTGAATACAGTGAAAATGCACAGAGAAAAAATGTATGATATGTTATAAATGCTTTTTGCTAAACGTCGGAGCCAGTGGTATCTACCAGTTATCATAAAATAAATAGGTCTCTGCAATCTCTGAAGTTAGTTTTTGGGGTCAGGGCCATATTTGAAAGTGAAACATAACTCTGACCAAAAATATGTTAGCATTTGGTACATTAGACCTAAAAATGCACTGTATCAATATTTTACTACTTGTTACATAGTGGGTTTTAAATGTTGATGACACACTTTAGTTGTCTCTATAAGGTCACCTTTTACTCCTTGTGCAGTTTTTTCTCCCTTCCAGAAAGCTGGGACCCTGAGGTATCTCTTTGTGCTGTTAGAATGACAAAAATTTAGCTGACCTATATGACCTTGAACATCACACACTACCATAGTAAATCCAGATGGAACGACACTAAAAAAAATACACAGAAAGTTACCGTTAATTACTTGTTTTATCATGAACCTGCAGGTTATAATAAGGATGCTATAGATATTTTGAAAATCATGACTAAAGTCTGACTAAAACCTTGAAACCTTTAAACGTTTAAATCATTTAAATTCACAATGGTGGAGTGACGAATTCTCTTGCTGCTCTTTTTTGATAACTTGATAACTAAGACTGCTGTTGAGTGTTTCTTTCATTTATAATTTCTTTTTTGCATGGGGTAGAATGACACATTAACTTCTCACAGTGGGAAAGAAACCTCTTCTTCCCTTTTATCGTAAAAAAGACAATAAAGTGAAAACATATAGTCATACAGACCTGTTGACCACAAATTGGCTTGCAAGTGGTGACCCTAATATATATTCATACAGTGCAATATACCAGTGTTGTACCATTGATAACCAGAACTAATACTAGAATTATTGTTAATTAAAATAAAGCTGAAATAAAACAAAATATAATATTTAAAAAGTGAATCTACATGAACACATATGCATTAAGGACTGAGGTACCTGAGAGAAAACTTACCTAACAACGTTTTAAATGCATTTGGAGAAGCAATTTCACTCAATGACATTAACACAAACAGAACAATCTGGGGAGAGATCTCTCTGAACTCATTCCCATTGTCAAATAAACCTCAGTATCTGTAACTTGGAGTTGGAGCCAGGAAAAGCAGACTCCAAAGCTCCAAACATGGTAAAAAATAGTAGTAAAGCAAAACATTTCATCAGTTAACAAAGATAAGAGAACTCCGTCATAGTTTGGGAAACCTCTGCTGTGACTAACACTTTCTAGTCTATGATTTGTTGTATGAGGTTTCACGTTGTGATGACCAACTACATAATGACGAACAAAACGTTTCTTGAAACCTTTAGTCATGAAATAAACAAACTCAGAAAAGGATGAACGTCACAAAGAGATTTCACGAACAGCAAGTATCTACACTAGCCTAATTGCATCAGCAGCTAAAGTGAAGAGACGTGTGGCCTATGTAATTTGTATAATGGGAGAGCTAAAAGGATTTAGTTAATTTATCAAAGAGATCCTTAATTACAGATATTCTTAAACAGATTATTTAGAGATGATATTTGGATATTGCATGACATTTATTATTGTTAGGGATCAGAATGTCTTATATAGTGTACCATTTTTAGGGGACAGACAATTGTATGTGTCCGAAACAATAGTTTACATTATTAAGCGCACTCGTTCAATCCCATAATGCACCTCAATAATAATTGTAACTGAAGAAAAATGGCTAGCCGAATGAATTCCAACATCTCAACAGACGATTGCTGGCTCTTATTCACATTCATTAACAACCAATACAGCAGTGGTCTTGGACGTTACAGTGACACCTACTGGTGTGGAGCCAGCACTGCAGTAAAAATGTTACCAAAGCAGTTTTAGCCTGCGTTCCAATTTGCTTGTAGACACACACTTGCAATCTTTCATAAACACTTCCCCTCAGGGGAATCCCCACTTGGATTGTGAGTGCATTCCACATCTTGAAGTGGATGAAGGAAGTTTATATGGGCTGACCTTGACTCCTCGATTTTGACCAAGGGAGCAAGTCTACTTCATACACTCCAGGTAGCTTAATATATCACAATGAAACACTATGATATATTAAATTATTTGTAAGATATTTAAAATAGCCCAAGCATACCTCTATAGAATTTGGCATCAAACTAATCTGTAAAGGGAAAATGTAAATAATAAATCAACTTTATAACATATTATAGGGTGTTCCAATTAGTGGGCACTCGTGCAACATAATCAATGACGTACATCAGAGTCAATGAGACAGAGGAAAGTTAGCGAGGAAAGGGCATAAAAATTATTTTACAGATGTATTTTTTACCCATAATGAATTGATTCATCAACTGAAAGTGTGTTTGACTGGTCAATGATCTCAACATGGCAGCCACCATGCATTTGTAAACATATTTGTCAAAAGTACACGTCAGTCCTTTCAGTGTAAAACAGTATCAAGTGGAAAGAATGAATTAGTGCACCTGTAAGTTTTATAAAAAGACAGGCGGCACATGCTTGTCATACTACTTCAAGTAGTAATGGCACCTTTGGTATTTGTCTTTGCCATTGTTTTGCAGATATGTTTTTCCAGGTTGTTATCCACGCATATAAATTTAATTTAAAAAGACAATTTTAGTGGGATGTTTAGTTGAATGTGCAATATATCAGATATACCAATGATCACTTTATAAAGCATGTCTTGTTGAAAATGGCACATGACTTTGGCGTATAGGTTGGAAAACTCTAATCCGTTGAATTGTTTTTGAAGAATTTTCTTGTAAAAATAACTGCTTAAATCATTTGGATTCACAATGATGGTGTGACGAATTTTCTTGCTGTTCTTTTTTTTGATAACTTGCCATTTTGAAAAGACTGCCGTTAGGTGTTTCTTTCATTTGTTTATTTTTTGCATGCCGTAGAATGACACATTCAATTTTCGCAGTGGGAGTGGGAAAAACCCTCTTCTTCACTTCTTATCCGAAAAAAATACAATAAAGTGAAATCATACATTCATACAGACCTGTTGACCATAAGTTGGCCTGCAAGTGGTGATCCTACTTTATAAGCAAACTGTATAAATATTTATAAATAATATTGCAATAGTACATATAATAGTGTATTAGTACTGTAATAACAGTCAAATCAATAACTAACTAATAAGTAATAGCAAACTATGAAATAACACAAATTAAACTTTGGAAACTATGGCCAAAACATTGCAAATAAAAGCAAAAAAAAAAATCAGCGTCACCAAAGCTCTGAAAAATATTCATGAGGTATCTAACTGGATGTTTTTAAATCAGATTAATGGAGTTCCCCTGTGAATTTGTATTATTCATCGACAGTTTACATTGTCATATTTAAGCGTAGACTTTTAATCTTTTGATCTTTTTATCATCTCGTGAAGCATAAATTTAGTCAAGTGCTCAAACTTTTAACTGGCAGTGTACCATAAATCATGATTTTGAAGGTAATGCAGATCTGCTTTAGCTCTGAGATAAATGCATAAGAATGTGCTTCTACAGCCCTAGTGGTATTTAACATAGGCTATATTGCCTGACAAGTCTTTATTTTTACTGGCACCTGGTGATGGAGACTTGTGCTTGTTTGATGATCTGCTCAGCAGAACTGCTTTACTTCCAACAGCAATGGATATCATATGTAAAACAGATTATCCAATAAAGCTTACTTTTCTTTTCCCACAATTAACAGCTGAAATTGAGTACTATGGGAGGACATATGCATACTCTGATCATTTCATATTTCTTAATACTGGTATTTCCAAAATGTGGCTTGTGATTTATCATGCATTAGTCTATTTCCACTGACAGGAGCAGAAAAAGAATGTAAGGGCCCATCTGCAATAGAAAAGTCAGTCTTTAGCCATGATAAAATATCAAAATGGTATCATATTCAAGCCAATTTGAAAAAAAGTCAAGTATGTCTACTCTACAACTGCTTATGTAAGATCGTGCATCCTTCCAAATCAACAATTAGTTCCATTTCTTGACAAATCAATCTTTTTACCTTTCCCAATTCAATTTAATGTCAGCATGCTAGACTCAGCAACTATATATTTTTTGGTCCAGTGTTGTTATTGCAAGGCTACGCCATTGTTTTGGGATCTAGTCATGTGATTTTTAAGAAGTGAGTGTCAATGAATTGACCCTTGTCATCAAGAGGCAGACAGGGAAACACTTATATTACCCGTCCATATGTTGAGGAAAACTGTGGGTGGTAGTGACGTAAAACGCTGAAAGAACATTCTATTAACCTCCCAAAAAAACATTCCATTCATTCAAGACCCTTTCATCTGCTGACATGAGTGACCAGCATCTGTGGGGTCAATGACGAAGATTATTGGATAAATATTATCATTATGAATGCATACATGTGAAAAAAAGCATAGGCATCGTCTTGTGGCTGTGGTAAAGTCATTGATAAAAATAAAAAAGTAATATAGTAATATTCTCCAAGATGTACCTATGAGGCTTGTTCTCACCCCACGGGGAGCCCCTCCAGCTACAGATGATGAGAAAACCAGTTGTCGTCCCAAAAGGGTAGCTAAACCCGCATAGACATAACAACAGTAGACTTTAACAGTATTAATGTGTGTCAGGTAAATTCTTAAATGGATGGAAACATAAAAATAATAAAATAAATGATTTTAAGTATAGCTATTTTTTCAGTTTTACAGTTATTTTCCACATAATTAAGATGCATACAAGTTTGTAAGATTTTTCAAATATTTTTGAAAGACTCTTATGCTCATAAAGTGTGCACTTATTTGATCAAAAATACAGAGAAAACCATAATATAGTGCAGTATATTATTACAATTTAAAATAACTGTTTTAAATAATTTAATTTGACATTTATTCGTGATGGCAAAGCTGAATTATCAGCAGGCATTACTTCAGTCTTCAGAGTCACACGTTTCTTCAGAATCATGCTGATTTGCTGCTCAAGTAACATTTTCTATTATTATACATTTTTAAAACAGTTGTGCTGCTTAGTATTTTGTGGAGACTGTGATATATATTTTTTCCCCAGGATTCTTTGATGAATAGAAATATCAAAAGAACATAATTTATTTCAAACAGAAATATTCCGTAACTTTGTAAATGTTTATGCAGTCACTTTTAAACTAGGTAATCCATACTAACTGAATACAAGTATTACGTTCTTAAAACAAAGTTACTGACCCCAAACTTTTAAACAATGTACTGTAAAAGTAATTTTTTGTTAAATGTCATTATTGCCTTATACAAGTGAATCAGACTGTAATGATACTCAAAACAGCTCAATCTAAAGTAATGCTAATTTGCAAAGTAGAATTAGATAATATAAAGCAGTGATAGAATGCAAAGTCTAGAACATGATTCTAGAACATGATAGATAATCAGCAAGCACTTATAGCTTGTAAGATTATTTCATAATGTAACATTTACCCCCCCAAAAAAACAAAGGTATTGATTGATATCAATCCCATAATTCTACATATCTGTTATTGTTGGGGAGCCTGTGGCACAGTGACGCAAGCTGCCACAAAGACATAGGCTCTAAAATGGATGAAGCATACCATTTTGGTTTCATTCATGCAGTTACACAAATACACATCCACTCAGTGCATGTAGCATGGAGAAGTCCACACTACAGCTTTCTGGAGACGTTTACATGTTTCCAAAACCCAGTTAAAATGTTCAGTTGTATTAAATTAGGTCACACTCCCACTGTTAATGTTTGGGGAGTTTTTCTCGCGAATGCAAGTAGGTCCTAATGATAAATGGACTGGTGTTGTTTGATTTACGAGATTTCTTAAGTAAACACCAGACTAAATGGTCATCCAGGGCTTATTTCTCAACGTTATTCTGTCCTTCCAACCTGCAAATGTCTCTGTTATTTGGATATCTTCAGTGCACCAAAAGCCTAAATACAGCTAATTGTGATCTGAATGTTATAGTGGAAGATTTTTCTCAGAAATGGTGCAGCATTCCCACTGTGTCCTCTTTTGACGATAATAACCTAATTAATAAGCGTAATTTCTTTTATTTGGATGGGACGGTACAGTCCTTATCATGCCTTACAGATATTCATTAATCTTTCCAACCCAACATTCAACTTTTTTAAGGAATAATAACTTTTTAAAGTCTTGTGGGTAGTAGCATGTTATTTTATGAGGACTTTGAATACTTTTGAACTGTTCCTTTGGGGAAGAGTTTATTTTATTATTCATTATCAAGCCATTTTGCTTTTTCCAAGATTACGTTCCGCCGGTTATGATTAATGGGATCGATCACCAAAGGAAAACCTGGACATTATCTTTGTATCTGAAAAAGGTGATTAACAAGTCTCAGTAGAACTATTTTCTTGTCACAGTTTTACTAGGCCAAAAGCAATTGTAATAGACAGACAATGTGATAGTTTTGGTCTTGTCTTTGGATGCTATTTCTGGTCAATTTGTTGATAAAGGCTTTCTTAGTTAGCTATGATAAACATTACAATACTGCTAGCATTGCATGATGGGAGTTTAGGCTGCATTTTCAACTTCAGCAAATGTTAAATCCTTGCAGAAGTGGAGAGAATGAAGAGGCTATTCACAGACTCAAAACTCATTTTTGGCTTTTGAGCCAGACGCAGGGCAATGTGGCTGTGGTCCGTCTTGTTTATTGGAGTTGGGAAGTGTAAACACTAAAACCCTAAAGCTGTAAATAAACAAGAGGGTATTGAGTTCATGTATTTTCCCACTGTGAATTAAATTAATATAGTAATATTTTCCGTCCAAGTGTCACAAGACCTTGGCGTCAGAGCAGCAATTTGTGTGGAAGAGACATTTTCTATTCAGTTTTTTTCCACTTTGGGAAAAAAAGAGATTTGTTAATTCGAGACCAAATGTTATTTGTGAACTAATTTTATGGAAGATAGGGTATTCTATTCTAACTAGATGACCTTTAAATGTGCACCTGCACTTTCTGTAGCTTATTGTTTGAAACACTGAATTTACAATCAGCAGTCAATCTTGCCAGGTCTAGATAAACTGAGATAAAACAGTAACCAGATTGAATTGTGGTAATGAGCCATATTGTGCAAAAGTTGACAACATACACATTTTGACTGAGAAACTTGATATTTTTGATGCTGCTCTGTTGCGGTCCATTACCGAAATTGATTTAAAAGTAAAAAAAATTGGATGATGTGCCACAGCGGTCTAACAGTGCTTGTCAATTTCAAAAAGGTTGAGATGGCCAATTAAACCAAAGAAGGTGTGCTTTACTGAGTGCAAGGTAAGATCTAAGTAGTTAAACCAAAGTCCCTTTCAAGGAAAGTCTCCGGGCAGTTCAAACAAGACCAAGTCCTATCTAAATGAAAGGGGGAATCCTGAAATCCCAAAATCTACTCGCTGAACATTCAATTAAATTAAATATTTCAAATCAGCAACAAAATTTGAAATGAACTGCCCCATTAATGTTGATTCTAAGCTCAAATATCTTTTAAACGTTTTTTTCAGACTAGACCAATGCACATAGCGTGCTTAAGACTATGCATGCGCATTGGCTGGTCTAGCCGGAGCTTCTAAAAGCCGCTGCAGTGATGCAATGACTTTAACAATCAGCGATTGGCTCTTTCATTTAGAAGATGGGACTACTCTGCCATTTTGCACATTGCAGTTTATCCCATTCATAACTATAGGAGTGAACTGTCTTTGTTTAAACAATTCATATTTGACAACTGTTGACGTCTGATGCTAATATCCTGCCAGTTACTTGAGTGTTTTGCCAAAATTCACCATTTTGAATTTCAATAGGCTATCAGTAAAGTTATACTTATAAACTGTAACGAAATTAAATACATTAACGTAATAATGGTGAATAATTTAAAATGTTTAGGCCTGCTTTTCAATAAATGTGTTTCTATGATTCAGCTCGGAAAAAATAATACGAAAGTTTTCTGTCATTTTTATTATAAGCTATTTTAAGTTTGTTCATCATTCTCATTTTTATTACTTAGCTTATTCTTAAACATTTATTTTGCGTAAAGCAAACAGTAAAAGGTGAGTGATTAACATTTGTTCGCAAGCTATTTTGTATGTTACACCTAAATAAATAAATACATACAATCTCAGATTTTTTTTTCATTTTTGATTCAGGTTTGTTTGCCAGCATTTTTTTAATTCCCCCTTCTGACGTCACACGCGTATCATTCGGCTTTCCAGGTTTCTCACTTGTAAATATAATTTAGCTTGGTCATTCATCAACTCGAAACTGTAGCCTAAACATGATATTTCCAACTCCACTTGAATGCTGTGTGTGGAGAGCGGAAAATGGAAAACATGGTGCGAGTACCAAAGCTTTGCACTTGAAAAATAAATAACTGTTGCTCCATTCCTGTAAGATACGTTTGTGACTCCAGTCCTAGAGTTGTTTAAGCAATCCTTCATGGCTTCTTCTGGAACTATTTTAGTTTGTCAACTTTGAAACATAATGATTTTAACGTCTTGTTTATAGAACTGTATTGAATACTAATATGACTGTGATGTTCTGCAACCAAATGAACAAATTTCCTATAGCTAATAGCTAAGAGAGTTTTAAATTTATTTCACAGCGTATCATTGACTTTTCAGAAACTGCCATACCTGTTTATAAAGAATAAGCAATGATCTAGTTGTTGATTATGTGAAGAAGTACAGTTTATAATTTGCCATTGCCAGCAGCAAATGCTTAAACATTGTTTTTGGCAGAAGAATATGGACGTGAAAACTGAACATATCCCCTGTTAACACATCTCACACCATCCGAGGCACATTCCATGCTCAATATCTCTCTGTATTGGCTGATGTTGTGTTTTATGGTTCAGAATGTACTGTTTCTATGGTATATGGTGACAGTTTATATGAAGCTGTCAGAACACATACCCACAATGTGCCTGCAAGAATGCATGACCACAGGATCTCACTGAGTCTGTTATTCATCCTCTCTGAATCCTTTGTGCCTTTTCATTTTATTTGTGCAGGAATCCCTCTCCATCCCTCTCCATGCCAGATGGGAGAGTGGAGACATTTTTGTTCTGAAATATGGTTTTCACGAGATTTCAGCTTGAAGTGTAGAAAGGTAGGAGAACTGACAAGGGCACTTTAGAGTACAAAATAAATTAGTAAAAACACTCAACTTTTACCGTACTAAAATAAATTAAGAGAAGACTGAAGCGTATCCAAGATTTTCTGGTAAGAGGTCACCACTGTGGACATTTGATTCTTGAGAAACCAATATAAATCATGTGGCCTATCCATTACCGCGGGAAGTAGGGGCGCTGAGGGTGCTGGAGCACCCCCTGGCGTGTAGCCCAAGAACAAATGGGTGGGCTGGGGGTGCGGTGTTAAAAAATAAATAAATTATAATTTTGTAACAGAAAATAAATAACACTAATTTTATTAATTTGTATATTCATTAAAATTTATAGAAAAAGAAGCCTAAGCCTACAATGACAATAAGCAACCATGAATTGAGTTTAATCAAATTGATTGTGAAAGTCATTTCAACTTAAACTGACTTAGGAAGTCGATGTTTGTTGCCATTCTTTTTAATCATATTATTACCTGCACCGTGCCCAAATCAAGAATTAATGACCATTTCTACAGCCATTGCAAAGATACAGCAAAGAAAGATCGAGAGCATCCTCAGCAGCAACCAGTCTCGCATTCTCGCATCTGCAGCGCTTATTTTGATCTTTAACATTAGATATTTCCTATTCTTGGAACAAAATGAATGCTTAAGGTTGATTCAGTATTAGGCTACTCTTAATGAGAAATAAAATCCCACACAACATCAGTACAAATAGCTTATATTAAACATAAAACCTTTATTAACTGACTAAATAAGACATACCCGCGTTGTAACAAATAAATAAAAGGTTTTTGGATTTTCCCCTTACTTCAAACGAATGCTTATTGGCTCATTATCGTTGTTATTATTATTATTATTAATAAAAAAGGTTTTAGCCTACAATGACAAATTAATTTAGGCCTATATTAAACTTTGAACTTTTATTAACAATATGAATAAGGGAAATATGTTTTACCCGCATTGTAACACAAATAAATAAATGGTCTTTGGATTTCCCCTTTCTTTAAAACGATCGTAGTTTGGGGTTCATTATTAGCATATTAATTAAAACACATCAGCCATAAAATAGTACAATGGCAAATTCGCATAGGCTTATCTTAAACATCTAAATTTTATTGACAACATGAATAAGACAGATATAGCTTACTTGCGTTGTATAAGGTATTTTCTTTCTTTTAAAACAAATGTGTTGTGGTCATGGTTGTGGCTCATTGTTTTTTTTTATTTATGAAAACAGCAACAATAAAGAAAAACTTGCTTATATTAAACGAATAAATGAAACTTTTATTAACAAAAATGGCGCTTTTGGATAATGGTTAATAAAATACCATATTTTAAAATACCGTTTTATTTCTCAGCCCCATCCCCGCTCAAAATACGTCTTAGCTGCACTCAGAGACAGTAATTTAACATAAAACGTGGTTTCCATGACAACAGTGACTGTTTACACTAAATCTGGCCAGAAGTTTATCCTCATTACGCAAACATTTGAGCTCAGCGGGGTGAGAGCTATCAACAGCAAGACCTCCACTCACCAGCATTATCTAATGTACTCCAGGATGCTGCATATTGTACAGCCAAGCCAAACATCTATTAAACACCTTTGTTAAATTTCCATTTTCTGCAGTGACCCTTGAAGCTGATACGTCTGGCTTGATTTTAAGATAACGAAACCCTTTTTCTCTAGGACTACATCCTGTCAGCTTGATTCAAATGTACGTGCATGGCTGAGATGTCTGCAGGGCTTTATCATCATGACGTTTGCAAATAGTTTCTTCCGCTTTTTGTGAATAAGTCATGCAGGTTCTTTTAAACAAAGATTTTGAATAAACAGTTCACCCAAAAATGCAAATTTGCTGAAAATGTACTCATCCTCAGGCCGTCCAAGATGAGTTTGTTTCTTCATCTCAACAGATTTGGAGAAATTTTGCATTTCATTACATGCTCTCTAGAGGATCCTCCAGTGATGGGTGCCATCAGAATGAGAGTCCAAACAACTGATAAAACATAAAAAAATCCACACAACTCCAGATATATTTTTTTTTTGGCTTACAGCTAAAATACAAGTCTCTCTATCTATAATATTACTTTCTCCAGTGAAAAGTCGCCACATCTGAATCAAGACATCGAACATCATTTACAAGCGAAAACAGTTCTAATATATGTGGATTTTGATGTAAGAGGACAACTGAGGGGATGGACTTTTTCATTCGAGGAAGCATTACTATGGATTATAGACTCTATTTTGTGGCCAGAAGTGATGGTTTAAAGTTAAAACGCCTTAAAATAGTTTTTTTTCTTACAATCACAAAGCTTTTTGCTTCAAAAGATGTTAACTGATGGTCTGGAATCTCTCTTTCTGATGGCACCCTTTAACTGCAGAGGACTCGCCGGTGAGCAAGTGATGTTATGCTAAATTAAATCTTTCTAATGAAGAAACAAAGTCATCTACATCTTGGATGTCCTGAGGTTAATTACATTTTAAGCAATTTTCTAATGAAAAGTAAAATATAGCACCATAATTGCTTTGATGTTGTATTATTACTGTATGTGCACTATGTAGATTGTGCTTGATTTTTATTCATAGCTAGTAACTACAGTATAAAGTATTCACAAACCAGAATATTCTCGTATTGCCTTTAGTAAGAAAGCACTTGCCAAGAAAATACTGTAAATGTAAAGGTAAATGACACCGGTGCTGTTGATGTGTGAGGGAGAGGTAAAGCTGCTGAAACAGTCGAGTTTATATTGAGTAAATATGGTGCTGATGAGTGTGGCTTGTTAGAGTTTGAACAGTGGAAAATAGCTTGGTTTTGAGTTTTCCAAAGCAAAGGTTTTAGCCCATGCTGAGAAAACATAGATCCTCAGTGAATTCTTTATGTCAATAAACCTTCCTGCCATCTCATTTAATAGATGTGTATTACAATGAATTATTGTTAATGCTTGTTCCCCAAAGGAATATACCAAACAGTTTAAAGCTAAAGTGGTTGGACACATGTATGGTCCCACCCCAAACTCACGCCATTGGTTTAAGGTTGAACCAATAGGCTATATACAGTGGGGCAAATAAAGTATTTGATACACTGCCGATTTTTCAAGTTTTCAAACTTACAAAGAATGGAGAGATCTGTAATTTTCATCGTAGGTACACCTCAACTGTGAGAGACAGAATCAAAAAAATAAATCCACAAAATCACATTGTATGATTTTTACATAATTAACTTCCATTTGATTGCAATATTTTAGAGCAATACAAACAACAGGCTTATTGAGTAGCAGCAGAAGGAAATGAGATGAGCAGAATGTCCAGGTAAGCAGGCTGGGAATGGGAAAGTATCTAGGGGCTTATCTGAGTGATAATGTCCATTTCTTATGCCAGGGGATCCAAAGGGAACAGTGGAGCGTGGAGACAGTGGAGCACAGGAGCAGTCGAGAATGGGGAGAGGAACACTGGGACAACTGATAAGTAGACAAAAGGTAATTGGGTCAGGTAAGACAACATGGAATGTTTGAGACCAGACAGTGAGTGAACGAGAGGAGTGCAGGGATATAGTGCTGTTGCTGAGTGCTGACAGGTGACGGTGATTAGAAATCAGAGTGTCATTAGTGGAGACTGCTGTGACTGTGGTGACTCTGACAGTACCCCCTCCTCCAGGGCGGCTCCTGGCACCCTATTACGGCGACGGGGTTGGCCTCTGGGTGCGGGATAGTCAGGGTGGTTCAGGTGAAACTCGGCTAGGAGAGAGGTGTCCAGCACATTGTTCCGGTCCACCCAGGATCTTTCCTCCAGCCCGTATCCGTTCCAGTCAATCAGATATTCCAGGTGACCACCCCGTCACTGAGAGTCCAAGATCTCTTGAACCCTGTAGATTAGGGGCTCCTCAATGATTTCGGGAGGAGGAGGTACTGCGGGCTCGTCGGTTTCTGTGACAGAGGGAGAGACAGGCTTGAGGAGTGAGACATGGAATGATTGATGGATAAAATACCGTGCAGGGAGTTGGAGACGGAAGGTGGCCTTATTTATCTGCCTCGTCATCATCTTCCGGGATGCTGAAGGTGCGGAAGAGACTATGGAAGAGGGCCTCTGCTGTTTCGATGGCTGTGGGTAAGCCCCAGAGGGGTATTATCTTGCAGGCTTTGAAGAATCTGTTCAATGCAACGAGTATGCAGGTATAACCTTCTGACTTGGCGAGATCTGTGATGAAGTCGACATTTCATTCCACTGTATGTCCACACATGTAGCGGAATGACAATAAAACTCAACTTGACTTGACTTGAGTCATTCAGATTACTGGGCACCACAATTTCTCAGGACATGAAGTGGGACAATCATATTGAGTCCATTGTGAAAAAGGCCCAGCAGAGGTTGTACTTCCTTCGCCAGCTGAGGATGTTCAACCTGCCACAGGAGCTGCTGATACAGTTCTACTCTGCCATCACTGAATCAGTCCTCTGCACGTCAATAACTGTCTGGTTCAGCCCAGCTACCAAATCTGAACTCAGAAGACAATGGAGGGTAGTCCGAACTGCCGAGCAAATCATTGGTACAACCCTCCCCACTCTCCAAGAACTGTACTTATCCAGAGTGAGAAAAAGGGCTGGCAAAATCACTCTGGACCCCTCACATCCAGCACACTCCTTCTTTAAACTGTTGCTGTCTAGTCGATGCTGCAGAGCTCTGAGCACCAGAACGACCAGACACATAAACAGTTTCTTTCCTCAGGCAATACATTTCATGAACACTTGACATTAAACGTGGAACACACAACACTATTATACATTATTTATGTCCTGTAAATTATTATTATTTTAACACCTGTCCTGTTACTGTCATTCTGTTGCACTGTGGAACTTCTGTCACTATAACAAATGTATGTGTAAACATAGCTGGTCAATAAAGCTCATTCTCATTCTCATTACATGATATTAGTATCAGAGTATTAAAGCATCATTTTTATTTTTTTTATTTTTGCAAAGATCAAGATGCAGCCCTCATAAATAGTTAAAATATTTTTTATTTAAATAATTATATTTTGTTATTGTTGATGGAATGATGTATTTCTGAATAAATACTTGCTTATTCTTTATATTATTTCATGATTATAAAGGATATTATATCTTGATGGATCACTAAAACTGTTTCTGGTTCAGCATGTTCACAAGCTTCCCTCTTGGCCTATATACATGACTATGTGTGTTTGATGTGAAGCAGGCCCCCTCATGGTCATTAGCATTATTAGTGGCTGATAGAGATCATAGTAATAAGCCCATGAAAGCCAGTGGTTTCCTGCCAAATGCAGCAGTGAGCCAAGCGCACAAGCACAGGTTGGCCAAGAAACCATGGCTGTTGTTATCTTTGGCTGTGGCCCGATCAAACTGTATTTGTCTTTTCAGACCAAAGAGGACCTCAAACAGGACCAAAATCCAAAATTCACCAAAATCAGCTGGCCATATTACCAGGTAGGGTTTACTAATTAAAATGTGTTTCTTGAAAAGCTCTGGCAGGAGGGCCACTTTTCTAGGAATACATCCAGTGGACTGCATTCATCTTTTTTTTTTTGTCTGAGCATGTTTAAACAAGAAAGCATGTTCAAACTTAAATTCTGAAAATCATTAAACATTTTGAATGATTTATATACATAAATATGTTTGTTTGTTTATTCTTGTGGGTGTTTATTTATTTAATAAAAATAATGCTTTTATTCAGCAAGAATGCATTACATTGTTCAACGGGGACAGTAAAGACATTTACAATGTTACAAAAAAATCGTATTTAAAAGAAAAAATATTTTGAACTTTCAACATTCTGTTATTAATAATCATTATTAATAACTGGGCATCCGTAATAATTGAGCAGCACATATAAAATAATAAAATATTATTAATATGTGTAAAATATATACTTTATATATATCTTAATACATATTTTATACTGTATATATATTTGTATATTTTATTGTAAATTATTTTTCTATCATTTTTAGATTTTCGCAATAACTTTCTAAATGTTTTCAATTTTGAAATGGATTCCCTATATAACTGTGTATATAACAGAAATATGCATAGACAAACATTATAACAGGAATTATGCATAAAATAACATTAAGCCATCTGGAATCTCACTTCTCAAATAAGACACATGTTGTAATAATAATAATCAGAAGAAGAAAAATGATAAAGCATCTATACAAGCTGCAAAGTTTTTCTCTGAAACCCTCCAGAATGCATTCAACTGTAAATGCACTGTAACCAAATACAAAAAAAAAAAATTCAATTTGCACCATGTAGCAGTGCTTCCCAAACCTGTCCTGGAGGACCCCCTGCCCTGTACATTTCGTATGTCTCCCTAATCAGACACCCAATTTAGCTCTTACAGTCTCTACTAACAAGCTGATGAATGGAATCAGGAGTGTTAGATAAGGAAGACAAAAAGCAGAACGCTTCCATGTTTACCACACTGCAGACTCCTGAGTGGCTTGTTTTAACACTTGCCTGTGTTTGAGCTCGGCTGTCAGAATGCAAACAGCACTGGGTCTGGCTGAATTCTACTTAGCACTGCAGCTCAACTCTTTGAGTCCCATGTGAAATGCATGTGTTTAATGCTGTGATTTACTGTGTTGTGACAGCAGTATATAATTCCCCATCTTTTTGAGGCTGGACACAAGACTCTGTTAGTATGTGTATCTGAATATGATAATGGGATCGTGGGAACACGTCTTATAAACTCTGCTTTCATATTTGAAATGACCCTTGACCCCCAGACATTTGTACCAGGATACACCATGCGGTTATATTATCTCATGTTCAGTCTACTGACTCTGAGCTTTACAAAAAAGCCAATCCTTGTTAGAAGAATGGCAAATGTATGGATTTATAATTCAGTCAAGCTTTGTCACTGCTGTATCCCTGCAAATCGGGAGCCCTCTGGATTACCTTCACATTCAGGACATTACGTTTATTCCTGTGACGAAGAGCAATATTCAAATGGATTATTACACTCACAGATAGTATTAGCAGATTTTCTGAGCCAAAAAAGGTTTCACGGTTCATAGATTTTGCCTCAAATATTTTTCCCTTTATGGATGACTTGGGTCAGAAAATAAACACTTTCAGTCTGACACGGAAGCATTGGCTGAACCATTGGCATGAGTTAACGCTGGAGCTATCTGTTTGTGCGACCAGCTTTCATAAAAACTGTTTAAATTATTATAGTCATTATATTTGCAGTAGTGGCCCAGAAATTACCAGAATTGTTTTGTTTACTAAAACTTTTAAACTTGTTAGCATCAATCTAAAGAAAATACAACTATTAGATGAAATATTTTAACTTCAAATGTATTTTATAATATATAATAAATATATATTATATTTATAATTTTATAAATTTATATTTACAAAAAATATATTATTTTAACTTAATAAATTAAGTTAAAAATATAATATTTTTTCATACAAATTTGAAAAATTGCAGTGGAACTAAAATAAATAAAAATAGACGAATGACTAAAATGACTGAAATAGAAACAAATTAAAGTTTATAAATATTTTTTTTGTATTGTATTATTTTTTTAACAAAAATGACAAAATTACGGAGCCCCGCTCATTACATGCGGGGGAGAAAAATTAATTGTGTGCAAAATATAAGAATTTGTTCCCTTGTTTTACTAAATCGTGCGCACTACATAATTTGTTCCCTAGTTTTAAGTAAATTGTGTGCACTACATAATTAGTTCCCTCGTTTTAAGTAAATTGTGTGCACTACATTGATAAATTGTGGTGGCCACGTTATAGTGTAATCAAATAGAGTGAACAAATTATTATATCGTGCTCTCAATTTAACGAGTTATAAAGTTGTATGCATGATTTAGTAAAACGAGTTAACTAATTAATACATTGTGCACACGCTTTGCTTTTTTTCCTGCGTGTTATGTGTGGGGCTCTGTCTAAAAGCACATAACGAAATTAAACTAAAATTTAAATTAAGTAATTTGTAAAATTGAAAATTGTAAGACTGAAAATGTAAAATAAATCTAAAGACCCATTCACAAAAAGAGCGATAACTATAAGGATAGCTATAACGTTAACTATATTAGCGTCCTGCATCCACACAAAAACTTTAGTTTATTATAAGTGCAAGCACAATTTTGTCATTGCTGCTTTTTAAAAGTTGGGTGTTTTTTTATTGGAGTTATTATTTGATTGGCTTTATTCTTCATCGTCTATGTTTTTATCGTTCATCAGCTGTAAAAATCGTTCTGAAAGTCATTCCACCAATATTGTTTCTTTGTGTCGATATTGTTACAGTTTTGATGTGAACATCATTGTTCTCATAAAATTAGAATATTTTTTTTAAATGCAGCTTTACCATTGTCGTTATCATTCTCGGTGTGACCAGGCTATACAATAGGATATATCATTCAATAATAGTATAGAAATAATACTAAAATAACACTGTTGTCACACTGTAAACTTAAAGTGTGTTTGACAATCATGTAACCTGCTTTTCAAAGGTCCTGTCCCAAAAGGTTTGCATTATGTGAACTCTTTATCTTCCAGAGTTGCGATGACCCTTGCTCACACGTGCCTGTGAAGTCCATAAGCGTGTTCCATTTATCATTTTATGGTTTTGAAAGATGCTCATGTGCACTGGCTATCTGCCATTTGCCAGGTTCACATTGATAGTAACTCTACACAACATTTTATTCACGAAATGTGGACTCGACTGTGAGGACCTTGGCAGGATTTGGTCTGGGATCAAAAGGGCATCCTGTAAGGTCATGGCACAGTATGTAACATAAAATGATAAAGCATTTTCTATTTATCATGAAATGAGTGTGACATTGACATTTCAGTGCAAATTTGGTCCTATCTACAGTGTATGATTGTACTTTAAAGCCAACTCTTGTGTATTATTTGCAGTCATTATGAAAAGCCTTTGCATTCATTTGGATGTTGAGTTCACATTCGCATGTTTAAGTATCTACCCAAGGTCTGTGATGGCCTGAGCCGCTATAGATCAAAGCTGTTAGACACTGATGGTCTTGGCATATTTGTGTAGCAAACACATGAGTATTCACAGGCTGGTGAGAGGAGACACAGAGACCTAAACAGTGCATGAGACCAGAAGCGCTGGCTTGGCTCAAAGCAGCCTCACAATACACAGATTTAAAAGCGTTTGAGAAAAGAATGGCCTTCATACCAAACAAATACTGGCCTTTCAAATAAGACTATAACTTGAAAATCCTTTAAACCAGTAAGTATCAAACTTTTGTCATCTAAATGTGACAAATTTGACATGCATTTTTTAAAGTAATGCTAACCTTTTGAAATACAATGAATTTTCTAGGACCATGAATGCTTGTATATGAGAATAAAAATATTTATATTTGATTTTTTTATTGCAATTGCTAATACATCCACATTTAAAAAATTGTATTACCTGTTGTAATTTTAAATTATGATATTTTTTAAATTAATAATCTAGTATTACAGTTTTTATTGTGACACATAATCCAGTATTGTACTATTTTCCCGCCTCTACATGTGTTTAGTCACATGACATTTATGGCTCATGTGATTGGTTCAAAAGCACTCCAAAACTGAGCATCTGTAAATAAGATTTCAAGTAGGGCTACAGTAAATGTGGTTTAACTCTCTCATTTAAATGATAAAATATGTTTTATAGTAATGGTTTCATTTTTGACATTTCTAGACATTTAAAATGTGTAGTATTTCATTGCTTCTGACAGTTTGGACCAAAATTGTCAAATTTCCAGCCGTAGTTATGTTATGGATTTTGCCTCTTGTCAGCAACAAAGGATAAAAGCCTGAATATCTACCAACAATGATGTGTGGTCCCAGATATTGGCTGTGTATATAACATTAAAGAGAGCTGGTATTTTGAAGCGGGATCATACAGTCCCAACTGAAGCAGTGCCTTTTTGCTGTGGAGGCAATAAGTTCATTTCTTCACATTCAGAAAATGAATTAAGGGTGTAAAATGAGTTTGTATGCTTTGCTTGGCTGAGACAGTCTCAGTAAGTAGGCCCAGCAGCGGTGACTGTGCTTGTATTCAGTGCTTGTTTAAACATTTGAGGAGCACATGAACAGATGGATGATTGCAGCAGGTTTCATCAGGAAGTTACGATGTTCAAACTTGCAGGGGGGCCATTCTAACACTCGTGTCAACAGCCCGGGATCCAAGCAGCCCAAACAGTCAATACCATAAAACAGACCCTGAAAGACATTTCGGGAAGACAGGCTGTTTTCTGAGAATGGCTTTTAATGGGCCAACACATTTGAGAGAAATTGTCTTTCTCTTTGAGGAGAATGTGTAACAGCACTAAACGTGACTGCAAAACATTTTATTTTTTGTTGAGGACTATAATCATTTTATACATCAACTGAGAGAAATGGATAAATCAGTTGAGAAATGATAAACGTGAATAAACACATAAAAAGAATCAACAATTTGATAATCAAAAACATTTTAATTTATAAAAACATCAATAAAATACTAATACAAATTCAATATTATGTTTATCAATACAATTTATAATTAAATTATTTATTGTAAAGTGATTTATAATTTAGTTTTCTATTATATTGGCCTTTTATACATTTCCCACTGAGGGTACGGAGCTTAATCTGCTGCTGTCAATCATTGCACCAGATGTTGTAATTAAATAACATGACAATACAGGAATGTTAAAAACATGTACACTCCCATGTAGTGGAAGAGGGCCTAGATACGGAGGCAGCCACGGGTGCCAGGTTGGGGCAGGCAGGGCAGGAGCGGATTCTGTGGGCTCACGGAACGGAGCGGGCTTTGGAGCGCACTCTGTGGGCTCACGGAACGGAGCGGGCTTTGGAGCGCAATCTGTGGGCTCACGGAGCGGGCTCTGGAGCAGACTCTGTGGGCTCACGGAGCGGGCTCTGGAGCGGACTCTGTGGGCTCACGGAGCGGGCTCTGGCGCGGACTCTGTGGGCTCATGGAACGGAGCGGGCTTTGGAGCGCACTCTGTGGGCTCACGGAGTGGGCTCTGGAGCGGACTCTGTGGGCTCACGGAACGGAGCGGGGTCTGAGCCTGAGAGAAAGTGGGCAGGCACTGTCGCTTTGGAGGAATCGTGAGTGGGCACTGCCGTCCCGGGAGCTGCGTGAGCGGGCACCGCTGCTTCGGGAGCTTCTTGAGAGGACGCCGCCACCTCGGAGGAAACACCAGCGGGCTCCACCGCTTCGAGAAAGCCCCAAGCGAGCCCTGCCACCTCTGAGGAAACATCAGCAGGCTCCACCACTTAGAGAAGGCCTGAAGTGAGCTCTGCCACCTCCGAGGAAATACCCCCGGGCTCCACCGCTTCGAGAGGCCCCAAAGCGAGCTCCGCTGCCTCTGAGGAAACATCAGCGGGCTCCACCGCTTTGAGAGGGCCTGAAGTGAGCTCCGCCACCTCGGAGGAAATATCATCAGACTCCACCACTTCGCGAAGGTCTAAAGCGAGCTCCGCTCTCTCGGATGAGACCTCAGTGGACCCCGCCACTTCGAGAACCCTGTGAGCGAGCTCCGCCACTTCGGGAGCTTCGTGAGGGGACGCCGCCGCCCCCGAGGAAGCGCGAGCGGGCTCCGCAGCTAACGTCACCCTGAAGGCCGAGCCGCTCAGATGCACAGCCAGGTTGAGGTAGTCCTCCAACGACTCCTCGGGGTCCCAGAAGAAGACCAAGAGGAAGGTCTTCTCTGTCGCCGAACCACAAGCGACTTCCCAGAAGTGCCCGGTGTACTCCTCAATGCTCCCATCTCCCTGACGGATGTTAATGAGCTTCCCCGCTGGACCCATGTCTGCTGGCTAGAGCAAGATCAGAGGTCTGGGTCCAAATGCAGGTAAGCGTATTTAATATAACAAAAAGTCCAACAGGCAAAAAGCACAACAGAAAAAAGAATGGGAAACCACAGAATGCAACACAGGAGTGGTGTCCTTAACGAACAGGGTAGATGTAAAACATATACATATACAATCTAGCCAGATAGGGTGGTGAGTGAGGACGGAATATAAAGACATTAAAAATGGGGAACAGCTGAGGATGTGCTTAGTGACAGGTGTGTGGAATGTAGGGAAATGAGTCCAGGAGGAAGGGAGATGGCGACCTCCGGTGGTGAGTGATACAATTTTTCAAATATTTGTATCTCGAACAAATATTGACCGGTTCTAACAAACCATACATCAATGGAAAGCTTATTTGTTCAACTTTTAGATGTTGTACACCTCATGACTGGTTTTGTGTCCTGTGTCACATATTCAAAAATATAATTACAATTAAAAATATTATTATTTAATATAACGGCCAGGTTATATTAACGGAATATAGTATTTTTCATTTATCTGTTTTAAGTAATTGTATAGATTTTTTTTTTCTTTTTTTCTTTTTTATATATATACAATTAATTGGTTTACTGATTTCTCAGCTGATTTACTTATTTATCAAATTAATTATTGTATGGCTCTCATGGGCCACCATAACCTGCACTGGCAGCCAGAATTACTAAAAATAGGAGAAGCCGAGTGGTGGCAAGGTCACTCAAATGATCTCAGTGTGATTTTCTCTTGCACGACACTTGGGCCGCAAAATGGACTGGAGAAAAAGCACCTTGGAAGTTTCCATCCACCCCACCCATTCGAAGACCGGGATTGCTGCCACTCCACGTTGAGCTGTGTGGGACGATATTTATCTTATACCCCAGGCCAAAATCCTCCCGTTCTCTTCCGCGGTTCTCTTCAGTCTTATTTACAGTCTGTCTGAGTTTTCCTCTCTTTGAGGGCTCCTCCTTAAAGATAAGCAGGACAGATGTCCTCTCAAATTTAAGATGCGCTAATTGATCCAATGGGAATCGAAGTGGCCAAAATGAACCTTATTCAGCTATATTTATAAAGCCATTAGTCCCTCGATTACAAGTTTATCACTCTGCAGTGGATATAAACCACACACAAGACCAGTTCCATGAAAATGATGCCATTTTCAAGGGATTTAAATATAACCTGGTTTACCCGTTTAAATTCAACAGTCCTCAAGTGTTATGGATACTTAAAAGCAACTGTTGTGTGAGTAACACAATAGTTCATACAAATTATGGTCAAACAAGTCAAGTATGTTGTGACACTAAAGAAGTGGTGTTGGATTTCAATGTTGTCTTTCTGTTGAGATGAGACTAGTCTTGAAATATACACTCAAAATGGGAAATGGTTCAAACAAGCGCACCACGTCAGCAAAAGCGGCATGCACTAAGCCCGAGCTCATAAAATACTTTCTAAGACACTTTGTGTATTCATAGACGAGACTCTGCTTTTCCAGATTCATTTGTTTTATGACAATCTAATGGGCCTTAGTGTAAATGTGAACTCTGTTAAGTGTGAATCATCCAGATATATCTTACAATTGGCCAGAACATATTAATATGACGACATCTGTGATATTTATAAGAACCACACCCGACACCAAGTGATTTGGATACCTGAAGAACTTCAATGGAAAGTCATGTGTCTTACATTTTAGAAGATGATGAAAACTTCACCAAGTTACTGAAACATACCTGCTAATATTTAAACAACTGTAGCAAGATGTCAAGTCCAATCAGATGACAAATAGGCATGGGTGAATGCAATATTTCTTTGACTTTATTTCAGTCCACTCAGAGATCACTAGAACTTCAGTCTTATCACTTACATAACAATACTGCCACCTCATGGTGACCGTGGTTCTACACAACATGTTTCAATGGCATCATACTTGTAGACAGCAATATATTTATTGGGGAAGTGTGTGCGTGTCCATAAGGATAGTAAAACCTTAAATTTTTGGTCTGCGGTCCCCACGAGGGGTAAAAAAAATTATTGAATTAATAAATTATGTTTATCTGAAAGTGTAACAATGGAAACGGGTGGTAGGTTTAGGGTTGGGTTAGGCCAGGGGATGTAAAAATTTGGTTTGGTGAGTAAGTAATAGAAGTCTATGGAAAGTCCCCACAATTCACAGAAACAAAGTGAGAAGAAGTTTCACAGAAACATTCACACAGTGTGTGTGTGTGTGTGTGTGTGTGTGTGTGTGTGTGTGTGTGGTGTGTGCGTGTGCATGTATATGTGGTTTATGAGGACACAAATTTGTATAATAACATGGGTATGACATAGGTATTACAAGGAGAAGGTGATTTATGAGGACATTTTCAGTGTCCCCATAATTTAAAATGCTTATAAATCATACAGTGTGCGTTTTTTGGGGGGAAAGTAGAAATGCACCGTCTCCTGTGAGGGCTAAGTTTAGGTGTAGGGTAGGTGTAGGGCAATAGCACATACAGCTTGTACAGTATGAAACCATTACGCCTATGGAGAGTCCCCAAACCATAAAACCAACATGTGTGTGTGTGTGTGTGTGTGTGTGTGTGTGTGTGTGTTGGGGTATATATCCTAGGATGTATATCCTTTGACTCATTCTCAGCTTGATAAGTACAACTAGTTATGTAAAGTATTTAAATTGATTTAGTTTGTAATTTATGTTATTAACTATGTTCCGATTGGGTAGTGGTTTTTAAACAGGGGACCCAGGGGTCTGTAGAATAGTTTAGAAAAATAAAACGTGTAAAAATATGTTTAAATTAAGTATAAAAATAAAAATGAAACTAAATAAATAATAGTTTTAGACCCAACTTTCTAATACATCTACCTTAAACATACCAAAATGTAGAAATATCAAATCCATCCTAGTTCTATTTAAACATTCTGATACAAAGTCTTTAGTTCAACAACAGTTCATACTCATTTAGTTCAACAATTAGAAATTTCCTGACTGCATCATACATCTTTTTAATTTGAGAAACTTTTCCTTCACTACTAATTAACAATTAATGCATGTCTATATTCCCCACTGTTTCAAATGAGTTTCAAACTAGCATTCTTCTTAAAACTGTATGCATTTTGCATTATGTATTTTGTTTATAGTATATTGTTTGTCAATACACATTTTGTTTTTAGTCATTTTTTTATACCATACTATAATATTAGACATTATATTTGTTATTTAATTACATTTTATTGCACTTTTTTGGACACATGAAGTAGTAGTAAGTAACCCAGAGGTGGACAGTAAGGAAGTACATGTACTTGAGTACTTTTTGCTTTGTACTTTCAAGTAATGGAGTTGTGTATTTAGTCCACCTCTTCATTAACCTAAATTGATATTTTAGTATATTTAATGTTTTGATAGTGTATGACATGGCTCCCTCCCTGAGCAGTAGGATTATATTATATAAAATGAATACAATTAAAAAAGTTACTCTGTGCTCTTAATCACTTTGATACTCTCTACTCAGTTTTTTGTAAAATATTTTTTTCCTGCACATATTGCATGAGAACTGACTTGTTTAATAATGTGGAATAACCTCAAGTCCTAATGGTTTTCCATTTACCTAAAAAGACCTGGCAAACTATTTAACAAATCAGTCTGAGATTGATCAGTTATCTAAACAGCTATGAGAAATACACACACACACATACACAAAACTATATTGTAATTACTGTAAAACAGACACTTGCATAACTGATCAATATGCTTTATTATATTTGTATTTTCTGTGCAGAGAAATTACTGTTGCATATACAGTAGTATTATATATCCTTTGACTTATCAAGAGAAAAGCATGACTGAATTGATGAAACATACTAATGCAGGACAGACTAATTCTTCAAGAAGTTCAAGAAAATCAGGAAGTTTTGTTTATGTAATTGCTTCTACTGTATTTGTGACCAGACATTAATGCAAATATTTTAGCACAAAAACAATGGCCATAAAGGCCCTACAACATGGACTGATGCCATTTAAGTCTGTTTAATGAACCTATTAATGAAAAGATGAATTGTGTCTATTTTTCAAACTGCTTTGCTTCTTATTATGGCAAAAAAAGTGCTTCTTGTGCAACAATCATCAAACTGTTACAGTATATATAAGCCAAATGTGATAATAAACATACACAAGTCAGGCCAGAGCAATGCTGAATGAGTCCAAATAGCTGTCTCAAGACATGAGAAGTCTCCTTTTAAAATAAGTGAAAGCCAGATAAGTGGCGCCCCCTATCAAGCCAATCAATAAAGTGGCACCAACAAAGGCTGGAGCCTTTTTCTTTGCCACCCTGAATGCGGTGGGCAGCACAGCAGATATGAGGATGTTGTTGACATGTCCAAGAACTCTGCGGAAAGCCGGCCGGTTCAGGACACGCTCATAATACGTCTCCAGGTTGACCCGGGTCCCATTTCCCCAGTACCGACGGGACAGACCCAGGAACTTGAGGCGGTGAAGGGTGACAGCGAGGGAGACGTCAGCAATGCTAAAGAAGTCGCCACAGAGCCAAGCCTGCTGGCTGCCTTCTTCTGGAAAGATAAGATGATAAGTGACAGGAAGCTAAATTTACCTTTAAAAAGTCACATGAAAAGTCACATGAAATGGAAATGTATTACTGAAAAACTATTTGCATCTTAATGACTTTACTGTAAACAAATCATCCATGCATATTTTACTTATTCATTTGATTATTCACAATACTTATTTTGCCTTTATTATGATAGGACAATGTACAGTAGACAGGAAGTGAAGTGGGAGAAAGAGAGAGGGATGGGATCAGGAAATGTCCTCAAGCCAGGATTCGAACTTGGGACACCCGTAACGCAACAACATTATATATCACACACTGCCCACGGTGCTGACAATTATTCACAATTCTTAATAAAAAATATCCGAACTCTATCTTATGGTGAAACGACAGACCTCTCGCTGATGACATGCTGGACTTATATAACTCTACAGCTTGAGTTATAGTTGTGGTACAGACTAAATGAAAAAAATTAA
The DNA here is from genome assembly GCA_027564155.1 of Gymnocypris eckloni scoliostomus. Classification (NCBI taxonomy): domain Eukaryota; kingdom Metazoa; phylum Chordata; class Actinopteri; order Cypriniformes; family Cyprinidae; genus Gymnocypris; species Gymnocypris eckloni. The sequence goes on along the minus strand of CM050436.1, from coordinate 11,771,793 downwards.
GATGATTTTAAAACTATACAGTTATCATTAGCATTGGTGTGAACAGGCCTTAAATGCTTTAAACTTTTAGAGTTGACAATTTATTTATTTTTTATAAAACCAGCTGTTCCAATAAAAATTAATTGTATATAAAAGTTAAAAACTCTCAACTATTGTCTTCATAATTGTACTAAGTGACACTACTTGTTTTTTTTCATTTTCAATTTGTTTGTTCACTAAATGCAAAATGCCTCAGTCTGCCAACACGTTCGTCAAGACAACTAATGATTCTCCTGTTCAGCAAATTTTTACTAAGTAACAATAAATGAATTGATTTTTTGATAGCTGTAATCTTATAGGACACTTGACATGTTAAGTGAACTATGCTATCTTTGTTTGTGAAGGAACAATCATCCTACAAAGCAAAGACATCCAGTATATACTTTGAAATGGTTGAACATACTGTTGGCTTCAACACTTGTAAAAAGATGAGCTCTTTACAATTACAATACACTAGTTGGGACAATAATTAGGCAACTTCTGTTGGTCTGACTTGGGTTTTTATGTATTTCAAGAAAGTTTTTTTTACTGTGCTTCTACTATTTAACAAAAAATCTCCCACCTGGTGTCTCCTCAATCCGCCTCTGCAGCTCGGTCTCAACTTGATCCAGAACATTCTCCAATTCATCCAGGAGTTTCTTCAGGTATTTCATATTATCATGGTCAAACAATTTACTCTAGAGAGATTCAAACATAGTGTTTTGTGACAATCAGCAATCCCATTGTTGGCATTGTAAACAAGATTGTAATCTAAATTAAGTGCACATACTCAAAGGAATAAAATCACTGAGATCATCTGAGGTCTTGGGTACTGTGCTACAAAGAGCAGATGCCCAGAAAGGGAATAACTGAAACTGAACACTGCATGAATGTTTACTTACTTTCAGACGTCTCTGTTTTGAAATATAAGCATCTTTAAGATCTGGATTCTCCGCTGCTAGTTTCTTAAGTTCAGATTCGGTGTTTAAAATCTGTGCTATAAGACAGAAATCGCTATTAAAGGAATAGTTAACCCAAAACTGACATTTTCTCATAATTTACTGACCTTCAGGCTAGGGGTGTCCAATCCTGGAGGGCCACTGTCCTGCAGAGATTAGCCCTCCAGGACCGAGTTTGCACACCCCTGCCCTCAGGTCATCCAAGATAAGTTTGTTTTCTTTATCTGAAAATATTTGGAGAAATGTTGCATTACATGCACTTTCTCACCTTTGCAGTGAATGGGTGCCATCAGAATGAGAATCCAAACAGCTAATGAAAACATCACAATAGCTGCGTTTCCATCCATCTAATTTTATGTGCATTTTATGTGCATGTCTGCTCTCTCTGTGGCGCAAACAATTTCTATCATATATGAAAACGATTATATTCCGTGGCTTCTTTTATATTCTTAGTGATATTTAGTGCCACAGTTTACCAGGAGGTGGCGATTTTGTTCGCTTTGACTCGTTGGATGGAAACAGTGCTTTATTCGCATATGTTTTATGCGATATTCTAGTTTTGCGCATAAGTTAAATTTGAATATTTGGATGGAAACATATGCATACTTGTATCCATACTTATATCCACAAAGACGTTTTTTAAGATTTTCAAGCCATTGCCTCCAGCTAAAATACAAATCCTATATCCATAATATTGCTTTCTCCAGTGAAAAAAAGCTGTCCCGTTTGAATTGGGAGAGAAATATGCACAGATCAAGCACTGTTTACAAGCGAAAACAGTCCAAAAACAGTTCTAAACAAATATGTCAGTAGGTTTTGTCTTGAGAGGACTACAGGGGATGTACTTTTTCACTGGATGAAGTGATATTATGGATTATGGACTGGTATTTTGTCCAGAAGAAATGTTTTAAAGTTAAAATGCCTTAATGGTTCATTTGTTCCTCATAAACATGCTGCAATTTTACTTCAGAAGATGTTAGTTGATGGTTTGGAGTTGAGTGGATTATTGTGATGTTTTTACCAGCTGTTGGAACTCATTCTGACAGCACCCATACACTACAGAGGATCTACTGATAAGCAAGTGATGTAATGCTAAATTTCTGTTCTGATGAAGAACAAAATTCATTACATCTTGGATGGCCTCAGGGTGAATACATTTTAAATTTGGGTTTAGGATGAACTATTCATTTCATTCACAATAATTGAAGGATCATATTCAGTCCCCTTCTTACTGCGAATGTGGGTGGTGGCGTAAGCTGGGATGTGGGAGTCTACTGTGATCTCTGGGTGGAGGATGCAGCCATGGGTGTATGCATCCATCTGCAGGGAGTCCAGCAGCTCTCTGTAATGCTGAACTCGATGAAAATACGTGCTTCCCTCTTCTGGGATCAGCTTTGGGATGTGCTCTAATCCAGAGAAGGGCACAAAGCACATATACAGTATGCATTATGACCCAAACATGTAGCTGCAATCTCCAGGGAAAATATTTTATTTTGACTCACCCTTTAGTGCCTCTCATGTTATCCACATTTCTGCAGAGGCATGCCAAATGTAACATGGTACATGCAAACATAAACGCAAGCAAATGAAAATAATATAACAAATGCACTGAACACAGCAATAAGAAGAATACATTAAAAAAAAAAATCCATCATAGGCCTGCAGTACCAAACAATTCCAGCTATTAATACACATGAAATCAAATGACATCTAATACAAACATAACGAAAATGGAGTGTTTTAAATGCATTTATTAAATGTATATTCAGGTGCAAAAGTTAATTTGTTTAGTCATATATTTATTGATCTCTTTAATGCTAATCCCTAAAACAAAACTAATGTTTATTTTTACTTTAAAACACTAACAGAAATAACCGCAACAATTTATTTTATTTTAATTTAAAATATAAGTACTACAGGCCAAAAGTAGTACATTTTTATAATTAAGATTGTTTCATATTTTAAAAAGAAGCACCTTATACCATCAAGGCTGCATTTATTTGACCAAAATACAGTAAAAACCGTAATATTGTGTAATTTAAAATAACCTGTTCCTATTTTAAAATGTACTAATTTACTCATGTGATTAATAGCAGCCATTACAGGGTCACATGATCCTTCGGAAATCATTGTAAAACGCTGATTTGCTATGCAATTATCAATTATTAGTGCTCAAATGGTTCTTATTATTATAAGTTTTTGCTGCTTAATATTTTTGTTTAAACATTAATACTTTGATTTTTTTTCAAGATTCTTTAATGAATAGAACATTTTGTGAACAGTGTTAATTTAAAATAGAAACTTTTGTAAGATTATAAATATCTGTACTATCACTTTTGATCAGTTTGATGCATCCCTGCTGAATAAAAATATTATTGCAGAAAATCAGCATATTAAAATGATTTATAAAAGATCATCTGACACTGAAGACTGGAATAGTGACAATTGACCAGACAATTTGCTTTGCCCTTCAGAGGAATACATTTTAGAATATAATAAAACAGAAAACAATTATAATAATATTTTATAATATTACTCTTTACTGTATTTTGATCAAATAAACGCAGCCTTGGTGAGACATTTTCACAAACATTAAAAAAATCTTAATTATTGATTAATTATCTTAATTGTTTACTTTTGACTGGTAGTCTAGAGATGCTTGGTTAGCCGTGTTGAATAAAAAAAAAATATATATATAACATATGTAGACACAGTTAAAGGGACAGTCATATAGAATTGTTATAATTATTATTATCATTATTTGTATGTGACTATACACCCTGAATTATTAAAATGATTTTAAAGAAGTGTGGTGGAGGCTATGCATTCGAGGGTTCAACAACATTATATGCCCTTCAGTACTCTTGTATTTATAGCATGTTACACTGCAAATCATACAATTTGTAATGTAAGTACTGTTTTACACATGACATTAACCCAAAATCCTGTGCGTTTACCATCACAGAAGTTCTGCTCCAAATAGTCCATGATTTGTGAGGGATCACAGATGACATTGTCTTTGTGAACCAGCACAGGAACCTCTCCAGTGGGGTTCAGACGCATAAACCAGGGCTCGTTGTGTTCACTCAGAGGCAGACTCACATCATACTCCTCACACTGAAGACCTTTCTCAGCTACGGCCAGTCTCACCTATGAAACACAATGTTCCTTTGTTTGAGTGTATCATTAGAGCTTTATATCAAAGAAAGACTAAGACAGCAGTTATTTTTCACTCGTACTCTCGTCTTGTTTAAGAAAACAACAGCAGGTTATGCTCTTGTTTTACAATTCTACAATACACTTGTAATCCAGGCGTCTGTTATGATTACAGTAATTCAACACAGCCTACACATTTGCATCATTACGCTCCATTAATAATGTATAATTTATTAATAATTAACATGTATGCTGTCAATGAGCAATTGTTTATTTGAGACACATGAATAGGAATAATAGCATAATAGTTGTTTTTTAAATATGTGAATATCACAATCAAAACAGCAGATCAGATGCTGCATCCGCCCTGATGCTCTTAGCCTGCCTACGCTAGTAATGTTGCATTATGGGATCACTTACCTTCTGAGAGCTGAATGACTGAGTCCAGTGATACAAAATCAGTTTAGACTCTTCGTTTTGTGTTTTCTCGACAACCTCACCGCTGTCTTGTGACAGTGCATCGTTCTTAATTAGTATTTCCTTCTCCTCCTGAGATTCACCGTTGTTTTCCACCGCCATTTTATCAGACATGGGCTGTGTCTCAAAATCTAGTTGCCTTCGACGACATGTCTGTGCATCGCTACACGCGTCTATGATTTCCACAAATGCTGTCTAGATAGTCAGCACACTAGGTTATGAGACACAGTCAGTGTGTCGAACGGCGCTGCCTCCACTGGTGGTACCCAACTTCTTAAAGGACACACTCGCATTCACAATCACAAAATGTAGCCTAATATAAATTATATATTTATGTTTTTTCTATTTCAATCAAGTGGAATTTAATTCTCACTTTTATAGCGATCTAAAATAAAACAGTTAACAGCTTTTTGTGAACATTTTCATATGCATTTTCATGCTTAAAGAGTATAAATCAGAAGCGCACTTTTTAAATTAACCAACAGATGTCTCTGTAGACTATCTTTTCTATCAAATTACATTAAGTCGTGTATTACAAACTCCCTGCTATATATACGATATTTTTATTTATTTATTTATTTCTGTTGAGAAGATTGAACATTTAGGATAAAGTTATTTTTTTCATAATTTATAATATGCATTACTGTTAATAAAATCTTTCACACAGCAAAAGTAAACTATGCCAAGTTTCACAAATATTATGTTGCTGCATGTTATCGTGATAACTATTCCCTGCATGTAAAATTCATAAATTGACGATTTGATTTATTACACCCAAGGTTTGATTATATTGTAGGCTAAATCACAGAGATTTTACATAACCACAACGGGATGGCAGCCAACATGTTAACCAAATTGTTGAGAGGAAATATAGAGACATCTCTACAAAAAAACTACAAACAAACATCAGTGTTGAGTAACAAATTAGCCATCAAACCTGACAAAAATAATCAGTCACAATATCTATATTGTATCATTAAATAGCCTCACTGTTCAAGACAATATTCATATAATTTACCACAACTAGTTGAGGGGACAAATTAAAATTGGGAAATATTAAATTAAGAATTATGAGGTCATGTTGTAGCCTACCTCATGGCAGGTTGTAGTGTTTGAATTAAGTTAGATTATTGTAATTTATTATAAGAAACGACCATTTGAAATATTCTGAAGCCCCCTAGTGGCTCCCGGGTCTCTGGTCTCATAAAAATTAAAGAACATTCTAGAATTAAAAGAGTAGATGTTGCTAGTTGGCAGACAAAGTTTCAGGCCTATATCTACATTCTTAAATGGTTTTATCACAGCTAATGCATCGTTTTCAACAATCTGCCAAAGCAGATCATCTATTCATGATTCATTCATTCATCTATTCATGATTCATTCATATCTGTTCAGTACTCTGAACACCCTGACCATTTTTAATTCAATGCCACAAGAACAAGCGGAAATGCATAGTCACAGTAACAACATAAAAAACAGTAGTGTTAAAACAGTATGTTTTCCATGTTTTTAATGGTTTTAGATTATTCCAAAAGGTTTATCTGAGTCATTTATAAAATGTAAAGCAAAAAAGGCTTGCTTAAAAGGCTTTTGCCTAAATTGCTACTAAATTTCACAAATAATTACAAAGATAAATAGCAAGTGACACACTGAATTAAAAGAAGAAAGTAATTAATTGTATATATGTATGACATTTTCATAATACATAAATAATTACTTAATGTACTAAAGCCCAGCAAATACACAGATTTCTATAATACATCCCATGTGTTTATGTGAATATAGGTTTCCAAATCATCCCTGAATAATCTTGAGTAAATAGAATGATAAAAATGCAAATGTAAATTTTTTCCAGGCCAAAAAAATCACAGGTGTGTGAAATTCAGCTTATATCTTTCCAAAACATTCTTACATGTGCAGTATTTTGTATACTTCTTTAATTGTGTTATTTATACAAAATTTGTTAAGCAATTTCCTTTTTTTAACCAAATAAAGAAGAAAAAAATGAAAGAAAAAGAATAGCTCCGGGAAAATAATAGAGACAAAAAAGAGAATTTCTTATAACCTTTGAACCTGCACCCTCTCGTTTATCCCGGTGAGGGAAAGTGGGCGTGGCCGCCGTGATGACGCGGAGGATTGGCGGAGGTTTCGCCGCCGCGCCGCGGTCTCGGTGTGTCTGCTCTGCGCAGCGCCTGCGAGCGGAGGGAGTCGGTGAAACGCAGCGGCGGTTCCAGCGCGTGCGGCTTCGGTAACGATGCACTAAACCTGCCTCTTCATTTATACTCTCACAACCCAAGCAGAAATACCAAACAACAACATCTCCATTGTGATTCCTCGTTGCTGCTGAACTCGGTTTACAAAAGAAGGTTTAATGACAGAGAAAGACAAGAAGAAGCGCACGGCAACGTTACGACTGTTTTTATTTTCATCCCATTCTGAATGACGGGCGGACGGTTCGACTTCGACGATGGAGGCACTTACTGTGGCGGATGGGAGGACGGGAAAGCCCACGGACACGGCATCTGCACGGGACCCAAGGGTCAAGGCGAGTACGCCGGATCCTGGTCCCACGGTTTCGAGATCGTCGGGGTCTACACCTGGCCCAGCGGGAATATGTACCAGGGCTACTGGTCGCAGGGCAAACGCCACGGGCTGGGTGTTGAGACCAAGGGGAAGTGGGTTTATCGTGGGGAGTGGAGTCACGGGTTCAAGGGTCGCTATGGAGTTCGGCAGAGCACCAATACACCTGCTAGATACGATGGGACGTGGAGTAATGGACTACAGGATGGCTATGGTGTCGAAACCTATGGGGATGGTGGTAAGTGCCACTGCAAATGTCATTTGTTTGTTTAGAGATGAGAATCGTAAGCAGCTGAACCATTACGAGTCATCTTATCGATGCAACATTAATGATTATTTTAGTACTTTTGAGAAATAAATATTTGGAAATAAGACATTCTTTGATTTACAGAAGACTGTTACTGAATGATGATATAACAAATCAGGGATAGCCTATATTTTATTCTATTTACAAAGATAAATGTTAGTCTTAACAATATATAATATTTGCAAGCTATACCAAATTATGGTAACGCATTTCATTCATAAATTAATCCACATACAGCAAAACTCATATCTTTGATTACAATTTGTCATATGAACAACCAGTCAGTTACGACGCTGATTAAGCCTCGGAGTCTTAAGTACAGCATAACACTGTAACAGCTGTTGCTTCATTTCGATTCGGACATAGCGAAAGTAATAAGTAAGTGAGTCAGATTAAATTCAGTAACCGCTCCGTCTGATTCACAATCGTTTTTGATTCACTAAAAGAACCGGTTCATAAGAGTCATTCGTTCGGGTGTCGCTCACAGATCGATAGAGCTGAATGTTTTTGATTCTCTAAAAAGATTCGGATCAAACGAGTCATTCGTTTGGAAATTAATTTGCTGAGAACTTTCTGGACTAGTACTGACATAAACTGGTCGCATTATATATACATTTTTATTTTATTTTATTTAGTTTCTATTTAAAGTACTTTATATGACATTGTTTTTACATGCAATGTTGCCATGCATTATAAACACAAGTAATGACAAGAAAAGGACATTTATATTATTACAATAACAACTAAAATAAAGTTGTAATGAATAAAATAAGATTAAAGAACAATAAAATAAATCTGCACTTATAATAAACATATGAAAAAAAAAATACTGTTATTGACTGTGTACACTGTTGTACGTACAACGGTTTGCATTTTCAGAGCCTTCATTTTAGATTAGGCTGACTGATGAACATTGTGAACATAAAACAAATTTGTCATGCATCACTGAAGGGGCAAGATATTTTAATTATCCAATTTTCATTAGTAACACTCTTACGTTCATGAGTTGTTAACAAACATTAATTGATATTTGATATGCTAATGTGCCTAAAGTGCATGCTTTTTATAATTAATATTACCACTGAATATGTTTCAAACCAAATTAAGCAAGGTATGATACTTAATGTGCTGTTTGCTTACTTGATCTACATGAGTTTAATGTTCCATTCTGTTTCTTAAGGCACATATCAAGGCCAGTGGATGGGGGGCATGAGACATGGCTACGGTGTGCGACAGAGCGTGCCTTATGGAATGGCCACCATTATTCGCTCTCCCCTTCGCACCTCTCTGGCCTCCCTAAGAAGTGTGCAAAGCAATGGCGCTGTTCTGCAGGATGCAGTACCCGACACACCAGTTGGAAGCCGTGGTGGTTTTGTGCTGAATTTTCACAGCGACACCGAAGTCGTCACTGTGAAGAAGAAAGGCCTGTTCCGCCGCGGGTCCCTCTTCGGCAGCCTCCGCCAGCTACGTAAATCCGACTCTAAAACGTCCGTCTCTAGCAAACGGAGCACGGCGCGTAGCGACGCCACCATGAGCCGCATCAGCTCCAGCGACGCCAACTCCACCATCAGCTATGGAGACGGAGAGGTGCCTGATGAGTACACCTCCATGGAGGACCATGTGGACGCCACCACCACAGAGTCCTACCTGGGTGAGTGGAAGAATGACAAACGCAATGGGTTTGGAGTCAGTGAGCGATCCAACGGGCTGAAGTACGAAGGAGAATGGATGAACAACAAGAGGCATGGATACGGATGCACAATATTCCCAGATGGAACCAAAGAGGAGGGAAAGTATAAAAATAACGTGTTGGTGCGTGGGATAAGGAAGCAGCTTATTCCTCTTAAAAACCATAAAACTAAAGAAAAAGTGGACAGGGCCGTGGAGGGGGCTCGAAGGGCGGCAGCTATCGCCAGGACTAAAGTGGAAATAGCAGTGTCAAGGTAGGGCACCTCCTTTGCTGAAAATCCTTTTTTAAAGCCAAAAATACAAATTCTGGCATCATTTACTAATTTTGATGTGGTTCCAAACTCGTGTGGCTAATGTGATATCCACTCTTTTTCATATAAAGAAAGTGAATGGTCATCTGAGCTGTTAAGCTGCAGAATGACAAAAAAGTAGCTATATTCCAATTCTTCTAAAGCCATAAAAAAATGTTGTGAGTCAAATTCAAATCTTTCCATCCACAGCCGTTTTTTACCTAAAACTAAAATTATTGAAAATAGTTTTTTGTTAATTTAAATGAGGATTAAAGGGGTCATCGGATGCTAAATATACTTGAACATATGATATACATGTCATGAACATAAATTTGTGTTGGCTGTGTTTGTACACATCCACCCTATCATGATAAAAACCCACCCAGTGTTTTTTTAACCCCTATAAATAATATGCCCTTTCTCATATCAAGCTGTTCTCGACTTCTTAGCTGTGTGACGTCACACAGACCCAGGCCCCTCCCACAATTGTTTATCAACACAGGCGTTTTATCTTAGACCCGCCCTGATTGAGCTGTCATCAGTCCGCCATTGTTTCGACACTGGAGCAGGGGTAGACAAGAATGTCTCCTAAATCAGAGGTCCCCAACCACCGGGTCGCGACCCACTGGCCGTGTAAGAAATCCTACCGGGTCGCAAGAACGTTCTGAGGAAAATGTGGATAGATATGTGGATAGACAAAACTCAATTCGTTACTTGCGCACTGTACTCGCACACACCCGAAGCGCGCACAAGCATACAAGACATGTTTCAGACAGCGCGGCATAATGATTTCATTCCTATTTCATGCATCCCTGGCCTGCGCTTAAGATACATATGCATGGGGGTTTGAGGTTACGTCGCAATACTGGAAATATTTCTGTTTTAAACGATGAAGGCGAGCCAATGGATATCACACAAGCAACGTGCAACCGTTGCGCAATAGTTATGCCGGTGAACGTCTTAACTTCAGTCACTAATACAGAAAGTGAAAGTAAAAACAACTGACGTAGTTTTCTAATTATGCATTAACAGAGACGACAAGAGACGAATCTACTTCAACATGTGCTAATAGCAGTACAAAAGAATAGACCTCTTTTACAGACGCCATCCACAACAATAGGTTTAGGTGAAAATCCACAAAAATACCAAAACTGAAATAAAACTTAATAAAAGCCAAATATATATTTTGAAAAACTAAATTAATTTTAAAAATCACTAAAGAATATAACAAAAATGACTACAACTTGTCCCTGAAAACCCTGAAAACATAAAAATAAAACATTAGTAAATACTATATAAATAATTCTAACACTGCTCCACTGTAGCTTTTATGTCTTAGTTGCACTTACACATAATCATATTCAGTACGGAAAAGTTTTCAGTCAAACGTTAATCTGTTAGTCATTCTTAAATAGCACAGTTATATCGACTGCTTTTATGATACTTTACTGGTGCGTTTTTGTCATTTTGGAGTTCCAACATCATGGATCCCATTTATGTGGCCAGTTCATTATTCTCATTTTTGTAGTCCATGTAAAAAAGCCAAATGTGTGTTGGAACTAAATGAAGTTGAGTAAATAATAAAAGACAATATAACAAGAATATATGACTCTCACAACTGTAGAATAATCACTATTTTGTAATACATCAAGTCAGTCACGACAGATTGACTTGAAACTGCTGTGATCAAGTGCACCTGCCCCATCAAGGCTTCTGTAACATTCCCAAGATTGTTACTACTTGTACTGTTAAGCTGTGATGTCTGCATGGTTTAGACGTATGGCGTATGGGGCATTTATTTAAATGTCCTTCATTAACCATATGTCATAGACCTATTTTAAGATGTTGCCTCATACACCAACAATGTTCAGCAAAGCTCTGGTGTTTTAACAGATATCCTTTGTTCGAGCTTCTCAAATGGATTGGAAGGCTGAGTTTTGAAAGGTTGTACAAGTAGCCTTTTTGAGGATTGGTGTCTATTATTTGTCCATAGCTCAGTCGCACAGGGAGAAGTCATGGGGTCATGCATCATGAGTACACTATTATCATGTCTGTTCCCTTGCCAAGAGCCATACTAGACAGACATTTTAATGGATGTGATGTGTAAACCACTTATTCAAGGCACACAAATTCATAACATCCTAGACAGGTCTTGGGAAACTCACATGCTCATGTTCCTTCCATTCAACATGATGGAAAATGAAAAGATGTGATTTTCTAGGCCGATTTGGCAAGGAACTATACACTCATTCCGGCGTAATAATCAAGGAATTTTGCTGCCGTACCATGGGTGCAGCAGGCGCAATGATATTACGCAGCGCCTGAAAGTAGTCCCCTGCTATATCAAAACTAGTTACCTAGCTGGGGACTATTTTCAGGTGCATCTTTTCAAATCGCATCTTTTCGTTTTCCATCTGTCTTAGTACACGATGTAACTACAGAAGTGTCAAGCTTTAAATAGGAAAAATATCGAAACTATTTTTTCATTTTTTGAGCGAGATGCTAATGGTCTAATCCGATTCAATGATCTATGCAAAGCTAAGCAAAAGTGCTTCCGCCAGACCCAGAGATGGATTCAAAAATGAACTCAACTATTTAACTCTAGGGGAGTTGTAAAATGAGCCTATTTCCAAAAAAAGTGCAGTGTTCCTGTAACATCGAATAAGCCACACAGCACGTACTGGGCACCATTAGCTGAGTATCTGGCATTTGTCCCTCTTAGGAGTGGCCTGTCTTCTGTGGTTACCTCTCCCTCAGTGAGCAGTGGGTCAGGGTTACAAGACTAATGCTTCAGGGTCATTACCAGAGCTATCAAATTAAAGTAAAGCCATTTTACTATGCATTACTTGCATTCAGTTACAGCTGAGCAAGAGTCTTGGGTGACTAGCAGTACTTTAAAGATTGAGATACTAATACTCCTCACTATCTTCAATCCACCCTAGAATATATTCCCTTCAAAGTGTCCCTTCAAAGTAAATATAACACCCCCCTCCTCCCCTTACTTCGGGGGCTGTGCTCTTGCTGTGGTCAACAGAATCTGCTGTTTTAGGAGGTAGTGTGAAAGGTTAACTGGTGTATTTAGACTCAGTTTACTGATACTTAGACTCAATGTGAAAGGAAATGTGATAGATCCAGTGTCAGGACAACTACAGAATATAACAGGTTCACTTCAGGTGTTAGCAAAGAAAATAATTGATGAGAGTGAGCTTTAACTTAAGGTTAAATCTTGTATTAATGCACAAATGGGATGAATTCTTATAGGGATAGTTCACCTAAAAATGAAAGTTGTGTCATTAATTACTCACCCACATGTCATTCCAAACCCGAAAAAAATTAGTTCATCTTTGGAACAAAAATTAAGATATTATTGATGAAATCTGAGAGCTTTCTTACTCTCCCATAGACAGCAACACAACTACCATGCTCAAGGGCCAGAAAGGTAGTAAGGACATCGGTGAAATAGTCCACGTGACATCAGTGGTTCAACCGTAATTTTATGAAGCTACAAGAATACTTTTTGTGCACAAAGAAATAAAAAATAATGACTTTATTCAACAATTTCTTCTTTTCCGTGTCAGTCTTCGTCGGCTGTTCACAAGAGTACCACTCTCAAAAATCATAAAAATGCTAAAATGTTTAATTTTCTTTAAGAAGAATAACATTTCTTGTTTTTTTGTTTTGGTTTTAACATAAAATATGACCTTAGCAATGATTTGAAAATGCGAGGGTCTCTGTAAGGCATGCATGTTTATTAATTCTCAAAAAGCTGGGTTGCACGAACATATTCATATAAATGTCTATATGTGGCAGAATCATAAACAAACCCCTCCTCCCACATTTATAATGACAGCTTTGCCCCTGGTTATGCTAGTGATTATGAATGAGAGACTGAGAGAGGTAAAAGAGGCTTTCCATTTTTCCTCCCACCTTTTCTCACCCTCTTCACACTCAGCTCCATTTGATATTAGTCATTCACCATAAAAAAGGAGGGAATAGAGGAGCATTTAATTGTTCAGTCAACCTACAGCCTTGTGCTCTCGCTCTCTGTCTTTCTCTCTTATGCTCACTGGTGTGTGTCAGCAGCACGGAACTCAGGCTGACTAAATAAGGCAATGATGGAGTCAACTTATCAGCTCTGGACAGAAATACATAAGCCAGTAGCAGTTGATACAGTAGCCCATTACTGCCTGGCTGTCATCTGCCCTACGTGCCAATAGACCTCACAAATGTTTATCGTCATTCGGAACAATGACTTCATCTGCATTTGTCTCTTACCCACATGCAAGCACACAGATATAATCTCAGTGACACACACACACTTTGAGCCAATTGGTTGGGGAAGGAAAGAGCAAAGATAACAGTAATTATGATTATAATAATGACATGTATAATATACAGATCATTTTGTTGAACATGCATAGATAGATCATTACTCTAGTCTTCAGTGTCACATGATCCTTCAGAGATCATTTTAATATACTGATTTGATGCACAAGAAAAAAATCATTATTATCAATGTTGTAAATAGTTGGGCTGTTTAATATTTTTGGTGGAAATTTTCGTACATTAGGATTCTTTGATGAATATAAAGTTCAAAAGAACAGCAATGTTCTTATGTAACATTATAACTGTCTTTACTGTCACTTTTGATCAATTGAATGTGTCCTAAATAAAAGTTTGAATTTGTATTATATAATTAAAAACATATTGAAAACAATATTGGTCAATCTCTCCAAACAAACGGTCAGTCTAATAAATATGAGCCAATACTCCAACAGTTGAATATAATATGTAATTAGAGAATTCATTTTAGGGTGTGCTTTCAGTGAGGGAACAGAACCATCTCTGTAAGCACGCTGTGTTTTACAGTGTGTGAAAAATCCACTTACAGGAAAGAACACACTCTGATTGGTTCAAGAAGCCGTTCGTTACCTGAGCCACCCAATCCCTCTCATCTGTGTATCGCTGTGGCCGAAATGCAGCGAGGGATTACTTCATGTTGACAGGTTATGAGTGAAGAGCCTTTCCACATCCAGCTCAACGCAGGCCCACCCTCCAGCACAGCGCACAGACCACTAAAATAAAACATGCTGATGCCGAACTCCAGACAAGTCCCCTGACTAGAGCTGAATATGAGCAACACATAAAAAGACTGATAGACGCAGCCATCGTATTTTTAATGAATGCATTCTGGAATGAGGACACATAAATTAAAGCTGTGGTGAAATGGAAAGCATGCTCAATCACATCTCAGTTTCATTCAGAATGCTGCCATAATTAGTGTGTACAGTTGCGAAGTCCATTACTGGATAAGTAGGATGACAGTTATGATTTAATTAGTAAAATGGATGCGAAATGTGATTTCTTTGAAACGCTTGCATAATTTATGTTAATATCTAATGATGCACAGCTGTAGTGATTGATATTCGTAATTGCATTTAAAGCTTAGATTAGTGTATCACTGTCAGGCTATGCGGCCTCACCCTCCCTTTCAGACCATCACATGGTATTAATAACAGAAAGATCTCGGTGTACAGTAAATATTAGGAACAGCATGGCATTGGCACGTAAAACTGCTCTGATCCGCACCTCTGTCAGACCAACCCCGTGTTGAAGAGCCTTCACAATCTCTGGCTGTTGACTAATCACAATGTATCTCTCTTCAAGTCCTAGTGCTGTAACTCTGGCCTTTGTTCAATGCCACCACCGTTTCCTAAGCTCAGAAGACTTTAAATCCTATGCGCTTATCATAGAGCTTATGGAAGTCTATATGACCCAATATGAATATAAGAATTGGTATAGTGCCACTGCAAAAAAAAAAATCTTACTACTTACATGGCAGCAAAACCATTTCAGTGACCTTAAAATGAGATGTAAATGATCAAATATAGTTTTATATTTAAATTATATTTATAATGTATTTATAGTGCATACATTCATTAAAATGTAACCTTAAAAAAGGATAAACAAATTGTCCATTGGGGTAAGAAAATAAAAATCAAGATGCATTCTGGATTGATATGATGAAACAATTTTGCTGTATGAGAGATTTAATGTAAATGTTTATTTTTGACTACCATTTAAAAGTTTGTGGTTGGTAATGTTTTTCAGTGTTTTTGAACGAAGACTCTTAAGCTCACCAAGGCTGCATTTATTTGATTAAAATTCAATAAAAGTTGTAATATTGCGAAATATTATTAAAATTTAAAATAACTACTTCTATTTTAATGTAGTTTACAGTGTGATTTATTCCTGTGATGGCAAAGCTGAATTTTCAGCAGCCATTACCTCATTCTTAAGAATCACATGAATGATAGAAAAACATTTTAATATGCTGATTTGGTGCTCAAAAACATTTCTTATTATTATCAATGTTGAGAAAAGTTGTGCTGCTTTGTATTTTGGTGAAAACCATGACACATTTTTTCTGCATTTATTAAGAACTGCATTTATTTTATTTATTTATTCAGCATTTTTTTCATTTCTTTTCTGTCACTTTTGATCAATTTAATGCATCCTTGCTGAATAGAAGTCTTAATTTCTTAAAAAATATATATCAATAATGCATATAAGCAATATAATAGGCCTAGTATTAAGACCTAATACTAATAGTATTGAAGTGAACTGTCCTGTTCCCCTTTCACCTAGATTGTAATGAAAGATGTGTGACCGTTAGGGCCATATGGGATTTGTTTGCATGTGAATCAAAGTGGTGAAGTGGAAGACGTGCCCACTTCACCTGCTTGTATCAACCGCATGCTTGTGAACAGAAGAAGACGAAGCAGAGGGCAGGAAACGGTTTTACCCAAATTCAAATTGCAGCTGGAGCTCAATACAGTCAGTTGCCAGGCGATGTGACCTTTCCTCTAACAGAGTGCCACGAACGCTGTACAAGAGACATCAAGTTTCTCAACGACGTGCGTGATTGTGTGTGTTTAAGCTCCCAAAGCATTTTGCTTGAATGCACGACATGTACTATCCCACCCTGCTGGAAGATGCGTGTTTGTATACGCCAGTGTTAAGTGACTATATGTGATCCTGAAATCGTGCCATAGCCATAAAGTCTTTATTCCGCTTGGTTTGTAAAGCTCTTGCTATTTGTTAACACAGGGCACCTGCCAGAGTGCTGTAGCGTTACCATGGCGATTGCATCCTGTCAGCCATGCACTGTTTTTTCTGCAGTAGAAGTGTTACTGTGAGGGAGGCAGATGGTTCGCTCCTACTTCCTGTTTATTTATTTATTTCATTAATTTAATAAAGAGTGAAAATTAGAAAGCGATAGCAGCGTGACCATTTTGTACTGATCGCAAGATGAAAGAACAGGATGCAGATCTCAATGAATTGATGCAAAGATCACAAGCTCTTGATAAAACACAGCATATTAGGTTCACTAATGGATGAACAAGTGGAAGTCTTTAATAATTAGTGATGCATGTATATTCTCAGCCTTAAAGATGCCATGAAATTAAAAATGAAGGTTTTGTGGCTTCTACTTAGAGTAGTTCACTTCTAGAATGAAAATTTCCTGATAATTTACTCGCCCCCATGTGATCCAAAATGTTCATGTCTTTCTTTCTTCAGTATAGTTTTCTATATAGTGAACTGCAATGGTAGCCAATGGGTTGAAGGTTCGGCTCGGGCCATTTAAAAAAAAAAAAATACGAATTGGGCTCGGGCTCATTTAGCTTCTCTCCTTTTATTGTGCCCATATATGCGCTGAGCACACATGGCTACTGTATGAAATACTGATTATATTATAAATATTATACATCGCCTACACAACGCATATGTGCAGGCATTAGCATACAGTTCCTGTGGCTCAGTGGTAAAGCATTAGCAGCGCAAAAGGTTGTGGGTTCAATTCCCAGGGAACACACATAATGATGAATAAAACAAAAAAAATGTATAGCCTGAATGCACTGTAAGTCGCTTTGGATAAAAGCGTCTGCTAAATGCATAAATGTAAATATACTGTAACCACGAATGCTCGTCTTCACTCATTACGTAATCATGCACGTGTGACGTAGGCAGTGTTTACAAAGCGGAAGTGCAAAGAAAGCCAAACGCCTTTTACAAAAAAGGTAGAGCAACGATGTTGGATGATTTTGAAGTTGGAGACTTTTCGCCCCACCCTGCCTTTTTGAACTGGAGTACACAAATGAAGAACTAATTGTGCGCGACCTTTCCAACGTGATTGCATTGCGTGAAGACATGCATGTGCATCGCAGAGCAGGTGCAAGATGAGCATTTTTTGATACAAAATATTTTTAAGAAAATGACCTATCGTTTTGCTAGATAAGATCCTTAATCCACAGCTGTGATCCTGTAGAGCTCTTTTGAAGCTGCATTTAAAATGCAATTTGGACCTTCAACCCATTGGCCACCATTGCTTAGGGCACTGCATGTTTAGGGGTTTCTATTAAAACTCAAAGGGTTCAGGGGAGGCATGACAGATGCGACTCCCAGTGTAACTGTTGCTGTTAAACCGTTTTCCTTTAAAAAAAAGCATGCGTTATTTAAACACTTTTTAATGTGGCATTTTGTAATATCTGCATTGTTTTATTTTGGCACTATGAATTTTTTCTCATCCAATTTTTTAATTTTTTCTCATCCAACCTCTCCTCCGAGCCTATCCCTGATAGCCTCTGTAGTCCCATCTAGCAACCGTCTCTTTCAAAACGGTTTTTATTTTGTAGAATAAAACATGAAAATTTGTTGAGCTTGTTGACCTTGTTTCAGGCATTTAACCAAAAACAACCATTCAAAAAAACTCCCATTGACTTCAGTACGATGGAACTGGAAGTAAGCTAACATGCTAACACGTTTCTGGGTTTTGGCCTACAAAATTACAAATGTAGAATGTCCACTCCAGGTTACGTTTATACTATATGGAATGTATTTTTTTAATGAATACAGAGTAAGTACTTATTTAAAAGAAGTAGGTACTCAGAGAGTATGTGATTTTGGACTCAGCAGATGAGATGGAAAATCATATTCAGAATGGAATACTTACCGCACAATATATACTGCATACTGCCTGCTATTTAATGATGAATTGAAAACTTTAGTAAAAATTTAAATTTAATTAGTTTTTGTGTACAAATCTTAACATAACATTTGGCAGTCCAACAGAAGGAGTCAAGATATTAATGTTGTGGCTGACATTACTTCCGGTTCATCATCACATGGAAATGGAAGGTCAAGCCAAGCGCACTGCATTGTGCAGTACAGTATTCCACCCAGCGAGCTCTGCTCATTTTGGTAAATATTGTAGCTCATCTGGGTTATTCTGTCCACACGGGAAATTTGTAAAGTGTACATGAAGAGCTCTTTTCCAAAACGCGATAAACGCCAAATTGAAAAAAAATGAGTTCGTCATGCCATTTTGCTGTGTACTGAACCTATTCACTGCTCCATCAATGTTTCATGACAAATCGCTAGATTTCCTTGTTTAAAATGTACTGCAAGATGCAGTTCTTTTCCAAACCGCTATAAGCGCCGAACCTGTTTTTAGCCTAAATGCGATATGTCCTCTCGACCAATCAGAATTTGTTCGATGCAATCCAACATGGCGACGCTTTGAAGCGTTTGTTTGTGCTCAGTCTTCAAAATGAGTGCTTTAAACTCTAATAACACTTTTGATGGCCTGGATGAGCCAGTGAGACCTACACCTGGGGGTAGAAAATGCAGACTGGACAAAGAAAATCACAAAAACAACAAAAAAAGAAGGTTCTCAGGTGGCGCGTTAATACCCACTGTGGGATGTCAATGTAACAGATGTGTATACCAGTAAAGGCACCTTTGGTGTTCCATGTTAGAGCGCCCGCCTCCCGCCCCGGAAACCCGGGTTCGAGACCCGCTCGGTGTGGTGGTGCGGGCGGGTTACATCAACACAAGACTGGTGCGACCGGTTAATAGTATGAGTCCCTGATGTCATATGTTGCATGTTCACTTTTTTTTTTTTTTAAGACATAAACCAACATTAAAAAAAGGATGGATTTGTAGCGTAAAAAAAAAAAAAAAAAATCTTTGCATTTATAATCGACAATATTGTTGTTTCATTTAACAACCATTGTTTAACATGTTCAGACTGAGCCAACAGACCATTTTAACAGGATAAATTGAATATTAACAAAATGTATGGGTCTAGGTAAAAAAATGTAATTTTCATGAAAACTATTAAAATGGATTTATAGCGTTTTGGAAAAGAGCTCTTCACATACTATACACTGCAGATGTAGCAACTTAAGTGCACGACATGGTATTATGCTATTCCGACCATAGTGGCTGTGACGAAACTAAAAGACTACTACTATTCATCAAACGATTGTAAGGGCTTTTTGAGAAGGAGATCGAATAATGCTCACTTTAGTGGGGGTATTTTGTGAAGCGATGTGCTGAAATGCCTTGGGTCGACTCAGGACAGCAGCTTGTGAGGCATGAAAGCAATACTTTTCACACTGATCTGAGATCTGCCATGCAGTTCCTTTGATTTTGGCATATGAATATTTGTTCTGGGCAGTATTTTCAAAGACTATGTGTTCTAAAGATTCTAGAGATCAAAGTTTTAAACCATAAGCTACATCTGCTTTCTCATATTAACATGCAGAATATCAGAGGTTTGCTTTGAGTAAAATCTGAAGTAATCATTAATTGTATGTGGCTTTTTGGCTTTAATATTACGTTAATACTCAAGCACAAGTATCGAGGATGATTGAGAGCAGGTGATATCTGGAATACTTTAAATTGTCAATGACTGCCAGTCAAAGTATGTCAAAAAGAGATTAAAAAGCTAATCCAGGCGGAAATGCCCATGCACTGGGTATTTTCTATTTAATCAAAGCTGATTTTGACTATTCTTCCAGCCAAGCATCTGTCTATGTTTTAGTAATGGATGCTGAAGAGATGTTGGTATATCGATGCATTGAACATCTCACTAACCTGAGTATGAATTTGCCTGCAACAGAAAACCAGATTTCTTTTTATTTCAGCCTTGTCAGAAATTCTGAAATGTGCTAATTTATTCGTCCCCTGTATCAGAATTTGACTGACAAGTTGGATGAAGAGGATATGTGAGGCTGATATCACACTTTTATTTATCCTATTTTTGCTCACCAAAGTATGCCTACACCAAGAAAGTTTATCGGCATAAATTATTATAGTAAGCCCACTGCAAATGTTGAACGATGATCTATATTGAAAACACTTGGAGAGTATCCATGTGATGTCAAGAGTTTGTCTTTTCTTTTGTTGTGCCAACTCTCTGCTTTTATAAAGTACAGCTTCGTTTTGTATTGCTCAATGCCATGCCTTCATCTCATCCTTAAAGTCTTCTCTCATTTTATACTAAAGTAATATTACGGTCTGCTTTTTCTAGATTGAATGTCCTCACAGTTTCCTACTTAACATAAAATCAACAAGAATAACAGAATATCACAGCATTAAGATCTTCATGATTACTTTATTATTTTTGTCATCATTGTTTATGCACGTTGCCATGCCTATGTTCAGCATACCATTTTGTTCCTCAACTCATTTACAAATCAACACAGCTTGGATAAATGTTTATGTTTTGTTGTTTATTTTAGCAAGGCATTATGTCAGCGTAATTCCACCATCTGCTAGCAGTCCAGCATTAGATATTGCATGTATGTAAAAGCATTGTGCTAATTGTATACAATTTAAAGCATGCTAAACACTAGATTTAAACATCTGACTGATTATGTGAAGTGTATTCCACTCTACGTGCTTAAATCATTTTACTTGTATTGTGCTGCAGTTTCAAAATATACTGTGAATTTTCTCTTAAAGCATTTCTCATTCCGAACACTGTGGTATTCACAACACTTTGATATTTTTTAAGAATCTGCACTTAAGTATTTTCCTTGACATCTCAAAAATTAAGAGGACCACTAAAACAACAACATAAATTGATTAATATCACAGCTTTGTATGAGGAATTGACTCAAATTTAGTTAGTATTTACCTAATATAGCTAATATATACCTAATATTTACCTAGTCACATGACTAAAATATAATGCATTAACTATATAGATGTTCAAAAGTTTTTTTTTTATAAAATGAAAAGGTCAACGCAGTTTCTGATCAAAAATACAGTAAAACAATAATATGATTGGAATTTAAAATAACTGTTTTCTATTAATATTTTGTCATTGTATTTATTCCTCTGATGCAAAGTTGAAATGGAAAAATAAATATTTTGTACATTATACATATCTTTACTGTCATTTTGATCAGTTTAATCCTTGTTGTATCTTATTGGCTCTATACTTTTGAACAGTAGAGCATAATTATGATACTTTTATTGAGCCCTTTTGTACTTTGTTGCAAACGTATCAGATGTAGGTACAATGTACTGTATGCAAAAGACCTGTGTGAAGTCTTCATAATTTGTAATTTCATGTTGCATGGAAGAAAAAAGTCATACAGGCTTGGAACGACTTGAAGAGGATGAGTAAATACTTGCATGATTTTTATATTTGTGTGAAATGTCCCTTTTAGGCAGTGCTTCATCAGCCCTTTTCATAGCCTAAAGGGATTTGTTATTCAAAGTGATGTAACCAAAACCTCCCTCTTTATTAGTTATTCAAATGCTCAATACGCAGGTCTTTGCTATGATTCATCACTGAGACCTAGAGTTTGATTTATGTCTGTGTACCATGTAAACATCTTAGAGGGTAGATTTTGGCTTGTTGAATAAAATGCAAATATCTCCTGTATAACTTAGGAAATGTGGGAGAAGGTCACGGAGAGAGAGAGAGAGAGAGAGAGAGAGAGAGAGAGAGAGAGAGAGAGAGAGAGAGAGAGAGGCATATACCAATTGCCAGCACCGGCTCACAGAAAAACGGTGTCAGCAAATGTAGCAGAGATTCTGCAAATAGCTCCGGGTGGAAATGGACCTTTTGCTGTGATCTGGAGGCAGCCTGTGCTACTAGAATCCTCATCTTAACCATTCTATGAAAACTTGTACAACTGATCTTAGATCAACCATGTTGGCTCTTCTCAATGTGGGCCAATGGCTTAAGGGGGGACCAGCCAATCCAGCAGGCACATGGACACTGATTTGTCTCAGGCCTGGCCTGAAAGGAGGTCACAGAGAGGGTGAAATTCAAGTGCACCATTAAAATTAGAGGGGTACAGATATGCATACCGGGGTTTTAAATACCCGAGGTCTTGAAGTAGGTACACACAGAAACTGATGCGTTTTGAAGAGATGGAGTATATGAAATAGAGAGAGATTTTTAATTGTTAGTCTCTTATTCATATTTTATAATGCTTCGCATGCTTTTGTACAGTATATGTACAGTCGGGTCTAAACCTCTGAGACCACACTGAAAATATGTGATTTAAATTGGCAAATAAAAAAATATAATTAATATAAGCAACATTAATCATAAAAAATAATGAATGTTAGTATTTTTAAGTAAAACAAACAAGCATTACTATTCCTAAATATATGCCAAATACCAAAACATTTTGAAATGAATTTATACATTTATGTTGATGAGGAAAATATTGTATTAAATTCTTCCATAAATGTGAAATAGAAGCATTTTTTACTAGTGGTGTCAGACTTTTGGACTCCAATTTAAACTGCCATTCAAACGTCCATTTTTTCTTCGGTTCATCGATGCTGCATTTATTTGATCGAAAATACAGTAATATAGTGAAATATTTTTACAGTTTGAAATTTGGTAACACTTAATTTTAAGGTGTCCTTAAAATAACTCTAAACCGTAAAAATAACCCTAATCCTAACCTACCCATGTAGTTAATTATATTGCTCAGTACTTAAATGTATGATTACTAGTGTTGGGTACCGAACTCTGTACTTTTAAGGGTACCGACCGAATTGCGTCGGTACTACCGGGTATCGATTCGCATTAAATCATTCGGTACCAAGTTTCGGTACCTGAGAACGCATTTGGGCACATACGAGAGAGAGAAACAGAAACAGAGACAGAGAGAGAGAGAGAGAGAGAGAGAGAGAGACTGTGACATGATGTCACCCCTGCAACTCTTTAAAACACAACACGCAGGGCAACCCGAAATGTTCTAAAGTGTGCTTGCATTTCTAGGGTCGTATGGTCTCTGCGAAAATGCGAACGGGAGCGCAGAGTCCATGGCTCTTTCTAGCCAATTTGACGCCCTAGGCGAAATCCCTATTTATTTTTTTCAGACACCAGTTTCTTGTCACATTTAACTAGTTTTTCATAGTATTGAACAGATTGAGTTCCACAAATCTGAATGCATTATATGTAAATTGACTTAAGACAAACATTTTGCACAATTTATTATCTGTAATATCATTGTGTTGTCACTAGATGCCTGTATAGCCGTATGTAACAATCCCTAGTTGCTAAGACATTGCACATAAATCACACATAAATTAATTTTATTAAATTTGGATTTGGATACATTTTCAGATACTATAAATGGCAACTTTTTGTCTTTATCTGTTTTTTTTTTGTTCAATTATTTTGTTGTTGTTGTTGCTTGAAACATTGATTTAAAAAAAGTAAGTTATTGCATTATTATTTCAGTCAAACCTATAAAACCCTTTGTTGCCCCAAACTACATATAAAAGCCTGATCAGTGGCATAAAAGTAATCAATGCAGCTATTAATCCTTTGCTACTCATTAACGCGTGAACTTCCCCTTTAAATAACGTGACGCTCTTCCCTCATGTGTATGACGCTGCTCGCAGTAAGTGCTGGGTTAGAAGTGAATTAATTGATTCAGCATATCGACACCTCCGTAAGGATGCATTAAACTCGACAAAGCGGTTTAATAAAGGATGTATTGATCGCGTGAATTTGCAAATTTGACTATACCAATATTTTTTTAATTGGCTGTTAAAGTTTATATGACAATATTACACAACACGCTGATTCTTTAACAATGCATTAGCGCAAAATCGCACACATTTTGGATAAATCTCGCAACATGATTTACACACATACTGCCTAAACAAAATTCTGATTTTGTGCACTTTATTTACTGTAGCAATATTTTAAATTGGCCTTTGAACTTACCTTTACTGCATGGCAAAAAAAAAAGTGTTAGCTTGCCAAAGCGCTGACAGAGCCCATTGATCTAATGGCATTGATGAGCGCTCCAAATGCAAGCATGCAACAATCAGGCAGCAATGACAGCGCTCTGATCCAATGGCATATAGGCATCGTTAGATTGACAGCGCTCTGATCCAATGACATACAGGCATCGTCAGATTGACAGCGCTCTGATCCAATGGCATACAGGCATCGTCAGATTGACAGTACTATAGCCCAATGATGTTGGGCATTCAGTGGCGCGGCAGTCATATTTCAGGGTGACCGTGCCACTCTTGTTTACAACCCTGTTAAAATGTAGTGCCAGTACATGCGCTCATTGGCGCCCCTTCAGCTGGTGGTGCCACCGCCTAGCTCGCCTATGCCTAGAATTGGTACTGGCACATTCCAGTCCATTCATAAAACGGAATTTACTCTATAGTGCGGAATTCGTCAAGTTTTGGATGAAATCCCAAAAAATCCAATGACGAGGTTTGTCACTTAATTCGAATCGCGATATGAACTAGTGTATGTGAAAATTAAAACGCAAAAAGAAAGTTCCGTTAGCCTGGTATGTATGAATGGCGGAGACGTGGTTTTGTTTAACGTTACATCACAAATACTGAAGCACACGTGAACTCGCTGGGATTTTCAGCCTCTGCATCTCACTACATGACGACATGAACTTACAGGCTGTGAGAATCACTTCATGATAATTTTACCATTTCATTTGAGAAAACTAGCACCAAATCATACTGTATACACACAGAAACGTCACGGCAACCTGTCGAAATAAAAGTGCGGTTTATTATGTAACATTAACTTAAATGTTTAAAACAATAGTCCTGCTTTAATATTTTTCGTGGAACTGTGATAATTTTAGTTTTTCAGAATTCTTAAAAATTCAAAAGAACAGCATTTATTTGAAACAGAAATCTTTAGAAATGTTTTACCTTATAAATGTCTTTACTCTCACTTTTGATCAGTTTAATGCGTCCTTGCTGTCTGAAACTATTAATTTCTTTAAAAGTATATTCAATAGGCTATCTTATGTGCCATTACAGTTTTATTGTAAGGAGTTGAAAAAAAGAAAGTTTTGACTCCGCTTACATGGTGTATTTATCATAATAATACAGTATGTATGTAATACAGGATTTGCTTATTGAGTCTTATGGTGGGCCTTGAAGTTATACAAGGAGCTCAAAGACTTGCCTCCATAACCCCACAGTCTGTCTTATACCCCAAACAGATGTATATAACTCCCTCATACTTAATCACTTCCTTTGCATGCTTTTGCGTGAGGATTCTACAATGATCGTTATTATGTGACTATCGGAAATAGAGGCCCATATGTGTCAGAATCCAAAGCTGGGCAGAAAGTACCTCTTTGTCCCTCAATGATAAGCTATTTTTTGCACTGGTGGCAGCCAGACTGTCCCAAAGCATCTGGCCTCTTGCATTTTAAATATGGTTAATGATTCAAACAGATGTCTACTTTGTCTAAGAAGGGTTTAACGAAGTCGTACACATCTCAATCCATCATGGCCATCAAGGAGCTGATTGATACTTTATAGGGAACTAAAAGCTTTCATTTCTATATGCGAAGCACTTAAAGATTCCTCTCAGACATCCCATTCTGCTGATGCATCTTGTTTTGACGTGTATTTGTTGGTTGGTCTTGCTGAAGCACCAAGTTGGACTAATCCGCTGCATTTTAGAGTGTTTATCTTGTGCTTTTGATGCTAGATTGCGTAATAGTTATAGTAATATCCCTGAACCGACGGGAAAAATCCCTGATGGCTAATGCATACGCTGGACAGACTCAATCTGGCTGGTCTGTGAGAAGATGAAAACAGTGTGTGTTGCAGCACGTCAGGGGTTTTGAAGGGATTTGAGAAGCAGGTCACCTCTTGATTCCTGTCCATAAGCTTGTGTTTCATATGCAGGCTTCATTAAAGCCACCCAGAGGCCAAGCATATCATGATCCCAACATAAACCTTTTACTCTGTTTGTATTTTGTGCTTGTTTACTTTATACTCACACCCTGTGTTCATGTTATTTTCTCCTTGAAACATTTGACGACTTTTGCTTTTGCTCTTGAGAAAAAGACCTTAGTAATCTTGTTTCCAGAGTTTCAAATGTCACATGTTGTTCACAGCAATAAACTTTTTTTTTTTCTTTCTTGGTAACTTCCTCAGGCATGTCCCAACCAAGCATATACAGAATCAGATATTAGATATTATTTATTGTATTGATTAATTTTCTAATTTCTGTATTCAAATTTAATATTATTTGAATAAGTACATTTATTATTGGAATATTAAAATTAAAATTAAATATGGTATAAATACCAAATGTTATAAATATTGAATGCATATAATGTTTTACTGGTTTAATGTAATAATATTTTAGTATTTTAAAATGTACTTTATATGCTGTAAATAATTTAAGTAATGTTATTTATTTTGAATACAAGACTTGGCTTTCTCGCCATGTATGCTGTCTGCTGAGTAAGAGGGATGTTTTTGTGGTCTGTGCTCTCTGACCGGATTAAATGCTTTGTCCTCATTCCATTTGTAAAAGGCAGGATTTGGATTTGGACAAAAACAGGGGATCAGCACACCCCATAGTACTATTTAGGCAGAGGAATCCTCCACTCTCCATATATACATATGTATTGAGAGCACACATGTGCATATACACACAGATCCTCCTCCTCCTCCTCTTCCTCCCTACACACACACACACACACACAGCTAAAGGCAGCCCACATCAACACATTAGTTAATGCATCCTCGTTAGACTGTAAAAAATATGGACGACGATCTCCGCTTCCTTCCACTATAGAAAAGTGAAGGCAAATCATCTCAGTATGGCCGTTGCCATCATGAGTAAATTACGTCATTTGGAGCCCGAGTCTGCGCAGTAGAGATTCGTTTGGAACCCGAGTCTGCGCAGTAGAGATTAGTTTGGAGCCAGAGTCTGCGCAGTAGTGTCATGAGGTGGAGCTGCGGAATCAAACTCATGCCCAAACTCCGGCAAACCCAATCAACCATAACAACACCCCCCGTTTTTATATCATCAAATTACTAGCTACAATTAAACTTATCACAAAAATTAGGAATTGAACATATATCAGAGTGATAACAACTACCTTAAATGACCAAAAAGTCCCATTCGTTTACACGGAGAGGGCGGGGTTTATGACCTGTACTCCAGCCAACCACCAGGGGGCGATCAAAGAGCCCGCAGCTTCACTTTTCCGAACATGTGAGGCACACCCGGTTTCAAACCCCCAAACACAAGCATTCAGCAAAGCACTCGTTCAAAGAAATTAATCACCTTTAATAGAATATATTTAATATATTACATTTATATTTATTTATATTTCAAAATACATAGCACAAGCACACTCTCACAGCAGAACTTTTATTTACATTTATTTAAATACTGTAAAAAAAATGTATAATGTGTGCTTTAACTTTCTGTCTTGTGTGTACAGGACATCCCACGCAAGGACTAAGAGTGAAGCAGCAGACCAGGCCGCACTTGCAGCGTGTCAGGAATCCGACTTAGCCAGAGCTGTGGCCTGTGAATTATCTCCAAGCTTCCATCAACCAGGTAAGTTACAGAAGAAAAGTTAGATTTTTCCCCACACACATCCTGAATATAAGACTTAAATACCCCTGCTGAAAGCCACCAGATTATAACTAGGGCTGCAAATAGATTATTATCGATTATGAAAATCATCGACAATAATTCTCATTATCGATTAGTCGGGTCTGCCCACAGTGCACGTCCAACTTCAGCCGGCCAAATTACAGCACTGAATAATTTCTATTGACAAAATGCATCTAAAAAAAGTAAAGGAAACCGAATGAGATGCTGCGGGAGAAGTACGTGATCGAAGCTCCCCACAACATGAGAATTATTTATTTTAAGCTTTAAGTTAAATCATTAGCATAATGGCTTGCCCTATCAGGCTCTTTGAAAGATGCGCGTGCGTCCTCAGCGCAAAAACATTCAGTTTACGGTCATATCCTTATTTATAAATGTCACAGATTCACACGAGCATTTCCATTTTTGCATAAAGGTCTGTCCTGACAGCCCGTGTTAAGTTTATAATACAGAATGAGCGCTGGGCGGGCGCATGCACACGCGTCAGACAGACGGAACACAGAGGGAGACAATTAAAAGGCTATTCAGCGTAAAAATATCCATTGTGTTGAAATATCTGTCGTTGAAAGTTAAATTAAGGTTTAAAAGTCAACATGCAGTGTGAGTATTTTATGAGAGTAGGAACTTTTAAGGGATAACAACATGTAATTGTCTGAATATAAAAATCAGATGCTAAAAGTTTAATTTTATAAAGTATAAGTTGATTTCAAAATGCACCTACATTTTTTGCATTTTGTGTTTTTCAGTTGAATGAAAGACTGTTTTCCCTTTATATTTTATCATTGAGGATTAAAAAAAAGTCTAAAAATCTTGTCTCGTTCTCGTGAACCCAGTCTCGTGTCTCGTCTCGTGGGATAAGTGTCTCGTCACACCTCTAATATGTATCTATGAACAGCATTTAAATGCAGATTTTAGGGTTTTATTTTTTATTTAGTTATTTTAGTTTTATTTATTTATTTTTCTTTGGAAACTACAGTTTTGCAGGCTATAGTTTTCTTAAATGTAGTGTCACTGGGAAGCAATGGTAAATATCAGAATATCGCTACGTAATACATATATATTTTGTATTACATTTATACATTTGTCAGACAATTTTATCGAAAGGAGCTTCCATTTTGTCCGTTCATTAGTGGAAATCGAACCTATGACCTTGGTGCTTTACTGTTGCTACAGGAATCTGTTTTTCTCAATATTGTCCCTGTAAACATTACATTTGCAGATTCACATATAATTCTAAAACTGTTGTAGTAGCGGATTAGGAACATTGTTTTTTATGTTTAATGTTATTTTATCAGTAATTGTGCATAATGAGTATATTACTCAATTATTTTCTTACTCAGTATTTTTTGTTTGTTTTACACTTAAAACAAAACTTAAATGCAAAAAGGAGAAAAAAGTGTTTTATTTTGTTAGGCTATCGTTTGAAGCATAATCTTGATTTTAAAATAATGTTATATTTTACATAATTTTGCTTTTCATTGTATCTTGATTTAAGAGTGTTTTGATATTTTACTCAAAATCAGTTATATTGTCTAAACAATATTTGTTTAGAAAATTTTTTTTTTTTTAGGGATGCACCGAAATTAATATTCTTGGCCGAAGCCGAACAAAATAAAACACTGGGCCGAAGGCCGAAAACCGAACACGGTTTTTCGCATTTTTTTCTCTCCCATGTAGGCTTATTTTGCCATTTTTTTTCACTATTCCATAAATTATATAGCCAAAATCAGCTTTTTACTGTTTTGTCCTGCTTTACAAAAAAAAATTACAAATGTATGTAACACTGAACATTTGTATACATCCTATCAGACATTATACCAACAAAGCACCAATTTAACTTAAAATTAATAAGTTAGTAAAATAATATTTGTTGGCCATTTTTGAGACCCCCTTCCTGAATCAGGCATGTATTTTTTTCTGTACAAATAAATGCAGCCTTGCTGAACAGAAGAGACTTCTTTTAAAACATTAGAAAATATTACAGATCCCAATTTGAACACTATTTGTGACCGTTATAGTAAATGTATTAATACAGCTGTTGTAGGGTAATTATTATTATTATATTATTTTCTTACATTTTATTTTATTTTACAGCATTAAAAAATAACAACAGTACAATTACAATACTAAAATTTATGAATGTTGATGGAGCTTTTATTTTGGCGGAAGCACGCAGGAAGACCTCAGTGCTTCTTTTTGTTGACAAACAAAAATATAATGAGATATATCTCATTACGAATTTGGGAAGATGTTTGTCACATGTATCACATTGTCACACGCCTTCAAAAAAAATTATAAAAATGAGCAAATGATGAGTAACGGTGTTTCAGCGCAGAATTTCCTCGCGCTTTAGACTTTGAACACTGGCGCCATGAGCTCGTGCAGCGCTGTTTGAATACATGCAATTTGTGCGTGTTTTAGAAAACATAACGTTCTGTAGTTTATTTACTAATCGTTTGAGGCCATTTGAATCATCACAGTAACCACAGATTTCAATCATCACAGTAACCAGCAACAACCACCCCTTCCTCTTCTCATCGGAGACATGAGATGCAGCGCTAAGTAGTCTCTCGCTGTCGGTGTTTCATGCTTGTAATGATTTTAGCATCTCTCTCTCTGGCCGTTTTAAATGTTTCCACACAACAGACATGTTTGCTGCATTAGTACGCGCCTCTATTTGATCGCGTAACGTCATTGTTCGGTACAAATTATTCGGCCTTTTCACTTATTCGGCCGAAAACCGCAATAGTTTTTTTTGTTTTTTTTTGGCCGAACAATTTCAGTTGCCAAACATTCGGTGCATCCCTACATTCTTTTGCAGTGTACACTAACAGTTGTATTCAAAACAAATTAAGTTTATTACTCAACATTAAAGAGCACTAATATAAGTAGACTGTTCCTCTGTGATTGTTCTAGTTCCCTTTTGGAAATACCCCCAACAGCAGCCAAAGAATGTCGTCCATATCAAACCGAGAATGTTCTCTGTGTGAGGAATGTAAGGCTTGTTGAGTGTGTCGTGCGTATGGCACATTGCTATCAGTAAGCGGATTCAGATAAGAAGTGGGCATGTCAAGTTACAGCTCTATTGTGCCGCTCACATCTCAGGGAAAAGGTTCCAGAAACACTTCTCAGTTTTCAGAAGCAACCACCCCCCCAAACTACCCCATAAACTCTTGCCAGCTGAGCAAATGGAGGTCAAGGGATAAAGGTCAAACTCACAAGGAGCCTGGTACATAACCTTCTGTAGATCTATAACTGGAAGTCACCTTCACAAGGAGACGCCCGTGTTCTACAGGATATGGCTGTGCAAATGAATCATGTCTTACAGATACCTGTGACATCTTTGCGAGAGCCGCCAGAGAGATAAAATCTTAATTAAACTGAGCTGTTTCTGGAGAACTACTGTTGCTCATATTTGCTCACTTTTTGGTTCTACCATTTATTTTTGCTCTCTTAGTGACCTGATTTACCCTTTAGTCTAAACTACAATCCATTGTTTGTGAAATCCAATGCCAGATTGTTTAGCACTACCTTATTCCGGCTTGTTCGGTGAATAAGCAAAACTGGTTTTGTAAGAATTTGTAATGTAAGATTGTGCCCATTTAAGAAGAGCTGCACAGAACATACAAAGAGTAACTGGACATAAGCATCAAAAATACATACATTACGATATACTTGTAGACACGATTAATTGGTAGAAAATAGTCAACCGGTAGAGATTTTGGACTATTGTCTCTATCGTGGTTACATGCTCACGTGACGTTGCTGTGCTACGTGATCACAAAAATGTATCATTTGCATGTGTTTTAAGTATTGCGTTTTTTTTTTTAAACAAGTGATTTTAAGCAATCAGCTGCAAAAGAGAACTAATTTCACCATATGCACATGAAGAGAGCTCAGAGCATTGGATTATTGAACTGACTTATTTTTGCTGCTTTATAGAACTTGAACTGTTAAATACACACTTGTATGTGTCAAAATGACCGGGAAGTGTACTTGTAAACAGTAATTTAGGTGGTAAGTGAAAGCAAACAGCTGAGAAAGAAAAGCACACATGTAACAGTATACTGGATCCGGGAAGCTCTTAAAGTGACAGCAGTCTAATATTCCTGCTGTCTGTCATTCATGTTAATCAAACAACAAAAGGATAATAAGGAGAAATATATATTTAAATTACGCAGTGACGAATATGAAAAACAAATCAATATTAAAATATAAAATATTGTTAAAAATTATTTAGTTACCACTTGTAGTAGACTTGAACCCTTATTTAATTCACTAGTACACTCGAATGTACTATAAGTGGTAGCTAAATACATTTTTAAATACAGATATAGAATGTAGAATGTAAAAATGCATTTTAGTTCATATTCATGGTGTCTTAAAATAGCACAGTTGAGTACACTTAGATGATCTTAGGTTTATCTTAAGAAGTACTAAAAGATCATTTGTATTATATTAAGTACAAAATTAGTGCGCGAAAATAGAGCACTTTAAGTACATTATGGAAGTGTATTCATTTTCACCTGGGAAGATCTATGACATTTCTATGGTATCAAAAATAAATACCGACCCCTACACATTACTGTTAAAAAGTTTGAGGTCAGTAAATGTTCTTATTGTTTTTAAGTCTCTTATGCTCATCAATGCTGTATTTGTAATCAACGATACAGTAAAACAGTAAAATTACAATTTAAAATAACTGTTTTCTATATTTTAAAATTACATTTATTTTTGTAATGGCAAAGCTGAATTTTCAGCATCGATTTCTCTAGTCATCAGTGTAACATGATCTTTCAAAATCATTATAATAATAAGAATAATAGAGTTGGTGCTGAATAAAAAGTTCAAAAGATCAGCATTTATTTAAAATATTTTGTAACATTATAAATGTCTTTAATGGTAATTAAAGACATTTATAATGTTACAAATGTCTTTAATGGTAATTAAATGCATCCTAAAAAAATGTGAAATTTGCATATAATAGTAAATTTTTGTTGATAAATTAAATTCAGTGAGCATGATGTGTTAGGGTAGATTCATTCAAACAGACAGGTTCATTTTGATAGTAACGCTTCAGATTAATCCAAGGGAGGATCAAATTTGTTAATGAGCCTATAATAAGTGCCACTAGATTTAATGACTAACACCCTTGAGGTCACAAAAGCCATGTGTTTATTTAATACGATACGTTTTCAGTGCATACCCTGCACGCTAAAACTGTCCAGACATTCACTTTTCAAGAGTTGCAAGTGTTAGCACTTCTCTGTGTGTTTATTTAGGTGAGGTTTCTTTTACAAGACTCGCATGCAATATGCTGCCCATATGTTTCCATGTTAATTAGAAATTCCTGGTCGTTTCCTGGTCCTGTTTGCTCATTTGCATTGCTTAGACTTTACTTTTATTGTTTAACAAAGGCAATGTCCCCATATCATCATCTTTCCTAACTACACACAGTGTGCTTGAATAAACACTGCAACCAGTTGAACAACACTTTCAGTGTAGCATCAAACACTTTGTGACTCAAATGTTTCTTGACCTTCAGAGTGATTTCTGAAAGATCGTGTGACACTGAAGACTGGAGTAATGGTGCTGACAATTCAGCTTTGCCATCACAGGAATACATTACATTTAAAATAGATTCAAATGGAAAACAGTTATTTTTTGTTTTATATAATGATGTTTTCATAGCAGAAACAAACCTAGTTCAATTCAAAGTATCATATGAAAACAAAGTGGCTTTCTGATATGATCTGGCTTGATCCGCCTGATCCCCAACGTTGCCTGGTTCTCCCACTAGCTCTGAAACATCATGCTCAGAAGAGTAAACACCAGCACTTGTAATTGACATTTCTGGCTTATGGCAGATTAGTGCAGAGGTTAAGTATGCCTTTGTAACACATCAGGGAAAAAAAACACTGTACTGTCGCCATGGTTGTCTTATGCCCTGTTTGAAATGGTCTACCCGACGAGGTATATAGAGTGACGTTAATTGCGCTATATTTGGAGCGAGTGTGTCCTTTACGGGGAGCTGGTGGGGGGGTGGGGGGGTAGTTGGAATGGCAGGAGAGCGAGCAGGGCTCTGACTGCAGCTGTCCATTCCTTCAGTCAGACATTTTGAACCCTGACTGCACCTCCTCTCCCTCCTCCCTTTAAATCACTCAATCACTGCCCGTCTCCACAGTGCAAGGTGCACACAAGCAGGTGCTGCTCTGAGCTTGTGACCCCCAACAGTTCATCTCTCTTTTTCTCCATTTAGTTATGCCGTTTCAGTACAACCTTGACGGCTCAGATTTTGACATATATAATAAATACGTAATGTATAATGTATTAATTTATCGTACAATTTGGACTGTTTGTTGTATAAACAAAACTAAAATTATGTGTGGGCGTGTTTATGTGTGTATACTTTATCACACACACACACACACACACACACACACACACACACACACACACACACACACACATTCTTACTACGTTATATAATTTGTTTGTGTGTGTGTGTGTGTGTGTGTGTGTGTGTGTGTGTGTGTGTGTGTGTGTGTGTGTGTGTGGATAAACAAGTATACACACACATAATTTTAGTTTTGTTTATACAACAAACGGTTGTATAATCCACACATTCTTACTACGTTATATGTGTATATGTGTATATATATATATATATATATATATATATATATATATACACACACGTATATACATACATCAAGTTACAATTGAGAGAAAATTAAATACACATATGCAATTTTTATTATTATTAAAGAAGGCCAAGAGCATATATTCATAAGTAAATATTGTATTTCTTGTTTCTTGTATATGTGTAGCCTACATATATGTATTTGTGTATATATGTAGTATATATAGTAATATATGCAAATGTATATGCATACATTTTTATAACGTATTTTTCGTTGACAGTCGCAACTACTTAAAGTAACAGTTGTGAGAAAAATAAATACATGCATTTATTTTTCTCACAGTTAAAATTGTTTCTCATAATAAACAAACATAATAAATAATACATACATTTATTATTATTAAAGAAGGCAAAAAACATATATTTATAAGTAAATAAAGTATACATTTTTGTATAAATGTTTATTTTTATTATTTCTTGTATATATGTACATATTTACTTATCTATAATGCATTTTCTTAAGACAGTTCCAACTGTTTCTCAAAATCACAATAAATAAGAAAAAATATATATTATTATTATTATTATATACATATTTATAAAGTATTTAGAAATTAATAAAAAGGCCAGGAACATGTATTGAGAAAGTACACAGATAATCTGGTCTAGCATTGAAAGAAGGTTGCTACAGTAAAATATAAATATACATAAATTGACTATAAATCAGTCATTATTATTCCATCAAACGTCTGTCAGTAAAATACATTATGGCATGTTTCATATATACACACAAGGCTCCCCTGGCATGAATTTATGAAGTGCTTAATAAATTCAACCCCCCCCCCCCATATCACATGCTCCTTTTATTAGGTTAGGGAGCCTATTAATATTCTTCACAATGTAGATAATAAACAAAAGGTTAAGGTTGATTGCACAGACTGCATCTGTATGTTTGTCATGCCTCTGATTGGTTTGTTTGTGCTGTATTGTAGCGTCTCTGATCTTGATCTATTGCATGTTGAGACAATAGTACCGCTTCAGTGCCATCATCCCTCGTGTCAGGGGTAATTGCGTTGTCTCTTAACGGTGGGTGAAAAGATTTCATAATACTTCTCATGTCATAAGAGAGGCCTTTGGATCTTTGTCAAATGTCTTATGCTGATTTTGAGCCTGTGAGGTTCTATTGCCACCACTTATTTTTGGAGTTGAATTTCACATGACAGTTCTCATTATACATCTTGATGCCTCATCATATTGTATGATCTTCTTTTAAGGTAACAAGGACTTTCCAGAATTTAGTTATTTGCTTAGTTAAGTAGCATTGCTTCTTATATTTTTACAATGTAAAAATCATTTTCTAATCTTTTTGTCTTTGTCTTTAGATACAAATAATTCACTTAAGATTGTTTTGCCTTTTAATAATTAATGATAAAGAACCTAATTCAAGATATCTTCTCTGAAAACAAGTCTTATTTAATTATTTTTAGATGTTTTTTTTTCATTATTATTGGAAAAAAAACAAGGCAAATATTTATTGATTTAAGAAATGTTATTTTTATAACTACACAGCACAGGTGCCATAATCGAATCCACAAAGGCAGTGTATGTGATTGTGTAACTCCGCCACAACCTTAGAAGACGAGGCCTTTCCGTCCCATCAACTATTAAATTAATACCTCTCATTATTGATAATACAAAGAAACAGATAATGTATATATATATATATATATATATATATATATATAGTGTATGTGTGTGTGTGTGTATGTGTATATATTAGGGGTGGGCATAGATTAATTTTTTTAATCTAGATTAATCTAGATTAATTTTGGAATTAATCTAGATTAATCTAGATTAAAATGGCTCATTTGAATTCTGCCGAAGGCATTCAGAATATGTGTGCTACCCAAATAATGACTAAAACTAAGTCTTTGAGAACGGGTTTCTCAAGCCAGGTGGCGCATTAGACCAGGGGCTCATCTCCTGTTTCCAAAATGCATCACAAACTGCTTGAGAAAGCTGTTCTATGATAATTAATTGGTGATGAAAATAAACTATGTTCAATAAGATGTACTTGTGTTTACTAACTGTTTATTCAGTTAAACATGAATTTTGAACTGTAGGCCTACATAAGAGGTCGTGATGAACTGTTTACAGTTTCCATTGGGAAGCTTCTTAAAAATAGATTTTCCTGAAGCAAACCGGCGGCTTCATAGCTGCATCCATGTTAGCACGCCACGTCTGATGTGGTAATTTCACAGTAACGTTAGGCATACACACAGGTTCGAAGCAGAGGGTGACACGGGAGTGAATTCTCAAGTTCACATGAGACCTAAAAGCGCATCCTGTTTGCTTAAAAGCGCAACGCGTTTCGTTGTTATTCTGAGTGCACACAAATACGTAGAGTCTTTACAGATTCGAAAGATGTATTAGGCTACTTTTATCTGTATGACCAAAAATGACGGAGATTTTAAGAGCAAGTGAGCGCACCGGAGCCTGTCCTGCAGCAAAGCGCTTCCACACAAACACTTCAATAGCACATTTCTCTAGGTTAACATCATATTGAGCCATGTAAAGTTGCTACTACATACATCTTTTAGATGAAAAGCCATATTTGAGGTTGATGAATGATAGGTGAGTCTTTGGATGTCCTGTCCGATTGTATTACCACATAGACCAGCCGTTAACAATCTGTCCATCATGGACTGCGAGCCTCTAGTTCGAAAACTCGTTCTCGCCCCCTACAGTGCAATTCGGCTAGGTATACATCCGCGCTAAAATATCAGGGTGAAAGACATCATAGCTTGCGTAGTATAGACCCAGCTCCCAACCCAACTTTGAGAATAGATTAACGGCGATATTTTTTTTATCGCCGATAAGAGTCTCACGTTAACGCAGCACGTTAACGCCGATAACGGCCCACCACTAGTATATATATATATATATATAAATAATAAAAGTAACATTTATTTACATGAGCGATTTCTTTAAAAAGGTGTTTTATTTATTTATTTTATTTTATTTAATATCTTTTCACTCTTCTAAAAAAAGGATTAAATTAAAAACATATATATGCTAGTTTGGTTTACATGCTTGTGCATTTTTATGTTGCCTTAGTTGTGCAAGTAAAAAAATAGTGCTGTCAAACGATTAATCGCATCCAAAATAACAAATGTTGTTCACATAATATATATGTGTGTGTACTGTGTATATTTATTATGTATAAATACAAACACAGGCATGTATACATTTAAGAAAAATATGTTATGTTTAAATAATAAATTTATTTATATATAATATAAATTATATGAATATATATATATATATATATATATATATGTATATATGTGTGTGTAACTACATGTAAATGTTTTCAAAATATATATTGTATGTGTGTACTTTTACATATATACATAATAATAAATATATACAGTACACACACATATATTATGTAAACAAAAACTTTTATTTTGGATGCGATTAATCATTTGATAGCACTAGTGAAGTTGTAGATAGAGTATTGGAATAAATTTAGCAAAACAAATACTAAAATTCCTTCTTTTTTTTGCTTCAAAATGTCATGTTTAATTCAGTTACTTGCTGTTTCTTTGTAATTGTTTACTAATTTACCAGCAATTTCTGAGTTAATAATTTTTTCTCATGTATGTGTGCTTGTTGAATGTTTGTTAATTTTATAGTAATGCAGGATTTCATATTAAAAAGTAATTTCATATTAAAATTTCTCAAGTACATTGTATTTGTTGTTTTGTGCCATCCCAGGGTAGCAGACTTCCACTTTCAGAGTCTTGCTTGAGGATTAAAGAGAGATCAAAGCAATCGTACAGTATTATGTGGACTTTATGTTTAAGTTGCTCCGCAACTACAAGATTAACAGTTCTTGGTGATGGTTAGAGAATAACACTCTACACAATGGCTTGTAACATGAGACATCATATGATCAAAACCAATCTGAATGGTGATAGATACATATTTTCTTTCATTAGTATGTGTTCTGCTTAATGATTTTTAAGAACAATTAAGTTAGTTAATAGCTGCTCATATACAGTAAGTACATAAGTGTCTTCTGTAAATGACAGAAGAACAGGCTTGTGTGTTTGGCAGTGAATTATGCCTGCAGTGAGCTAACATGGTCTCTTTAGACCAGTAAATCATGCAAACAATGCCTGGAACTTGTGACAGGAGTTCAGATCAGACAGAAAGAAGCAGAATGGTCCCTCCATAAAGCATGCGTTCTTATCAAGTTATTGTGAGAAATTATCTTCAGAGGATACTTTAAGCCTTTTAAACATTAAGAATGCCCTCGCACTCTTTGAAGCTGGCCATCATGGATGCCAGAGATGTCAAGTGAATTAAACAGCAGTTAAATTGTTTGGGCTTAAGCTAGTTGGAGCCGTATGATTTTCCCGGAAAGCTCTATTATGCAAACTCAGCACTGCGTCATTCATAGTTTTGCTGCTGTCCTCTAAGCAGTTTCACCAGTTAATTGATCCAGATTGGACCGAGAGCTTTCACTGACTGAGCAAACCATGGTTTGACTTTGAGAACTATAAGAATTTGCACACATTACCAAAACTTTTATTTTATTTTACAGAACAGATTTGAACACATGAAGCTTCGTTAAAAGGGACAGTTCAACCCAAAATTCAAGTTGTCATTAATTACTCACCCTCATGTTGTTCCAAACCCTAAGAACTTAATTCATCTTAATTCGGAACACATATTAAGATATTTTTGATTAAAGTAATTAATGTAACATTTTCATTTTTGGGTGAACTATCCCTTTAACACACAATATCCCTTTACAATATTTATTTAAGAATCAGAGTGACATTGGTCAGTTACAGCTTGGTGTATTTACATTTATCTTACAATATTATACAGTAAAAATATTCAAATTAGAGAAATAATCTCTATTGTATGTTATATTTTAAGTTTAGATTGTGCATATATATATTTATATATATATTTATAAATTCATATAATTATATTTAATTAGTATAATTTGATAAATGTTATATTTTACAAACAAATAATATTAACATATGAATATGTTTATTTGTTAAATATTAATTTGTTATATATTTGAATTTATGTAGGTATTTATTATTATATTTACTGTATATTATTTTATATTTAAATATATATTTTAGAAAAGTTTATATTTTAATCTATAGCTACTCGATGAATTGAGATTTGGCTACAAAGTTTGTTGTACCTGATAAAAATGTATTATGTGAGTTTTTTAAATATATACTTTTAGTAGAGCATTGTTATATATATATATATATATATATGTTTTCATAGCCGCTGGACAAATTCAAAAACGAAACTAAAATTAAATCATCTTTGAGAACAAGGGTGTTTCGGGGACCTTGCGTATTCTGCATATAGGGAGGATCGGCTCTGTATATATATATATATTTCATCCTTGGCAATGTTGACCTATAACTTGGTAAATGTGTGTGGAATTTGGTGACCAAAATCTAAATTTGTTTTCTGTAATAATTATGCCATAAATTATGTCAAATTGCTGGTGAACTTGTATTATAATTTCCATGACTTTGTCATTTTATGCCTACCTTTCAGGACTTGACTACATCCAACAAAAGTTCAGTGAGCCGGTGGAGGAGATCAAGGAGGAAGCACCTAAAGAGGAGAAGGAGAAGAAGAAGCCTTCTGGCAGCCCTTTCTATCGGCCCGGCACGACTCCAAGCCACTCTGCTGCCCAGAGCCCAACCCCGTCACCTCCTCACTCCCCTCAACAGAGCCAAGCACCCAACCCCAGCGCCAGCCGCAAGATAAGCAAGGACAACAGCAGCGTAACCCGAAAGATAAGCAAGGACAGTAGTAGTGTAGCTCGCAAGATAAGCAAAGAAGAGAGAGCCTCCATTGTGGCAGAGATCACCAAAGTATCCACCCCTCCTCCTGTAGCGGCCATCAAGCTACAAGACGTTCCCCCACCAAAGGCCCCCAAGGCCCCTGAACCCCTGGCCAAGCCTGCCAGAACAGGTAATGGGCAGCTACATGCTGCTTATCACAGTTACTATGTGAATCCGGTGGTGAAGTTGCCTCCACCAGAGGAGCCAGAAGACGAAGAGCCTGAGATGACGCAGTCTAGCCTGGCCAGGATGCCTCCACCACCCAAAATGGTCAATCCCAAACCCCAGCCCATGATCAGGAAACAAGAGTCTATCAAACCAAAGAGCTTAGCTGAAACCAAGAAAGCCAGCATAGATAAGGCCGATGAAACCGTAGCGGAAGAATCTGTAAGTGTCTTGTTTATACTTACAGATAAGTGTTTTATGGATTATTTCTGGAATTGTTACACCGTGTTTCTTTTTACACAGGGTCCTAACTCAATTTTGGTTGCCATGGTGATGCTTTTAAATATTGGATTGGCAATCATTTTTGTCCATTTCCTTACATGAAACACTACCATCTCAGGTAAACTTTTTTATCTTTATACATTATACTTGACTTTCTAAAATTGTAAATGACACAACGATTATTGAAGTAGATTTTATAAGAAAATACTATTTCAGTTTTTCTACTTCAAAATTTAATTCAAGTTTAATTCAACCTGTTACTTCCTGTTTCTTTGTCATTGTTTGTGAAATTTACAAGCGTATTGTTTTGTATACCATTCAAAGGTCTAAGGTCAGTTTTTTATAATGTTAATGTTAAATGACAATTTATAAGTTTGTAATGTTACAAAAGATTTGACTTTTCTATTCATCAAAGAATCCTAAAATAAATGTATCCACAAAAAATATTAAGTAGCACAACACTGATAATAATAGGAAATTATTCTTGAGCACCAAATTAGCATATTAGAATGATTTCTGAAAGATCACGTGACACTTAAGACTGTGTCACTTAAGACTGAGTAATGATGCTGAAAGCTTTTCATCACAGAAATAAATGACATTTTTAAAATATTCCAATTGTAAATAGTCATTTTAAATTGCTATAATATTTCACAATATTACTGCTTTTACTGTATTTTGATTAAATAAATGCATCCTTGGTGTGCTTACCGATCCCAAACTTTTGAATGGTGCTATGGTTAAAATATGTTAAAATCAATATTGAATTGTCATTGGCAACGTATTTCAACTCCATAATTTGACAGATATTTCAACTCCATAATTGTTTTCTAAGTGAAACAGGATATTCAATCAAGAAAAATGAGGACGGGACTTGAGTCTGATATTATCATGTTGCTAAAAAAATAACTGTGCAACTGTTAGTATTCAGACAAAACATATAATTATTGGATGGAATAATGTGTTTTTAGGTGGAATTGTTTGAGTATTGACATTTATATACTCAACAACTCCCTTAATAATCTCTGTGTGGATTTTTGATGACATTTTTCAATTAGTGCATTGCAATGAATTCTGCCATTGCTTTAATATTGCATGTAATGCATGTAATATTGCCTTTAGTCAAAATTTAGACTCATTTTAAAACATTGACCATCATCCCATATAAACGCGAGGGATGCCATCACATTGTATTGAGTAAGCTGTCAGAGGCTGCTGTCAAACAGCCAATTACATGCTTTTCAGCAAAATTATAATAGTATAAAATTAAGCAAAATAGCAAATTCAGAATCCATCACAACAGAGTTGTGCTCTGAGAGCAACAGAGCTCATAATAAACGATCTATTAATGACCTTAATTGTTTCTGTCTACTTTCTACATTCCATAGATCGTTCAACCTTTAAAATAGAGTTTTCTGACAGTTTTGTTTATAGCCAACATCCAAAACACCTGCTATCTACAGCCTCTGAGACAGCTAGCCCATCTGTATTTGTTATGGATGTACTGTAACTTTTAACCCTGTGTTCCATTATCATAACCACTTTTAGTGTTGGATGGCGATCCACACAGTGTCAATGACCTTTCTGAAATCCAAATGGCAGCAGGCAGTCTCCAGAGGGCAGAGGGAGCTGAAGAATCAACATATGGGAGTTTGAAACCCAAAGCATCATCTCTGAGAATGGTGTGGTCTAATATCATGTGGCTCTGGCAAAAGAGATGAAAATATTTTTGGGTGAAAAATTACCATTAAAATGGAAACCGAAGAAGAGAATGCAGTGCAACGTGACTCTTATCTGCTGACGGAAAGCCTTTATATCAGCAACTCCATAGGTCTCTGGCAAAGACTGTTTGATGATGCACTTTTGCGTGATGGGCAAGAGCAGCTGCCTTACTCATTTACCAACTGACGTGTAACTGGGAGATGTGCTCGCAGTGCCAGAGGAATGCATTTCGGGGGCTTTGCTGAAGCGGGCGTACGTTCCAGCCAGCCTGGCCCGAGGAAACCGAACGCGCACACCAGCGTCACTCATCCGTCTTACACCCTTTACCGACCCACTGCAGTTTCTTCTAGCATATCCTACGTTCTTCTCGGAAGCTCTTGAATCGATGCTCCCTACTGTACTCCTCACGTTTCGTTTTTTGTTTTCGTGTAACTTTATATTTGTTAACCTCATTGAAAATCGTGTTTGAATTTAATGCGAAGCACAGTCACTCCCAATTTTTTGTGAGAAGGGAAAATATTATATTATTTATTAAAAATGTGCAATATGATTTATTTTTACACTTGCATAGTTTAATTGTTCACCAAATAGGGGCATTGTAATTCTGTCCCAGTATTTAAGAGATGGAAAAATACGAAGATTTCTGTGGTTTCCCGCTCTTTGTTGAACACATCCATTTAGATCATGGCAAAACCAATCAAAAAGTCTTATAAAGTGTGTTATTTATTGAATTCTGGGACTGTTTTGTCGTGTTATGTAATTGAAGCCTATGCCATCATGCATGCAATGTCGTGCAAGAGTTATTGTGCTTCAGCTGTCAGGTTTGACATGTAACAGCAGGTGAGATGTTTGAGAAAGAAAAACAAAGAAATGTTGAGGGCTTGCTTGCATGTTTATGACCTTGGATGCTTTGGATATCAAAAGTCAGGTAGTGCCACAGGCACTAGAGGAAGTAGGACATTGCCTTTAAGAGTCTTTAACAGTACTTCAGTTTACCTCAATCAACATTGAAAAGGAAATAAAAGCCTCGTATAAGATGAAGTCTTCGTCTTAAATCTGCAGTATACAAATTCTGACTGTCAAGAGTTGTTGGGAATTCAATTTAAATGTGCCACAATATTGTAAAATGAGTTTTTAGGAACATCCTGAAATTTTACTTTTATTTGTTATTCTTATATTTATGTGCAGTTTCCCTCTTCAGAAGGTTTATTTATTATATATAGCATTCTTGATATCGTTTCTAGTGTTTGGTGAGTGTACAAGGGCTTGGAAAACTCAGTTTCTCTTCTTCAAACCCTCATTTGCTTTTAGTTTTCGTTTGCATGGGGTCTTTAAATGCATTAACATCTGTATATTTGATTCAAACAACTAAGGTAAAATATGTTTAAGGCATAAAACTTTACTCTTGAAGGATGCGTTTCATTTGGTTGGATTTCAGTTCAGTGCAACGATGCAGTGCAATGTGTACGGGCTCTTTTTATATGTTTTCTGAAGGAGAGTTATGAGCTCTTATGCTAACAGGGCAGGACATGGAGTTATTTTTATAAAAACAAATGTTGCACAAACAAAAAACATTTATATACTATATGAGGTTTATTCTATTTATAAGCATTTTTACAGAGCACAGCCATTACAATATGAATTCTAAGATATTTTTCTATAGAAATGCACAATTGTATTTTGTCAAAAGCAGTATAGCTCCTTTATATCAAGCATTGCATCTCACACAACATCAGAATTAAGACTCTAAGCTTATATATGATTCAATGTGATGTGAAATGCTGAGGATGCAAGAATTCTATTTGAACCCTTGAATGCAAAAAACTCTTCTCCTTTTCATTTCAAGCCCACGGGTTAGCCCCGCGTATTTCTGTAATTTGAAAAGTTATGTGATTTATCTGTACAATAAAATGTTATGCCTTGTAAGTCTGCATGATTTCTTTTTTGTGTGTGTGCTAAATTTAACACCTCTATG
The DNA here is from genome assembly GCA_027564155.1 of Gymnocypris eckloni scoliostomus. NCBI lineage: Eukaryota > Metazoa > Chordata > Actinopteri > Cypriniformes > Cyprinidae > Gymnocypris > Gymnocypris eckloni. The sequence continues at coordinate 11,726,879 of CM050436.1, read as the reverse complement.
TACTGATTCAGTACAGTTTTAAAGGACTGGTTACTGATTCTAAATCAGTGAATCAAATTGTGTCGACTCTGTTTTACCTTTATTTAGTGTTCCTGTGGCTCAGTGGTTAGAGCATTGCATTAGCAACGCAAAGGTTGTGGGTTCGATTCCCAGGGAACACATGCACTGACAAAAAAAATGTATAGCTTGAATGCACTAAGTCGCTTTGGATAAAATGTCTGCTAAATGCATAAATGTAAATTTAGTTGGAAGAATTCTGGCCGATGCTTAAAATTATGTTAATGTTATGTATGAAAACTGATTAGATTAGATAAGATAAACTTTATTAATGATACACTCAAAACTACAATCAATCGTTTTAAATACTAAAAGTGAATTTAGGTATCACTATACGGTAGAATATACAGTAAGATTTTTGTATCTATTTTGATAGATCGGAAGAATATTCTTAAACTATTATTTGTATTGTTTGTTTGAAATTATCATTAAATGTAAAAATTAGGCCATGTGTACACCAAAGCGATTTTTCCTGAGGCTGGCCTATTAGTTCAATTGTTCTAAATGGGAGTGCCGCGGTTTTTAAAACCCCAGGAGCGTCCTGAGCGTCTTTTTCGTGCTGAGTGTTCAGGCGTTTTTTTCTCGGCGCAGAGAGTTGGAAACTGTTCAACTTTGGATCAAACGCTGTGCTCATCACTGTCACTTTCTAGTCATCCAACCAATCAGAGTGGAGGATGGGCGGGACTACCGACTATACTACGGCTGAACAACAATGGAGAAGTTAATATTGCTTGTCTCCGAGTATTTATTTTCTTTACTAGATGGAATTGCCGGACTACCATAATATTGTTATGAAAAATAATGCTTGGAGAAATATTTAATTCATGACGCATCTGCCATGTTTCAAATCATAGCAACCACAGCATCTCAATGGGGAACCACTGCGCTCTCAAGCGCTCACAGCTGAGCGTTTTCTGCTGTCTAAAAACGCTTTTGTGGACACGCGGCCTTAGTACTGTCAAACGATTAATCGCGATTAATTGCATCCAAAATAAAAGTTTTTGCTTACATAACTATGAAACTGTAAATTTGTTTATAATATACTGTGTGTGTGTGTAGTGTGTATATTTATTAAGCATATATAAATACACACTCACTGCATGTATATATTTAAGAAAAATAGGTTTTGTTTATATATTAAATATATATTATATAAATATATACATGTAAATTGATCTAAATATTGTCAAAATATATGCTGTATTTGTGTGATTTTATATATACATAATAAATATACACAGTGCACACACATATTATGTAAACAAAAACGTTATTTGGGATGCGATTAATCGTGATTAATCATTTGGCAGTTTGATACCTAGTAAAAATAGTGAAAACGAGCATGAACAATTAAATATCCAATATCAATCGGTATCAGTTAAATAAAAAATCTCTAAGCATCCACCGATAACCAGTATGTTACCACATAGCACTATTTTAATACACATTTATTCACTTTGGTTGGGTTATTTTGCTCTAGACAGAAGTACAGTACATTTATAATACATGTTGCTCTGTCCCCTCTGACCGTTTAAAATACTTTCAACGTTTCACTTTTACATGACTAAATGTAGACATGCATAGCGTGCGCTCTGTGCTCCACACTAAAGAATCAGTTTCACATGTGTAATCTTAAACGTCTTCAGAGGCCAAAGCTCTACCAGCTTCCAAAAAGTGAATATAAAGTGTTGCTGAAATTGGATTAAGACTAGAAAGCAGTGAAGGGATATTACTGGCTTTATGTTTTCTTAAAACAGAGTCGCTAAGACATTAACATAAGCAAAATTATATTTCTGTGTTTAGCTTAGCACCATGGGAATAAATGGTTTCCTCTTACTATACATTATATGTAGTGAATCACCCTTCGGCCCTTAGTTGTAAGCACTCTGAGAAAAGCAACGTTTGCGTGTAGCGTACTTGGCAAAAGACTCACATACCAGTAGTCTAAACAAACCTGGGCTCTTCTTTCCTGACATAAACAGCTGTCAGAATGTAAAATACGTATATCTAGATTGTTTCATGCAATAAACAGCATTCCACATTTAGCTTAGTTTACAAATTTGATTAGGCCGATGACATTTTAATGTATGGATCTCAGACGCAAGCTGTTTATTTTGTAATGCCACTGGATGTGATTTGGTCTAATAAATTTTAGGAATTTGCCATAAACCACTGTTATTTAAAACAGGGAATTGCTTACAGTGGTTTTATATTGCATTGCCTATATTTTGGACCCCTGCCTTTACAGTATATTCACATTATTTGTCATTAAAACAACCTTTCAATAAAATGGTTACATGTGGCATTATAGTTAACATGGGTGAATCATGTTTTTGACCGATGAATTATGGCTTAACATTTGGTTCACTGTTGATACATGAGGATAATAGACTTGAGAGCTCAAGTCCCTGGATCACTGGTTCCTTTAGATATGCACACATGTAAAATGAGAAGTGACAGAACTGTTACATGAGCTCAGATGTGGCTTTATAGCCTCAGAGGAGTGTGATGATAAATTAGATAAGATATTGCTTTTATTTTTAGAGAGAAAACCAACAATTATCATCTATACTGTATCTGAAGCCTACTGCTCTTAATTTATTTAAGTCCTAAACATATATATATATATATATATATACACTTAACAAAATTATAAACGCAACACTTTTTTCATGAGCTTAACTCAAAGATCTAAGACTTGTTCTATGTACACAAAAGGCCTATTTCTCTCAAATATTGTTCACAAATCTGTCTAAATCTGTGTTAGTGAACACTTCTCCTTTGCCGAGATAATCCATCCACCTCACAGGTGTGGAATATCAAAATGCTTATTAGACAGCATTATTACTGCACAGGTGTGCCTTAGGCTGGCCACAATAAAAGGCCACTCTAAAATGTGCAGTTTTATCACACAGCACAATGCCACAGATGTCGCAAGTTTTGAGGGAGCGTGTAATTAGCATGCTGACTGCAGGAATATCCACCAGAGCTGTTGCCTGTGAATTGAATGTTAATTTATCTACCATAATCCTTCTCCAAAGGTGTTTCAGAGAATTTGGCAGTACATCCAACCGGCTTCACAACCGCAAACCACATGTAACCACACCAGTCCAGGACCTCCACATCCAGCATCTTCACCTCCAAGATCGTCTGAGACCAGCCACCCGGACAGCTGCTGCAACAATCGGTTTGCATAACTAAAGATTTTCTGCACAAACTGTCAGAAACCGTCTCAGGGAAGCTCATCTGCATGCTCGTTGTCCTCATCGGGGTCTCAACCTGACTGCAGTTCATCGTCGTAACAGACTTGAGTGGGCAAATGCTCACACATTCGATGGCGTCTGGCACTTTGGAGAGGTGTTCTCTTCACAGATGAATCCCGGTTTTCACTGTACAGGGCAGATGGCAGACAGCATGTATGGCGTTTGTGGGTGAGCGGTTTGCTGAACTCAACGTTGTGGATCGAGTGGCCCATGGTGGCGGTAGGGGTTATGGTATGGGCAGGCGTATGTTATGGACAACGAACACAGGTGCATTTTATTGATGCCATTTTGAATTCACAGAGATACCATGACGAGATCCTGAGGTCCATTGTTGTGCCATTCATCCACAACCATCACCTCATGTTGCAGTATGATAATGCACGGACGTGTTGCAAGGATCTGTACACAATTCCTGGAAGCTGAAAACATCCCAGTTTTTGCATGGCCAGCATATTCACCGGACATTTCACCCATTGAGCATGTTTGGGATGCTCTGGATCGGCGTATATGACAGCGTGTTCCAGTTCCTGCCAAACTTCACACAGCTATTGAAGAGGAGTGGACCAACATTCAACAGGCCACAATCAACAACCTGATCAACTCTATGTGAAGGAGATGTGTTGCACTGCGTGAGGCAAATGGTGGTCACACCAGATATTGACTGGTGATCGGACCCCATACAGTAAAACTGCACATTTTAGAGTGGCCTTTTATTGTGGCCAGCCTAAGGCACACCTGTGCAATAATTATAATGTCTAATCAGTGTAACAAATCTATGAAGCTATTTTTTCAGCTCCGGGGAATCATTAGCTTACAGATAAAATATTGTTTGATTAAAGTAATATTAATCTTTGACTTATGATTTATACTGTATTAACGATTCGTCAAGCAATCACTAACATCAGTATATCTTTATCAATTTAGTTTATTTTGCTTTCGTAGCCAACGATAAACAAAATAAAGGGTTTTATACCATTTGAGCGAGGTAACACGATCTTTTTAGCATTAAGTTTGAACTAGAAAATCACATCTCAAGACATAGTTCTTTATAAATGAAACAAGGTTTATTTACTAACTGCTATTCTACAATACATGGACTAACGTACTAAAACACATAAACATACACACACATACATAGGGGAGTTTTCCGAGTACCCTCAGAGGAAGGTTAAAAATAGCCCTATTTGCTATTTCATAACTGAAACCACATAAGACCACGAAAGAGACGCTGCTCTTTTCTGCATTCAGATCTATTCACCAGTTCAGTTAGGATAGAAACTTTGTTTGAAATACTTGCATTGACTTAAGTTTCCGCAGGCCGAATCTTTTGTTCGTCCCACGTGGTTTCCCTCGTGTTTCCACGGAAGTCTCCGATGCTCGAGTTTCGTCGCACGTGGTTACTTAGGGAACTCTTCGATGGCTTTGTCGCTGCTACGTGACGTCACCGGGAAAGCCCTCTCTTGCGCTTGACGGACTTTGTTCTGTGTTGAGATGGAAAGCGTTGTTGAGCTGCTGGTTCTGCGGTGTTACGGCTTTACGAAGTCTTGGATTCGCTTAGCTAGTTTGTCTCAGCCCGATGTTATAGGCGAGTGTCCAGCGAAGCTTCCAGGTCGTCCGCAAACGAGCAAGTTGAAGAGCGAGGATGGAAGAGAGTGAGATTCACAGCTGTGTTGCTCTTTTAAGCGGCATTAATTTGGATACGCCCCCGGTGGCTGTCCCAATCAGATTGTTCTTGTGCGCCCCGCGCGGCTTCTTTGCCCATGCCCACGTCATCTGATATTTAGTTTATTACATGAAAGATAAACTTACAGATGCTGTAATCATACATTATGATGCTAAAGTTTAACGGTCATCTACACCATTTATTATTGATGATAATAGCTTCTTTTAGAGACTAAACACTTCATTTGACACACACAGTACATATACTACACAGTTTAAGGCACAGATTAAAACATTCCACATTCTAAATAATCATATTGATACCAAGCATATGAAAGGCAGAGTACAACATTAATATATTTATATTTATATGTATTGTTTATTTGAGTACATGGTTCCAATATCCAAGGAATAAATGACTGTCTTTGTGCATCGAAGAAACACACATGTGGGGGTGGGTATCTGTTACGAGCCTCTGCTTAGCGTTCGTCTAGACGTCTTTTTAAAAAGACTGGCGATGGCCCGGATTGGCAGCAAAGGCCATGACGTCACTGGAGTTAATAAAGATTGACAGCCTCCTAAGCCAATAGCAGTCCCGAGGGGTTGATCCTAAGAAAATGACAGGGAGGGAGAGAAAAGCGAGAGAGAAAGAGACGAAGGCACACCTGCCGGGACGTAACAGTATCCTTTGTCTTGAAAAAGCGCGCGCTGGGGGGAGGGGCTTTATATCCAGACAGAGAGGCGACTTGGAGTTAGTGACGTAGGTCAGGTGACCATCTCACTTTTTGCAGTGAGAGGATGAAGAGTAATTAATACTGTCTGTTTTTAATTCTCTGCGTGTGTCTCCATGCCGACGTGGCATTACATCAGCATCTTCATATGCCACACCTTTGGATGGATTATCTCAGCAAAGAAGTGCTCACTAACACAGATTTAGACAGATTTGTGAACAATATTTGAGAGAAATAGACCTTTTGTGTACATAGAAAAAGTCTTAGATCTTTGAGTTCAGCTCATGAAAAATGGGGGTCATATATATATATATATGACCCTGAATCACAAACCAGTCATAAGTAGCACGGCACAGGTATATTTCTATCAATAGCCAACAATACATTGTATGGGTTAAAATTATCTATTTTCTGTTATGCCAAAACTCCTTAGGATATTAAGTAAAGATCATGATCCATGAAGATATTTTATAAATATACCATAAATGTATCAAAACATAATTTTGGATTAGTTATATGCATTGCTAAGAACTTCATTTGGACAACTTTAAATGTGGTTTTCTCAATATTGTTTTTGTTTTTTTCCACCCTAAGATTCCAGATTTCCAAATAGTTGTATCTCCGCCAAATATTGCCCTATCCTAACAAACCACATATCAATGGAAAGGATGTATAAATCACAATTTAAAAACTATTTGCCCTTATGACTGGTTTTCTGGTCCAGGGTCACATATACCTCTGAACAAAACCTATTGCAATGCATCGAAATATTCAACTGCTTCTTTATTTCAAATTTGATTCATCAATTTATTTATTTTTCTTGGGTGAGCCACAACAGCTGCATGTAAACATTTCCTCATATGATTTATTAACCTTGTATCATATTATCAAATGCATGAACTATTTCTGTCACACTAATTTACCCTATAACGAAACTAAGACATAGGAAACTGTTTTTTTTTACCTTGCAATATCAGTTTCAAATTCATTCTGACAGCACACTGATGCACAGCACTTCTAATAAGATAAATGGCTTGTGTTTCTTTCCCATGTCTGTTTTTGGAGTTTGTAAGTTTGGTGACACAATTCAATGAAAAGGGCAGATTGCTTTATGGCAGCAACAAATGCAGTGTACAGCCAGTTCAGAGTTTGTATGCAAAGCCCCATTCACAGCAAGAACAATAACTTTAAAGATAACTATAAAGATGACAATATTAGCATTCACGCCAGTGGATGATATTGTCTGTAAGCGCACGCTTGTCTGCTGCTTTTAAATTCTCAAGCTCGTTATAGCAGGATTGACTCTGATTGGCTGTCAAAGTTTTTGTTCATCAACTGAAAAAAAATAATTCTGAAAGTAATTCCAGCAATATTGTTTATCTGTGCCTTTATCATTATAGCTGTTGTGTGAACTCTGCTATTCTTTTCTATTCTATTTCTTTATTCTATTCTCTAGACTGTAAGGAAGTACATTCATTGAGTATTCTCATACAAATGTGAAATACTAAGTTTTCTTATTTTTCTCACAGGACAGCAACACTACAAAAAATTGAATGTACAACATTTTGCTTTGTTGTAGATTAAACTACCCAACAGTAGACAACTTTAAATTGAACAACCTTGAACATATTCAGAAGTAAAATGTAACATACACAGTAGTGCAGCAGTAATATTAATGCAAAGCCATCCTGACTATTTATTTTCAGAACAATAGAGTAAATACTTTTACTTTTACTCTCATTACCTTAAGTATATAGAATATGTAAGATAATAATTTTAATTAGAGGATATTTCACCCAAAAATTTTAATTCTGTAATAATTTACTCACTCTCAAGTTGTTCCAGGTTTTGAATTTTCATTTTTGGGAGAACTATCCCTTCAACTAAGGTTTTAAATATGACTAGTCATATTGGTAATGGTAAATAGTTGTAAAACGTAATTTCAGTAATGTATAAAACCATTTGTTTTAATGTGTAAAATATTTATTTACAGGACAACAAATAAAAGTATAGAAGAATGTTTTGTAAGCTGCATTAAAAAATGAACAATAATTACTTCCCTTTTATTTACACGTGAATATGCATAAAAAAATGTACAGAAAGTACTCAGGCTCATTTACAAATAAATTACATTACAAAAACGTAATACAAAAATAACGTAAACAAGTTACCATTTTTAACTTGCATCACAAATCTAAACTGCAGAAATTAGGTTGTTTCATTGACAATGTGATATTAAAATTAAAAAGATATTGAAAATGTTTATGAGAGAAGGGTTAATAAACAATGTATTGTCTCTCCATTCTCTCTCTGCTCTCCAGTGCTCTTCTGTCTCTCTCTATCTCTCTCTGGAGTTTGATGTCCTCTCAGTAGATCCACCAGCTTCAACTCACTCCCTCACCTGTCCCAGGACACCTGCAGCTATAAGGCAGAGCAAATAACCCATGCCTGTTAACAAGAACAGCACATTGAATATCTGCAAAAATCTGTCTATTAATTTGATTACATTGTATTTTTAAGTCATTCCCCAGCAGGCTCATCTTCTCCAGAACAGCTGTAAAACAAGAGAAAATGGAAACACTTTTGAAAAATATTTAGACAGTGATGCACTCTTTGGAAATATTAAAACATATGTAAAACATTAGAAAATATGACACCGCAAGACATGCATAAAAATCTGAAGTGCTGAAGTTTGGTTAAAACATTTGTGGACATATCTTGCATGTCAGCACTACAAAATCACAACAAAGGGAAAGATTATTGGCTTATATAACTTAATGGTTGTCTTATTGTTTGTGGGCTTTGTGTTAAAAAAATAGCTTTTTTTTGGCCAGGTACTTGGGTAAATTAAAAAACACAACACTTAACGTTACATTTCAATGTGAATTCCCCCACAGCACTCTCACCCGCCGTGTTCTTTGAATATAAATTCCATCGTCATCTGCGCGCAAGTGATTCTGGGATATGGTAGGGTGTGAAGTGTGAGTGTCCATCAGATGTACACTTCATTTTCCTGGGAAACGGAGGGCGCATTTGACGTCGCTTTCAAATTACGGCAGCTTTCGTCGCGCCGCGGTGAGGCAATCGGCCTTGGAATGCGGTCTTTGGGGCAGTGGCGGATGCAGAACGTGACAGATGGGTGGGCCTGGATTAAGTCGAGGTGGGCCTGAATATATGGGTGTTCGAAATCAAGGCTGGGTTTCCGATAACGTTGTCTCTTAGCGCGCTGAAGACTCTTAAGGTTAACTTAACTGATGTATTCTGTGCGTCAGATGCCATGTCACGTAATGTTAAAACTGCTTCTGATTAATTATCCACCCGCACATATAGTTTTGTCTGATTTGATAACCGGACCCGACCGCACCGATCGTCACATTCAGGGTTCGTATGGACATAAAAAAAAACGGAAAAGTCATGGAATTTTAAAATAGCAATTTCCAAGCCTTTGTCGATTTGAAAATAAATAAACCCAGAACGTTTTTGAAAAGGCATCATGGAAATCTATTTCACAATCCTCTGTATAATATACTTGTTTAATTATATCCTGAATTTCAGTGAGGTATTGAGCATATCGCATTACTCATTCCCACAGCTTTCAACTCTAAAATAAGGAAATTACTGCAAAAAAAATTCAATATAGCATATATAGATTAGATGAGTAAATGAATTCACACAAACCATCAGATCAAATCAGTCACTGAAAACAGCGTGAGTGATTCAGCACCGAGTCCTCTCTCTTTGACCGTCTCTCAGGCCCGGTTCTACAGGGGTGCTAAGCACACTCAAATGAAATCAAAAGCACCCTCAGTTGAAGCAGTAATTATGGCATTTTATTACAGATTTGGCAAACTATCCAGCGCGTTTTGGTTTGCGCTCTGGAGATCGGTTTCTATTTCAACGTGTTTTTGCAGTGTTGAGCATTGTATCAAATCTCTGACATATCTGTTGATTTCTTGAGCCTTACAGTAAATCTGAGGCGTTTAAGATAGAATCCACTTACCACTTAAATTGCCGGAGTTTTTGTTCAGGTGTTCCGCACGAATAACCTCATTAGGCGTACACTCTAAAAACTGCTGGGTTGAAAACAACCCAATTTGGGTTATTTTGGTAACCCAGCGCTGGGTCAAGGGACCAACCCAGCCTGCTGGGTTAAACATAATAACAAGCGGTTGGGTTAAATAACCCAGCGCTGGGTCAAAGGGGACGAACCCAGCGCTGGGTTATTTTAACAACCATTTGGTTTATTATGTTTAACCCAGCAGGCTGGGTTGCTTTTTATGGTTTAAAATTACTACATTGCTAGGCTAAAATGAACCCAAATCGAGCTAGATATTAAACCTACAAATCTTGTTCATTTTAAAATAAATTTTACACTAAGAATGACTATCAAAAGGTAAATATTTATTAAAAACAAGACAAAACAGTCAAAAGTAACATGCATGTTAAGAAGAAATGCAGACAAGTATGGCATTAACAGCTACAGAGATTATAAATTAAGCATTAAACATTTGGTGAAGAACTTTTAAGATCAAAATCGACTTTTGGTACATTTTATATTTTGTATAAAATATACAAAAACACTATTATACAATAATTGTACAGTTAGTTAATAGTGAAGTTCATTGCAAACTATTCTGGAATGAGAGTACACAAATAAACCACAACATTAACACTGATATTATAACATTTAAAAGAAGCATATGTGTGTGAAAGAATGTGAGCATGTGTGTGAATGACTGAGTGTAAACACCATCTCTACTAAACAACACAGAACAAGCATTTAACATTTGGTTTACAAATTATACACTTACAGTTTGTTTCATAGTCCATGAATACAGATCATGCATCACTGCCAATTTTCATGATCTCTTTATCATAATTGATGTAGTCACGAAGAAGCCCCATCAGCACAGCATGCGACATCTTTTACAGCATCAGGGCAGCGTCCTCCTTTAAAACCACTGTTGTATCAGTTTGAAATTCTCCTCTTTGACCAGCATTCATCCCAGTCACCTGTTCTTCATCAGTGGCCTAAAAAAGAAAAAACATTTAATGAAACTATCAATTTTCAGATAGAGGTGCATCCACATCAGTAAGGACAGGTAAATAGTCTGTCACTTTGTGTGGTTGTTTAGTGTCTGTCTACCACAGCGCTCTAGAATGCTATAATGGCAGCACTAGTGTGAGGGCATGTAATATTGTTTATGTAAATATACTGCTTTCAGAAAGTTTCTTCTTTACTGAAACATTAAAACAGACATGACATTCACATACCTTACAAATGTCCATGTACGTGGAGGGCTGCTCTTTAATGGGTTAGTTCACCAAAAAATGAAAATGGTCATAATTTACTCCCCATGTTGTTCCAGACCCATACAAACTCTGATCATTTTTGGAACAAAAATAAATATTTAATATTCTCTTAATTTCTGTTCTCCATGGCAAGTCTGGAAGACCAATATTTTCTTCTGAACAGACATGTTCACTATCATGTAATTTAAGATTTATACATATATAAATATTGGAATGTATTACTTTTACAATAACTCTATTCATGAAGCTTGAAAATAATGATTATCTAGACTCTCAATGGATGAACAAAAAATTATGAGAATGACATAAGGGCAAGTATATAATTTTTTGTGTGAACTATTCCTTTAAGAAAGGAAGACCAAGAACGATGACTCTCCAAATCAGACAACTCCAAAGTTGGTTTGGGTTCTGCAATGAAAAACACAGACATAAATGGTTTATATAAAATATGAACACGTAATCATACTGTTGTTGCATTAAAATGTGAAATAAACAAGCAGGAGACAACAGAAACATTTATTTTCTAATAAATAACTTACAATCTCAAACGAATGATGCTCTCCTATGTCTCTGGCAATCTGTAACATCTGTAACATCTACAAAAAACAAAGAAACATTATTTTAGTCTTAGTAAAAAAATTGATAACATGAAATTATGAAGTTTACTTGCCTTAAACGGTCGTTCCCTCTCTTCTGAAGAAGCTGAGAAAGTCGCCTCCTCCTCACACAAGCAGGCTTCTGTGTCCTTAACTCCAAAGTCGGTTTGGGTTCTGCAATGAAAAAGGGACACCAATGGTTTACATAAAATATGAACACGTAATCATACTGTTGTTACATTAAAATGTGAAGTAAACAGGTAGGAGACAACAGAAACATTTATTTTCTAATAATCACTTACATCAATCTCAAAATAATGATGCTCTCATATGTATCAGGCAATCAAAATCTACAATAAAAACAAAGAAACATTATTTTAGTCTTAGTAAAAACAAAGGGATGAAATTATGAAGTTTACTTGCCTTAAAACTTGTCTTTCCCTCTCTTCTGAAGAAGCTGAGAAAATCGCCTCCTCCTCCTCACGCACGCACGTGACGCAGGCTTCTATCCTTAACTCCCGGCGCGAGCACAACGAAGACACAAGCTCAACAAGTCTGAAATATTACATACAAGACATTACTGTTAACAATTATCACTTCATCAGCCTCAAAATAATTATGCTAGTCTTTACATAACGTCGTTTCCTTTAGGAAACTACATTGTTTAACCGCGAACAATACAATAACGAATTAACATGTTAATAACCGTCTATTAACACCTCAAAGAGAGCAGATATTGTAAAATCTTATCTAAATATGACATAAGACACTCACAGACGTTATACAAGTACGTTAAGTTACCTCTTCCGTTCAGTAAAAGAGACTGTTAAGATCTCCGTTTCTGAGGCGAAAACCACGTCCGCGTATTTTTCAATATAAGCTATTTTCGGACTATTTCCGCCTTCCATGAAACCTCAAAATACTCGGACACAAACAATGAATGATAACTTTAAATGTTTAATCTTTACTTACCATAACGTCTTTCACTCGCTTCTCGCTTCTTTCAGGCTGAGAAAATGGCGGCTTCTCGCACTGGTGTCGTCAGGGTGCCCTCGGATGTTGACGTGACGTGCGTGCTCTCCTTCACGTCCGCGTTCGCAACCCAGCGCCGCTGGGTTATGATCAAGACCAATTTTCAACCCAAAATTGGGTTAAAACAACCCAACGCCCTAACCCAGCGGTCTCAACCCAGCATTTGGGTTGAAAAAACAACCCAGCGTTTTTTAGAGTGTGTGAAAATAAAAAATCATAATTTTGGAAAAATTGCTCATTACCGACTCATTTGCCATCACGACTCGCTTTCTAATCACTAAAAGGCAGTCATTCATCTTAGTTCATCGTGATCTCTTCAAACTCGTGTTATAATTAATGAAGTTCTCTGTACAGATAATCTCTTATTTACATCGCGTAGGTTCGGAGTTAATCTCCGCTCCATTCTCAGAGCCAGCTGTTGTTCCATTACGATCCACAGATTGGTCCTCCAAATAATTATTAATCTCAATACGAGGTTTTTTAACAAAATGAGTGAGAGTAACTTGTTTGGCCATACTAAGAAAAATCAAGATACCGTACACTTCTAGCGAACGTTATAGCCGTTGGTTGTTCGCGTCATAGATGGTTCGCGCCAGATTACAATAGAGCGTGCTACGTTTATGTTGCATTGACCAATGAAAACACGTCACCAACACACTTAAATTGTAAAGTTATCAGGCTTACTTATAATTTTACTGTTTTTAACATAACATGTTATAGATGAAATACACCACATAAAGTAGTATCCATGTTTAACAATACAGAGTAGTGTTTTATTTTATTTTTTTATTTCTGATTGGGCGGGCCAGCTGTCAATGTGGGCGGGCCCAGGCCCGTCCAGGCCCGCCCACAGCTCCGCGCCTGCTTTGGGGTGCGCATTCTGAATTGGCACAGCTTACGTCGTGACGCTATGATGCAATCACACTTCAAATACAGACCTCGGAGTGCTCGCACTTAACATTGGGACAGCCTTTGTAGTGTTGGTGTGATGCAATCGAACTTTAATTGCGGTCTTGGAAGTACGCTCTCCGCTTTGGGACACAGCTAGGCCCTGTCCCAAATGGCACCCGCGTCCTGCTCTGAGTTTGCACTTTCGTGACGTAATGCCGCTTTGACTGTCGGGTAGAAGTCTGCTGCCGAGCTCGCCCTAGTGCGGGCTCGGCAGAGGTGCGGATCGAGGGCGCATAATGGCCGCGAAGGGGGCGCTCGCGAGCACTCTTCTGAAGGCTAAATGAGGAATGGGACACTCCACAGTCTCGTGGACTTAACGGACACGCGGCGGCCATTGCAAGTCCGTGAGACCGCAAGTGCATAGGCCCGTCCCAAATGGCACCCTAAACCCTCGCGGTCTTCCTCTGAGTCCGCACTTTCGTGACGTAATGCCGCTTTGCATGTCGGGCGCCCTAATGCAGGCTCGGCAGAAGTGCGGATCGAGGGCGCAAAGGGGGCGCTTGCGAGCACCCTTCTGAACGCTAAAATGAGGAATGGGACACCACACGGTCTCCTGGATTTATAGGACACGTGCACGCCGCGGACATAAGTCCGTAGGACCGCAAGTGCACATGAAGTGTTCCATTTGGGACAAGGCCACTTCTTATCGCGGGGCGCTTGTCTGAAGTTTAAAATCATTGGTGTACCCGTAAGCCAATCACATAACGTTTGGTTATGACGTGTGTTGTGCGCCGGCTCAGTCGCCTCGAACTTCCGCTGTAAACACAGGTATGCGGCGAAAACAAAACCATCGAGATAAATACCGGAGTGAAGATGGCTGTGAACAACTTTTGCAGATTATGTGAAGTAAATCTACGCATCCACGGTACAATTAGTGCATCTAAACTAATATTTGACAGTAGAGACACACAAGAAAACATTTGCAGCCAACTGTCAAAGTTAGGATTAGTTCTGTTAAACACAGCTCTTCGTTCATTTCGAGTCTGTCGGAAATGCTGCAACTTAATTGCAAGATTACAGCATGACATGGCAATATTCAAGGACTGGAAAAGAAAGGAGACCCTGACCTGTCAAAAGGATGCAAGTTCGAGCTCGACAGATAAAAGCGACCGAGATACACCCTCTAAAACTCCAAGGACTATAAAAAGGCCGAGAAAGGCCATGGACTTGCCATCACGGAGCAGTGTCACTGAGGTGGGTTAAACACTATAATGCTAGTTTGGACATAGGTCCATCAACAGTGCGAAAAGCATCCCATGTTCGCTGTCGTTTTAGATTTCCCTAACCTAACCTACAATCTTAAATTCGGCGCTAAGCGTCTACGTCACGGCTCTCAGCCCGCCCTCTGTTCGTAGGTTGGACGGCCGGTGCGGAGCCGGAGATAATCTGGGAGCTGGTTTTCTATATCAGACTGAGTACAGTGAACTGAAATTGAGCGGAAGTACGAAGTCTGACGTAGTCAGACTAGGAGCCGTATCCCTTCTAGCCACAAACGCCGTCTAGTGGCTTTGGCAAGTTATCCACAGTAATTACGACAGTGAAATATTTAGGACAGTAAATTCCACTCACTTAACTCTAGGGGGCTCCAAAGTCGCGTGCGTGTGTGTGTGTGTGTGTGTGTGTGTGTGTGTGTGTGTGTGTGTGTGTGTGTGTGTGTGTGTGTGTAAAGGGGCTGGAGTCACAGGCTCTGCCAAACCAAAATTGTGTAAAGCAGCTGCTGCGAGAGGAGTAAAAAGTGAGAACTTTCAAAGCAACAGCGCCAGGTGGCTTCATTTAATCACCTGTGTAAGTGTAATAGATGACAGGAAGGTCACTGATTATTTGGAAAGAGAGAAAGGTTTTTTTTGTGAGACTGTGAGAACTTGAATGTGAATGAATTCATGTGGGATTGTAAGCAGATAAACTAAAGCTTTTATTAGCAAAAATCACAAGGCCTACAATGGGTTTGATGCGAAAAACACACCTCTGTCACCCGGTTCCCATCTGAAGGTTCCTCTGAAATAATGGCACTTTAATTATATCCTGTCAAACCTTGAACAATAGCTTCCTTTCATTACTATAAAAATACAAAATCAAAGAGAGGTGGTCTATCAAAAGCAAACATCTAGAGTCATTTTCTCAGGGATATCATTATAAAATAATATAAATAAAAAAACCTTATGTTGGGGAGAAGAAAGCTAGAGATAGGCTACTTGCAGTTTAAAATTAGTACACCGCATAATATTTCACCTCCTAATATTTCCTCATAAAAGCCATCTCTCCACACTCAAGCTGAAGTCTCGGACTGAAATAAATAGCTCTTGCGTCCCTCTACCATACCAGCTCTCTTTTATTTCAGCCTTGCACGTGAGCTTGTAACCTTCATGACCTTCCCTGTCATGTTCTATATATATAGATATAGATATTTAAAAAGCAACACTTTTTGCATTTTATTTACATTTAGTAATTTATGTTTATATATATATATATATAAATTACTAAATGTAAATAAAATGCAAAAAGCGTTGCAAAATAAACTTCACATATATATGTGTGTGTTGAGCGGGATTTCACCAATTGGAACATGTTTCTGAATCATCCTTTTTGATCCTGGAACATCATTCCAATCAACCAATCAGAATTAAGGGATAACTTTTCAGGAAATTTGTTTTAGACTTATCAGGGTTATGTGCACCCTTGTTAATCAGCTATCACTTCCCCCTGATTTTAGGAATACATTATAGGTAGGGATAGGTTTAAGTCTATATTTTTGGACAATAATGTTGATCCAGGATCAACAAAAGATATTGATCCAGGAACATGTCAGCCTGCATTTATTTGCCAAGTAAGACATGTTCCTACTTCAAACCTTCAACATTGTTCAAAAATATATAGACCTAACCCAATCCTTACCCTTAAACCTACCCATAATTTATCCCTAAAATCAGATGGAAATGATAGTTGAATATCAAAGGTATATAAGAACCTAACTCTATGGCTCAAATTGACATTTCTTGTAAACGTATCCCTGAATTGTGATTGGTTGATTGGAATGTTGTTCCAGGATCAACATGGATGTTGATCCGATCCAAAATCCAGCAAAAGCAGTAATGTTGTGATATATTTTTAATATTTAAAATAACTGCATTCTATTTGAATGTATTTTTAAATGTAATTTATTTCTGTGATCAAAGCTGAATTTTCAGCATCATTACTCCAGTCTTCAGTGTAACATGATCCTTCAGAAATCATTCTAATATGCTGATTAAGAAACATTTATTTATTATTATTATTATCAATATTTAAAACAGTCGAGTAAATTTGTTCAGGATAATTAGAGGAATTAAAAAATACAAAGATCTGGATTTATCTGAAATCAAAGATTTTGTAACATTATGCACTATATCACTCAAAAGCTTGGAGTCATTGTGTATATATTAGTGGTGGGCCGTTATCGGCGTTAACGTGCTGCGTTAACGTGAGACTCTTATCGGCGATAAAAAATATCGCCGTTAATCTATAGACCCTTCAATGTTTGTAAACATCGGAAGCCTAGGTTGGGTGCGCGCGCAGCTTGGGGTCAGAAAAATGGCGCTAATAGACCGGCATATTGTGTCAAGGAGAAACAGACAAGCCTTATAGATAGATAAGATACTTTTTATTATTATTTGTACCTTTCCATTTTGTCTTAGGTGTCTGGCTTTGTTTTGTGTACACAAACAAGGAGGGCACAAATTCAGGACTACTGGAGTCAAGTTATGCCTCTCCTACAAAAAAGAATTGCACACATTGATTACAACACGATCTGCTGTTGTCATAGTGAAAGCGCTAATGTAAAGCTAGTCTGCTATCTGCTAAGTCTGTAGCATGCCACAGGTCACAATTTATGCCAGATATCAAACTTCACCTAACTATTAAATCAGTCAACAGTTTACAGAAAACATTTGTTTACTTATCATGGCTTAACTCTACCGTTGTTGGCGCTAGCCTGCGGCTAACTACTAGCAGCTGGCTACGTCTGTAGCATGACACAGGTCCATGACATTTACAACACTATTAACTTGCATAGCTTAACGTACAGAAAACTGTTCATGCAATCCAGGCTTTCGAGTTTAAGCAAACAGAAAGGGATGATAAAGGATGACTTTAACGTTTCCTGATATGAAGTGAGCGCTACCAACACGAGCCTCTTTGATCGTAGTATTGTCCCAGTCTGCCCGTTTAATAGCTTGCAGTCACAGATGTCGTCTATTTTTTGAAACGGATGAGATCCTGCAGGAATCCTGAAAAACTTGACTCCAGAACTGGTGCGATTTTCACAGTCCACGACGCAACAAGTAGGCATTTTGTCTAGGGCTGTGATGGTGGCCGTGACAACCGTCACCGGCGGTAGTGCACGTGACGTCACACACGGGTGTATTTAACTCTCATTTAAGGCTACTTTCCTATTTAACTGTATTATTTATTTGATATTTATTTTAGTGTTTTGCAGGCTGAGTGTTGACTGACGTAAGTGCTAAAATAAACACGTATGTTTGTTAATAGATGATTGAGCCTCATTTATTTATTTTTGCGTTTCAGAATTATATATATATATCACAACACACCTGTAGTAGTTGGTCCATTACCACCGCTGTGGTAAAATCTGCCACCGTCACAGCCCTAAGTTTTGTCTTGACGAGAAATTCTCTGGTTAACACAATGGGATGGAATGAACGTTCTGACCCCGACATGCGCACTGCGAACTTCTGTGACGTATACCGTGAAGGGTCTATTCTCAAAGTTGGGTTGGGAGCTGGGTCTATACTACGCAAGCTATGATGACTTTCACCCTGATATTTTTAGCGGATGTATACCTAGCCGAATTGCACTGTAGGGGGCGAGAACGAGTCTTGAACTAGAGGCTCGCAGTCCGTGATGGACAGATTGTTAACGGCTGGTCTATGTGGTAATATAATCGGGCAGGACAAACGCTCACTTATCATTCATCAACCTCAAATATGGCTTTTCATCTGAAAGATGTATGTAGTAACAACTTTACATGGCCGCTCAATATGATGTTAATCTAGAGAAATGTGCGCTATTGAAGTGTTTGTGTGGAAGCGTTTGCTGCAGGACAGGCTCCGGTGCGTTCACTTGCTCTTACATCTCCGTCATTTTTGGTCATACAGATAAAAGTAGCCGAATACATCTTTCGAATCTGTAAAGACTCTACGTTTATTTGTGTGCACTCAGAATAACAACGAAACGTTGCGCTTTTAAGCAAACAGGATGCGCTTTAGGTCTCATGTGAACTTGAGAATTCACTCCGTGTCACCCTCTGCTTCAACCTGTGTGTATGCCTAACGTTACTGTGAAATTACCACATCAGACGTGACGCTAACATGGATGCAGCTATGAAGCCGCCGGTTTGCTTCAGGAACATTTATTTTTAAGAAGCTTCCCAATGGAAACTGTAAACAGTTCATCACGACCTCTTATGTAGGCCTACAGTTCAAAATTCATGTTTAACTGAATAAACAGTTAGTAAACACAAGTACATCTTATTGAACATAGTTTATTTTCATCACCAATTATCATAGTAGAACAGCTTTCTCAAGCAGTTTGTGATGCATTTTGGAAACAGGAGATGAGCCGCTGGTCTAATCGCCACCTGGCTTGAGAAACCCGTTCTCAAAGACTTACTTTTAGCCATTATTTGGGTAGCACACATATTCTGAATGCCTTCGGCAGAATTCAAATGAGCCATTTTAATCTAGATTAATCTAGATTAATTTCAAAATTAATCTAGATTAATCTAGATTAAAAAAATTAATCTATGCCCACCCCTAGTATATATACACTATATGTTTTTTTTTTTTTTTGGGGGGGGTGGAAATTTATATTTTATTAAGGATGCTTTAAACTGATAACAAGTAATAATCGAGACATTTATAATGTTACAAAATATTTATATTGCAATTAAACACTGTCCTCCTCAACTTCCTATTCATCAAAGAAACCTGAAAGAAATATACACAGCTTTTTTCAACATAATAATAATAATAACTTTGTTTTGAGCAGTAAATCAAAATATTAGAATGATTTCTGAAAGATCATGTGACTGGAGTAATGATGCTAATATTCAGCTTTGATGTCACAGGAATAAATTACATTTTCAAATATATTCAAATAGAAAACAGTTATTTTAAATAGTAAAAATATTTCAACATGTTACTGTTTTGCTGTACTTTGGATCAAATACAGTATATGAAGGCTTTTTGAGCAGAAGAGACTTCTTAAAAAATAATAATAATATATATATATATATATATATATATATATATATTGTGACACGTTATCCTACAGTATATTAGAATCTGTTCTGAATTAAACATGTATTTTTAAATAGTGTAAACACTCATATGCCAACAATTTGACACCAAATGTATTGCGGTTACAGAATTGAATATTTATGAATCCTAAAACTATTTCATGGTGGCATGATGTCCATAAGAGAAAGCATTGAGAATAGCAAAACATATTTACAGTTGTGTTTCGTGTGATCATTGGACGTTTATTTCTGCTATTTATGAATCAGTGTAATATATATAGATAATTGATGTGTCATAAATCATTAGGATCATTTTAATACTTTCTAATTCTGTTCAGTATAATTACCCAACCACCTGGGCCCGTATTCTTAAAGATTCTAAGAATACTTTCAGATAGCTCCTGATTTAGCTTTACAAAATCTACGTAGGAGTCTTAGCTTAAAAGTGATTCAGGACCAATCTGAGAGCAACTCTGAGTGAGGAAAAGGCTAAAACTTGTATCTTAGTGAGGAGGCGGGCTGACCACGTTGCTAGCTATGACGCAGTCTTTTGAAGACTGTGATTGGTTGGTTGTCCAAGAAGGAAATAAAAGCACTTTTAGGGTCTATAATAAGCCTTCACTTTTAAATTAAATGCGTAATTTTTCCTGTTTTACCATACTCTCACACACAGACACACACATTATATATATATATATTATATTTTTTATTTACCATGCTGTCATACTTAACGTATTTTATAGAAACTGACCAGCGACACAATAAGGTTCTGAAAGTGCTGTACAGGTTTGTGTGATCATCACTTTGCTTATAGAAGGTTGTGACAGACCCAAATCATCACTGTTGCATAGTTGCATTTTTCCAGTTGCCAAATATGTTAATGTAGAGATTACGTCCATTTCTGGCGCTATGGCATTTCTGCGCGGTGTTAGAGATGTTAGATCGGTCACAAACATGATCCCTGCACGATCTAATGTATAGCGTCTTGTTAACTCGCTATAATGCATTATGTGCAACACATTTCTTCTCCCTCTTAATGTTTCATCCATTTTCTCCACTGCTAAAGAAACTCTTAAGCCTCTTAAAAGTCCTCATTTGTACTCCTAACAACTTTGGACCTTAAGACCTCTTCTAAGAGTTAAGATGCTTTCTGAATTACTTTGTTCTTTACTAGGATAGTTTTTTTTATTTTAAGAGGAAACGCCCACGTTTCAGAGAATTTTGTTACTAGGAGCAAATCATAGCACTACGACTTTTCATGAATACAGGCCCTGGTGTGAAACCAGATTAGAATGAACTTGTCAGTGGTTTTCCAGGAACATTGCGCCATCTGCTGGCATTCTGAGCGAACAGCTCAAATCAAAGAGAACAGCGCCCTCTGCTGAGCAAACGTTGACTTTTACAATGATACCTTAATAATCTATTTCGGTCAAAGCAGAAAATTGCGAAATTTTGCAACTGTCAAAATAAAAGTATCTGCAATATTTAATATTTTATTTTGGTCAAACACTCTAACACATCAAACTTACATGCAACTCAACAAAATTATTGCACTTAATTGAATAACTTGTTGTTACCTATTGTCCTTGATACACGTAACTTTGTTAGAAAGAGAGCAATCTTATAACTCAACAACACTAATTTATTTAACAGAAAAAATTAAACTGTTTTCAGATAATTGTAAGGTATTCATGTTTAACTGACCCAAACTGCCATGATATATAACTACATATGCTATATATTTTTTAATTGGTTACTGTATTTTTCTGTATTAATCTTTACCTCACGTAAACACAAGTAATATATTTGTTAATCACAATAATATACTATAAATTATGTTCCCAGTGCTTATTTTCTCATTAAAATATGAGTATTAAGGATGAATCATAAATTAAACAGAATTTAAAAATACAAATTATATCTTCCACTAGTGATTCCTCATAAAATATGAGCACTAAGAAGCTTTGCATAGTGTTCAGGTCGATATCTTTGAAGGTAAACATCCATTTTCCCCTTTACTTTCTTCTCACAGCTTAAACCTGTGGAGACAGACAAGAAAAATACAGAATATATTATTAAATGAAAAGAGGTTTATTTATATGTCATTCTAAAGGGTTATTAATAAACAATAGATACCACAGTGTTTTCGACACTTGTGACCCTGGACCACAAAACCAGTCATAAGGTGATGATTTATACATCATTTTAATAAGCTTTTCATTGATGTATGGTTTGTTAGGATCGGACGATATTTGGCCGAGATACAACTATTTGAAAATCTGGAATCTGAGGGTGCAAAAAAATCGAAATATTGAGAAAATCGCTTTTAAATTTGTCCAAATTAACTTCTTAGCAATGCATATTACTAATCAAACATTTGGTTTTGATACATTTAAGGTATGAAATTTACAAAATATCTTCATGGAACATGATCTTTAGTTAATATCCTAATGATTTTTAATCAATAATTTTGACCCTACAAATATACCCATGACTGGTTTTGTGTTCCAGGGTCACATTTATGGTTTATTAGGCAACAGATATCAACCTTCTTAGCCATGGTTATTAGAAATATATATTATAATTATCAAGATTAATTGCTTTATGTATTCCCCAATTGTAAGTCGCTTTGGATAAAAGCGTCTGCTAAATGTAAATATAAATTATATATATATACATTAAACCGAACAAACCATAAAATTATATTTTTGTTACTTGAAATAAAATCAACGTTAGCTGGAAAAAAAAATTGTAGTTACTATTTGTATTTATTAGTAATATTATTAGCTAATAATTAATCAAAACTGTAATAGAATCTCAATCGTACTAAAGTAGCACTGGTCTGTATATGAAATGTGTGTCCACAAACATAAGCTCACCCAGTTCTACAGCAATGCCTGTAATCCTCTGCAGAGCTGCATTCATGTCACCTCCTTCAGGCACCAGAACCTCAATCTCTCCCACACAATATCCGAAATCAGCCTGGTCCAGATCCACCCGCACTGCACCGGCCTCCCTCTCTAGCGTGTAAGAGCAGCGCTCGGTCTTGAACTCGGCAAAACAGACCAGATTGAGGTCATTCAGCCACTTTGTGTCATCTGCTGAACAGATCTCGGTGTCCTCGTTTTCAGAGACTTTGTCAATTTGTTCCCTTTGAGAGGAATTTGATTCACTCCCTTCTGCTGTGTGTTCTCTGATTATCCTGCTGACTTCTGATTGAATCAGAGGGAGAGTGGTTATCTCTCTGTATCGTGTACAAAGGGTCTCGGTGTCATCGTCAGGAGTAGTTCCTGAAACTGCAGGGGATTTCAACTCCCACAATCCCTCTCGGCATCTCAGCCAGAAATCTTTTAGTGTGAGGATGAAATCTGGTGAGTCAAGTACTGGTCTCGGAACTGCCGCTGACCGATGCTTTTAGCTGTACAGAGATATGAAAATGAGTGTAGTCAAACGATTAATCGCATCCCAAATAAAAATTTTTGTTTACATAATATGTGTGTGTACTGTGTATAACACTGTATATTTATCATTTATATATAAATACATGTATCAAATGTATACATGTTTATTTTGTATATATATATATATATATATATATAAAATATATACATGAAAATATTTTCAAAACAATACTAATATTAAAATAATGTTTTATATATACAAAATACATATACAGTTTACAAACACATTATGTATA
Source organism: Gymnocypris eckloni scoliostomus (assembly GCA_027564155.1). Classification (NCBI taxonomy): domain Eukaryota; kingdom Metazoa; phylum Chordata; class Actinopteri; order Cypriniformes; family Cyprinidae; genus Gymnocypris; species Gymnocypris eckloni. The sequence continues at coordinate 11,703,285 of CM050436.1, read as the reverse complement.
AAAAACACTTTAGTTGGGATGCAATTAATTGCGATTCGCGATTAATCATTCTGACAGCACTAAATTGAAAATATAAGAAAAAACATAAAATGAAAGGGTATTTAATACTGTTGCTTGTTACTTCAGGATTCTGTATAATAATGAATATAAGTTGTGTGTGTGTGTGAAGCTGTAAATGATCTGAACACACCTCCAATATCTTGTAGTTTCCCCATAATTTCTGCATCACAAACGAATTTTCTCTCAACCTCTACAGTCATTTTGTTCTATGAGACATACAAATCAAAACGAGTTGAATATTGAAATATTCGTTATATCAATTTAAGACTGCAGTAATGGACAATCTGTAGTGTTGTTGTGCAAAATCTAATCAAATCAGGTCAGCTGTGTTTCAAAACCAAGAGAGCTGCCTAGCAAGACAGTAGTTTTCCGTTTTTGGTACTGATTAAAATGCTGTCTAGGTAGGCAACTCGTTATGTTTCAGGACACAGGCAACAGCAAATATTGCCCAGAACTTGGTAAAGGTTAATTAATTATTAGCTCAGACAGTGGTAATTCTACTGTAACTACAACGGTACAGCGGCAAAAGTCCGGTTGAGATAGTCAATGAATACAAACTATCAAACAAGTAAACTTACTAATCAATCAGCAGTGTAATGAGGACAAACGCGGAATCGGGGTCCTTGCAGCTTTTCCGTTCAGGCATATGTACGGACAGCCTAATATCTGCGCGTCATCAAGCGCACTGCATAACCGACGCAATAGAATGATTATAAAGTATTACTTACTGACAAATATTGTATTTCTATCAAGATTTGACATTTTACATATATGTTATTGCATAATGCATATTGCTACTTTATCCGGTTTGGTTTTGTATTAAATAGCGATATAAACGGCAAAATAAAATAAAAAAGAACATGTTTAACAGCATTGCCAAATTGCCTTGAATATTATAAGTGTAAATAATGTATAAGTGTATATATATATATATATATATATATATATATATATATATGTACATAATACACAATTCATTTGTAAGTTGTTTTGGGTAAAAGCGTCTGCTAAATGGATAAATGTAAAAGTAAAAATATTTTTGTATTTATTTTTAAATAAACAATTCTGTGTGCAATCAGTTCGATCAGTATTTTAATGATTAGATGACATTTATTCGCTTAGAACTATTTTATTTGGTTATTAGATAGCATGTAATAATTAACACAGCATTAATAATAACAAAACAGGCTTCAATAATATATATATATATATATATATATATATATATATATATATGTATTAATTATGTGTATGTTACAATCACCTACATTTGTTTTGGCGTGTGGATTTCTTCAGCCTTAAAGATGAACATCTAAAATAGAGTTACAAATAACTGAATTAATGTCAGTATAACAACATTGTTCCAACATGCTTTTAGGTATGTTGAATCATTTAATAAACCGTTAGAGGGAAGAGGGACATTCTTGGAGAGAGTGAGCAGTAAGCTTTTGGGGGGAGCTGTCGTGTGTTTACTAGAGGAGAGCAATGCGAGAGTGAGCGAGAGAGGGAGGACTGACGGAGTGAGTGAGGGAGGGACAGAGAGAGAGAGAGAAAACTTTTCAGTTTTAAAGAGCGAGAGGAAGCGTGTGCTGGAGTCCTAACCATGCAGGTAAAAGCCTTAGCTAATTGCTTTAGTGTTAATTAAACGATGTTGACGCCGAATTGATCAAGAAGTTGCGATCGAGGGGGCGATGCGGATCTCGTCGCGTCCCGAGCACGACTAATAATTAGATGCATGCCGTTTCACTGCGAATATTTAGTTACAATTCGAGTGTTAAAATCCCAACTTTTCTGCCTCGGTCTCTCATTTTGGCCCCGCCACCCCCTTTCGCTGCTCGTTGTGTTGCACGTCGCTCATTTCGAGCAGCAATGCGCTTCATCCATCGTTAATTACTGCGTTCTGCAATTATTAAAACACTTATAATGCTCAATAACAACATGATATACTAAACGGCGAACTTAAACCGCCAACTGCAAGGTATTGGGTAAGATAAATGCTGAAGGGGGGACGGCAAATTGGTTGTTTTTAACACATCTTTACGAACCCAAATTCATTAATTAAATAGCTTAGTCGAAGTAGGCCGCAATTTCCGTTGTGGAGCAGACGGCGGGCGGGGACTGTCTCAATGCCCGACCAACAGGCCACAATCAGGGGGGCGAGGAACTAATCAAGCCCGAGGTTTTACATCTGAGAGCCGACAGCCTATTTACACAATTCAATTAGTGCGTTAAAGCAGATTTGAAATGCAGCATCTCGAGCGTTGCGATTGTTTTAGCGTTTAATTTATTCTCGCAGCTCTAATTCTGCGTCTTTGAGAAGTTTGTGGGCGAGCTGTGGCTTGATACGCGATGCATAATTAGTTGACCAATTTGTTGAGTGTGTTGTTAGCTGCGTTAGCCATGTGAAGTGCCGCGAATGTTTATGAGAAAACGGCTTCTTTTGTTTTAACATCACCCTTCAAGTAAGAAATCGCTAAAATCAGTCGCTTTGCAGCGATTAACGTTAAAGTTGGAAAAGGGGGTAATTAGGGCAGCAGATTGCAGTGCGATGCACTTTAATGGGGTGTTTGTCATGATTACACTGGAGTGAGTGTGTATGTGTGTGTTAGCGAGGCAGGCTAATATAGCTCTCCGTTTCCAATTGATTCAACAGCACACGGGTCTTGCTAATTAGGCTGTGGGTTAATTAACGAAATCATCAAGAGTTATGGCGGCCATATGAGCTCGCTGTCGAACGGCAGTGTCCCGCGGCGTGTGGGTTCGTCTGTCTTTGACTTTTAGAAGTTAATAGTAACGTTACTTGTGTTGAAGATTCCGAGCATGTTTTCAGTCTAGCAGGGAAGCTAATTGGCGTGGCATTGTAGCACTGTTGGCATTTGATGTCTGTTCGTTCCTTGACAGTGGCATGTAAAAACGAAGCCAGAAACTGTATAATTAAAATGATTTTGCATGCATACGCTAAATAAAAGTGGCTTAGATGTCAATTAAGATGTTTGTCTCTGTTCTGGACGTGTGTGTTATTTATTTATTTGGGTTATTGTTTTAAAGAGACATTACTGCCATTAACATCCCAGGGGATTTGCACCCATTATATGTTATTTACACCCCATGTCACCTTGTTCTCAATGGGCAACATTTTGACAGACCAACACTATAATTTCATTAACATCAGCATATTTTAAGACCAGTCAAGGTCAACATTTAGGCCTCCTCTGACGTTAAATAACCTAGTTATTGCAGAAGTGATAAATGCATGCATAATTCCGGGTGTTATCAGATGATTAACATGGGATGCCTCATATGAAGTGATGTACATTCAAATGCATTAATTATTTACAAGCTGCAAGGTACTGGTTGTACAGATGTATGTTGTGTCTAGTAAAAAGAACATAAATGCATCTGTGAATTCAATTTGATGTCTTGTTATAGAGCATAGCACAGATTATATGGCCTATATAAAGAAGTCAAAATGTTAGACCTTATTGTAAAGGCACTCTAAATAGATGAAAGGAGTGGTTTATATGGTGATATGTCCTGACTCAACATTATCATGCATAGTATTTTTGATTTGTAAATGTCAGCTTACATCAAAGCCAATTAATTTATTAATGAGACAACTGTTGCATTTTTGAAAGTTGTGATGATTTAGCTTATTTGAACTGAACAACTATTAAGTGCTGATTGTACATTAGATGTGCACTATCAGAAATAATTATATTGCATTAGATGCTGTCTATAAAGTATGGCCAGTTTTTATTTACTGTAATCCCTTTTTTATGTTTGTTAAGAATGGGGCTGATTCACCCCAAAATTATTATTGTGCCATCATTTACTCACCTTCGTGTCATTCCAAACATAAAAAATATTTAAAGAAAAATATAAAAAAATTGTCTCAGGGGGTCCAATGTTGTTTGGACACTGATGTTCTACAAAACATCTTTTGTATTCTGCAAAGATAGTCATACAGGTCAGGAATGACATGAGTTAGTAAATGATGACCGAATCAAATTTTTAGGTGAACTAGCCCATTAAGACTTTAGCTTTATATGGTGCTGCATTTGTTTCATGTATCTGTTAATATCAGGTTTCTTTCAGATCACTGACGTGTTAAAAAAAGGACCAATTCAAATACACAGTATGCAGCTTGAGGGTACTTTAAACAAAAATACTGTAAAATATAATCAAACATTTCAAAAAAAGAATTCTGAAAACGAACGAGTAAAGAAATATTTGCCTTATTTAGATATGATTAAATACTATTACATATAATAATGTGACTTTGGTTTCAGGAGGAGCCAGGAGAAACTCTGGGAGGTGCCAATAACAGGGGTTCAATGTGGATATGCCCTCTATGTCAGGAAAGTCAACCATACCGTGAGAATCTCTCTCATCACCTCACGGACAAACACAGTGTCCTCCCTTCTTGTCTTGATAAGTTACTGAATATTGTGAGTACATTTACAAAGAACACATTTAAAATAAAATAAAAACGTGTAATATTATGTTAGTTTTGATGGTTAGGTGTGTGTAATATATATATATATATATATATATATATAATGACAAGCTTATAGACATGTTTTGTTTTTAAGTAAAGTGGTTTCTCTTTTCTTAAGGCTGCTCCTAAGCACCATTCTATTGCTGAAGAAGAATTCAAAGCCCATAATGATGCAGGTGACTTTTGATCATCTATAACGTTATTCTCAAGTGTTTGTGTTTGTGCCACAGTGGTTGCAGTGGTTCAAAACTATCCCAGCATTGAGATCCAGGGTTCCAGTGTTATTGATACCCGGTTTAGGTTATGCACCACTGGGCACACAATTGATTGACTCCTGGACGTTTAAGATTTATTAAAATATTCTGCTTTTAAATCTTGAAAACCTGATGTGCAGCATTTGTTTTCACGTTGGATATCAGGGGTTTCACACATGTTCTAGAGTCAGGAATAGACCAGGGACCCCGTTACATACTTAGTGTTGTGTTTTAAGCATAGTGTATAGTTTATATTAATTTAGGTACCTACTAAATGATGTTGCAAAAACAGCAAAATCTTACTTTTATGTAGGGTTGGGTATCGAAAACGTTACATTTTAGAACCGGATCCAAATTTCCAAAAACCATGTATTCGATAAAACGCGTGCATTTAGATTTGGATTAATGATTCCTGCGTTTGCATTTTAATGTTTATTTAAAACCATTTAAGTGCTGGAACGGAAAGAACTTCCGTGCTGTTTGCGTACAACGCACAAGTCTGAAGCGCGGATTCACATTTTGTGTTCGTTCTCGAACGGTTCCGTGCATTTACACTGCAGAAAAGGTTACTCCGGGCCAGAACTGACTGACTTTAATATTCATTCAACCAGTGTACAGAAAACTTACGTCAGTATATCATCATAAATGCAGACATTTTTGTCTTAAGTGAACTGCGTGCGTTCGGTGTTAAAGAGATAGCAGCCTAATAAACACACTGTCTGTCATTGATGTTAATCAAATAACAAAAGAAAATAATTCACTGATCTTGACTGAATATCTTGAATATTTTTATTTATGAAAATGAATGCAGTGTTTTTATACTTTTAATTAGTTTCTGGAAAGTTTTTTCTCGAAATTTACCAGAAATTTGGTTCATTTGTATTTATTTATGCTATTGCTAATTGATTTGTTTGTTCCTATTTTATTAATGATTGTTTACTTGTCTTTAACACTTTAATATTTGAAATTTATATTAGTCTAGTTGTTTTTGCAGTGGTATTTTTGTAAAAGACATGGTCTGTAGGTTGCAGATTTTTGCTCATGTTATTCAGCTGCAACGCAATGCTTTGTAAAAAGACACAAAATAAATGTTTGACTTCATTTTTTTATTTTGGATTTGTTTTATCCTATTGGAATCAAAACTAGGAATCGAAAAAATATCGGGATAGAAAAATTTCAAACAATACTCAAGCCTACTTTTAAGATATATTTGTTGTAAACGTTAGCTTTGGTTTAACGTTACTTAATGTATCAAGTATTTTTGATAAACACTTTTTGTAAAAACAATAAGTGGATAATTTGTGAAATTGTCCAAGACCTGTCTTACATATTCTGCATAATATTAGCCAAATGTAATGTTACAAAACTTAGTTTGGACTTTTTTAAGGCTTACTAATATTGAATTATTTAATTCATCAGATGACACATCTCAGCTGAAACATTTAGAGAACACCAAATCCCCCTCAATGGCTTCCCAAAATGAGAGCGAATCTACAGATGCAGGTGACCAGGAGTTCTTCTCAGGAAAAAGAGCTGGATGAAGAGATGGAGGGAGGGAGAAATGAGGAAAGTGATGCGGGGGTGCTGGAGTCAGATCAGGACAATGCGGAGCAAACTATAAAAACATCAGAGGCTTCTGTGAGCAATGGCAGATCTGTCTGTAAAAACAGTGTAGCCTCTGAAGGTGACAACCGTCCATTCAAGTGTAATGCTTGTTTGGAGTCATTTCCCACTAGAACGGCTTTGAGTGTTCATTATAATTCAACCACCCATATTCAGAGGATGAGAACCGGGACATTGAAAGACAGTGAATCAACCCCTTTCCTAGCTCGACCTTACATCTCCAACAAACCATACCAGTGTGCCGTCTGTCGTGTCTCCTACAATCATGCCATCACCCTGGAAAGTCATTTAAAATCTGTGTTGCACCAGAGTCGCAGCAGGAGTGCTGGGAATGCTAATCCTAGTTCCACTGCAAATACAGGAACTGGATCCATGTTTACAAACTTGGCTGCGACCACTGTTGGAAGCACCACACAGTTGGTTAACACTTCCACCAGCAATTGTGTCACCCATGCAAACCTGACTGCATCAGCAGTAACGACCAAAGATGGAGAACAGTTGCAGCCTCAGCTAGCTCCCTCATTACTTTCTTCTCCGGTGGCCTCTGCACAAGCCATGTCTGCTATTCTCACTCTCCTGACTTCCAGCCCAAATTCTCTCCCACACTCCATTCTTCCTTCTCTCTTCACAACCGGGACGTCTGCAACAACACCCAAGTAGTTACTCGAAGTCCAGCAGCATTTTCAGACCCCCTTAATGCACCTGCAGCCACCTCTCTTACACACTCCTTTTTATATAATGGTAATGATTGTGAGTCTGCTTTGGATCTCAGCATGGGGAAAAACCACAGCTTTACATTATCATCATCATCTGTCTCCGCAGCTAACAAACCTTCCATACAGAAAAGTCATTTGCTTGATGGTCTGGGATTGAGACCAGCCACTGTTGGGGTTCCTACAGATGGAAGTCTTATTGTTGTTCAGATGAAGTCAGATTCTGCCATTGCTATCCCATCTTCCAATAACAGTACTCTAACTAATTGCAATAATTTGGCTAAGACTAGCACTGTGTACATGAGGGCTGCAGAAAAAGTTAGCACATCACTCATGGAAAGGGAAAAAGACAAGGAACGAGAAAAAGAGCGAGACCAAAAGAGGCCAAAAGTCAGACGGTTCAGGGACATGAGACGGTCCAGGACCATCATCCATGCTGACCAGCTTGATATTCTCTATGGATGTTATTTCAAAGATCCAAACCCTGGAAAGCATGAATTTGAGCAAATATCTGAGTGGGTGAACCTTCCAAAGAAAGTGGTTCAGATCTGGTTCCAGAATATGAGGGCTAGGGAGCGAAAAGGAGAGGTCCGTTTTATCAGTGATGGCACTTTGGCAGCTGTTGGGAAACCACTAATTAAGTTCACCTGGCCACTCTCAAAGCCCATATTGTCAACCCCACCTAAAACTAACCTAAGTCCCTCTACCGGCTGGGCCTCTGCAAAACCTCAAACTGGAAATGTTCCTCCAAAGACCGATAAGGTGAAGGAGGTGAAGGAGCCCCTGAAAACTCCCACTCAAGGTCCAAGTAGACCAAATCAGACACCTTCTTTCACTGTTGTGTCCACTGGTCCTTCATTAGTTAACAAGACCAAAGCAGAAGCAACTCCCATCACAATAGTTAAAATAGCTCCTAAGACAGTGGCCACACCGGTTGCAGTCCCTCTGCTTGTTAGTAGGATTCCTACATCTCGATCTGCTCCGAAAAGGAAGGTTGAAGAGGTACAAGCTGAGTCGGACCATACCGATGAAGAGGACGATGATTATCAAGAAGGGGTCGAGTCTGGGACTACCAGCCATATGGTGCCAAAATTGTCCACTACGCCAATTAACAAGTCTTCTGCCTTGGCATCTCAGAAACACAATGGGCTCAAATATTGGTCTCAGAAAGGACCATTCAAGATCAACACCCTTTCAAGAGAACAGTTAGGCCTGAGCTCACAGCGACCTACTACCACCACCACCCCTACAACACCATCTCCTGTGACGGTTACAGCATCCTCTGGTCAAAGCCAAAAAGAAACAACTTACATGCAGCATAACTCCACCCCAAGACGACCTCGAACTCACCTGAACTCTCTTCAGCTGTCCATCCTGCAGTCGTGCTATGAGACATGTGCTCATCCTAATGCACTGGAGTGTGAGGCGATGGGGACAGAGCTTGGGCTTCCACTAAAGGTTGTGCAAATCTGGTTCCAAAATACACGTGCCAAGGAGAAACGCTGGAGGCTTCAGCAAGAGAAAATGGTAAGGACTTTTTATTTAATATTGCAAAGCAGCTGTTTTCATGTCAAATTATAGTATTTTGCTACAATGTCACTGGCCTCCGAGGTCTTCTGATGTTTTCTCATCATAGCAACACAAAATATGTGCCAGATTCTGTAGATGAGATAAGACAAGACAAAAGGGCACTAATAAAGAGTCACCTTTAATTAGAATTATATCATTCCCTGTAACATAGTGGTGTAAAATGCAGAAGAACAAAAAAATGTCTTTTTTTTTTTGTTTACATTAATTGCTCACTCTTGTTGTCCCAAACTCGTAAGACCTTTGTTCATCTTCTGAACATAAATCAAGATAGTTTTTAGAGATGCACCGATTACAATTGTCTTGGCCGATTCCGATTTCCGATTTTTTGGAAGTCTGGCCTGCCGATACCGATTTATTTTGCTGATTCCAATTTTCTTTCTAAGAACTATAATTGACAGCATATATAAGCAAAAGTCTATGCAAATTATTTACATAAAATAAATTATAAAAAATTACAATTCCCCCAATCTGGACTAATTTACAGATTTTCTCTCACTTAAACAACTCTGAAAATAAAGTGCTCTGTTACTGGAAAGAGGAAGATATAGTTCACTTAAAATGAGTTTTTTTATGTAACGAAACATGTCATTTCCCATTGTTTATAAATGGTAATTTCTTTCCCCTAATTAAATGTCATCTTTTACATCAAATTATTACTTAGTTTCAATTAATTCCGTTAGAATAATAATAAACTGTAGATTTGTTACCATTCAAATGAAGTTAGTATTAACAAACTATCTTTCCACTGCTAAGGAAACAGAAGCTGCATCTGAAGTGGTATTAGATGCATTTACACAGACAGTTTGATGAAGCTAAGGTGCCATAAATGCATTTATACTGCAAAATTTCAAATCCATAAATAGTTTTATAAGATTAATGTTTACATATTTTTTAAACATACAAATAATTGTTGTAAAAATGCAATGATACATTTAAATTTGACTAAACCAGCAGTAGGCGGCAGCAAATGTCTGTTTTAATGAACAAGTCATTTATTAATTAATTCAACCAAATCATTCAAATGGCAGATTCATTCATAAATGAGTCAATTGGCTGTCCTTATGAATGGGCCACTGAATCAATTGACTCACTCGATTCATTCAAAAAAACGTGGATTCATTCAGTAATGAAACATCGCTGTGTGTGTTGCTCAGAGACACAACAGTTCTGCTGTGGCTTTGATCGCAACTATTTTCGTCAGCGAAATTTAGCAAAGACAGTCAATATTTTGTCTAAAATCTAAGTCACTTAATTTTAACCTCTTGTTTATTGAAATATTATTGTATAAAATCACTGTCACATTGCAATCGTGCTGATATTGTTATTCGGGGAAACATGGCTGTCTAATTTTGCTTACCTAAATCATATTTTGTGAATCACTTTTATTAATTTTTCTACCGCAGTATGCATCTATACATTTCTGAGAGTTCCTTTGTGTGTGCTGTCTCTCTCACTCAGGCTGTACAAGCCTCATCTGGCATGACATAAATAAATTATCAGTCACCGTTTACATTAAAATTAGAATTATTCTCATGCGAAAACGACATGCTTGCACGCGACTGTGATATCATACTGTGAGTGTGCGCGTGGCTTTGACATCTCTGCCTGTGCCGCTGGCAATAAAAAGATCGGCTCAGAATCGGCAAGACGTGAGACTGACCGGCCGGTCACCGATCCGGGCTGGTCATGTGAGAAATCGTCCGATTCCGATCACTGGCCAGTCAATCGGTGCATCTCTAATATTTGTTATTAAATCCGAGAGCTTTCTGAAGATTTGAACGTCACGTTTTTAGAATGCCGTTTCATGCATGAGACGCTGCAAGAGATCCGAGCGCTACAGTCTAATACATCCATGTTTACATAGACAAAACAATGGAAAAGCAGCGCAATCGAATATAAAACCTGCAATTACTACTCTATGTCTGATATTTCATGCTTGCATCATGGTGACAGGCTGAAAGCTGCTGTTGTTTTTACAGAACATTTATAGTCTAAATGTTTTATGCTTTTAAGTCATTTTGAATTTGAATTACCTTGACTTTTGAGATTAAGCGTGTTCCTCATATTATTGCTGAACCCATAATGTGTATAAGAAAAGTTTGTACAAGATGTAGTTGTCTTCTGCAAAGATATTTAACAAGTGATTTGTTTAACATTAACATCATGTTGACAACTTCATGTGTGGTGCACTTGGAATAGAATGTTCTTTAACTAGAGGGTTAGTAATAAAAAAGTTACTTGAATCATGTTGTAGTTCTTTTTCAACATTTTCATGTTGACTAGTAAAAAATCGAGAATCGGTCAAACGTTCAGAATTTTTTTTAGATTTTCATTTTTTGCCAAATTGCCGAGCCCTGCTTGTAGCTTTATAACGTTGTGGTTGAACCACTGATGTCACATGGACTATTTTAACGATCTCCTTACTACCTTTCTGGGCCTTGAACTCGTAGTTGCGTTGCTATCTATAGAGGGTCAGAAAGCTTTTAGATTTCATCAAACATATCTTAATTTTTCTTCTGAAGATGAACTGAAGGTCTTGCGGGTTTGGAACAACATGAGTAATTAATGACAGATTTTTTTCCTTATTGGGTGAACTATCCCTTTAAGCAAAAAGATTGTAAGAATAGAATTTCTTTTTCATCTTGGTACAAATGGCACATTGTTACGGAGCATCATCATGTAAATAAATGACAGATTTTTTTCCCCTTTAAAACAGAGGGATTCTCATTGAATTTTTCACTTTTTGTAATTTTTATTGGTATTGCTTAGCATTATTATTTATTTTAATTAAATGAAACTAACATTTTATAATTATTATATATTTTTTTTACTTCTTCACACAGTCTCCCAATCCGAATGACCCTTCTAAGAAGGTAGACATCACCTCGGGTAGTTACCTACAATATAATGCTCTCCGAGCCAACCGCCCCATCCTGCCCAAACCTGTACAACTGACAGTTATGGATCCAACTCTATCATATACCATCGGCCAGACAACAGGCCGTGAGACTCTGAGAGGCAAGTGCGAGGCCTGTGGGGTTGATTTCGAATCCAGGGCTGCAGCACGTGACCATGTCTTCTCGCCTCGACATCTTGCCACTCTGAAAACCACTAACTTTGGTCAGCTAGCATCGTTGGTCAGCAATGGATCTGGCACAGGGTCTACTGGTGTTGCCAGCCAGTCTTCTACCCCATCACCAGCTAGCAGCTCCAGCTAAACAATGAATTGAAGCTGGTATTGTTTGCGGACCCACTAAACTTGTTGGCTTTCAATAGACGGAATATGGGTGCTGGTCTTTTAAGCTAATGTTCTTCTGAGACTCTAAAATTGGAGCAGGCCCAGTTGAAACTGGCCATCTTCGCTCTCTCTCTCCTTGGATATCATCAAGACATTGTTATTATTATGATAGAGTCTTTGCTTACAGGGCTCCTTTTAGTGACCTATTGCCACAGCATCATTTTACTATAAATAATCTACTGAAATGGTAATCATGGACATGCTAATGCTTATGTGATTATGGTCCATCTTCACAACTTCATCTCGGTTTAAACTCCTATTATGTTGGGTAATATTTCTACTCACATTTACAAAAAACACTTTGTTTGATTGGGAGACTCTATGTAATGAAGCACCCAAAAACTCAACCAAAGTCCTCTGGGTTTTCAATTATGTTTGTGGTACTGCTTTTGCTTGAGCCAGGGTGGTCTTTAACCTGTTTTAAAGCTTATATAGAAGAGTCGTTTCGAAGTTGATTTATCTCCAATCGTCTTGTTAATTCAAAGAAATTTATTCTGTAAACAGAAGTTTTCCTTCTGGCTCAGTTGAAAGAGATAACTAGACTATGCTAAGGTAGATGGTAATGAAATGACAAGTAAGACTGAGAATATGTGTCTTCTCGAATATGGAGAATTTGTGAGTGTTCTGAATCCAGACGCATTAAAACGAGGACGTTATTAACAATAAGATATTTTTGAACAACCATCATGACAATCCCGTAGTCATCAGCAGAGCTCTCGTTGAAAGTTCAAGATGTCAGATGGTCATCATACAGCACTTTGGCCCTTTTAAAGTCTCAAACATTAATTTTTTTGGTTTTCGTGTTCCGCAAAATATGGTGAAATCTCGCTGTATGTCAATCTATAAGAAAGTATTAATCCGTTTTTAATGTTATTTTTAAAGGGTTTGCATTGCACATAGTTAAACACAAACAAAAAACATGGATCAGACCTAGCTGCTGTGCACGAAGCCAAAGTCAAGTCTGTACTTACACAATTTTATATGGATTTGTGGAACATTGAAATTATATACCTTACACCCTCTGATTAAACCATTGAGTTTGGTTTTAATTTTTAGGGAGTAACCCCAGCTTGTTGATATAAATTAAACACGAAAGTCATTTATTTATGGTAAGAGCAAAAGCGTTTTAGAATTATGGGAGAGAGTTGTCATCTTTTTATTGTTCTTTCATTAACTGTTTTGTGTTGTTGCGAACCGAGTGCTCATACTGAGTAGATTCAAGTATTTTTCTTAAAACCCACAAGGAGAGAAGACAGGGTGCATTAGTGAACCTGGAAACTACTCATCAGGGCAACGGGAGGTGTGATTTGAAGGACATGAAATACTAAAGACAATTTTCATTTTTGGTTTATTTTGTATAATATTATTGATACTATTAATACTTTAACAAAATGCAAAACTTAAAAAAAAGATTTTTTTAATGAACTATATTAAGAAAATGATATTCCAAAGTTGTTATTCTTCTTGCTTTGTCTCATTAAAGAAACCAAAAAGCAATCTTGATTGGAAGTGTTTGTAATGCAAACCGCAAATAGAGCTCCCATGCCTTGACACTTTGAACTAGTCCAGGGTTTAAGCATGAGCTACAGAGAAATGCATTTCAAACAACTCAGCTTGGAACACTTGAAGTTCATAGAAAAAATTGTTTTCGGTATATATCCCAGCAAATACAAGTTGTTTTTCTTCAACTAGTGTCAAGTTGTAGCTCATGAAATGAACATGGACTGGGTTGTAGAGCAGTGCTACAGGCCGTGGGATCACACGGTGTTGCACTGTTCAGAGTATATCGGTAGAATATGGAGAAATGCTTTTATATTATATTTTCACTTTTTCATTGACACTTGATTATCACTTGTTATAACTGTACTACTTACTATTTTCAGTACTTTCATCACTTTTGATTATTATTGATTCATAACGGTTTTATTGGCATCTCAGACTTAGAAATGTCATTGATATAAATATTAAACGATGGTGGCAGTCTTATGAAAAATTTGAATATTGATTAAGCTTGTTTTCCCCTCACTTGTACCTTCATTTTGTGTTGGTCCTCTTTTTTTCTTATGCAGAAAAACAAATAAACTGAAGTTCATGTAATGAGGTTTCTCTTCATTATGTAACTGACCCTTCGTTTATGTAGATGCATTTGTGTAAATTGTGTGTTGGCAGCACTAAGTAATATAACTATTATGGACCATTTTATCAGGGATTATCTGAGAAACAAGCACAATATTTTAAAAGTATCTTGTGTCACTCAACACTGCTTGAGCCTGAAATGTTGCTTGATGTGGTAGGCAAAATACTGAAAAAGTATAGGCCTACTTGTTAGAGATATCAACATTCGTGTCATAGTGGGTAAGACGAATGTGCATAGTTTGAATGGCCTTGGGTTAATCTTCTATTGAAGATTTAGGAGTTCCGCTGTGCTTTGCATTGTTGCCAGATCTCACTTGAAAAAAAAGAAAATTCAAAATAAGTGACTTTCATAAATCATATATTAAACAAGAATGCATTGCGTTTTGAAAATGTACTTTATATATGTACATTTAATATATATATATATATATATATATATATTAAAATCTCTCACGTACATGTTATCTACAACTACTGATAATCAAAATGAAAGATTAAATGTGTTTTGTGTGTGCACAGGAATGGGAATGGGAGAAACATAAAAAATTGTACAGTATTAAGGCTAGCAAACAACTCGGACTGTAGGTGAGGATATTTAACAACAGCCATTTTAGTGGTCGTGCTTTATTTTTCATGAACATGACAAACATCCTGAGAGGGAAGGAGGGGAAAAAAGAAAAATCATAATGTAATCTTATTCCTGACATTTGACAACTGAATTGATTAGTGGTTGGTCATACATTTTTTGCCAAGGACTGGGAAGCCTAATTATGGGCCTGTATTCTGGAAGTAAGTTTAAATCTATATATTATCTATACAACTTTGTCAAATACAAGTCCACGTGGATTATATTGTCCGGACATGGCAACATTGCATAGTAGCATATCCTGTTTCAATCTAAAGGTGGTCTGTGAGCCGTGATTGACGCTGCTTACATCCAATCACAGTCGCTGTTGTAAAGTCTAAGCGACGAGCGCAGAGAAATACCCCAAAAGAACACCAATACCCGTCCTCGATATGTTAAGAGGGCGTGTCTAAATGGAGGAGTTGTCCAATCACCCGTTGCTGGTGCGCCTGCAGTACTCAGAATCCCCGCCTACAGCTTCCATTTCTGTTCTGGAACACACGAGCCCTCGCGAAGAATACACATTTGCTTTTCTGAATTTGTCTTCTAATGTAAATAGAGTAGTAAGTGCGATATAAATAAGTGAAACATATTTATATTTGGATAAATAGTGTTGTTTTTTTCCGTTCAAGGACACGTTTGAGCTCCAGAAGAAGCGAGGCGGGCTTTTATTCCCCATTTTAACTTTAGTGAGCGGCGTTTTCCGCCGTTTTTTTATCCCCTCCTCTACCCCTCTCTCGCTCCCCCCTGTGAGAGTCGCGGCCTGTAGTGCAGCCACGAGGCGCGTCGGACCACCGGGAATCAGGCGATGGCGGAGTTTGGTAACGGACTGGCAGAGGAATCTCTGCTGGACTCAGACCCGGGACACTCCGAACTTGAAGACCCAGGCGTCGGCGATGAAGAACCGGGATTAGACGAGGGAGAGGCCGCTATTGAAGATCCGGTGAGTGAAGGACGCATTTTCCTCGCTTTAACAACTAACGTTAGTTTAGTTTTCTGTATAAGGTTTTTATCCTAATTCCTTCCCCAATTCTCACATTTAAAATAAATATTTGAATTTCATACGAAAACCAAATACTCATGTTTAAGCGAAACCGGTTTTGTCAGGTCGGTTTGTCCGCCATTGTGGCTCACGCAGTGCAGGAGAATTAGTGAGTGACAAGCGTGCTGTTGGCCGCCATGTTGGCGCAACATCGGTCTGGGTTCCCCTGCGCCAGATCTGCCGACCTAGCGGGGGGAAAAAAACCGTAATCACAAAAATGCGAGACGGGAGATGTAAGAGACAGGGGCGAGGGTAGGACAGGCCGCCATTAGCCTCAGCGTTGTGTCCATCCGCAAAGAAACAGACGGCTCACGGTAAACACGCCTCTTTTCTGATCAGTAATATTTGTGGCGTGCAAAAGTAAGTCGCGTTGGTAACTGCGCGTGATTGTTGTTGCCCTCTGCAATGGAATAAATCTTAATGCGACGTGTGTGACATGTTAAAAGAGGCGTGAGATGGTTTTAATTTTACGATTTTGCGTCGAATTGATAACATTAAGGAAAACTACAGAGTTGTCGGTGGGCAAAGCGCACTGTATGTAATGCACATCTGTATCGCCGTGATCATTTTATTCGATGCGCGCTAAAGATTAAATGCCGCTCGTGATGTATTGCATCATTTGTTGGTGATTTTGTGATGGAGATTGTACATTAGGGCTGGTGCGTTTCTCTCCGTGCACATTAACATTATTGAGCTAGAGTGGGTCATGTGAATGCATGTCTACTTTATTTCATCACGCAATGAGGATGTGTTGTATTTAAATAACTAGGCACTGTTGGTTGCGCTTGTGATCGGTTGTGAATACTAGCTCGTATCATGCAAAATCTTGTTTTAACTGCGTGAAAGAGGCCATCACATCCATGCTGGGTTACTTTACTCGCGATCCAGTGCGACTGCCCTGCAATGCAGCACTGCTCAAACTTGTGTGCGTGCGTGTGAACACACACCTAATGTGTGTTCGCTCGTGCACGGGTGGCATCATGCTTAGGGCGTCTTGCTGACTGGACAGTAATAAATGGTGGTTTGAAAGAGCTCGGTGCACAATCAAGTGTGAAAGTGCATGTGCATGCTGTCCACGATCACTGGTGAGAATAATGAATGAGTGTGCATTCTGGGAAAGACATCGGCTGTGCATTTCAAAATGGGTTTAGCAGCAACACATGATATTGATGCAATATAGATCCAATGTGGCTGTCGGTGAGGGAAGACAAAATCGTTTATTCAGGATTTAGTTATGCAAAATATCCCACTCCACTTTTGTTAAATGTCTAATATTCTGTATTTTTTGATGGTTGAAGTCAATATTTGCATTACTTTGCCTTTTCAGGAGCTGGAGGCAATTAAAGCCCGGGTGAGAGAGATGGAGGAGGAGGCAGAGAAACTGAAGGAGCTACAGAACGAGGTGGAGAAACAGATGAATCTCAGTCCTCCACCTGGTAAGTGAGACTAAATGAATGAATGAGGGAGGGTGAACGGGCAAGTCTGGGGAAGATTGAACTCTAAAGAGAGCATTGCAGAACAGATAGGACTGCATTAGAGGGAGAAGAATAACTAGCTCTGGACCATTTGAGGTCAATCGAGATATGACTAGAAACAGAACGTAACCTAGATTTCAGCCGTGAAGCTATGCAGTAAGCTTGCAGACACTGGTTTCTGTGCTAAATCACATAAATGCATGAGTGTTGGAGCTGCATGGGAATATAGTGGTTTCTCTTTGCAGCTGGCCCTGTCATCATGTCCATAGAAGAGAAGATGGAAGCAGATGGGAGATCTATTTATGTTGGAAATGTATGTACAATCATTTTTATACCTACTTGGCTACCAGATGTATTTTGTTGCATTTATGTCACATGTAATATTTTCCTAAACATGCTTGATTTAATGTCATTTTAGAACTGGTGTTGATTTGATTTTGTCTCTTGCAGGTGGATTATGGTGCGACTGCAGAGGAGTTGGAGGCGCATTTCCATGGCTGTGGTTCCGTAAACAGAGTCACCATCTTGTGTGACAAGTTTACAGGACACCCCAAAGGGTAATTCATGCATTCTTCTGTTGGTTTCTCTCTTCACTTACAACATGCGTCGTATTGTTGGGCATCTTATTTTGCAACATCTGCTCCGGATAGGCACTGTAGGTTTAGAGTAGGCATTGATGCATCACCTCAACCCAGAAAATGAACAGTAGCCACTGAAACATTATTCAAATGTTCTGATTTTGTACAAAGAACACTATTAATCACAAACTATTTTACCTTAGAATAACTTTTCTCTTCAGAATCGCTTGGAACATAATTGTTTATTTTTTAAATGGCCACATTGCAGTAATTAGTATGATCTTTTGTTACATAGCATGATTGTACACTTTATATGTGGACTTGCGACTGTGAATTGTGAGATTGTTCTTTAGCTTTTGTGCTATTCTGGTGCAGAGTGTTTTCAAGCTGCTCCCATTAATAATTTGAATCATTGCATGGGTAACTTTTGATGTAATGCTTTAATCACAGCTACTTTGAACATTGTTCATATCTTAATAATTTTTTTACAATATGCATATTTCGTTTTTTGATATTTATGTATATATGTATGTGTATGTGTGACCCTGCCTGGACTATAAAACCAGTCTTATGTTGCTGAAGTATATTTGTAGCAATAGCCAAAAATACATTGAATGGGTCAAAATTATCGATTTTTCTTTTATGCCAAAAATCATTAGGACATTTAAAGATATTTTGTACATTTCTTACCGTAAATATATCAAAACTTCATTTTTGTTCAGTAGTTTGCATTGCTAAGCACTTCATTTGGACAACTTTAAAGGCGATTTTCTCAGTATTTAGATTTTTTGGCACCCTCAGATTCTAGATTTTAAAATAGTTGATATCAAATATCTGCCAAATATTGTCCTATCATAACAAACCATACATCAATGGAAAGCGTATTTATTCAGCTTTCATATGAAATATAAATCTCAATTTCAAAAAATTGACATATATATATATATATATATATATATATATTTATTTCATAGTGGTTTCAGTGTATGCTTTCCTGTTTTTTTGGGGGGGGGTTTATTGACCTCAACTGCCCTCATTTGATCATTTGCCCTCTTGATGTTTCAGGTTTGCCTATATAGAGTTTTCAGACAAGGAGTCTGTTAGGACAGCCATGGCACTGGATGAGTCTTTATTCAGAGGAAGGCAGATTAAGGTGAGATGAGGCATTAAAAGCTTGCTAACTAATACTGCTAATACATTTTTTACTTTTAAATTCAACATAAAACGTAATTTTCTTTTAGCAACAAATATTACCTGTGTAGAAATGTAGCAGACATGCTTTATGAAGGATTGGCAAACTCTGATAATTTAAGGCTTGTACACACCGGGACGTATATCACACGTGATTATCGACGATGTTTAATGCCTCGTGACTAGGGTTGTGCAATTAATCGCATGCGATTATCATGCACATCTCGTCAGTGAAGCCGGTTCCGTGATTGGCTCTAAATCTCCATCACCTGCTTTCAGATAGAGCAGCACTTAATACACAGAGCTGTAGTTCACTGAAAAGCTAGGCAATATCATGTTCATAATCAAATGACATTCATGATAGCTGCATGCGATTAATTGCACAGCCCTATGTCAATGTGAGTGTGCACACCGATGCACAAAACACCAGGTGTAAAAATGTTGTTGTTTTTACACCTCTGGCTTGTTTTTTTTGGTTTGACGTTCCACTTTAAAAACTGGTCGACCAATGAGATTGGCTCTTTTGCTCACGTGCTCATTGGTGTCTGAAGACAAAGGGCTTTATGACAAACGCGACAGGGACTACAAAAATCTCGATAAGAGTAGTTGTTATGGAGATGAATTGTAGATCAAATATGTTTCAATGTGTACCGGGGTATTTCTGTTTTTCATGAAGCACCATCTAATGTCAGGGAGTGAATTTGCAAGTTCACTCGGCTCATCGCCAGCGAAAAGCGTTTGGGTATGAACACAAAGACGCGTCGATAAGCACGTGTGATAATCGTCCCGATGTGCACAAGGCTTTATTCTAAATTTGAAGGATTTGTACAAAATATATTTAAATAGTTTTAGAGTCTTTTGAAATTTGAATCATACATTTCCCAACTGTTCTTACAGGTTGGGGCCAAGAGAACAAATCGTCCTGGCATTAGCACCACAGACCGCGGTTTCCCTCGGGCCCGCTTCCGCTCACGGGGAGGAAACTTTTCATCCCGGGCACGCTACTACAGTGGCTACACACCCCCCAGAGGCAGAGGACGGGCCTTCAGGTGAGCTCCATGCTAGCCTTGCACGTTTGACAGTGACTGACACACAGGCTCCACCCTGACAGAGAGTGCTGCTGTGAAAGTGTGTGCGCTTCGGGGTGGGGGAACAGGAGACAATCTAAAATTAAGTTTTCTAAATGTTGATGCTTCATTTAATTTATCCCATCTGGTCATGCAAAAGATTGCTGGAAAAAATTATCAAAAATAAAGATTATGTATCAGAAAATGACATTTGATTTGAAGACAACAGGTTATTGGTTTTATAACAACATGCCAGTCCCTCCTCAATAATAGTTTGTTCCGATAATTTTTTTCTTGTTACGTTTCTGTTCTGATCTATAATTGTATAACTCTCTGTATGTATGCATGCCCCTGTTTAATGCCTCTGGGTGTGAGGAGAGAAGGAACCGCACCACTTTTATTTGTAGTCTGCACTCTCTGTACAAACTCCTGTGTGTCGTCATGTTTAAAGGAAACCTGAGGAAGAATTACAAACCATTAAACACACATGCTCAGCCATCATCATCGCTGTCCATTTCCCTCCTGCAGTGTAAGATTCTGAGCATGGAATGAGCCTTCACACTCACCAGAGGTTCGAAAGTCAGTCTGCTTCACAATGTGAAGATGATTTCTGCGTTGTCTCTCTAGATAGGTGCCTCGCTTAGTTTTGGGACACAACCCAAATCCTGTTAGGCCCTCTAAATGGATTTAGCACTCGATTAATAGTTTCGTTGATAAAGGGGTGTAAAAAAATATATTTTATATGGAAAGAACTGGTAGGGTGAAAGCAATGAATCAGAATCTTGTACATCATTTTTTTTGGGAAACTCTTGTACATGCACTGCCACACGTTGTCTTTTTTAGTTTGAGTGGAGCTTGGGTTAATGCCCTGTAAATGGTATTTGATTGGTTTAAATTTGTGCTGTCAAACGATTAATCATATCCAAAATATGTTTTATTTATTTATATAATAAATATACACAATACACACATTTATATATTATGTATATATAAATACAACCACAAGCTGCATACATTTAGAAAATATTTACATGTATACATTATATATACATGCATGTTTGTTAATTTATCTATACATAATAAATATACACAGTACACACACATATTATGTAAACAAACTTTTATTTTGGATGCAATTAATTGTCTGACAGCACTAGTTTAAATATGTATTTTATCCCACACCCGACTTGATACCCAGATTTGAAATGTTAAGTGGGTCATTATATGGTTGTACATTTTTACAGTTAGCCAATGAGATTGTACTGTAAGACAATATCAACCAAATCAAGCATGTAGCTGATGTCAAGCTCAGCTCTAAATAACTTGAAGGTAGGTGTGTGTTTTCCCTCAGGCACATTTGGTTCAGAAAAGCCCATTTTGGTTCATTTTCCCCCTCTTGCATGATTAACAATATTAAATATATTAACTTCCAGAATGAAGGGTTCATTCCTGCAGCCTGATATTGACTGTTTTAGTATCAATAAGATTCTGTGCTTTAAAGCGCACAGGCTGTTCCTGGAGGGGGCTTGTGTGAATGAAGAGCGTCTCTGGTTGCCTGAATAGATGCCCCCTGCATTTATTGATGTATATGAGTGTGTGTGGCCCAGTCCATATGTGGAGAGCTGTGTGTCGTCGCCTGTAACTGTGCGCATGTGTTGGAGGGTTCATGTCCCCAGGATCTCTCCTTTACAGAGACCACAGGAGCCGCCCCGTTCAGAGAGAGAGAAAGAGGGAGAGCGTGCTTTCACTGTCCCCTACACTGGACACTAGATCAATTCTAAAGCCTGAATATAACACACGCACACATTTAGCTGTTGGATAATCTTCCTCAGCTTCTCTTTATATTAAACCACTTTTACTGGATTCTTTATACATGGTTGCATTGATCACTAGAAGAGGGGTATACATTGCATTTTATATTATGAATTATGTGTATACCTGAAACATGAGTGCACAAACATAAGGCCCTTTAAAATGCATATTACTGACATACAAACACTCATACCCCCCAAAAATTGAATTGGTGTCCGTCTTCTTAAACAAACCACAAAAAAGAACTCACCCTCTTTTTCTCTCTCTTTTCCAGGGGCCGAGGGCGAACAACATCGTGGTACACCCCTTACTAATACCTCCCCACCCCCATATGAACCCCCCTTACTATCATCCCGTAACCATATAAAAAAGAAAAAAAAAAGACCCCTCTCAAAAAAGGAAGAAAAAAAGAAGAAAAAAAAGACAAAACAAAAAAAATGAAAAGAGCATCTCCAGGAAAGACAGACTGACTGGCCGCAGTGTGCGATTGTGTGTGCGTGTGAGGAGGTGTTGCGATCGCCCTGGTAAGGTACAATATGGCCATCGGGTAGATTTGGTGGCATTTGTTTAAATTTGAGAAGATGATGTAATCTCAGGCTGCAGATGTGTCCTTTTGTCTGGCTGTGATTTTTCTCTCAGCGAACAGCACCTCTTATGTTTGCACTGGCAAACAGAAAAAAAATGTTAACTTTTTTTTTTATTTGTATGATTGTAACGTGAATATGTGAACAATTTAATAGCAAGAATGTTGTTGTTTTCACAAAGTTGTGCTATTTGAGATCATATTCTCTCTTATTTTGTCTGTGCTCTCTGGAATCCCTTTCCCCCCAGCGCTGGTTTCTTTCCCGTTCATCCCTCACTCAGATTACTTCCTCCACCTGTGTTATTCTGACAGTGGTCTAGAGTTGGGCATTGTTTTTACGTTTTACTGTTCTTGAACCATCTTCCACACCATACGACTATTGTAAGATGGCATGGCCTGAGCTCTGAGATCTTTTCTTTTGTTTTAAAAGTTCTTTTTTGTCTCACGCTGCCATATGCCATTTCCGACCATCCTTCCCTGTTCCTGTGCTGTTCCTCCTCCTCCCCCCTTCTCTCTCCCTCTCTCTCTCTCTGTGTATATTAGACCACTTCTTGTCGTTTCAGGTTTCAGGACCAGTGGAGGCTGACTACCCCTCCTCCCGTGGCTGCGGCTCCCCCTACCGTCTCGGCGGCGTCTCTGTCTCTTTCTGCACCCGCTATGCACACTCACCCCATCCTCTCCATGTGGGGGGGCGGGGGACAGGGTGACCACCGGCCCACTGCGGGAGGCATTTATTACAATAACAAGCGTTGAGCTTTACCAACATGAATATGAGATGCACCAGGCCCATGTTAACAGACATACAGACACCACACACATCCA
Source organism: Gymnocypris eckloni scoliostomus (assembly GCA_027564155.1). Taxonomy (NCBI): domain Eukaryota; kingdom Metazoa; phylum Chordata; class Actinopteri; order Cypriniformes; family Cyprinidae; genus Gymnocypris; species Gymnocypris eckloni. The sequence goes on along the minus strand of CM050436.1, from coordinate 11,679,918 downwards.
CCCACACAAATTTATATATCGTGAAGGCAGAGCCATGATAGAGCAAAGGCTGCTTAAATTGCGAGTGAGTGAGAGAGGCAGGACTAGAACGAGCTTGAAGGCGAGGGTTCTTCTAGGGCCTTGTTTTTCTCAGTGCACAGTGCAGTTAGGGCACGGTGGAGCACTAACGCGTGGGCTTCAGGTATCGGTTACTAAAGGAGGGGTTCGGGGGGAGGGAGGGGGGTTTGTGTGGAGAGGGGTTTCTCGTTTCTGTTTGTTTTCCTTTTTCAGATGGGGGAGTGGGTATGGACGAAAAGAAAAAAGATGTTTTCCTTTTTTTATTTTATTTTTAACCCATGAGTCTGTAATTAGAAAAAAAATAAAAGACATTGTGTAAAAAGTATTGGCAGTGTTCGTTTGGTCTTATTTTCGGGGCAATCTGTGACTTCCATGCTAGGTTTTCACTGAGGTGGGTAAAGAGTAAAATAAGAATAAAACCTAAATGAAAGTGTAAAATCCTCAAGCACAAACAACCAACAACAAAAAAAAGTTTTAAATGATTTGGTCACGGTAATTCTATCCAAACTGATCACTCATTCCAAACTCACTATGATTATGCCAACTTGATGTACGTATTTTACTCATTCCAACCTGAATTATGTACATGCTTTAATTTTACTTAATACAATAAATGATAACAGATAACCATCACTTAAAATATAGAAGAAAAAATCAGCACAGGCCAGATAAATATGCATAAACTTTTTAAATTTTTCAAAAAAGACTGACACTTGCTCCAGCTCGGGGGCAATCTTACCCTAGTAGCCTCTGAATAATTTCATATTTTGTACTGTGACAAGTAATTTAGCAAATGTTTTTAAACACGCATGTCCCTTCATCTTGAAATCACATTTGTATGTTTTGTAATGTTATACAGTACACCTATTAGACCCTGTCAATTACTATGAACAAATCCTGTGAAATTCCTTTTATCCTTATTTTTAGGTCATCCCTCAGCTTTACCTCAAACTCCTTATGTAGTTTTAACAGGAATTGAATCTGACTTGCCACAGGCCACTGTGATTCATCTGAAAGGAATATTGCTTTTCAATGCAAAAATTATAGCAATCTTGTGATTTGAGTGTGACACAAACCATTAAAAGAACACCCCATACAAGTGACGGCCATTGTAATGCATGCAAGCTATGCATGGGATGAAACTATAATAATGAATATTTCAACTCCTGATTGTGATCATTTTAGTTTGTCTTCATTTATTTCAACATAATTGTCAAGAACTGGGGCATTTTTGTCCACCAAATCGAACAATGATTTAATAGATCCAATTAAATATGAAAGTGTAACCATATTAAGATCCTAATGTTTCACCACACTTGAAAAAATAATCATTCCTCGCAGTCACCTTATTTTATTAGAAACTTAAAGAATATGCAAATCAAGGTAATCAGAATAGCACTGAGGTGAACCTTTTTACATAAGGCTCCACATGAAACACCGGTTCATGAAAGGAAAGATTTATTTAAACATGAAAAGAATCATTTTGTTAAAATCTCTCCTTCGCATCAGCAGTTTACTTGCGCTTCCTGAAAACTAAAAACATAAAATATGAATTAATGTACAACACTGGACACTTGTATTTTGTAAAGCACTCGCATAAACAAAAATACTTACCGTTCTTTTTCCCTTTCTTAATAATTTTCTTTTTCTTGGGTTTTGGATTACCAATTTCCTATCAAAAAGAGAAAATTCACTCAGAAAATATCAACTTAAACCAAAAAAAAACATTTTACCCATTATAGAAATACAAAAACGATCACTAGGCCTTCTAAAATATATGTAAAACTACCCATGATGCCATGGGCCAGCTCACCTGTGCTTCTCCCCCCGTCAGAGCGCTGATGTCACTGAATCGTGTTATGTTACTCAGCTGTGATGTCATTCCCACCATTCCTCTCTTCCCGAGTCTCTGCTCACGCGTCGTACTGAGACGCACCAACATGGTCTCCTCATAAGTTTTCCTGTTATGAAAATGTTTCCAAAATTATTAGGGGAATAAAACATCTGAAAGATCATCTAGTGTTTGTCTACTGTATTTAATATTTCCATAAACGTTCATATCATGTACCTGTTGAGCTCCTCTCTGCTTTCCCGTTCGGTCTGGAAGTCTCTGCGGTCTCTGATCTCCTCGGGAGCATCGCTGTACTGCTGTCGGAGCTCCTGGATCACAGAGCTGCGGAGGGCCACTTTCTTCTGTTTATCGATCTGCTCCTTCTGCCGGTCTGCTTCGGTCATGTCTCCGTCTGTGTATGGACAGGGCAAGGTTTGGGATGAGTATTAACAATCAATATTATTTTAAGTCTCTACATCTAAATGCTAAACTTAGATAACCAAAGTAAACTGCTAGAAAATCAAAAGACCTACCATAATGCATTGGTGCAATTCGAGGAGGTATATATTTCCTGCTGGCTGAGGGATCTTTTAGCCCCTTTGATTTTCCTCCTTCGTCGTCCTCATCTGAGTTCTCGGATTCATTCAGCTATGTGAGTGAAAGAAATGCAGCAATGTTTAGGTAAATTATATATATACACATAGACTGATACCATCTAATCTGGTATGTAATCCGAATCCAAAAATTAAGTACTTGTAATTCGATTAAATTACATTTCAAAATACTCGTTATCAGACTAGTTACTTTTTATGGACAACATGATTATTGTTTACACAATAGCAATATGTTTACAATAATCAACTACTGATGAACACGTACATTTTTATTTGAATAATTGCTCAGTTGCTTCTTTTACCATGTATTACTTTGGAAGGCATTTGTATTTCAAACACATTAAAATTCATAAATTCACCAGCTTTTGTGTCATCTGATCCTCTTTCACCTAATATTTGTTTTTCTAAGTCCCCTTGATTTTTTAAATAAATATTCTAATAATGAAGCATCACATTTGCATGTTCACGGTTCTCTGACATTGGTTTTGGACACATGCCATGCAAATAAAATATTTCATTTTTTTCAGTATTGGTTTTATTTTGGTTAATTTTAAAATAGATGTATTTAAAAAGTTTGATTTAATTAACTATTAGGTTTTTATTAAACTCACTAACTCCCTGCAGTTCATGTTGTTGTTAACAACAAATGGGATATATTTTCTTACTCTTAGTATTTTATATTAATATGGTACATGATTATCCTAATTAAATAAAATAGGTTAAAAAAGTAGTCTGATTATATTACCTAAAATGCGTAATGTAATGGATTATGATACTAGCTACAATTTTTGTCATGTAATTAGGAATCAGTAACGGGTTACAATTTGTAAGTAATCTACCTAGCTCTGCTTATAGAATAAAAAAACTTTTATTAAGAATATGCACTAATTATATAAATTTAATTAAAAGAAACATTACCTTGCTGACCAGATTGTGAGGGTTAGGGCGAAAGTGTAGAGGGTCATTCTCAGCTGAAAGAAACCCAATCATTTAAGTCAGTAAACTTGAGTGTTCTTCATATGTGCGATCAATGACGAAACGTGTAAGAATGAAAGACTTACCAAGGCTGCCTGTTACTGCGGTCCGCACTAATTTATCAATCTGATATTTCAGCTTTTGATCTAGGGGACGCATCTTCTCTAAAACCTATACAGCAAAAACAGAGAGAGAAAATTCTCCTTAAACATAGGCCCAGCAAATAAAGTAGTCTGCTGTGACAAGTATATCCTGATTAATAACTGATGTGACCTGCTCCATACATTTATAGCATTTACATTATATATGGAAGTCAGAAATAACCAAGAAAGACAGGTTTCATTTCTAAAATATTATGGTATCAATATATTTGATTTAACGCCAGAATTACCAGTATTGTATTTGTTTATTTAAATTAGTGCTGTCAAACGATTAATCGTGATTAATCGCAACCAAAATATAAGTTTTACATAATATATGTGTATATTTATTATGTATATATAGATTAAATACGCACATATAGTATATATTTTGAAAATATTTACATGTATATGCATTTACATATGTATATTCTTATATATACACATATATGTAATAAATAAACAACTTTTTTTTTTCAATATATACATTGCACATGTTGAATTTATATAAATATTCACAGTACACACTAGGGGTTGAACGACTTATGATTTTTTATATTCGACTAATGCATTCATTCATATTAATGTAATCTTTACTGTACTATTTATCTGATTTAGAACGAGCTGGAATTTGTGAGAAATATAACGACACAAAGACTAAAGAACTGATCAAAATAAGCTGTTATAGGAGCAAAAGTCATGTGGGCAGCGCTGTGTCATATTTCATAACTGTGCACAAGGTGTTTGTCACAGCTCCAGACTTATTTGTTCATTAATGACGTCGTCAGCGACTAGTCGACTTCGACTTGAATCACATAAAAGTCGTTCAACCCCTAACACATACATTATGTAAACAAAAACGTATTTTGGATGCGATTAATCGTGATTAATTATTTGACAGCACAAATTTAGAGAATGAATTGATTCAGCTGAGGATTTGACAAAAATGGACGACACTTTGTTTTGTTTTAACAAAGGGAATAACCAAATTCATTTCTGAGTGTTATGCTTTATGAGGCTTGTGTCGTACCGTCCTTATGGTGACTAGCCTGTGGATGGCGCTGTTATCCTTCAGACTTTCTCCTTCTGTCTTTAAACTCATCAAATGTGTGATGTCTTGAAGGTAAAACAGCAATAGATGATATCTCACGTCCAGAAAAGACAAACCCTAGATCGAAAAAGAAAGGGGATATCAAACATTTTAGAAGATTAATGTATTTAATATGTAATTAATATCATAAAAATAATTATACCTTAGAAGTCTGATAAGCTTTCTCTCTGACTTTCTTTATCAGGTCCCGGACATGACTTGTTACAGAAGCAACCTGAAAATAAGACAGAGTCAATCACTTCTTCTCATATATGTGTGTATTATAACCAATTGTGATGCTGTGCTCAAAATAAGACCGTGTAAAATAATCTAAAGCAGAATATTCAGGTTCTGTGACATTACAGACCTGTTCTGTGAGACTGTTGAGTAGACGCACAGCAGTGGAGAGATCATTGTCTGTAATATCCTGCAAAATACAACTGCATTAGTAACGTGTTTCGCAGAGAATACAGATCATAAAGGCTATCAGGTTAGCCAATGTACAGTTTCACCATATCTTGCCATTTTTCCGCGAAACAATAGACGATTCCATGACAACATGATAATACCACTATAATCTACCAGTTACATCACAACACATCCATGTTTAGGTTTAATTAAAGACACATTTGTTTAGTTAAAGAACAACTCACGTTTCCAACGGAGGTGGCCGCCATTTTGGATTAACCAAGTTGATACGGATGCCGCGTAGGGACAAAACTCACAGCACGCAATTCAAAAATCGTCTTAAGGCAAAAGTAAACATGATTAACAGGAGTATTTCGTGTTCAAATATGTTTGAATTATTATATAAACTAGTTAATATATAGATTATTACATACACGAAGATAAAACGACCGAAAACGCTGATATTTGAGAAATTAAAAGTAAAATAAAAACTTACATCAAGTTTGACATATCACAATATACTAAAAAAAATGTAAACATGAACACTATTTTGGTTTACCTTTCCTGCTATAATTCATAATCCAGCGTACGGTGGTTCTCTTGCTGGACTTATGTTGGCTGGTTTTAGACGAGTTTGGGAGCATGTTTCAGCTGGTAACTAACCAAATATAAATACAGCAGGGTCAAATTGAACACGTGTATTTGTTTGTTGCTAATTCACATTTGTGATTTTCGACTTTCACCAGAAGATGGCGGATGACTCCATTATTACGTCGCTCAGCATCTGTGCGTCCGCGTGGGGTGAGAGAAGCACAGGGGTGATTAATGTAAATCAGTGCAGTCTGTGCATTACATATATGTGTGATTCTTACATTATGAACATTTCTGATCACGTCAAATGCATGTTTCATTTAAGTTATAACATTAATCACACATATAGCCTAAGCCTTGTACTTAGTGATGCAGCATTTTGGAATGGCCTAACTCAATAATATGCAGATAAAGTTGAATTAGTTGTTTATGATCTTAAATTCTGAAATAATAACTTGTTTGAAACCAATGTACTCTTAGTAGAAGAGTATCTTTAGAGTAACTTGGGTTTTTATACTATTAGACACATACAGTAAAATGACAGTATAATAGATGAGATACAATACATTAAATGAGAGAACTTTCACTATTCTGTGTCCTGTAAATATTGTACACCCTCAAACTTGTAATTATTAAATCGATTTGTAGTCAAATACTTCTTAAGGGTACTGTATTTTTTGCAGAACTGAGAGATAACTGTTTAGGGGAAGTAGAGAAAGTCTTTTGTCATAATTTAGCTGAGGATGCTGAATTTTGTATTTATTTTTTTACTGTACAGTGATTTACACTATAGCCAACTGAATTGTGTGTTTATATTATTTTTCTTTTTGCCATTTGAGCTTTTCTTTTCTAGTGCTTTTCATCTGCTGATATCGTTTTACATTAGTGTAATGAAAGTATTTTTCTTAAAGCTTATTTCACTATATCTGTACCCCTCTTTTTATGACTTGTCAAAAACTGAACACTCAAAAAACTGAAAATGCTACATTCTATACGGTATTTGTGATGGCAATGACAAATATATTTACACAGAATCATTGTATAAGCAGTTAAGGCTACATGAATTCAATGTATTTGTATTAGGAAAAAGTGGACAGTAAAAAAGGAACTTTTTCACAATTTTAAATCGCCATCTATAGTTCTTCTAAAGGATCAATTTAAAAAACTATCTTGATAATAATCCCAAAATAAAGTTGTTATGGAAATTGTAACATTATGACACTGTTAATTGAACAGACATGGTTAAAGCTAACGCAATCCATTGTATTAAAACTGAATTATTATCTATTAAATAAACTATTAAAAAAATCTCCTAATAGAAGATACAGCAACAACAATTTTCAGTTAGATTTTCCCTCAATAAACTCCTAACTTGCTTATTTATAGCAAGCAAAGTAGTAGTATTTGGTCAGAGTTATGCAGAATAAGGCATTAATATGTGCTTTATAAGTACTAATAAACAGCCAATATGAATACTAGTAAGCAACTAGTTACATGTGAATAGTGTCCCCTCATCTAAAGTGTTACCAAAGAATCATATATTTAAATATATGCTTGTTTCAGATACTAAGATACATGTTGTGAGTGTGTGCTTTAAATTATTAGCTTTCACTAGCTTTCTCTCTCTCTCTCTCTCTCTCTATATATATATATATATATATATATATATATAACTTTCTAAGTGTACTGCGTTAGGCTAAGCAAGACTTGCCTTAGCACTTGCATATTATTGCTCTTTTGTTGGTTTTGATTGTTTTATTGTCATCATTTGTAATCGCTTTGGATAAAAGTGTCTGTAGAATGCAAATGTAGAATTAAATGCATAATAAGAGGAAGAGGGACACAAATGCATTTAAAAGGGTAGATAATGAGGTTGGTAATGAAATGAGAAGAGATACAGGCTGAAAGAGGTGTAAAGTGAGAACAGATAGAGACAGATGTGTGTCAGTGTGAGAAAAGCAGTGTGTCCTTGAGCTGTACCTAAGAGCCGACGCTCTTCCTGTTAACCCTCCTGGCATGATGGACCTTACAGGAATCACTAATGAATCTGTGTCTGGGCTTCTGTAACTATTAAAGGAAATCACACATGTTTCTGACAGAGCCTTTCCCGAACATACACTCTCTTTCTGTCTTTCTTGCTATGGCCACAGAGGATATGTCTATGTTTGTGGCTGTAAGAACACTTGTACAATGTAATTATTATTTGTCTCTTAAAGAGCTGCCATGTTTGTTCCCATTCTTATGGATTAGAGGGGGAAAAGCAATAAAAAGTTCACCCATTCTCCCTCTCTCATCAGTAAATGGCTTTAAGTCATTCTGAGGCTTTTCTGCTCTCTGATTGGATGTTCTTTATAGTGCCGTTTAAGGAAGGCTCCCACTTAAATTAGTCTTGGCTCGTAATATCATTAGCTGGATGAAAATAATTAGTCTACTGTAAATAAAATAACATCACACCTTCAGCTCCCCTCGACACACTAACACCGAGTACAAAGATAAGCAGGGAGCGTAACAGTTGAAAGTGAGTGAAATACAGACCTCATTGGAAACTTATAGGCCCCTTACCAAGCGCAGCAATCCAAGCAGATTGGCCTCATGGTCATGCAAAAACCCAGGCCACATTACAATGAATCCAGTGGTTACACAGTGTGAGCTGCTGCTCAATGACAATGGAGCGCCGCGCACCCCCACACCGACTATCAGGGGAGTTTTAACAGTTATGCGTCCTGCCACATAAAGGATTACCAGGGCTGTTTCTGTTACTCAGATAACATACAACTGCTTTCGACAAAGACACCATGCAGGCAAAGCAAAATCCTGCGGAGATGTGGGAATTGAGCTCTCTCATTTCGACAAGAGGCTTTTGATTGAAGGCCTGAAATTCATGCATAATTCTGGCTTTTTAACCACTTTCCCATATAAATGCTAAAGAACGGAGAGTTAATATTTGTTTGTTATGTTGTCCCCTTTCAAGCTTTTTATAGCTAAACAAGTATAACTAAGAAAGTATAAAACATATAACAAGTATATATTTTATAACTAAACAAGTTATAAACAAATCACTTCATTTTTCTTTTTTCCACACATTTTACAGTTTTATTTATTTATCTATATTAATAATTTGTATTTTATTTATATATTAATGATAATTTTTTAAGCATTTAGGTTCACTTTAAATTGAATAAAGTTCCTTTATTGTCACTTCACAAGTAGCCTATAATGAGTTTTGAGTTTTGAAAATAAATTAATTAATAAAAAATAAATGAATGGGTAGATGAATGGAAGGATGGATGGATTGATGGATGGATGGACGAATTAACTAATGAATGAATGAATGATTGAACGAACAAAGAAATGAATGAATGAATGAGTAGATGAATGGAAGGGTGGATGGATAGATGAATTGAGAGATGGACGAATAAACGAAATAAATAATTAAGGAATAGATGGATGGATGGATGGATGGATGGATGGATGGATGGATGGATGGATGGATGGATGGATGGATGGATGGATGGATGGATGGATGGATGGATGGATGGATGGATGGATGGATGGATGGATGGATGGATGGATGGATGGATGGATGGATAGATGGATGGATGGATGGATGGATGGATGGATGGATGGATGGATGGATGGATGGATGGATGGATGGATGGATGGATGGATGGATGGATGGATGGATGGATGGATGGATGGATGGATGGATGGATGGATGGATGGATGGATGGATGGATGGATGGATGGATGGATGGATGGATGGATGGATGGATGGATGGATGGATGGATGGATGGATGGATGGATGGATGGATGGATGGATGGATGGATGGATGGATGGATGGATGGATGGATGGATGGATGGATGGATGGATGGATGGATGGATGGATGGATGGATGGATGGATGGATGGATGGATGGATGGATGGATGGATGGATGGATGGATGGATGGATGGATGGATGGATGGATGGATGATTTAATTAATTAATTAATTAATTAATTAATTAATTAATGAACGAACAAACAAATGAATTAATGACTGAATGACTGAATGAATGAATGAATGAATGAAGAGTAGATGAATGGATGGATGGAAGGGTGGATGGTTGAATGAATGAATAAACAAACAGAAAAGGTTAATGCATAAAGAAAGAATATATATATATATATATATATTTAATTACTATAGAGAAATATGGAAATAATACAAATGGAAATAAAGTGGTATTCTTTGTTGGATTACTTTGAGTCTGCACTTCTTTCACGTGATTTCTCCTCCAGAACTTACAGTAATGTCAGGGGAATGAAATGCCCAGCAGAACATTACATATCAGACTGTTACAGTCTTGTCTCTGCGTATGATTGACACTCCTGCATCTGCTTGTTTAATTAAGACTCCAGCTATCGATGGCTGAGATACTAATACATGGGTGAAGAGCAGTTCAGTAGCACTCAGCATTTTCCCCTAAAGTTTACTGTAAACACAGGGCTGTTTCAACCTCTTCCCAGCACTCTAAATAGATGGAAATGGGGTAACACCTACAGGCTTTGTCTGACAAGGGCGACATCCAAAGATCCCAACAGTGTTTAAGGGCCCACCAAACATTTCATATTCGTGGATGCCAATTACGCGCACATGAATGCATAATTGCTCTAGAGGAGCTTAAAGTAGCAAGTCTAAAAGGCCTAGTTATTTCAATGGAGCCTTCAGGCCGTGGTGATCAGGATCAGGTGGGAAGGCTGGGCTTTAAGTCCATCTCCTGAGGAACTTTGAACAATGTGAGAGAGGGTGTGGGCTGATCTGATCGTCAAACCCAAAGTTGAGCTTAATGAAAATGAATGAGGGACTTCCCATGTCACTCTATAAGGAAATAACACAAAATTTAACAAAAACACAGATGGCTTAGATTATCCATCCATTAATCATGAGACAGAGTTGCTGTTAATGTTGTTTGTTTGGATATTCCTAATAAATCATTAATAACAATTGGTTTTAACCTTTAACCCCAAGTTAAGGGCACTTTTAGAGTTAAACAATCTATTTGTTGTTTTTTTTTTGGTTAAAACTAGTGACATTTTTGCTCAACCCCTTGAATTAAATTAAAGCTTAAAGTCTGCACTACAATTTCATCTTGATTGTCAAATTTCAATTTAATTCTAGTAATTAATTCTAGTAATCTCTAATTTTAATTCTTTAATTCTTAAATTCTGGGGGCATACAGAGCCGAAATTATGAAAATTGTATAAGTGTGGACACATATGGACATAACTGTATGTATGTACGTATGTATGTATGTATATACAGCATATGTGTGTGTGTGTGTGTGTGTGTGTGTGTGTGTGTGTGTGTGTGTGTGTGAATAAATGTTTTTCTCTAATACACATTGGCCACAATTAACGGAACCCTTTTATTCAATACTTTTTGAAAAACCTCCATTTGCCAGTTTAACAGCTCTAAATGTTCTCCTATAATGCCTGATGAACATTGGCTGCCCACTGCTCCGGGTGTGTGTTCACAGCTGTGTGTGTGCACTTGGATGGGTTAAATGCAGAGCACAAATTCAGAGTATGGGTCACTATACTTGGCCAGACGTCACTCACTTCACTTCATTTTTAGTTTCATCTGACCATAGAAGCCAGTCCCATTTGAAGTTCCAGTCGTGTTCGATAACGTCTAGGTTACGTGACGTAACCCCGCTCCCTGATGGAGGAACGGAGACGTTATGTCGTGACGACATAGGGATTTACCTGGAAGCCCCGAACATCTCTGACTAAGAGAAAACGCCAATGAAATTGGCTAGTGGATTTGCATACCTGAGCCACTCCCGTGCATACGGGTATAAAAGGCGACAGGTGCATCCACTCATTAGGTTTTACGCTGAGGAGCCGAGGCGAGGTCCCTGGCAACCAGCGATGGTTCAAGATTGTGGCATGGGGACATAACGTCTCCGTTAACTCCATCAGGGAACGGGGGTTACGTACGTAACCTAGATGTTCCCTATCTGTCGGTCACTACGAGTTATGTCGTGATGACATAGGGGTCCTATGGAAAGCGCCACAAGCTGAACCCCGTCACAACCTTGTGGCATGCAGATGTTAAAAAGCGAGTGCGTGACAGACAAATGCCATGCAAGAGGTTGCAACCTTCCTACCGCTCCAGTGCAAATTGCTAACCTTGGTGCCCACCGACCACTGAGTACATCGCTGCTAGAGATAGCAAAGCCGCTGTTCCTTTCCCCACGGAATCGGAAGGGATTTCGACCTTCAGTGAAAGACAGCTTCAGGTCTTTCCTATTTGTTGTTACAGCTTGTCGTAACGGCAGGGAAGCGAGCCTTCCATAGAAGGGCGCTACGGAGGCCACATCTTGCCCGAAGGGAGGTAACATGTGGAGACACTGATATGGACTGGCCCAGGCTTGGGGCAGTACTACATACGACTGGACTCTGGGGCAGATCCTACCTAGGAGTAGGGAGGAGGGTGAGGGGGAATGGCGCAGCAAGCGTGACACCGGCCAGTTCTTCTCGCCCATTACTTACCCAATACACGGGAAGAAACTGGCTCAACGCGAAGATTGTAGAATCTTGCGAAGGTGTTCGGTGTCGCCCAGCCCGCAGCTCTGCAGATGTCTGCCAAAGAGGCACCGTGTGCCAAGGCATGGGAGGAGGCAACACTCCTGGTGGAGTGAGCCCTCACCCCCAGGGGGCACGGCTCGCCTTGCGACTGGTACGCCAAGGCGACGGCCTCCACTATCCAGTGGGCCAACCTCTGTTTGGAGACAGCCTTCCCTTTCTGCTGCCCTCCGTGGCAGACAAAGAGCTGCTCGGAGCTTCTGAGGCTCCGGGTGCGGGTCACGTATATGCGCAATGCTCTTACGGAACACAGCAACGCTAAGGCTGGATCTGCCTCCTCCGAGGGCAGTGCTTGCAGGTTCACCACCTGATCGCGGAAGGGCGTGGTGGGAACCTTGGGCACGTATCCAGGCCGGGGTCTCAAGACAACGTGAGAGTAGACCGGCCCGAACACAAGGCACTCTTCGCTTACCGAAAACGCCTGGAGGTCCCCGACCCGGTTTGATGGAAGTGAGCGCGGTCAGGAGCGCTGTCTTAAGAGACAGGAACTTCAGCTTGACTGAGTCCAGCGGCTCAAAGGGGCCCCTCTGAAGTCCAGCCAGGACGATAGAGAGGTCCCAAGAGGGCACAAGGGGAGGCCTGGAGGGATTCATCCTCCTGGCCCCCTTCAGGAACCTCACAATGAGATCATGCTTTCCCAGGGACTGGCCGTCCACTGAATCGTGGTGAGCCGCAATAGCGGCTACATACACTTTCAAGGTGGAGGGTGACAGCCTACGCTATAACCTTTCTTGCAGGAAAGAAAGCACTACTCCAATCGTGCATCTTCGGGGTCTTCGTGAGAAGAACACCAGGTCGCGAACAGACTCCATTTCAGTGCGTAGGTTTGCCTTGTTGAAGAAGCCCTAGCCTGAATGATGGTCTCTACCACCGCCGGTGGTAGACCACTCAAGTCTACCGCATCCCGTCCAGGAGCCACACATGGAGGTTCCATAGATCTGGATGCAGGTGCCATATGGTGCCAAGCCCCTGAGAAAGGAGGTCCTTCCTCAGAGGAATGCGCCAGGGAGGTGCTTTCGCGAGGGAAATGAGTTCGGGAAACCAGGTCCGGGTGGGCCAATGGGGCGCAACCAGCAAGACCTGCTCCTCGTCCTCCCTGAGCTTGCACAGTGTCTGTGCGAGTAGGCTCACTGGGGGAAACGCATACTTGCGTAAGGCCCGAGGCCAGCTGTGTGCCAGTGCCGCAGTGTTGTCCGTGCGGACTAGCACGTGCTTGCCCAACAGCAGTGGCCGGAACTGCCGCAAGGCTAAATGCACTGCCCACAGCTCCAGGCAGTTGATGTGCCAAAGCAGTCAGGGCCCTGTCCAGAGCGCCGAGGCTGCCTGCCCGTTGCATGTAGCGCCCCAGCCCGTGCTGGAGGCATCTGTTGTGACAACAGTATGCCGGGACACTTGTTCTAGGGGCACCCCGGCCCATAGAAAGGCAAGGTCTGTCCAGGGGCTGAGGGAGCGGCGACACTGCTGGGAGATACCTACTCGCAGTGTACCGCGGCGCCATGCCCACCTCGGGACCCGGGAGTGTAGCCAGTGCTGAAGTGGTCTCATATGAAGCAATCCGAGCGGCGTGACTGCAGCTGCGGATGCCATATGCCCCAGGAGCCTCTGAAACTGTTTCAGTGGTACCACATTCCTGCCTCTGAAGGAACTCAGGTAGTTCAGCACTGCTTGGGCACGTTCCTCTGTGAGGCGTGCCGTCATACTCACTGAGTCTAACTCCACACCGAGAAAAGAGATTCTCTGCACAGGGGAGAGCTTGCTCTTTTCCCAGTTGACCCGAAGCCCCAACTGGCTGAGGTGCTGGAGCACCAAGTCCCTGTGATCGCCCAACTGCTCTCTGGATTGGGCTAGAATAAGCCAATCGTCGAGGTAGTTGAGGATCCTGACGCCCACTTCCCGTAACGGGGTAAGGGCGCCCTCTACAACCTTCGTGAACACACGGGGAGACAGGGAGAGCCCGAAGGGGAGGACCCTGTACTGCCATGCCCGACCTTCGAACGCAAACCGTAGAAACGGTCTGTGTCGCGGAAGGATCGAAACGTGAAAGTAAGCGTCCTTCAGGTCGATCGCTGCAAACCAATCCTGGGGTTGAATGCATTTGATCATGCGCCTGTGCGTCAGCATCTTGAACGGGAGCTTGTGCAAAGCCCGGTTCAAGACTCGCAGATCCAGGATTGGCCGAAGGCCACCACCTTTCTTGGGTACGATGAAGTAAGGGCTGTAAAACCCCTGCCTCATCTCGGCTGGAGGGACCGGCTCGATTGCATCCTTTGCCAGGAGGACAGCAATCTCCTCGCGCAAGACAGGGGCGTTCCGGACTGCCACCGACGTCTCGAGAACGCCGTTGAACTTGGGAGGTCGCCTGGCGAACTGAATCGCGTAGCCGAGTCGAATTGTGCGCGTGAGCCAGCGAGACAGGCTGGGCAGCGTGAGCCACGCCTCCAGACGCTGTGCAAGCGGCTCCAACGGCACAATCGACGTACCTGTGGTGGTGCAGCGAAAGGGAGTAGGGGTGGATGGCACAGAAGGCGGTGCGTTCTGAGGCATCCTCACCGAACTCCCTGGGTCCCGAACGGGACTGGCCAGAGGTGCGTGGGGAGGAATGTCGTCCCCGAACCGTACTCTCTTGGCTACTGGCAAAATGGGTCGTGGGCGAGTGAGGAGGAGGCAGGGCTCGCACACTGTCGTCCCATGGACCTGAGAACCCGGAGGAAAAGGAAATTGCTCTTTCTTTGAGAAGGTGGGTACCGCTGGCCCTTGGACCAGCGGGGAACAGAAACAAAACGAAACAGAAGATTCTCCTCCCGGCCCTCCACCGGGGGAAGGAGCAGCGCTGTTCTCGCCGTCTCCTGAGAAAGAGCAAACTCCAACATCTCCGGGTTGCCCACGTCAGGGCCGCTTCGTCGACTTCCTGGACGACTTGGGGCCTGGCTGGGACGCGAGGCTCGACGCACCAGCCTATGTGTCGATTCGGCCTGGGGCGGAGCAGCTCTGGAGGATGCAGGAGGGCGCCCACGGCGACGGGCAGACTGAGGCATGGCCCCGGGGGCAGCGGTGGATGGTGCATCACGCCGGGGCAGGATGTGCTGGATCGCCTCGGTCTGCTGCTGTACCGCCGAGAACTGCTGGGCGAAGCCCTCGACGGTGTCGCCGAACAGCCCTCCCTGGGAGATGGGGGCGTCGAGAAAGCGTGCCTTGTCGACGTCCTTCATCTCTGCCAGGTTAAGCCAGAGATGGCGCTCCTGGACCACCACGGTGGACATCGCCTTCCCGAGGGACCGCGCCGTGACTTTCGTCGCTCGTAGAGCGAAGTCAGTCGCCGTGCGCAGCTCCTGCATCAACCCCGGGTCGGTACTACCCTCGTGCACCTGTTTGAGCGCCTTGGCTTGGTGAACCTGCAGGATAGCCATGGCGTGCAGGGCGGAGGCTGCCTGGCCCGCAGCACTGTAAGCTTTGGCCGCGAGAGCGGCTGTCAGCTTACAGGCCTTGGACGGGAGACGCGGACGGTTCCTCCAAGTGGCGGCGTTTCGTGGGCACAAGTGCACCGCGACCGCTCTCTCCACCTGGGGAATGCCCGCGTACCCCCTGGCCACTCCGCCATCGAGGTAGTGAGAGGACGGAGGAGGCGGACGAGCGGCTTCTGGCCGTGAAAGGGGCCATCCACGAACTCGTCAGCTCCTCATGCACCTCCGGGAAGAAAGGCACCGGGGCAGGGCGCGGTTGTGAGCCGCGCCCCGCTCCGAGAAACCAATCGTCCAGCCGCGAGGGCTCGGGACTGGGCGGTCTGTCTGACCTCCAGCCCGATGCTCACGGCTGCCCGGGCAAGCATGGCCGTCAGCTCTGGGTCCGGTGCGGCGGTGGCGACAACACCGAGGGGCAGCCCCACCGCACCTTCATCCTCAGAGGACGTGAACCCATCCCCAATGCTGCGATCGACATCCTATCTACAGATGGCGCACGAATGAAATGCTGGGCGCCCGTGGGACAGACCAGCGAAATCACCCGGGAACCGGACGGGATGTTCGCTGCGTGAGGAGTAAGAGGTCCGTGGGGCGTGCCCGGCGGAGAGGCTCTTACAGTAACCCTCAGATCTCCCAGAGCGTCAGCCGGCGATCCTCTGCTCGAGCCAGAGAGATCAGCACGGGTGGCGGCAGAGGGTGCCAATCCTTTCATAAAGGAAAGGCGAGATCGCAGCGAAATCATGCTCATACGCCCACAACAGACGCATGAGTCATCCACGAACGCAGCTTCAGCGTGTCGGCGGCCCAGACACTGAAGACAACGATCGCGTCCGTCATCCGCAGACAGAAAACGACCGCAACCAGAAGGACACGGACGAAACGGCATCTTGAAAAAGACGCGATCGTCCGTGATTTGCTCTTTTAGAATTTGCTCTCTCAGTTGAAGTGCCCAGGGGAATCGCTGATGAGAGGGACTCCGCTGATCGCACCGTTACGCCAACCGGGAACAAAACAAAGATGAACGGCTTTGGAGATCAGCACTCTTCTCATCCACTCGGCTCCGAAGCAAAAATCTAATGAGTGGATGCACCTGTCGCCCTTTTATACCCGTATGCACGGGGAGTGGCTCAGGTATGCAAAATCCACTAGCCAATTTCATTGGCGTTTTCTCTTAGTCAGAGATGTTCGGGGCTTCCAGGTAAATCCCCTATGTCATCAAGACATAACTCGTAGTGACCGACAGATAGGGAACTGAATATGCTGGAGTTTGTTTTTGGATGTGCTAAGATAATTTTTTTTGAAACCCTCACAAACAACATGTGGTGCTGTTTGACAATATTTTTAAAGGTTTTTTTGACCCCGAGACTCAACTATTTTCTGCAATTCTCCAAAACTTCTCCAAAGTCTTTGGAGAGTCTTTAGCCACCCAAACTCACTCAGCCTTCTCACCATGCATTAGGACACACATCCTCTTCCAGACAGTTTCGTAACATTTTCTGTTGATTTAAAATTCTTAATTATTGCCCTGGATGGTAGAAATGGGAATTTTAACTGCTCTAGCTGTTTTCTTAAAGCCACTTCACTAATTTGTGAAGCTCAATTATCTTTTGCTGCACATCAGAAATATATTCTTTGGTTTTTCTCATTGTGATTGATGATTAAGGGAATTTGGGCTTTGTTTTTCCTCCTAGTTATATTTCTGTGAAACAGGAAGCCATTGCTACATAATTTCATGTTCATAATCACCCTGGAGTGCTAAAATTGTGAATATGAATGGGAATATACTTCAGAGATATTTTACTCATAAGAATTTCTAGGGGTACCAATAACTGTGTCCAACGTGTATTTGAGAAAAATATTTTCAATTGTTTAAGTTCAATGAAAGGTTAGATTTTGTGATTTTTTTTAATAAAATATCAAAGGGATTAACAATGCAGATTAATTTTCACAGCCTTCTTTGATTATATTTACCAATGGTGCCAAAAGTCTGACTATATATATATATATATATATAAGGTTTAACGATCCATCGATATGGATCTATACATCGTTCAAATGTCTGACGATACAATGTATCGATGCCACGCATAAAATATTGTTAACTATAATATAAATAGGCACCTTTATTTTGGAATTTCTATGCATTACTGCCAACGTGTGCATTCTCGTTCAAACTCACATATCAGGACTTGATATAAGGACTGCCCGAAGGCACAAGGCGAACATAAAAGACACTTGTTTTATGTTATGTAGGCCCTATTTGTGTTATAATACTGTATATATGTGTATATGTAGCGTGAAATAAAGCATCAAATTATTACAGCGTTTATAACAATTTATCCGTTTTAAATATGTTTTATAAACTAAGTCTCTCCATAGCCAAATAAAATGTGATTTTCAACATAGGCAGATGTTTAATTAAAAATATTATTTTAATCTTTTCGCATGCTAAAAGTCTTTTCACTCCTCTTTACAGGCTTTGCGTTTTACTCTCTGATGTAGTCCCTTCAGCCAACAGCTGCTCACTTGGTTTATAGTTGCTGCAGCCTGTGTAGAGAAACCAGCATTACCAATCTACATAAATGACATTGTCATGTGTCCACAGTTTTATTTGCCCCATACTGACTTATTGTGAGCCCTAAAACCACTGTTTCTGCTTACAGGCTCCATCTCTCTAATTGCTCCACCTGTACTGTAAATTGGACCCTACTGTTAATTAGCCTCGGTCAGTCGTGCTGCATTTCAATAGCTCCCCTGGTGTGCTTCAGTGCAGTCTAACCAACATGCTGCCTCATCTCTAGTCTTTAACCTCTCTGCAATGTTATCCCTTATTTCACCGGCTTAAGCAGATTTCTAGTGCTGGCTTAAGACCCTCCACAAATTAGCACTGAGTAGGAAATATTAGGCCATCATTAGTCACACCTATTGAAACTGGGGCTTACAATCTGTTACAGAAAGCTGTCACGGATCACATTATGTTTTTTCCCCAGCTAACATTGAACGAATTTCTTGCACAGCAGGAAAAATTTTATTGGCGTTTTGTAGCGCACAGTTGTTTAAAACGGCTTTGTAGATACTGTGATTATCAAAGTCCATGCCTTGCTCTGTTTTGCAGCAATAGATCATGCTTTTTGCACATGGTTTGTGTTTTTAAATATAGTTATGTGATATGCATAAGAAAGGATTACAGTAGGATTCAAAAGTCTTTATTTATTTGAACCTGTAAATAAATGTAATGTTTTAAGATAAAAAATAAAAATAAAAAAAATCTTACAAAAAGAGAGAAAAAGGTAATACATGAAAATGAAGGTGAAAAAATAAGATATATAATACACAAAAAGGATTCTAGGATTTAAGAGAACATTGGATGAATGACTGAAGGAAGGAAGGAAGGAAGGAAGGAAGGAAGGAAGGAAGGACGGAAGGAAGGAAGGAAGGAAGGAAGGAAGGAAGGAAGGAAGGAAGGAAAGGAATTAAGGAAGGATGGACGGAAGGAAGGAAGGACGGAAGGAACTCAGGCTCATGTCCATGACTTGCTCTGTTTTGCAGCAATAGATCATGCTTTTTGCACATGGTTTGTGTTTTTAAATATAGTTATGTGATATGCATAGGAAAGGATCACAGTAGGATTCAAAAGTCTTTATTTATTTGAACCTGTAAATAAATGTAATGTTTTAGGATTAAAAAAAATATATAAAAATCTTAAAAAAAAGAGAGAAAAAGGTAATACATGAAAATGAAGGTGAAAAAATAAGATATATAATACACAAAAAGGATTCTAGGATTTAAGAGAACATTGGATGAATGACTGAAGGAAGGAAGGAAGGAAGGAAGGAAGGAAGGAAGGAAGACGGACGGACGGACGGACGACGGACGGACGGAAGGAAGGACAGACAGACGGACGAAAAAGGTAATACATGAAAATGAAGGTGAAAAATAAGATATATAATACACAAAAAGGATTCTAGGATTTAAGAGAACATTGGATGAATGACTGAAGGAAGGAAGGAAGGAAGGACGGAAGGAAGAAAGGAAGGAAGGAAGGAAGAAAGGAAGGAAGGAAGGAAGGAAGGAAGGAAGGAAGGAAGGAAGGAAGGAAGGAAGGAAGGACGGACGGAAGGAAGGACGGAAGGAAGGAAGGATGGAAGGAAGGAAAGAAGGAAGGAAGGAAGGAAGGAATGGGTGAATGAATTAATTAAAGAACAAACAAACAAATATACAAATAAATAAAAGATATAGAAATATTTGTAAAATATGTTAATATAATGTATGATTTAAGAGAAAAATTAATTGAGACAAGGAGAAATAAATGAGTATGAAGGAAAATATATAAGATACATAATACAAAAATATTTAAAAAAGTGTATTAATATATTTTAGCATTTACAAAAAATAAATATAAAGATCAAGGGAAATAAATGCATATAAAAGGAAAAACAAGAAAACAAGAAAAGTGTATTTAAACCTGTAAATACACTTTACACTTTAAACCTGTACATATAAAATACAAGTTTTACAGTTTTATAATTAAATAAATTATAATTCAAAATAATTAAATGTATAATTTAAAAAAATCCTAAATTCTAAAAAATAAATATAAATATTAAATTAATTATTAATTGATAAATATCATTAAGTAATTCTTACAAAAATATTAGTAATAATTAAAAACTTTTTTTTAGGATGTTGACCATTAAACGTGCCATTTAATAAAACATGTAAATAAACTAAAAGTTTGTTTATTTATTTAGAAACTTTAATGATTTTGAATTTGTGACATTTATCATGTGAATGTTTGTACAGACCGTCAGATGTTCTTGCTTCCACTGAAGCTGAAGATGCTCTGTATATCATCAAATCATCCTGGAGGATATGATCATCAGGTTTTATTCAAACTTCCAAAGTTCATGCAGCACTAAAGCTGTTGTTACGAAAGCCAAAGAGGGACAAACCAACAACTAAGACATCCTGAAGTCCAATTTTCACTTCCAATGCACTGCATTAAATGCTAAACAAATGCAAAACAGAAGCATTTCACTAGCGGTCTGAGCCGTTTGGAGCCCGTGCACTGCAGTGCTTGTTCCTGAGTGTTTGTGTTTGTGCAGGGGGAGGGGAGGCATATGGAGCGGGCAGCTCTGATCGGCGTGTGTCCGCTCCACCTCCTCTCCTCCCTGCTTACAGTAAGTGGCTGCTTGAAGCACAGCTGCCAATGGAGCAGTGTCAGTCCCCCCATTCACCCTCAGAGCTGTTTGCTGTGTAATTACAGTTCACCCGGCTTTTGTTCAGCCCCTAATCTGGAGGCTGCATTGTGGTGCGCACGTGCCCGACCCTCGTTCAGAGGGCCAGAGTTTACCCGACCCGGGTCCCGCTCGCCCCCCTACCCCTTTTTCTTTTCACACTGGGGTCCAGAAGTGTGCTGATCTACAAAGCCCTGAAAGAGACACAATTAGCAGGCTGACAGCTAGTGTGAGGAGAAACAGAGGAAACCCGAGCACAATGGCTTGGACTTCTATACGGCACTCTAAAAACCCACAGCCATGTGCCGCCCGCAAAACACAGCCGCTGTCATTTGCGGCTATTGTCACGGCTGGCTATTGTGATTCGTGTTTTTTGGAGGGCACACTTTGCCAGTGATGTGAGTGGCACAAGTGTTATGAGCTGGAAATGTTGCTTAACAAGTGGATGTGAAGAAGTTAAACTGTCATTCAGCTGCAGTTCCTGATTGAGCACTCCAAGCTCCCTGTCAATGATTGTATGAGGATCAATGGAAAGGCACAGTTGGCTGACAAATGAATAACAGGCCACACCAAAGCAAGACTAATAAATAAGACTAGGTCCTCACTGGACGAATCCATCAAACCAAAAGACATGTTTGACCAGTCTTCCTTAGCCAAGACTTTTGTATGGAGTTTTTAAATTAATTTATTGATGAAAAATTACAGTGGATTTTTAACAGATCTCAACTTTTTTTCTGTTATATGAAGGTTACATTAAATGTAATTTTATTCATAATTATTAATAGTTTTTTATCCCCATTATCTCAGACCCAGATGTTAAATCTAAATTATGAAACCATACGAAGCCGTTATAAAAAATACTAGTTACTACATTTTTAAAACTACAAAACTGATAAGAGTGAGTAAAAAAAATGTTTATGTGTGTGTGTAAATTGTATTTTATTATTATTATTATTATCATATTTTAATTTCCTTTATTTATTATTATTTGTTTCCTCTATATACTGTATATACTCTATATACAAATAGATAAATAAATAAAGTTAGTCAGTGTACCTTTTACAATTAACTTTTTTTTAAGATTAATTGAAATAATTTTCACTCAGAAATCGCTAGTACATTTCACAAATAATTACAAAGAAATGGAAAGTGACACATTAAATTATATATGACATTTAGAAGTAAAAAGACACTAATCTTTACAAATTTTCACAAAACATGCAAAACAATTGACCATGTATTTCGGATGTAAAATGCTAGCTGTGAAATTAGTCTTTTCCTGTAACTATAGAATGCAGTTTAATACATGCATGCATATTTTCTGTTGGATATTGTGAGCGAACAAAATAAACAACTTATTTTGAGTGTGAAAAGTGTCATTTTATGTAGCTTCTACAAGTCCACATGGTCAAAGGTACACAGTAAAAAAAAGTTGAGCCAACTTAAAATTCTAAGTCAACCAGCTTCAGCAGATTTTTGAGATTTTGTTCATACAACAAAAAGTTGAGAATCTCCTACAAAAATAAGTTGACAGAACTCAAAATCTGCTGAAGCTAGGTGCCTTAAAATGTTAAGTTGACTCAACTTTTTTTTTTTTACAGTGTACCTATTTCTTTTTTTGGCAAGGGTCACCAAAACTGTTTGTTCCCAACATTCTGTCTTCTTGTATGCTCTGTGCAAGAAAGACAGTCAAACAACATGAGGGTGAGTAAATGATAACAGAATTTCCTCTTTAAATACAGAGTGCATTTTCAAATTAAAACTGTGAACATTCTATCTGGATGCTGCCATGTAGTAGAAGAAACTCATTTTGCTTAACTCATTGAGATCACCACAAAGCGTGAAGCTCAGTTTGTTTTTGTTTTTCCTTGCCTACACAAACAGCTTCTAATGGTCTCATTCATCTTTTGAGCGTGACAACTCAACTCAATGTGTTATTGATATCTCATCATGTATAAGGCTTTACAGTGCTGTAGTATCTGTTTTCCAAACAGTGGAAGAATTCAATGAACTCAAGGTGCGTGTGTGAGTGCGCGTGTGTGTGTGTTTGTGAGAGTGTGTGTGAGAGAGTGTGTTTGTTTGTGTGTGTGTGTGTGTGTGTGTGTGTGTGTCTGTGTGTGTGTGTATGTGTGTGTGTGTGTTTGTGAGAGTGTGTGTGAGAGAGTGTGTTTGTTTGTGTGTGTGTGTGTGTGTGTGTGTGTGTGTGTGTGTGTGTGTGTGTGTGTGTGTGTGTGTGTGTGTCTCTGTGTGTGTGTGTGTGTGTGTGTGTGTGTGTGTGTGTGTGTGTGTGTGTGTGTGTGTGTGTGTGTGTGTGTGTGTGTGTGTGTGTGTGTGTGTGTGTGTGTGTGTGTGTGTTTATGTGTGTGTGTGTGTGTGTGTGCGTGCGTGGTGTGTGTGCATGTGCATGTGTGTGTGTGTGAGTGTGTGTGAGATGAAGTGAAAGAAGCTGATGTCTGGGTTTAGGTTTGTAAAAGGCCCATGTGGGGATTCTGCCCAATGGGCCGATGATTAGCTGCCCCTGCATCTGTTCCTGATCCCTAATAAAACAAATCAACACCTTTCTTTTTGCTCTGTGTGTATATTACTAACACCAGAGAAGCATACCTAAATAAACCTTCTGAGGTTATGTGGTATTGATCAAGTGATCAGACAAACTAACAGATCTATGAGAAGTAATGGATGGAGGGTGTACCTGAGCCCCGTCCCGGTCTGATCAGCCTCTCTGGTTATGCATGAACATCCACACTCCTCTCAGATGCATGTATGCATACGCAATAACGGTCTGGATAATCTGACAGATTAAGACTAAAACAAAATGGAGAAAATATCCACCTTTTCAGATTTTAAGTATTTCTTACACGAGACATCAAGAGAAATCTGTTTGGAGATTTTGGGCTACTTTGCTTAACCGTGGATCCAAAATACACATTTAGGAAAAGGAAAAGCAAAGGGAAATGCAAGAGCAAACTCTGAGTAAAATAAAACTACTGAGTGGGGATACTCTAATAAGGCACATTACTTACTGTAATATAAGCTGAGCCATAAAGGGCTATAAAAATAAAAGTCACAGATCTCAGTAAATAAACATTTACTGCTAAACTAGGCCCTTCCATGATTCACGCCTTAATGGCATGGATTGGGAAGAATGGCAGGACTGCGGGACCTTGGTGGGCTCTCAGGGGAGATGGGATTGGAATCCACTGGGTCAGCTCATGATTAGTGGGAGGTACAGTTTATCTTCAACACTCATTCTAATCAATAGATGATCATCACCAGGGCCACAATGCTATAAAATGAAGACATGCTAATGTTCTATAGCACAACGCTGTCAAAAGTTGTTATACTAATAAGGAAAATACTTAAACTCAAAAGGTAGTTTTATTTCTAAAGGTAGCCTGGATGTCTTTATGCACACAATAGATTTGAAGTTTGTTTTAAACATACTTTATTTAAATCTTAAACAAAAATATAATATTATATTATATTATATGCACACTATGTCCAATTTTATGATAATATATAATAGTTCTTTAAATTAAGAATAGTCTAATCAAATAATTCTGATGATAAATGTTGATAAATGATTAAAAAAATCTATATTTGAGTTCACTAATTCAAATTATTATATTATATTATATTAAATTACACAAACACATGGTCCAGTTTTATGATAACCTATAGTACTTCTTGAAATTAATAATAAACTAAGCAAATAATAATTTGTCAACAAAGTCTTATGATAAGTTTTTATATAAAATACAAATCAATATTGGAGTTTACTATTTCTGATGATTATATTATATTATATTGTATATTATATTATGTTATATTAGATTAGATTAGAATAGATTTGATTTATTACACACTATTTCAAGGAAACTAATTTTATAATAATCTATAATCCTTCTTTAAACAAACAAACAAAAAAACTAATTCTGATGGTACACAGTGATAGAATAAATATATTTAACAAAATAAATAAAGAAATAATACATATAAAAACACAACATCAAACTTTGTGCCTATTAATTCCGATGATAAATATTAATAAAATGAATATATTTCACACAAAAATAAAATAAAAAACAATGAGTTTACTCATAATGTGTATGTGTCTGAGCTGGAATGCCTGCATGTACTGTAATACTGCAGCAGCTGAAATATGTGTGTGCATGTTTTATAGATCTGTATGTATGATCATAAACTTGAATTAGGCTGTCCTAAAGTGGTTAAGTTAAGTCTTTCACACCTACTGACCACTGCTGATGATAATGTCCCCTGTCAGTCTTTCCCACCGCTAAGGGCTAACGCCTCACAGCAGCGCTAACTAACCCTGATGTGAAACCTCATTTGGCTACTTGTGTCACACCTGCAGAAAGGCTTCAAGGGCAACAACAGGAGCAATTACCCGACAGGCCTCCTTCATTAGGGTGTTATTGAGGTGAGGACTGTGAGCAGGTACTTGACCGGACGGTACATCATCTAATAGGTCACTGGGGTATATCTCCTGTGTGAGAGGATGGCCATCACGGACAGTTTACATGGACCCACTGGTCACAAAGGTTCAAAAGCAACAGACAAAGACATCTTAATAATGTCTCAACTGTCTTTTGGTGGACATGGACTCACCTGGGGAGCTTATTATTGTGGTTAAAGGCCATGAATTGGAGACAGATACACTGCAATTATGACACAAGGACTGATGAATCCATAAATTACAATGAGGTAAAGTGAACAGAGGGAAAGAACCGAAAGTTTTAGAGAGAGCAAATAGACTCTGCGCCACCGGTTCATAACCGCAGAACTGCTGATCAAGTTGCATAAAGTGACTGTTTCACTGTCAGTTCATTTCAGCAAATAACCCCTACATGCACCCCAGATCACTGAAGTGATTTTTGATTAAATTCACCATAGAAAACATCAATATAATGTAATTTCATTTTTAAACATTTAAATTATGTGATCAGATGAAATGAATTTATATTACATATCTATCTATTATACATATACAGTTATGGTCAAAATATTGGCACTCTTGGTAAATATGATCAAAATGAATCTGCATTGTTAAGCCTTTTGATCTTTTATAAAAAAAACTCACAAAAATTAATCTTTCATTGGATAACAAGAATTTAAAATGGGGGAAATATTATGAAATAAATGTTTTTCTCAAATACATGTTGGACCCAAATATTGGCACCCATAGAAGTTCTTATGAGTAAAATATCTCTGAAGTATATTCCATTCATATTCACAGTTAGCACTACAAGGTGATTATGAACATGAAATTATCCAGCCATGGCTTCCTGTTTTACAGAAATATAACTAGGAGGAAAAACAAAGCCCAAATTCCCTTAATCATCCATCCCAATGAGAAAAAACGAATAATATATTTCTGATGTGCAGCAAAAGATAATTGAGCTTCACAAATTAGTGAAGTGACTTTAAGAAAACAGCTAGAGCAGTTAAAATTCCATTTCCACCATCAGGGCAATAATTAAATATTGACTAATAAACTTAAAATGTTACGAAAATGTCTGGAAGAGGATGTGTGTCTATATCATCCTAATGCATGGTGAGAAGGCTGAGTGAGTTTGGGTGGTAGATCTATCTATCTATCTATCTATCTATCTATCTATCTATCTATCTATCTATCCATCCATCCATCCATCCATCCATCCATCCATCCATCCATCCATCCATCCATCCATCCATCCATCCATCCATCCATCCATCCATCCATCCATCCATATGCTGTACAACAGATAGACGTGTGTAGTTTATTTCTAAATATATTTGAAAATGTCAGAAAACTAATTTAAATGTCAGAAAGTTATTTACTTTTATTTTATTTACTTTTATTTTATTTTATTCCCACCTGATAAGTGCTTTTAAGTTTTGTTGGCATATTCTCACTACATGGCTTTATTTTCTCTCACATTAATGAAAATATATCTCACAATGTTCAGAACGAGGCCCAAAAGTGATTAAATGTCTGCACTTCTCTTCTACTTGCCTGTTAGGAGAGAAGTTATCGTACTGGCAAAGCAGCCATTACTTCAGCATCACGCTGTAAATCTATTCCATGAACTATTTGTGTTCTTGTCCAAATGAGCTCATCGCTCTGTGTGTGCAGCTCTCAATAGCCGCTCTCAGGCTAGAGTGAAATATTGCAGATGATGATGGTGCTAATTATTGGTGATTTTCCAGGCCCTATCTGTCATTAGGCAGGACTGCATCATCTTCTAACTGAGGAAAGACAGACGATCGTCCTCAGAAGCAGCTTGCTGATTATTGGCCAGATTCACTGTTTAAACCTGTTAAGTCACTTGGGAGTCACAAGAGGTGATCATACATCTGAAGACATAATTTGTGCGCAAAAACATACTTTGGCAACACTTTAAAGTAAGTTTCCGTTCATTAGCATTAGTTTACTACATTAGGTAAATTAACATTTCATGATTTACTAATACATTAAAATAGTTAAATAAAAAGTATCTGTTAAGATTGCTTAATGCACCTGAGCTAACATGAACCAGCAGTTGTATTTTTATTGATTAACATGAACAACGATTCATAAATATTACTGTAACAAATATACTGCTCAATGTTAGTTGCATTAACTAATGTTAACTAATTGGACATTATTGTACAATGTTGGCCATGTATGTATATATATATATATATACATACATACACGGCATACATATTTGGATAGGACAATATTTGGCTGAGATACAACTATTTGAAAATCTGAGGGTGCAAAAAAAATCTAAATATTGAGAAAATCGCCTTTTAAGGTGTTCAAATTAAGTTCTTAGCAATGCAACAATTATGTTTTGCTATATTTAGCCTATGTAGGAAATGTACAAAATATCTTCATGGAACATGATCTTTACCACACACACACACACACACACGCACACGCACGCATGCACACACACACACACGCACGCAACACATGCACACAAACGCGCACGCACACACATGTACATATATTTATATATACAGACATTTTTTCAATTGATAATTTCAGGGTTATTATAATTTACTAAAACTAAAACCTATAAAAAAATTTTTTTTTTACTAATACAATAAACTTGGACAATAAATTCTAAAAATAATTTTATTTCAGCAAGTTGTCAATTTAAGCAACATTTCTTATTTTCATTTGAACTTTAACAAAAAATAACTAAAACTATAATTATAATTTAAATTCAATAAAAACTATATAGACATTAAAAAGTAAAAAAAAGTAAAAGAAACACAACACAATTTTTAAAACTTTAATAAAAAATAAAAATAATAATTCAAAATATTAATAAAAAGACAATTGCATCTCAGTAATGTTAATCTAGTATCTAATCCTGGACCATTCAAGTTTAGAATACCTTATAATTATTTAAATAATAATAATACAATACTAGAAATAATACACATATATTTAGTGCTGTCAAATGATTAAAACAATGTATATATATATATATAGCATCGGTCTGACCACATTAGGTAATTCAGGAAATCGTACCAGCAAAATTTAAATCTTATGTTGCAAATGAAGCTGTACTGTTCTGGCATTTTCACCGAGTTTATAATCATCCAAAAGACCTTG
Organism: Gymnocypris eckloni scoliostomus; assembly: GCA_027564155.1. Lineage (NCBI taxonomy): Eukaryota > Metazoa > Chordata > Actinopteri > Cypriniformes > Cyprinidae > Gymnocypris > Gymnocypris eckloni. The sequence goes on along the minus strand of CM050436.1, from coordinate 11,651,275 downwards.
TTTGGCCAGCGTTCAGTGGGCCGAAACAGATTTACACACACTGAACAGGGCAGAGAGAATGAAAGTTCTCTATCTTAGTCTTGCTTGGGCCTAGACCCCTGTTACTATCTATCTAACATACATTCCGCTTTGCCTTTAATTACCGTCTGCATGCGCAGAGAGCTCTGATGAGTTGATTAAGCTAGGCTTTGCTGTTCCAGTCTCTAGCCCCGTGATGAATTAGTCTCAAGCTTATTAACTGACTTATTCTGATCAATAAACCGCCGGTGCTGAACATTGCCAGAACAAAAGGGAAGAAATGTGTTCTACTACACACTGGGAAGAGGTAATTAAAGCAGCTCAATTATTAGGCTAACTGAGAACAGAAGCTATTGATAAGCTGATTTTTAATTGGTGGAATACACATAAATAGATATCAATTGTATGACTAGTAATTCAAAAAAAATTGAAAGAGTACAACAGTTATGAGCAACGATACAGTAAAATCTCATTTGTTAAATGCATTAACTTACATGAACAAACGCAATATATTTTTACAGCATTTATTAACTTTTTTGATGTCAGTTAATAAAACACATTATTAAAAGTTAAAATTAACATTAAATTAGATGAATAAATGCTGTATTGTAAGTACATATTGTTTATAGCTTATGTTAACAAATGAAATGTAAAAAATGTTACCAAATTATGTTTAAATATTGAACTTTGAATAAAGTTTAATTTGTTAACTCTAGTTAATTAGTTAACTAACAGAACTAACAATGAACAATATATTTTACAGCATTTATTAACCTTTGTTACTGTTACTTTATAAAAATGTTCATGTTCATATTAGTTCAGAATGCATTAACTAATGCTAACAGATACTACTTTTGATCCTAAATATGTTGAGATTAATACAGCAATTCATAAATGCCGTAAAAGTATTGTTCATGGTTTTTATATGTTAACTAATGTAGTTAATGATGGCAAATTAAACCTTGTTGACTCATTTAGACTTGGTAGCAACTTTCTGACTCATAAATATGAGCGTAATGACTACTCTCTGTCTGGAACACACACACACACACACACACACACACACACACACACACACACACACACACACACACACACTGTGCAGTCAATCTGGGTGGGCTCAGAATGGTCTCCCCATGTTTGACCTCCCTGTGTGAAACATCTATTGTCCCATGAGAGGTTTCTCTAAAGCCGATCTGAGCTGACCAAATGTCCCTCATCACTTTTCCTCCAGCAAGAGAATATTGCAGCCTTCCTGTAACCACAACATCCAGCAATGGAGAGCAGAACACATGTTTCAGGGAATTAAATGTGTTTTTCTCCTCATTGATCACTAACACTAGCTGATATCATCCAGACAGGATATTTTGTGTCAGGAAGTGGCAACACGGATGTAGAAAAGGGCCGGTTATCTCACACGAGGGACTTGAAGGATCTTACGGGGTGTATTTTTACATAAAAAGCATCTTTCTGGATGCAGATGCTGTATCGTATGAGGCCACTCTCAGAGACGCTTTACTGTGCTCTTGTATTCAACATGCTACTAATGAAGATTGCGTGTAATGGACACCACAAGCTTCCTCTTGACCAGCTGTATTGACCTCTGTGTCTCCTTCCCCTGCGCACGCGTGTGTGTGTGTGTGTGTTATGACTGTGCAGTGCTGATGGGATGCCTTTGGGTGATGTTCTGAACCATTAGCTTGACTACTGTGAATGAAAAGCATCCTCTGTTGCAGCTGCATTGATCCAGAAAAACAAGCTCATTCCAGCCTCAGGCGCTCTGAAGACCGCACCTTTCTGAAGAGCTTACTCTAAGTTTGTTTGTTATTAATTTATTAAGTTATTGATACAGTATGAACTATTACTTACACCAATCCACAAATTAACACTCATTAATTTAACAAATAATACTAATTTGCATATTTAAAAATACAAACCGCCAAGGTTCAATATTTGGTTGTTTTAAACCAGTTGTTTTTAAATTGAGGTGAAATTGAAAAGTTTAGAAATGTGAAATATAAACGATTATGTGATATATGAACATTACTGGTCAAGGTTTTGGAATAATTATGTTTTTATGTTTTTGAAAGAAGGCTCTTATGCTCACAGAAGCTGCATTTAGAAAATAAAGTATTATTGTGATTTTGTAAACATTATTACAATTCAAAATAACTGTTTACTATTTGAACATATTATAATATGTAATTTATTCCTGTGATGCAAAGCTTAATTTTCAGCATAATTACACAGTCTTCAGTGTCACATGATCCTTCAGAAATCATTCTAATATGCTGATTTGCTGCTCAAATTATTTATCGATTTTGAAAACAGTTTCTGCTGTTTGATATTTTTGGAAACCATGATAAAGAATTATTCAAAAGTTTGTGACAGATAGGTTGATTAATTGATAGATAGATAGATAGATAGATAGATAGATAGATAGATAGATAGATAGATAGATAGATAGATAGATAGATAGATAGATAGATAGATAGATAGATAGATAGATAGATAGATATGTCACAGAAGTGAGTACACCCCTCACAGTTTTGCAAATATTTTATTATATCTGTTCATGTGACAATACTGAAGAAATGATACTTTGCTACAATGTAAAGTAGTGAGTGTACAACTGGTATAACAGTGTAAATTTGCTGTCCCCTCAAAATAACTCAACACATAGCCATTAATGCCTAAACCGCTGGCAACAAAAGTGAGTATACCTCTAAGTGAAAATGTCCAAATTGGGCCCAATTAGTCTTTTTCTCTTCCCGGTGTCATGCGACTCGTTAGTGTTACAAGGTCTCAGGTGTGAATGGGGAGCAGGTGTGTTAAATTTGGTGTTATTGCTCTCACTCTCTCATACTGGTCACTGGAAGTTCAACATGGCACCTCATGGCAAAGAACTCTCTGAGGATCTGACAAAAATAATTGTTGCTCTTCATAAATATAGTGTAAGCTATAAGAAGATTGCCATGACACTGAAACTGAGCTGCAGCACGGTGGTCAAGACCATACAGCGGTTTAACAGCACAGGTTCCACTCAGAACAGGCCTCGCCATGGTCGACCAAAGAAGTTGAGTGCACGTGCTCAGCGTCATATCCAGAGGTTGTGTTTGGGAAATAGACGTATGAGTGTTGCCAGCATTGCTGTAGTTGTTGAAGGGGTGGGGGGTCAGCCTGTCAGTGCTCAGCTGCACACTGGATCAAATTGGTCTGCATGGCTGTCGTCCCAGAAGGAAGCCTCTTCTAAAGATGATGCACAAGCCCGCAAACAGTTTTCTGAAGTCAAGCAGACTAAGGACATGGATTACTGGAACCATGTCCTGTGGTCTGATGAGACCAAGATAAACTTATTCGGTTCAGATGGTGTCAAGCGTGTGTGGCAGCAACCAGGTGAGGAGTACAAAGACAAGTGTGTCTTGCCTACAGTCAAGCATGGTGGTGGGAGGGTCATGGTCTGGGGCTGCATGAGTGCTGCCGGCACTGGGGAGCTACAGTTCATTGAGGGAACCATGAATGCCAACATGTACTGTGACATACTGAAGCAGAGCATGATCCCCTCCCTTCGGAGACTGGGCCGCAGGGCAGTATTCCAACATGATAACAAACACTGACTTGCTAAAGAAGCTGAGGGTAAAGGTGATGGACTGGCCAAGCATGTCTCCAGACCTAAACCGAATTGAGCATCTGTGGGGCATCTTCAAACGGAAGGTGGAGGAGCGCAAGGTCTCTAACATCCACCAGCTCCGTGATGTCATCATGGAGGAGTGGAAGAGGACTCCAGTGGCAACCTGTGAAGCTCTGGTCAACTCCATGCCCAAGAGCGTTAAGGCAGTGCTGGAAAATAATGGTGGCCACACAAAAATATTGACACTTTGGGCCCAATTTGGACATTTTCACTCCAAATTGTGGACACTTGTGGCCAGCGGTTTAGACATTAATGGCTGTGTAACAATTTACACTTACCAGCTGTACCAGCTGATACCAGCTGTACACTCACTACTTTACATTGTAGCAAAGTATCATTTCTTCAGTGTTGTCACATGAACAGATAGAATAAAATATTTACAAAACATAGGGGGTGTGAGGGGTGTATTCACTCCTGTGAGATACTGTAGATAGATACCGTAAATGCATAAATAAATACAAAAATAAATTAATTTTATACAAACTGTTACACCTAAATATAAACTATATATTACAGTTAATATAGAACTAGAAACTAGTTACAGATAATATTTTTCATAAATATTTAGATGTTTTTTGTCTACATAAATCAGGTGTTTACACATGAATATATATATATGCACACACACACACACACACACATATATATATATATATATATATATATATATATATATATATATAGTGTGCGCAAATATATATATTCATGTATATGAATATACACACACACACACACACACATATATATATATATTAGTGGTGGGCGTTATCGGCGTTAACGTGCGTTAACGTGAGACTTCTATCGGCGATAAAAATATCGCCGTTAATCTATTCTCAAAGTTGGGTTGGGAGCTGGGTCTATACTACGCAAGCTATGATGACTTTCACCCTGATATTTTAGCGCGGATGTATACCTAGCCGAATTTCACTGTAGGGGCGAGAACGAGTCTTCGAACTAGAGGCTCGCAGTCCGTGATGGACAGATTGTTAACGGCTGGTCTATGTGGTAATACAATCGGGCAGGACATCCAAACGCGCTCACCTATCATTCATCAACCTCAAATATGGCTTTTCATCTGAAAGATGTATGTAGTAGCAACTTTACATGGCCGCTCAATATGATGTTAACCTAGAGAAATGTGCGCTATTGAAGTGTTTGTGTGGAAGCGTGTTTGCTGCAGGACAGGCTCGTGCGCTCACTTGCTCTTAAAATCTCCGTCATTTTGGTCATACAGATAAAAGTAGCCTAATACATCTTTCGAATCTGTAAAGACTCTACGTTTATTTGTGTGCACTCAGAATAACAACGAAACGTTGCGCTTTTAAGCAAACAGGATGCGCTTTTAGGGTCTCATGTGAACTTGAGCGAGAACTTCAAACTCGAATATATCTAAAAATACAGTACATAGAAAAATATATCTATAGAGAGTGAAATGTCAAAAAAATAAAAATAGAAGACGTGTGTAGCATGGATGATTTACATGAAATTTAATCTGTGCAACACTGTGCATAATAAGATGGCTTTCAGTTCAATATAATAACAAAAACGACATTTTGGGTTTTATTCAACTAATAAGGTGTACGCTGTGATCTGTACTATATTTTTACTGTAATTGACAGTTATCGGCAAAAAAAAACAACAACACGGGAGTGGGAGGGAATGGGAGTCATTCTTCCGGGAGTGGAACGGATTTCCCCAGTTTTTTCGTGGGATTGGGACGGGAAGAGATTAAAGTTTGTGATGCATTTTGGAAACAGGAGATGAGCCCTGCAATCGCGCCACCTGGCTTGAGAAACCCGTTCTCAAAGACTTTACTTTTAGTCATTATTTGGGTAGCACACATATTCTGAATGCCTTCGGCAGAATTCAAATGAGCCATTTTAATCTAGATTAATCTAGATTAATTCCAAAATTAATCTAGATTAAAAATTAATCTATGCCCACCTCTAATATATATATATATGTGTGTGTGTGTGTGTGTGTGTGTGTCCTTTTATGTTTTAGAAAAGGGTCTCGCAAGTGGATCATCATATTTGGGGGCCATATATATAGCATCCGAATATATACAATCCCGTGTCTAGATACATTTTTGTTTTTGTTTTTATTTTATTTAATTTTGTTGTTTTGTTTTGATTTGTTTTGGTCCTGTTTTTTTTTTTTTTATTTTGGGGGGTCGGTTGAACTGGCTCTTTTTTGTGGCCGTGGGTCACTTTTTTTCTTTATATGGAAATAAGAGAAAAAACAAAAAGACATCACAATGTCATAAAATGCTCATGAGAACTCTCAGGTGTAAAGTTCTTTATCAATAACCTCAACAGCTCAATATCACTTTGCTTTAAATGGAACTGCTCTCTGATAACTCCTCATTTAGCCGTGAGTGTGGAAGAGCAGCTAAAGGAAATCTGAGCAGTAATACTAGCCGTTTAGCATATGGCATTCTCAACATGTAAACATCGGCACAGGGCAGAGGCTGCAGTAAAACAGTCTCCTGGGGTCAGGTCCCCAAAGACCCCATTTTTAACACACACAGAGCACACACTCACACACATGCAGTAATGGAGGCTTCCTGATGTCCAGTCAGAGCCCTTTTAGCACAATGACAATCTGAGGTCATATCACTTTGTCCACACAGACCTTTCGCCCTCAAACACTTGCCCACCCACCCAGCGTCTGAATCAGCTGTGTTATTTCACTTCCCTCCCATATTTTAACTGATACTTAACTTTACATATGTATTTAGATTTATAATTAATATTTATTTCAAGTTTTTATTTAACTTTTATGTAACATTGTTATTATTATTATTTAGTCTGTATAATTGTTGTTGTTGTTATTGTTATTAGTGTTATTATAACAATAAGGAGAATAATAACTTTTATATTCAAACATTCGGTTTATTTCTGGGTTTAATAAAAAAACAGTTTTATGTCATTTTGGATAACAAAATTTACAATTAAAATTCATGTTTTTTTCTTAAACCCAGAAATAATCAAATGTTTGAATATAAAAAATGGAAAATTATTATTATTATTATTATGTATATTTTGTCTGTGTGTGTAAATATATTTCCTGAATATATTATATAGATTCATTACACATAGAGTGAAATATTGCAAGCCTTAATTTCTTGAAATTTTGATAATTATGGCTTACAGATAATGAAAACCCAAAATTCAGTGTCTCAGAAAATTAGAATATTACATATGATCAATACAAAAAGGATATTTTAAACATAAATGTCAGGCTTCTGAAAAGTATGTTCATTTCTATGCTCTCAATACTTGGTTGGGCCTCCTTTTGCTTTAATTACTGCATCAATGCGGTTGTGGCATGGAGGTGATCAGCCTGTGGCACTGCTCAGGTGTAATGGAAGCCCAGGTTGCTTTGATAGCGGCCTTCAGGTCATCTGCGTTGTTGGGTCTGGTGTCTCTCATCTTCCTCTTGACAATACCCCATAGATTCTCTAGGGGTTCAGGTCAGGCGAGTTTACTGACCAATCAAGCACAGTAACACCATGGTCATTGAACCAGCTTTTGGTACCTTTGGCAGTGTGGGCAAGTGCCAAGTCCTGCTGGAAAATGAAATCGGCATCTCCATAAAGCTTTTCAGCAGAAGTAAGCACAAAGTGCTCTAAAATGTCCTGGTAGATGGCTGCGTTGACTGTGGACTTCAGAAAACACAGTGGACCAACACCAGCAGATGACATGGCAGCCCAAATCATCACTGACTGTGGAAACTTCACACTGGACTTGAAGCAACATGGATTCTGTATCTCTCCACTCTTCATCCAGACTCTGGGACTTTGATTTCCAAATGAAATGCAAAATTTACTCTCATCTGAAAAGAGGACTTTGGACCATTGAGCAACAGTAAAAAAAAACATATTTTTTTTCTCCTTAGCCTAGGTAAGATGCTTCTGACGATTCTGTTTCACAAGTGGCTTGGTAGCCCTTTTCCTGAAGATGTCTGAGCATGGTGACTCTTGATGCTCTGACTCCAGCTTCAGTTCACTCCTTTCTCTCCCAAGTGTTTGAATCGGCTTTGCTTGACAGTATTCTCAAGCGTGTGGTCATCCCTGTTGCTTGTGCACATTTTCCTACCCAATTTCTTCCTTACAGTCAACTTTGCATTTAATATGCTTTGATACAGCACTCCTTGAACAGCCACCCCTTTCAGTAATAGACCTTCTGTGACTTACCCTCTTTGTGGAGGGTGTCAATGATCGTCTTCTGGAACATTGCCAAGTCAGCAGTGTTCCCCATTATTGTGGTTTCAAAGAACAAGAGATATCCACAATTTATACTGTATGGATGGTCATTTATTTAAACTCAAATGTAAATATTATATTTTGAAATACTGATTTTTGACTTTCATTAGCTGTAAGCTCTAATCATCTAAATAAAAAAAAATTGAAGTGTTTTACTTTACATGTAATGAATCTACAATATATGAAAGTCTAACTTTTTAAAATAAGTTACAAGAAAGTTATAACTTTTTCACCATATTACAATTTTTTTTAGACGTACCTGTATTTTGGATATATTAATAGAATTATTATATATTCAGGAAATCCATTCACAAACACACACACAATATATATATATATATATATATATATATATATATATATATATATATATTTGACAAAATAATATAAATATAATAAATAATATAAATCTAAATAAATAACATAAACAAATAACTAATAATAATACATTTAAATATATTTATATCTCATAATATATGTCTTCACATATGAATTATGAATATTATGTGAGGAAGAAGACACAAATCATATATTATGTGGGAAAGAATCATATAAAACTTTAATATGTAACACGCAATATACATTGTACATCATAAACATGAATTATACTGCATTATACTTAATATTTAAGTATGTTTTGAATCTGTTAGGATGCTCATTTCTAGCTGACAATGCTATAAGTTTTAAAAATGCAAAAACCACGAAAAAGCACTGAAAGAAGGGTGTTAAAGGGTTAGATGCCGGGAACACTAGAGCAGGGCTAGAGAGGCAGTAAAGGCTTGTTAGGGTACATTAGGCAGAGAGGGGATTATAAGGCTTCATAAATGTTTCAGACATACTCAGGGACTATGTCCTGTGGCGGCTCTCCATGGGAGAGATCTGTGGCTTTGCAAGCAGTCGCTGTCTCCATAGAGTAGAGAGAGATAGAGTGTGTGTGTGTGTGTGTGTGCGAGCGTTTCTGTCTTAAAAGAAAGACCATTCTTATTTCACCTTTGTTATGTATGCATGGGTTTAATGGGGCAATAAAACGTACCTATTCCATTAGTACTCAGGCTTCTGTGATTGTTTATAGTTTAAAGGTTCTTCGGGCTGGTAAAAGTCTGCTTTCATTTCTAATAAACATAAAAATTCAGTTTGTCTCATTTGAAAACATTCTACAAATTAACAAAATAATCAAAGATAATTTCAAGCCAAATATACAGCTTACTGTTCTTTCTTTCTCTTTAGAGGCTCATTTAAACAGACAGAGCAGCCCTCGGCCAGCCGTCACGTCCCACTCAGGCCAGTGTCTGAGAGTGTGTATTTATCTTTGCAGTTACTCCTCCTGACCTCTGAGTACCTTTGGGAGCTGGAAGGGGTCACTGCCAATTGTCCTATTCACAAAAGAGAGGCTTTTGAGAGACAGAGCGAAAGAAAGAGTGTCACAGATTCTTCAGTCATCCCACTCATCAAACAGATTAATAGACTATCCTGGGAAAGACAAGGTCATCATTATCGTCATCATTTATATGGAAATAAAGCCAGCTTTATTAGTAAAGTGTACTCACACGATCACACAAGGAATTTCATTTATTACACTGCAAATGTTTTACATGAAGTTAAATATGAGAAAACATGATTTCTTAAAAAACGTATGTTTAATTCAGTATGTTGCTTGCCATTTCTTTGTAATTATTTGTAAAATGTACTAGTCATTTCTGTGTGAAAGTCATACAGATTATAAAAAACAAATACATGTAAAAAAAATGTATTCAATAACGTGACATTCACTGTTCATTGTTAAAGGCTGAAATTCATGAATACAAAAACACTAAAATGTTTGCATAAAATAACCAGTTTTATTAAAAATATTGATATTTAAAAAAAATGTGAGGTAACTACCTGAAGGAAGTCATTTTGTTGGCATGTGACAAGAAATCCAAACAGGAAATGTCACATAAAAAATACTTTAAAAAAGTATTTATGTAGAAGTATTATATGTATTTTGACAAGTCAAGGAGCAGCCCCAAGAAACAAAGTAGTTTGTTTTGTTCTATATTGCCCTGTATTGGTTTATGGATATATAAGGATAAATGTGTGGTCAAATATTTTTTTTACTGATTTCTTTAGCACATTATACACACGCACACGCACACGCACACGCACACACACACACACACACACAGGTATATACATATACATGTGCACACACTGTATTCTGATGAGTATTAGTATTATACTGAGACAACGGGGATTAGGAAGGATGACAGTAAACACAGGATCCTTTGTGTAAACAATTTACACACCCAAAACAGGAGGATGGAATTGACTAATGATGATTTGTTATAATTTAGTCCAATGAACTGAAAACCTTTTGATATATTTTTTGAAATAGTAACTAATGGGAAAGCCTAAGGCAAGCAGAAATGGTCAAAAGGAGCATAAATAAAATAAAATAAAATATATTTTTTACAAATGATTTAAGCCTACTCACGCCCTCTCATTATTAAATTTCATGTTAAACCTGAACGGACATCTCTGTCCCTAACTATTTCACTCTCTCTTTCTCTTTTGTACTCTCTTTCAATCATTCTGCCTTTCGCTGGCTCTCTTTCTCTCGCTCCCCTCCTGCTGCTCTGTTAGAGTCAGGAGGAATAACTGTGAAAAAGAGACAAAAGCACATCAAACACACACACACATTCACACATATGCATACACACTCCTCTTGGGTCATTGTTTAACATGATGCATGGTGAGAGAAAACTCAACACGAGCGAATGTGAATGACAATGTCTGACTCAGGCCTGCTGGTCTAAACATACTACATTTATTTGAGGACTTCATAAATTATTCACGATTCACTATTGCATGTCATAATTTCATGTAATGCCACAGTAATTTCTGAAATATTTAGTAAACATGACAGGCTTCTGTAAAACGTTGCCATTCACAGATAATTATTTTTTCAAGTAGTTAGATTCAGTTCACTAATTTGGTTATTCATATTTAGTTTAACTGCTCTGGAAAAAAAATTATAAACAGTTTGAATAACTCCATTGTGTTTGCTGCATAGAATACTAAATATACTTCACAAGTATGCAATAATATTTTTTTTATGTACAATTTTGAATAACAATATTTTTTAGTGTATACATGCACACTCTTACCAGCTCCTCAAGATATAGCTGTCAACTGGACACTCAGTATTATAGTGTGTGTGTGTGTGTGTGTGTGTGTGTGTGTGTGTGTGTGTGTGTGTGTGTGTGTGTGTGTGTGTGTGTGTGTGCGGTGGTGTGGTGCGCGTGCGGCAAGGCGCGCGTGTGTGTGAGTGTGTGAGTGTGTGTGTTGTCCCACGGGACTGACCGTCAGTGAAGGCTCACTGAAGCTTCATCCAAGCAACCAGGGCCATCTGCCCCATCGCTACTGTCATCTGGACAACCTCTCTTTCCTCTTTCCCCCTCAGTATGTTTCTTCCTCAGTCTCTCTCTTACTCTCTAGCTTCTCATTTCTCTCTCTACCAGAGCGGCTTTACTGTGTTTGATCTGTCATTCATCCAGTAAGCAGCATGCCGAGCCTTTAGCTGGTCTTTCCAGAGGATTACCTACTGTCCCAGAGGAACCTACCAGCACAATGACAACACCAGCCCAGCCTGTACCTTCTGCTTCCAAGCTGCTCAAGAGACTCAAGCACCTGACCGGGGATCAGTTATTTACACATTACCAATTCCTGAAAACAGTTCTTCATGTAAATATAAATAAAGTCGTTTCGGGTCAAAATGACCCGGGTGGAGGTTAAAGCCGAGTCTATGGTTTCAGCCCTGGGCTAGTTTTAGACAAGTCTAGTGATGTGTGCTGACTGCTATTAGAGGATCAATAGAGCTAATTGATCAGATTGTGGTTTAGCTCAACTGTTGGTGGCTACTAGACGTAGAGCTGAAATAGGAACTGACAGGTAACCACTTAAAGAGAGACGGTGTGGGCCAAACATGAGGACATCTTGAGCTGCTTTTCCTCTGTTACCAATACAGACATGCTAAAAAGTCATTTTATTTATATTAAATCTACTGCTTGTGATTACAGCCCTTGTTTAAAAGGAATTACTGCACAGCCATTATAGAGGTTGACCTCGGTGTAGCCGTATCATCCAAACACCACTGTGGGGATATCATTAATCTCATATTAATAGAGAAATCAAAATAAATTATGGATGTTCACAGTGGACAGGGAGGCATTTTAAAGTACCAAAGGTTAAGTGTGAAATCAATGCTTATAAATGAGCGTATAAAAATGCAGGGGAGTGAAAGGAGAGAAACAGTGAGCGAGCACAGCCTCTAAATCAGTTTCCCACAAAGCATGATTGTCGAGTCACGCTTTTAACGCCACAGAGCTTTTACCGAGTGCATCAAGATGGCCATTTTTACCAGCTCATTATGGGCTCTGCATTATGAAACACATTGGAGTGGCGTTCAACATTCCCCTGGTGTAAATTACTGTACTTTACAATACTTAAAAAAGATAACTTATTATGGAAATAATATACATATACTTAAGTGTGAACTGAATGTAATGTCTTTAGGTAACTTAGGCTACTTAAATAAACGAATATGTATTATATTTTAAGTTTATATCAAATGCAGTTAACATTTTTATAATTACTTCTAGGCCTATAGTTTTTGAAATATGTTTAAAGTGTACTGCTATGTGCACAAGCTATAGTGTTTTTAAACGCGGAAGTATGGGCGAGACTTCCGGTTCATTAGACGCTGTAAGGAAATAAGAAGAACAACAACATGTTGTAAATGGTAAAACTGTTTGCACTACAATACAGTGTGTTCATAATTAAGATAATACATTAAAACAACATGATAAGACTCACCGATTTGCAATATTAAGCAGCAAAACGAGCTGTTTTGTACAGCTAAAAATAGCCCGGACCCAAGACCTGGAAGCCACACCCATAAAATGTATAAATGGCCACGCCCACTCTTGCGGGGAAAATATGGTGAATAAAGTAAAAACTGACTTTAATGTAGCCTAATTTAAATGTATTGAAACATGTATATCAATATATTTGTAATAACACATTTGTTAAGATGAAGTCGTAACTTAGATTTTAAATAGATTAACTTTAAATGTAATAGCAGTTCAATTAATATACAAGTTTAAAAAACATAAAAACGTAAACATATTATATTTCAGCTAGTTTCCAAACCAACATATCTCATTTTCATTTAATTTAACTTGATGTACTAAATTAATACAAATAAAATTTGAAGAGTTAATTTGTAAAAACAGATAACTCCCTTTTTAAATTTAAAATCATGTTTTTTCATTGCGCATTCCAATTAATCTATATCAAACTGCAGTTGGGTTATTTTTATTAAAAATAAATAAAAATGAAAACATGATAAACAAAATATGATTTTTAAATGCTCATTTTTTTGCAAATAGACTCTTCATTTGTCATTTATTTTATTTGTAAAATAAATAAAACTTGAACTAAAAAATAAAACATAAAAATAAAAATAACCCAAAATATTGATAAAATTAGAATAGTATTTCAATTATAGGCCTAGTAAAATAACACTGACATCTTTAAAGCATTATTGAAAGCAAATGATTTGACATTATTAAAGTGCACTTTTCAAAAGTATACTTGTGTTAAAACAGTCATGAAAGGGTATATTCTCTAATATTGTAATTTGCAAATCCATGTAGTGCACATTCAATACAATTAAGCACACTTCTTTTTCACATGGCTCTGGATGGGCAAAAATGCCATCATCTAGGATGCTTTATTTTTTTAATCATTGACCCTGAGGGCTTCTTTGTGATTTTATTATACTTCCAAGCTCTGTTAACTCACCATGAGCTCTGATGTACATGTGTTCTACCAGAAGCCCCAGGGATCTTCAAAAGCTGCAGACAGAGTGGAAAAGCCTGCATCTCTCCCGGCTGAAGTATGAGACGGTAATTGAATTGTCTTCTGAAGCTTGACCTATGACCCGGTCAGTTTTGTATGTAACCAGTGAGGGTGAAATTAATAATAGGAATCCATGGCAGCTCCCTGTACCAGCACCGGGTGAATCTGATGGCAGGTAATCCAGTCAAATGAGAAGCCTAGCCAGGGAATCCTTCACAACAAAGACTATGGATATGAGCTCAACGTCTTTAAATGATTTCTGCACGTGATTCTAAGAAAGCCACATCTGCTTGATCGCTGTTACAGTTAATGACTGGACGAATGACGATATAACACGATTTGAACTTAAACTCATACACTTATAAATGTTTCAGTCCTTAATGGAAATGATTCGACTTTATCACAACAAACTGCATACCAAATGATTGCACCATTTAGCAGTGCCCTTTGACCCCTTGTTGTCCTTGTGTGTTTTGAGAAGGTGAATACTCCTGGAGAATGTGGAAGCAGTAATCTGTCAGAAAGCCTCTTTCTCTCTTTCCTTCTCTATCAGAGACAGTTGGTAGCATGAAGACACAATCAGGGGGCAGCAGATGTCAGTGAGACCGCCTTTGTTTCCATTCTCTCCACACTGGACCACCTCATTGCAGTAGTCCATTGTCATTAATTTGCTGTTGGGGGATGTTCACACTCCTCCTCTTCTGTCGCGGACCATCACTTAGTAAAACACTGTAAACTCTATCCATCTATCTATCTATCTATCTATCTATCTATCTATCTATCTATCTATCTATCTATCTATCTATCTATCTATCTATCTATCTATCTATCTATCTATCTATCTATCTATCTATCTATCTATCTATCTATCTATCTATCTATCTGTCTGTCTATCTATCTATCTATCTATCTATCTATCTATCTATCTATCTATATGATGTATCCATTCATTTCATTCTTATCACATGTGAATGCTTTCCATGTTTTAGTATTTCAGTCAATATTTCTGTGTAAAAGAGAGAAAAGAAGATAAATCTGAAATAGACTCGTGAATTAATGCATCTAACAACTGATCTGACTTCTTTTTTTAAATGTGGAAATTTGTCGTGTTTCGTTTCATAGTCTTAATTCATGTTAAAAACAAAATAGTATTGAAATGAAAGTTGAATAAATATTACAAATAGGATATTTTAAGTCGAATATTTCGTTCAAATTGAATTAAAATTAGTATATCGAAGCTACAAAAAAATATGCATTGACAATTATTTTAAAATCAGCACAAACCCTCATAAATTCCTTTATCGATTTTCAGAAATTTGCAGGAAAACCAAAATATTTAAATAATAACATTTTTCATATGATTAATTTTAATTTTCAGTTTGCAGACAGACACACTGACAATAGCAGTTACAGCTCATGATAAAGACTGTACAAACAGAAAAGTACGACAGATAACAGGACAATCAGTAATAATAATAATTTCGTCTTTGGTTTTATTAACTGGCTTTGGTTATGCAGCTCATTATTACACGACGACATATTTGCTTTGAGCTAACTTTAAAAAGTAGGCCTACAAAAACACGTATTTCTCTAGACAAATACATTTTAATAAATAGAAGCAACATTTAAAATAATAAAGTTTAAGCGAAAATATTTTCTTAGTGGACAGGTAACCATTAAATAAAATACACAACACCAAACAACATTGACGCAGGGAAGAGGCGGAATAACAAACAGAAACAGTGCTGAAGCGTCAGTTCCAGGGTCTGTACTCGGAGGTGATGCTTGTCATCCCGGGAAAAGAGGAATGGTCTCCCAGCAGTTTCTGTGCATGTAAGGAACCTTTGGTGGGGAAGAGCGAGTTTTCCTCTCCAGGAGGAACAACAGTGCTGTCCAAAAGTGGTCGTTCTGAGGGGAGAGAGTTGGGTTTTATTAAATAAGCCTACATAAATATAAAGCCTATTATGTTAATAAATGGCTCATATGAATCCAATAAATATATACAGATTCACATCATGCAAATCTAACCCCCTAATCTCCCGTTCCGTTTAAATCATTTTTTTTCAAGTCGTCTAGGCTACTAAATAATCCCGGGAAGCATCTTAATAGGTCTTCGTACTTTTATGCGTCTTCGCGTGACATTTCAACTCTTGTGCTTCTTGGAAAGTGGTTCCACACACGTCGCAGGAGAAGGGCTTGTCTTTGGAGTGTGTCCGTCGGACGTGGCTGTCGTGGGCCGCGTGAGAGGCGAACGCTTTCCCGCAGTATTTGCACTTGAACGGCCGCTCGCCGGAGTGCTGGCGGATGTGCGTGCGGAGGATGCTGGAGGCCGTGAACGCCTGTGACAATCAGAAAACACGTGTTCATATTGAATAACGGTTATATAGCCGAAACACACAACACGCTGCTTAATTATTTAAATACGGACGTCCTGTTGACTTAAACTGTTCACTACTCTATTTTTAATATTGTATTTAAATTTGTATTAATATAGGCAATAAAATAACAATGATTGTAATATATATATATATAGATGTATAATTCTCACCACAATCTAACCATCATTTAAAAATGTTTGCATATCGGGCTGTTTATTCAGCTAGCCCTAAAACTGTCTCTGCGGAGTGAAATGACCATTGAAAGGCTCTTTACGCACACGTAAGTCACCCTTTAAGAATAGGAGACGAGTTGCATCAAAGCTACAGACAAACTTTTGTCTCTTCGAGTGTCATAAATTAAAGCATAATCCTCATGCACAAAGCATTGGAGGTGCATCTGCCATTAACTAGCATGTAAGTGTCTTCTAAAAGTGCGCCCAGCGCTAATAGGCGCTCAGATGCACCGTGGAATTAGTCAAATCCTCAAAGCAGTACTTTATTGGAATGCATCTGTAAAAGCACCGAGCATTACTCACCTTGTTACAGTAAACACATTTGTAAGGCCGCTCTCCTGAGTGCACGCGCATGTGTTTGTTCAGACTGGAGGACTGCGAGAAACTTTTGCCGCACACGGAGCACTAGTGGAAAAAGGGGACAGAAACTTACATTCAAGACTCAAGACGCTGTATTGACATGGCAAACAAGTTTTACAAAAACATTAACACCAGGTCATTCATCGAAAAGGGTGCTTTTGTGTGCCTCGTTATTATGTGTAAAAAGCTACGAGCATCAGTGTTATGGCTGGCAAAATAACCTATAAAAATGACAATACAATGTATTTTGTTTGTTTTCGATTTATCCTGGCTGTTATAGCAATACATTATAATTTAATGGAATAAAGGAAATTAAAGCTAAACTTATTTAGATATAAATGTAGGCCAAAATTTTACAAAAATTGTATTCCCATTTTATAAGCCAGTTCATGTAATTTCAACCCGTTTTAGATTAAACTATAATTCTATAAATAAATGACAAAATCACAATCCGTGTAATCTTAAAATAACAATTCTAAGTTAAATCAACGTTCCAAAATGGAAAAGGCATCAATTTCGCTGAAAGACCGTTATAGATGCATATAAAAACACACTTAATCTTAAACAAACAAGTCTAAATACGTTGAGTGTGAGAATATAGTAAAAATAGCAATGCTTTAATATTTTCTCATAGGCTTTGTGCAGCTTTTCTTCAAGGGAGCTGTTTTTTTCAGCACCTCTTCTTTGGTTAAAGTCTTCAATGAAGCAGACTGAAGAAGATATTTACCTTATGGGGTCTGTGTTTTTCATGCACGTGGAGAATGTGGATTCGGAGCCGGTCTCTTTTCTCGAAAGACCTGTTGCAGAGGTGGCAGGGGAACTTCCTGTCGCCCTGATCCACGCAGCGCGTGTATTTCAGGTGTTTTTCTCTGTAGTACTTGTAAGCAAACACTTTACCACAGCGATCACACTTAAAACCCTCTCCAGAATCTGGATTGAAGAAACAAGGGGACGTGAGCAGTTTGCAAAAATAATCTTAAATAACAGAACGTATTGAGCTATACATCTATGTCTAAGGAATCATATGAGGTGATACATTTGCATTACGCACAAACCTTCAGTTAGGAGCGGTTCAGTGCCATCAATAAAATCTTTGAGGGTGAGAGGAATACCCAGAAATTGCACATAGCAGTCTCCGTACCAGACCAGGAGTTCATGGCCGGCTCGGATCTCTTTGCAGGCCTCATAGTATATCTGGCCTTCACACTGGACAGCAATCAGGTTCTGCTCCTCGGGGAAGCGCGCGCACTTCACCAAAGACATCCAATTCCCCGGAGCGCCTCTTCCGTCCACAAAGTGACTCAAGCGGCCGTTCTCAAAGATCTTAGCATAGGAAGAAAAGGGTTTGGAATTTAATATAACTATTTCATATCAGTAAATATCTGTATGCATTATGTCACTGGATAATCAAGTGTTCCAGGCAGACGTTTCATACAAAATCTGCATTTTAATTATATATTGTATTTATTTAACATTTGTTTTTTTACCTCCCACATTAGAGTGTTGTCATCATAGGTCTTGATCTCACTTGTGTTTACATGTTTGCCCTGAAATGGTCCAAACCTGGTGCCTTTTGGAATCGTGTTTTATCAGCAAATATTCCATAATGGGAAAGGCTTCCACAATTACTTTGGAGAATCGATAAACCTGAAAAATTCAAGACACACTCCATAAAATTGCCAGCAGTAAACTCCAGAGTAGAAATTCTCAGGAAGGAAATAAAGAAATAAATAATAAAGAAAGAACGTTAATTTACCTCCTGGAAGTTCAAATCCTTCGGTATCAACAGGGAGAAGATGACGAGCAGCTAATTAAGTGAAGAAACATGAGTTACAAAGGCAATTTTGGAAATTAAACATGAAAGACTAGAAGATTGTGGCATTTAAATATAATGAAGAGTATAGTAATTGTAACAACGTAACATACGTAAAATATTTAAGTCACATTATCAATGTGTGCAACATAATACATATTGCCGATTTGGTTTACAAAATTGTTTTTCAGGACAATTAAATATATAATTATTTATCGCACTAAAAAGTTCCTACCTGTACTAGGAGTTAATGATAGTCCAGAGATGGCATGCCCAACATTTTGCCCTTGTTTTTTGGAATATCCGTACAGGACAGTGAAGAGGTCTTCCGCTGTAAAACTGTAGGTGCGAGCGTGTTCTGGTGATGGATCTGCGGCCTGCAGGCAGCTCAAACTGTCTTTAACCGGAGACGACGAAGCCGAAGAAGACTTTCCGCTGGACGGGCTGCTGAACTCGGACGGGGAGCCGGTGCTCTGCTCGTTATGTCTGGGGTACATGCTTTGCGACGGCTGCATGTGCTGGAAATACGGCATGCTGGACACGTTGAGGATATGTTCGTGGAACACCGCGGTTTGGTGGCTGTTGTGGCTGAAAAAAGACGGAGTCCCGGCGAAGTTAAACGGAATGATTGTCTGTGCGTCGGTCACCATGCGGCCCAGAGACTTGAGCGGATGGAAGATGCTGTGCGCGCCGGGCAGAGACGGGTAGACAGCCAGACTCCTGTCCCTCACTGCGGGGTGACTGGAGAGAGACACCGACATCACCACAGCCGATGAGGGGGGTCCGAGGAGAACTTCAGTTTGTACTCCGTTCTGTAGACTGGGAAATATTTTCAGCATTATAAAAATATCTTCTTGTTTCCATCCAACTTTTTTTTGTTGTAAAAATGTAATTTCTTCTAGATTTTAGAATTTAATTTAGACTTTCTCCATCTGTAGATTTTAAACTTGCAGTTTGGCACAACTTTGTTTTGACTAATTTTTATTTAAATATATATATTTTTCTCAATTCAAAACTAAAGTAAAAGAAGCGTAATGAGACATGCTTTCACTCTTAAAAACAAAGATGCTACAATGGTTCTTTGCGAATGTTCAGTGAAGAGAAGAACCATTTTGATATGGTTATTGCAATTTTTTTATGAGCAAGTACAATTTTCCAACGCAAACAAACCAAAAAATGCGACTTTCTAAATAGGCCTTTTTTGCCTGCAGAAAGTCACTTTAAAGAAAACTTTTTTAACACAGTATAAAATGCTTTGTAAATTTACCTAAAATAGAAATAACTCCTTAGGACGACTGCAGAGATTTCAAAATCAAAAGTTTGCCCTACTTCTTCCAACTGGCCATTTTCTAAACAGATCACTAACTGCAAATCTAACAGAGACTAATGAGGGTCGTGACACTACAATTTAAGAACAGAGGGTCAGCAAGAAAGGTCAGCATTAATGAAGCCTTTCCAACTCTTTTAAAAAGCATTAAAGGTGTCATGCTCCATAGAATCCTGACCTCAGCTGGTTATTGCGCAAATCCATAATGGCAATGCAATATAAAACACTAATAAGTTATGGCTGTCATCAAAACTACAAAAATGTTAAGTGATATTGTTTACAAACGTCCTTACCACTTGTGCAAGTCCTGAGATCCTCCTCTTGGAACTTTTGACTCAGGAGCGATGGACTGAGGTCTTGTGTGAGTGAAGCTTGAGACAGGTCTGAAGACATATGGTTGAGTGGAAGAAAGCTAAGGAGAGGGGATGCCTTTCCCAGATCTGTGCTGTCATTGGTCAGTCCTGGGGTCATCCTCTGGGAATTGCACTTTAACACGTTGTAGCAGCTCTGAGCTCCTCTCACAGCTCTCTTTCATATGCAGCAGTCTCTAATGTGTTAACCGCGCGACGGTGTGAACGGCACGAGTTCAGTTTAGAGGCTCTTTGTGAAAACGAAAGTCATCGGCAGTATTTGTTTAATAACGGGAATGAACTGCGTGCATAAGCAGAGTTTCATCACAGACGACGCATCTGCTGAAGTATCACATCACTATCACTTACTACTCAAAGCCAGATGTGCTTTATTACGAAGAGTTCATTTGAATAAAATTGCAAAGAAGGTGCAGGATTTAAAATGCATACGCAATCACACATTTTGAGCTCATAGGCATCATTTTTCTAAATGATAAGCACAATAACTGTTTTGAATGATTTATATTAATCATCTAGTTCTGCTGTGAACCATGTTTAGGCTACATCGTATTTTCGTTTTGTTTTTGGTTCAGCAAAATACAGCTAATAAATTATTGAAACCTATATCAAATATAGGTTTAATATTAAACTTAATATGAAGTAAACGGTTACCACCAATAACAACACAATTCTGTCATTATTAGTAATATATCACTTAATACTAATACACAATTAATACACTTTTTATTTTTTTAACGGCAAAATAGCAATACACAACTAATACACTTATTATTTTTTTAAAGGCAACTTTTGCTTACTTTTTTTCGTATAACAAAATTAATTATTATGAAACCAAATAACTTACCAGGCTAGCACAAATTATGACTATCTCAAGGAACAACTGAATTCAGTTTTCATTCTCATCGTGTCTCAAATATGCAGAGAAAAATTCAACAAAATATCTAGGCTATATTATCAGACTAAGAAGAGTTTGCTGGCATTATATTAAACAAGACATAAGTGATTTATATATATATATATATATATTTTTTTTTTTGCTGTTGACATTAGGCTATAATCCCAATTTTACATTGGAATAAACACGTTTTGTTGCTTTAGTTTTCGGCGTTTCATCATTAACCCGTAAAGTCAAAACAGACAAGCTCCCATAGTATGCTATTATTAATTCAATCTACTAACAATCCCAATAACAAGGTTTTCCACCTTTTTAAATATCCAAAACCACTTAAAGATCTATGCACACACAGACGAATACCATTTTCTCTGGAAAGTGAAAACACGAGCCGCGAGATGATAATAAATGTTGCAATAACAGAATTCTTTATTTACAATTCAATTTGATTCAACATCAAATAGCATCAGCAAAGCCGTATTAGTTGACAACTTGCATAACTGTATTTAAATTTCTCTCGGTATATCTAACTTTGCATAAAAGGCTCACACTAAGATTACACACATCGATGCGAATGGACAGATGTTTATGTGACCACAACTGGAAAAAAAAATACATCTCAGGAGCGCAACACTGTAAGCTTTCTCCAAAAAGTCCGTATAAATTACATATTGCTTCGATTTCCCATTGCATCATCTTCATTTTCACACATAACTGAGAGGGTAAAATCAAGACTGTACAAATAATAAAACCCACAACTGATCAAACAAACATGGAAAATGAGCAATATTGAGACTGAGGAGAGAGAGAGAGAGAGAGAGAGAGAGAGAGAGAGAGAGAGAGAGAGAGAGAGAGAGAGAGAGAGAGAGCAGGTGTGTGAGGGAATATGGAGAGAAAGATAGACAGGTATCCAGCAATAGATGAGCGGTAATGAACTGGGTCGATACTGTCAATGATTCACTATACAAATATAATACAGATAACATTTGTAATATACAAGACAGTAAAACAGATCTAAGGCAATATGCTAAGTCTTAGCATTTCAAGGTTGTTGCATTTAGCTCTAAGAAATTGGCAGACTATACAAAAAGACATTTAAAGTCTCAGAAAAACAAACAAAAAAGGTAAGGTAAAGACAATTTTAGGAAATTCAATAGCCGTTACAATTCCATTGATTTATTTCGTTATTTTAGGACAAATGGCTCTTTTTGCACTAGCACTGATAAAAAGACTAGAAAACTCTGCACCACCTTCACACCATGGCTTATATTTATTTCAAAATCGTGACAATCTTTGGACTTTGCAGAGGGTAGTGGTTACACGCGTGACCTCAAAACTGGCTATTTTCCAATGTGATCGATGCGTCTGGATGTCAGTCCCTTGTTCAAGGCATCCAACATTCATCAAAACTGTGGTCAAAGCTCGGACTGAAATCGATTATTAAATCAAGTTTTTAACCCACGTGAGAATGCAGGTGTTTCTCAAAGGATACAGAAATCTTGAATGGTGGTGGGCAGAGTGACGTTTCACCCAAACAATGTGAAATCAAATTCGTATTTACAGTGTTAAAAGGAAAAGCTAAAGCTATACCAAAACACCAGGTAGGCTATATTTGTACACAACCACGACACCTTTAGCGCATAATGACGGAGCTGGTCGTCGCAAACCTCAGTTGCTGCTGGTACATACAGTATATACTTAATAAAACATGTAGTAGCCTACTTTTTTGTTTTTTAACACACCAGCTTAAACACAGATGACATGGCGATATTTTCAGCGAAAGCTAAAGGTTGACAATCTAACCCCGATACAAACCGTGCGCAGACATGACGAAAACAAAATGAAAGTGGTATGTTTAAGTCTACCGATCAATTCGAAGGCAAGGAAATTTGGCTTCGTCCTCAAATAGGCTAGAAAACATGAAACTGTATTGCGTACATTACAGCGTTAAGAGTTCACGTGCCTGTAATCCAAATCTGAACCGTTGATCCGGAGTTTCAAGATGGCGAACATTAAGTGTGAATGTAGGAATAGCCACGCAAAACATAAATGCTGCTTTATTCGTCTATTTATTTTTGGCTACACCAGAACTTAAACCTGCTTTTCATAGAGGAACAAGTAGGCTAGTTTTGGACATCTCGTTGTTGTTTTTCCTCAAAATAGAAACCACAATAAAAAAATCTTTAATACTGAGTTTCAACCGGGGAGCAAAAATGTGTCTCCTGAAAAGTCCTGTACAAAAATTACAAAACAAAGCAAAATAAAATCTCAAGTAATATTTATTGCTTGTTGTCTTTTCTTACACACATCGGATTCTGCATGAAGCACGTCACTCCACACAACAAAGCAAGCACGCTTCAGTGTTGAGTTTATGGCTGTGTTGGGTTCCTCCGGTGGGGCAACCGGCTAAAGGCTTAGAAGCAAGCGAGTATCTGTACACTATACACACTACACACAGAACCCTCCCAAACTCCCACCCGAGAAAGAAGGACCACCTCAACCCAGCTCCCCTTCCTTAGTACCATAGGAATCAGCACATCCTCATCTTCCCGCCAAATGAACAAAGAAACTCGTTCCAGAAACAGTTAAGACCGGATTTTGAGGGGAGGAAGGGGAAATACATTGAAAAACAAAATCAAAAAATAAATATAATACGAAACAGATTCCCCCCCTCCCCATTATTGGTATTTACAATCTACCAGCATTTAATTTTACTAACCACAAAAATCATGTTCTTTCTGAAACTACTGGACCAAGAAAAACAAAATCCATTAGGTATGCTGAACGTTTTTCTTATTCTGAGGCAATTCATATGCACTCTGGGTGATTTTTCTCTTTCTAACCGGTGCTTTATAAAGAAATCTACAATGTTATTTAAAAAAGAAACTATACATTAGAATAAAACTTAATTTAATACACAATAAACCTCTTGACTAAATTAAGTCTAGTTTTACAAACCATCATCTGAATTCTCATAATCTATATGTAGATGCCATCTCAACATCATTCTATCTTTATTTGCACTCTAAACGAAACAAAAAAGAAAACAAAAAGGCAAAATGGCTGATTTTGAGCGTGGATTTCAAATGCAGTCTTCTTGCCTGTTTTGGAACGTCAGATTGGAAAGGAGTCCGAGAGAAAGATGCTTGGGCAAAAAGAACGTCTTCTTAAGAAGAGCCTGAAGTCCAGAGGAAGAAAGGCAGGGAAAAAGAGAGGGAGGAATACATTCATGGGGGACAAGGATTCCGATGCCAGTGTCACAGAGTCTTTTCAGGGGAGACCTAAGTCACACTACGGTGAATGCAACGGAGCAGACTGACGGAATGGGCTTGCAGTGTAATTACGAGACAGAAGGCCGTGCTCGACTGAAGGAGGGGGGGTTTCTAGGTCCAGAAGATCAAAGTGTCAGTGTGTGTGAGCGTGTGTGTGTGAGAGAGAGAGAGAGAGAGAGAGAGAGAGTGTCCATCCCCTCTGAGCTCCAGTACCCCTAAGGCATCCTCTAGAGATGTCCAGTAGGGGGCAGTAGACAGGTTCTCTAAAGACCCGTACAGTCCCGATAGCAGCTTATGTAGCACAGCATCACTCCAAACTCTCCGTGATCACGCTGCGGCTGAAAATCACCCATGAAACATCTTCTTTGAACTCGGTTTACTGCATTGGGATGTCGTCTGCCCCGGGTCAACAATACTTCTGCTGTGGGAAAGAGAAAAATAAATCAGGTCTTAGACTCTAATCCATAGAATCAATTAAAAACCGTAGAGGCATATTTTTCACAGAAATGAGGCCGTTCACGTTGTGGTAATGTATATTAATTAACAATAATTAAGTTGTAAACCAAGGTATATTTGCCACAAAAAACAACAAAGCACATTTGAGCTCAACCGTGTTTACTAAATGTGAAGTGCTCTGTGGATGTGTCAATCATTATTTACTTGTAACTACAAGCCTAAATTAAAGTTCATATAAAGTGATCATAAGACTTAGATTTTAACTCCTCGATTCGTATAGATTCGCTTTAGTATGCCTTTATAACCTTTTTGTATCTTCTAACCTGGATTTTCAGTGGAGAGACAGAAACCTTTCAGGTCTTTATTAAAATATCTTTATTTGTGTTTCAAAACTTAACCAAAGTCTTATGGGTTTGGAATGACATCAGCGTGAAGTAAATTATGACAATTTTCATTTTTAGGTGAACTACCACTTTAAGTTGTTATTTTGCCTTAATAGGTAAT
This sequence comes from Gymnocypris eckloni scoliostomus, assembly GCA_027564155.1. NCBI lineage: Eukaryota > Metazoa > Chordata > Actinopteri > Cypriniformes > Cyprinidae > Gymnocypris > Gymnocypris eckloni. The sequence continues at coordinate 11,625,792 of CM050436.1, read as the reverse complement.
AGTGATACTTGCATGGACATAGAGGCAGGACTGCAGTTCCCAGCATGCATCATGGCATGAATATACTACTGTTTTAATGTTTTCTGGGCTATTTAGTGATGTTTTTTGCGTTTGCTTTGATTTATTCGTCATGACTAAATATGTGGTTGTTGCCACTATCAAAGAGGTTTGTCTGTTTTTCATATTTTACACATTCATTTTTTAAATAATGATTTAAAAAATATATATATACAAACAAACAAAAATATATGAGAATATGATTGTGGAATATTATTTTGCATGAAGCTGGTAGTATTTTTATTTTGTACATTATTTGTCTATTCTGGCAGCTTTGACTGGGCGGACCCTGCGCCTAATAAATCACGAGGGGTAAAGTACTTTTTAAAAGCTCTTGTAACCCAGTTTTATGTACCCCTCACTGAAATGTGTTGTAATGCCAAACGTTGTGTTGTCATGAAGAGATAATTACAGCTAAGGAACAGAGAGTAATAATTCATTCAACCTCCACTAATGGCAAAACGCTAAATTATTAAAAGACTAGTGACTATACACACATCTTGGGAATAAATCAGCAGACTGAGATTTCAACGGCCTATGGACTTATAAAAACACGAAGTGCACATGATCAAACTGATGCAACTTGGTTAAATATTCATACTATTTAATGAAGCTTAAAAGCTGCAGCGGACTGTGTAAAGCATAACAATCTTTACTATGTTACTGGCGAGAGTGCATCACTTAAGGAAATATATTCAAGAACTATTTTTAAAGAGTTTTAGGAAGAAGTTTCTTATTTTTAGCAAACCTGCATTTATTTGATCAAAAATATAGTAAAAACAGTAATATTTTGAAACATTATTACAACTTAAAATAACTGTAGTCTATTTGAATATATTTTAAATATTAAAATCTGTATCAGCATTTCATAATTACTCCAGTCTTCAGTGTCACGTGCTCCTTTAGAAATCAATCTAATATGATGATTTGGTGCTTAAGAACTATTTCTGATTATCATCAGTGGTAAAATAAGTTGATTCATATTTTTTGGAAATGTGATGGAAATCTCTTTTTCAGAATTTGCTGAATAGAAAGTTCAAAAGAATAGCATTTATTGAAATATAAATATTGTGCAACTTTCTGAATCTCTTTACTGGCTCTTTTATCAATGTAATACACTCGCTGAATAAAAGCATGCTATCAATGTCTTTATAATAAAATAGAAATCAAAATGAAAATTTGGACCCCAAACCTTTGAATGATAAATATACTTAGAAATAATATACAAATATATTTCTAACTTCTATAACACACAAAGTACGAAATGCTGTAAAACTATTATTTATATGATGAAACCACATTATAGGATATTCATATTTAGTTAAGATGAAGTTCAGGGAGTGCAGGAATGTTTGGTCAAACCCTAGCTGACTTATAGACGTCATGTCTGATATTTAGCACTCAGTATCTGTCATGTCTGCATACATGATCTCTTTATCCACCTCAAACTGGCACTAATCGCCAGCAACTAATCACATCACTCTCCTATTATGCTTAGTTCTGCATCATCCCTCTCATCTGCAAAATTACCCAGGATAATTAGAGTAAATTATTAACGAGCTCAACTACGCTATTTGGTGATCTCAGACACTTAAAGTCTGACCATTAGACATTCCACATCTAATGGTTTGAGTAAATAAATGCATCTAATAAATCTACGGCAGAGAGCTTTTTACTAAACTCCTGGGTGGAACATTGAGGAGCAGCTGGTTTAGATGACTGTTTTCATAGACAAAGGTGTCACATGACTCAGAAACGGACTTGTGTGTGTCTAACCTGCTCAGGGCCCATGTTGGCCATGCCGCCCCCAGGTCCAGAGCTCATGGTCATCTGGTTGCCCATTTGGCCCATGTTGCTTGAGTTGGTGGCCATGGACACGTTGAGGTTCATGCCGTTACCATTGTACATGTTGTTATTGGCCTGCTGGCTGAACTGAGGTGGCGACTGCTGAGTGAACATACTGTGGAGGGAAGCAGATAAATGTATAAGACCCTTGGTAAAAAATGTTGTTTAGCTTCGTGAAACATGCCCCAGGCAGCTTCTGTTGCAGAGAAGGATGAGCGTGGTGGCGCTGTTTCGAAATCCAGTGTAAACAAACACAGAAGAAGACTATTTTGAGTGAGAAGAGAATGCGTTCTTGTTATCATTGGTATCAGAGAATAGACATATGGTTATGACGATATATTTCTGTATGTGTTTTATGCAGCCCATGATATTTTTATAACAATAAAGAATGTTTATGACAAATGAGAAGCAGGTGTCGCGTTCAGTCCATTATAAAACATACAAAGAGTGCATGTCTGCCTATAATTGAATAAAAATCCACTTTAGACCTCAATCGGAAGTTTTTAACAGCACTCAATGATGGTTTAAAGTGGGTTTTAAGCAAAAACATAAATAATCATATACATTTTCAACTGTAGCTTAATGCTAGTTGTACCTCTATTTATATTTTAATTTGTATTTTTGTAAGCATTATATATAGTTTGTGACAAACTGAGACAGACTAAATACAAAAGAACTGTGGCAACGTCTCTTCAAGAGATCTACCTGCAAAGCTACCAGAAAAACTACGCGCACCTATAGGGCAAAAGCTGCTTTAAACACAAAGGATGGTCACACCAAATGTTGATTTAATTTAGTTAATAGAAGTTAATTGATAACATTGAAACAGTTCTTCTTGGATTTAGATGATGAGATCAGATCTCTGTGTGGAGCACTGGCTGTTGTCAGACAAAAACCTCACTCGATTATTACAATTAATGGCAAAATTAATGTTTGGAAATGTAAACTTATATTTCCTACTGACACACTACAGCATTTTTAGTTGGTGAAAATACTAGTGTTCTAATAATTTTGGCCACCGCTGTATATACTGTATATTATATACATACATATATATATATATATATATATATCTAGATTAATCTAGATTAATTTTGGAATTAATCTAGATTAATCTAGATTAAAATGGCTCATTTGAATTCTGCGAAGGCATTCAGAATATGTGTTACCCAAATAATGACTAAAAGTAAGTCTTTGAGAACGGGTTTCTCAAGCCAGGTGGCGCATTAGACCAGGGGCTCATCTCCTGTTTCCAAAATGCATCACAAACTGCTTGAGAAAGCTGTTCTACTATGATAATTGGTGATGGAAAATAAACTATGTTCAATAAGATGTACTTGTTTACTAACTGTTTATTCAGTTAAACATGAATTTTGAACTGTAGGCCTACATAAGAGGTCGTGATGAACTGTTTACAGTTTCCATTGGGAAATAAAAATAAATTTTCCTGAAGCAAACCCGCGTCTTCATAGCTGCATCCATGTTAGCACGCCACGCCTGATGTGGTAATTTCACAGTAACGTTAGGCATACACATATTCGAAGCAGAGGGTGACACGGAGTGAATTCTCAAGTTCACATGAGACCTAAAGCGCATCCTGTTTGCTTAAAAGCAACGTTTCGTTGTTATTCTGAGTGTACACAAATAAGCGTAGAGTCTTTACAGATTCGAAAGATGTATTAGGCTACTTTTATCTGTATGACCAAAAATGACGGAGATTTTAAGATCAAGTGAGCGCACCGAGCCTGTCCTGCAGCAAACGCTTCCACACAAACACTTCAATAGCGCACATTTCTCTAGGTTAACATCATATTGAGCGGCCATGTAAAGTTGCTACTACATACATGTTTCAGATGAAAAGCCATATTTGAGGTTGATGAATGATAGATGAGCGTTTGGATGTCCTGCCCGATTGTATTACCACATAGACCAGCCGTTAACAATCTGTCCATCACGGACTGCCAGCCTCTAGTTCAAGACTCGTTCTCGCCACCTACAGTGCAATTCGGCTAGGTATACATCCGCGCTAAAATATCAGGGTGAAAGTCATCATAGCTTGCGTAGTATAGACCCAGCTCCCAACCCAACTTTGAGAATAGATTAACGGCGATATTTTTTTTATCGCCGATAAGAGTCTCACGTTAACGCAGCACGTTAACGCCGATAACGGCCCACCACTAATATATATATAAATAGTATAATGTAATAGACACACACACTAGCAAAACATGTATTCAAACTGCAAATGTGTCAACATACTTTACCAATCAAAAAGTTTAAACCAAAACCTGGTGCTTATTTTGTGTGAGAGCGAGTGTCATGAGAGATGTAAAACTGCACCTGTTGGCATTGATGCTGCCCTGTGTCCAGCCGTTCATTTCAGGGGAGGACTGGAAAGAGGTGTTGCCCTGCGCCTGTTGCAACATGGGACTCTGGGCGTGGCCCATCCTGGGAGACAAGAGGGGGCTCTGAGGGGTGGCGGCACCACCGAACCCGCCGTCCGACTGCTGACTCATACCTAACACACACACACATGCAGACATGAGGAGACAATTCTGGTTCGAAATAAGCATACATCAAAGAAATATAAACACAAATTAAGAACTTTTCACATCATATTCATTCACTCTCACGCTGTCAAACAACATCCACATTTAGCACCTAGAAATTAATTATAATTGCAACTATGTAAAAATGACAAAATCACAATTGTGGTTTAGATTAGCTGATCATCATTTTTAGAAATGTCAAAGCAGAAACCATATTGAGAATATTTCAGCCCATCTCCATAATCGAGAATCAAGAGTATTCTAGAGGGGTTTAGAGGGGTTATAAGCAGGCAGTAAGGCAGAGTTACACATGCAGGTTAGTGTTAGTGGCTGAGACAGCCAGAGAAAAGAGGGGCGGGTGGGTAATGGGTGGGATTGGGGGTGGGGTCTGGGTCACCGCATAATTGGTTTAAAAATCAACTGCTCCGCCTCCACTGATCACCATCAGCCAATTAGTCTAGGCAGGACAGACACGGACACACGTCACAGCACAGGCATAGACACAGAAACAATTATCAACAGTTTAACACAACGTAAGCTTGGCTTAAATGATACTGGCTCTGACTGCATCATTACCTCATGAGTTACAAATAGCTCTACTGTGCAAAGTAAGAAGATGGATGTTCTGGGTTATATCTATTATGAATATGAAAATTAAATCTTAATGTTTCTGAGCGGTTTAATTTAGCTGTTTACCACAGAATAATTTCAACTCGTACTTTGTAAAAAAGAACACAAAATGCAATTAGTTCAAAATGCATCGAGTGGGTGGCAAAGATTAAAATATGCAAATTATCACACTATTTGTTTTTACAAACTAAACCACAAATCATAATTTTCTGTGGTAATAGATAGCATGCTGTTTATAGACATTAAGTTAGAAATATTGAAAGTATTGCTGTAATCTATTCTAATTACATGTGGGAAAACATTAAAGTGACTCTTCTGCCCTCTAGTGCCACATTCTACCATAACCGTTATGATTTTTATAGGGCACTACATAAATACAATAATTTAACACTGCTTAACTAGCATAAAGTGCTAAATAACCTATTAGCGCACAGTACTTGACAACTACAAACAGATATTTAAAACCAAAATACTCAATGAAACATTACTAAATACTAATTCATTTTGGTTTTTAATTTTATGGCAGCATCTAATCTCATACCACAGTGTTTGATAATATAATCCAGAAAATATAAATCTCATCAATTTAATTATTTGCAAAAACATATCTAAATACTGTCATTATTTATTCAACCTCATATCATTCCAAAACCTGAATGTCTTTCTTCATGTGTTATTTTAGTATTATTTGAATACTATTATAATATTTATTAAAGTTTAGATTAAGATTTTATTTTTATATTTTCAGTTTTCATTTTAATTTAAGTTTTAGTAATTGTGTTGCATGCTTTTTTATTAGTTTTTAAAATGTTCTATTTAACTTTATTTTCATATCAGTTTTAGTCATTTTAGAACTTATTTCCTTTATTTGCCAAGGCAAGTTTTGTTTAGGTTCAGGTTTTTAATTTAATATTTATATTTTATTTCATATCAGGTTTAATTCAATTACCACATTTTTTATAGTTTTACTTAAATAAACAATAACACCATGTCTTTCTTCATTCTATGGAACACAAAAGATGATTTTTTAAGAATATCTTGGCTATTTGTATTTTTATAACACAATTATGGTGCTTTGTTGTCATTTTTGAGTTTAGTCAAGTCAAGCCACCATTATTTATATAGCGCCATTTACAATGCAGAATGTGTCAAAGCTTTACCGTTGAAGTTTAGTCTTCATTCACTTTCATTATTATATTTTAAAAAGCTGTCTGGAAGATTACAATAATCACGTTTTGTGTTCCACAAAAGAAAAAAGTTAAAACCCAACATCATGGGGGATAGCAAATGGTGTCAAAATTATAATTTTTGCATTAATTATTTTAGAATATAATTTAAGACAAGTTGCTCGATTAGTATTTTTATACAGTTGACCTGTATCTGGACTATTCTCATTAAACTATGTTGATTGGCCCTAGATGTCATTGATTTTTCACCGCACGATCAGATCACATAAGTTCAGCCTGTAGTGTTGCTGGTCACAGGTGTTTGCGTGTGTGTGTGGAAGCGCATGACACACAGACAGAGAGAAAGGGCAGGCAGTACCTGAGCTGGGGAACTGAAAGGCACTGTGCTGCATTTGAGGGCTCATAACAGCCCCAAACTGTCCGCTCAGATTGCCCAGCATCCCCTGGTTAGCTAGACTCATCTGAGAGCCATGCATGCCGCTGTGGGAGAGGAGCTGGGGGGCGGGGAGGTTGGGAGAACCGGGGGAGAAAGAGCTGCTGGAGGGGGGTGGCGAGGCCAGTCCTGTACCGTAGTTGGGCGGATAGGGGAACTGCTGGGGGTTGGCCTGGGGGATCCGAGGGTTGCTCATGGCTCCAGGCATGCCTGCTGCGGCCACCGCCATGTTGGGCGGCATGTTGAGGCCCTGGGCTCGCATGACCATGCTGCGTTGCTGCTGCTGCTGTTGTTGCTGCTGCTGCTGCTGCTGTCGTTGTTGTTCCAGCTGACGCTGACGCAAGTGATTACTCAGCAGCTCTCTCTGCCGCTGGGCCAGCATCTGAGCGTTGATTGTCCCCTGGGAAGACAAAGAGTTTAGGTAAGCTCGAGAACCGAGCACAAGGGAGAATGCAGGAAGTGATTCGGCGTACCTGATTCGGAACGTTGGGTCTTAGAGGTAGGTTCATATTTGACACTCCAGTCATCTGATTCATCATAGGTTGACGATTCTGGAGCAGACACACACAGAAGTGGCAAATTGTAGGATTATCTCAAAAGAAGCATCACTCATTATAACATTCAATACGTAAGCAATACATTTAAACAACTGATCTGTTCAATACAACAGCACTCCACTTTGTAATCCACTGACTTTAACAAGAAGTGAATAGTGCTGTCAAATCGAGTAATCCAAAATAACAGTTTGTGTAAATATATATTACATATTTTTCTTAAATATATACGTATGTGTGTATATTATTTATATACAGCACACACATATATATTATGTAAACACAAACTTTTATTTTGAAAGCGTTTAATCGATATGATAGCACTAGAAGTTAATATGAATTGACAGGCATTTCGAACACAATATAATCTAGAGCTGTAATACAAAATATTATCATCTTCAAATGGGACTGAAACTAGCCATTGTGCAATATAGTATATTACAAATACACAATAACTATATAATAAAAAACTATAAATACTTACTGTATGTAATAGTAAAATAGTGCATAATGTATGTACTTTAAATATATATAAAAATATACACAGATACTAGTTTAATCTTTATTTCATTTAAATTGATTATATATAATCACTTATTTGTAGCTTCAAATTGTTTGAAACTTACCAGTTATGAGGCATGACCCCTAAATAAACCCAAAATGAGGTCAAGGATCGATTCCTGTAATGTCCAGCAGGGGGCAGCTAACCACAGATGGTACTATTTCACCAGTCTGATTTAGATTAAACTACTTTTTGTTTTAGATGTTTAAAATGGCTAAATGTCACCAATTAAGTGTCAGAGCGAAACATTTCCATTGTATTGTCTATATACATTTTTAAGTGTTTTTTGTCAATTCAATAGAAGTCAATGGTCACCAAAACTGGTTACTAAAATTATTTTAAATATCTTTTGTTTAAAGGCATGAGATATGACATGGTATGAAGGTGAGTAAATGATTTATATTATTGGGAGAACTATCTCTTTAACTAAATGATCACTGTGCTTAATATTGATGGCATAATCAGACAATATATGATTAAGAAATACAAATCCAACCATTTTATTCTACTTTACTCAGGGCTGTTCTTTCTTCTCATGTATGGGAGTATAAACTGTACCTGCTGTGCTTGTAGCCTGTGTTGCAGCTGCAGTCTGAGTGCATTGGGTTGGGTGGGGACGCCCCCGGTGGGCCTGAGTCCTGGTCTAGCCTGCATGCGGAGCATGGGGTAGCCCGGCCTCGGCCCCATCTGTCCCGTCATGCCATGGAAGCTGGGGTCCTGCATGGTTGTGTAGCCGCCCTGCTGCATGTGGGCCTGGGAGGCGGCGTACTGCTGCTGGGTGTACATGGGGGGCTTCTGATCCATCATCATACTGGGGTCCTGACCGGGGAACTGATCCTGCTCCACCGGCTGAGCCTGAACCATTAAACTTAAGCTTAGTAACACCGTATCTTTACATTCTCATGTGTGTGCTATTAATATCTGGTGCACATAAAATCAGATTGTTCTGGTCTTGGATTTTGTATCGATGCAATTTCAGCAACTGAAAAATAATCTTGTCTCGTATAACCATTCAATCAGTGTTTCAACAGCAGAAAGATGGAATTATAAAAACATAATTATATAATTAAAGAGTTCATACAAAAACTTGGTGCAATTTAAATGCTTGATATGAGAGTAAATATGATTGATTAATTAATAGATTTTCAAATAGTTTATTTCAGTTCTGGAGTTCAGTAAAAAATTACATTTTGGTGCATCATTAGTATTTTGATTAGTATAGAGAAAGGAAAAAATAACAAAAGTGTTAAACCTACCTGTCCCACTAAACCCGGGATGCCTAGAGCACGGTCAATCTCCTCTAGGCCGTCAAAATCTTTCAGAACCTTGTAGAGCTGGCTGAGCAAAGCACCCTCATCGGCCGGACCCTCAGAGGCAGGAGGGCACAGAACGTCCTCCTGAGAACCGCTGTACATGGAGCTGACAGAGACGAGACACTCTTATAAAAGAACTGAGACATGAATGATGGGAAACCCCTCACAGATTACATCTGAGTGTATTTGTCTAGTTGTGTTCTTTTGGAAGGACAAAATCAACAAGTGCACACAGCACACACACCCAATAAAGTGGAGGACCTAACAATAATACATTCTGTTTACCTGTTCTGGTTTCCAAATGGCACCGGCTCTATAGGCATCACACTGTCTGGCCATGGTGCCGTCTGATTGGGCGGTGCCTGTTGCTGGGGAAACTGGTGGACAGCCATGCCCATGTCCATGTTTGACTGGGCTGAGGAAGAATAGCAAGATGACAAAACATGATTTAAACTGCAGAAAACACCAATTTTAATTGTAATCAGGTCACCCATGAAAAAGTCTACTCTTCCTTCTCTATGTCTTTTTACCATTGGTCATCATCTGGGACTGAAGCATCGGTCTGGGTCCAGGCTGGTTGTTGGGCCTCATGGGCATGCCTGCACCAGAGTTGGGCACCATGCGAGAGTGGATCGCCCCCTGCGGGAGAGAGTGCTGGCCGGTGGGAGCATTTGTGACAGGTGAGGCCGTGTTACGGACGGGACCGTGACCCTGTGCGCCCCAACCGTCCTGTTGCATACTTACACGGGGACCGTTATTACCCATCACTCCTTTAAGAAAAAGAAATAGAAGGGCTTTCAGTTTGAAGGTAGCTTTTATTAAACACAAACTAAATGGTATAAGCAACATATGTGTAATGTGACATTTTTGAATATTCAGTGAGAATTTACTCTACTGTTCAAAAGTTTGTGGACAGTGACATCTCCTTTAAAATTGTGAATTACATTTATAGAATGAATTAACTTGATCAAAAGTGACAGTATAGACATTTATAATGTTAAAAAGGATGGTGAAACTTTGGTATAGAGACCAATTCTCACTATTAGCTAGATGCTTATTAGCATTCCTATTAATAACATATTGGATGTTTATTAGTATTAGCACATATTCTGCATTACCATATTTTACATCCCAAATCCCACCCAATACATAAACTTAACAATTACCTTACTAACTATTAATAAGCAGCAAATTAGTAGTTTCTTGAGGCAAGAGTCATAGTTAGTGGTTTGTTAATAGTGAGAATTGGACCTTAAAAAAGTGTGACCAAAAGGATTCTTTAAAGATATTAAAATAGAAAAAAATATTTTTAATTTTAATATTAATATTAATTTAGAATAGGGTTTTTATTTAATTGGGTTGTGAAATTTGGCAAATTAGGAGTTTATTGAGGCAAAAGTCGTAGTTAATGGTTTGTTGATAATATTAAAAGGTAATGAACTTTGTTTTTCTTTTATATTTGCATAATAACACCACAGACATTTTTCAAGAAAGGAAATACATCATTATTAATCTCTTTAAGGTCCAATTCTCACTATTGACAACCAATTAACTACTTTTGTCTCAAACTCCCAATTTGCTGCTTATTAATAGTTAGTAAGGTAATTGTTAAGTTTATGTATTGGGTGGAATTTGGGATGTAGAATATGGTCAAGCAGAATATGTGCTTTATAAGTACTAACAAACAGCCAATATGTTAATAATAGGGATGCTAATAAGCAAAAAGTTGAATTGGTCCCTATACTAATGTGTTACCAAATTGTCTAAAAATAAGGTACAATGTTGTTGCCAGGTCTCTTATAACAGTAACACAAAATACATAGAGAGGAAACATGAGGCATCCCCCCCCCACATCTTTCAACATATCTTCACAAGTTTCTTTGGATTAAATTGTGTCAGTCTTCATTCTCAAACAAACATGTCTGTATGTTTTGTAAAGTTTTGTGAAGACTTAGCAACAGTAACATAGACCTAAGCTAAGGGCAACTGACAACAATTAGATATATAACAAAAATAGTGGTATATATCATTTCATACTCTGAAATGTGATATTTAAAATTCCGACCACCTGAAAAAACATGTTGACATTATCACGCCAGAAGACCTGCTATTCTTTCCTAAGGTTATGAGTCATTCATATCTAGCCACTCAGCTTCTCACCTTATGCACACATCCAGTTGCAAGCGAATGCAACCCACCACACACAAACACACAAACAAAAGCCGCACAGAGGGGCTAGATTTTGATCTGACTCAACAGTTTTGTGCCGTTTTACACATTTGCCTTCCTCTCGGCCAACAGCTTCATACTTGACTGTTCATTCCTGATCATGTTGAAACTTTGGTTTGTACATGGTCTGAACGACACTGGAACTTTCCTCTCATTGTAGGCGTTAAGTGTGGGGGAAGCCCTGTGTTCTGCAGAATATGCTCAGACAAACATCACTTCTGTACTTAATTTTTTGTTATTGCATCAGTAGCACTGCAGTGCGCTGCATTTCTGACCCAGCTAAACTCACCTGCATTGACCATGTTGGGCTGATTAGGCATAACACTGTGGTTTCCCATCATGCCTTGCTGCTGCATGAGCGAGTAGGGGCTGCTGTTCCTCACCAGAGGGTACTGACCCTGAGCGCTTTTAGCAGGCATGTTCATATCCAAAGACACGCTTCTGACCGGAGGAGCTCTGCCGGGATGACCTGGTCGCTGAGCACTGAAATCTATGAACACAAACAGCAAATAACTAAATAAATGACAAAATTGAAAAAAGAACTCTGGTATTAAGAGTTTACAGAAATTACAAAAAATTTCAAAAACATATTCATATTATTATTTTCTCTCTTATGCTCACCAAAGCTGCATTTACTACAGTGGCATGCAAAAGTTTGAGAACCCCTTGCAGAATCTGTGAAAATGTGAATAATTTTAACAAAATAAGAGAGATCATACAAAATGCATGTTATTTGTTATTTACAGTAAGATATTGTAGATAAAAGATGTTTACATATAGTCCAAAATACTACATTGTTATTATTCAAATAACCCCCTTCAAAAGTTTGGGAACCCTTGGTTCTTAAAGGGGTCATATGATGATGACCAGGCTAAAACGGCTCATTCAAACACCCCCCCACATCTCTATGTCACGATGTGGAAATATTTGCGTAATGTCGCCCAAATGTTCACGCAAAGAACAAAGGCGTGGTATCAGTAACCACAGTTGTGTTGAAGCAGCCGTGTCAGGGAGACTGTGTGTTTCTAGGCGAACACAAAAGCACTTTATTTGGCTTTCCGAAAGTAGATGAATTTAGGAATCATTAGTTAAGATTTGTTTACAACATAACAGCACAACCCATATGCACGAATATGTGCAACGCATTTTATGGACGACAATTTTGTGTAGCTAGGAGAGTACAAAGCTGGCTGTGTGTTGTACAAAGGCTATAAAAAAAAAAAAAAAAGTCAATTTGCTATTGACTGTTCAAATGCTAAATTATGCGCAGTGTAACGTTGTGTCTGTTCGTGAGAGAGAAAGAGAGAGAGACAGGGTCACATCACAGTGGAGTCAGCTGTCCTAATCGTGACTTGTGTGCAAACACATACGAGCTTCATCACTATGTCTGTCACGTGACTCTGTTCCCCTGTTCCCTGGGCTTGAACTGATTGTAAAACTAACAACAATATTAACAGTCTTTAAATTTATTTTGAAAGCTGAAGCTCATTACATTTCTGACACGTGCTTGTGGTGTTCGGCCAATCACAATGCACGGTGTTAGCTGGCCAATCAGAGGAGACGGCGCTTGTCGGAAGGAGGGGCTTTGTAGAAAACGACATGTTTGAGAGAGGCGGGGCATAGAGGAACTACAATAATGTACAGTATTTGAAAAATAATGTGTTTTTTGAACATTAAAGCATGCCCACATATTCTGTTACACCAAACAGATCTTGATCTTTAAAAAAAGCATCATATGACCCCTTTAATAAGGTGTGTGGTTACCTGGATGATCTACGTTTTTTTTAGATGGTTGTTCATGAGTCCCTTGTTTGTTCTGATCAGTTAAACTGAGCACTGTTCTTCAGAAAAAATCCTCCATGTCCTGCAGATTCTTTAGTTTTCCTGCATCGTTTGCATCTACATTTACATTTATGCATTTAGCAGATGCTTTTATCCAAAGCGACTTACAGTGCATTCAGGCTATATATTTTTGGGTGAGTATGTGTATTCCCTGGGAATTGAACCCACAACCCTTGTGCTGCTAACACAATGCTCTACCACTGAGCCACAGGAACATATATGAACCCTTTTCAGCAGTGACTGTTCGATTTTGACATCCATCTTTTCACACTGAGGACAATTGAGGGACTCAAGCACAACTATTAAAAAAGGTTCAAACATTCTGAAGGTAAATTGTACTTAATTTGTCTTCCGGGAAACATGTAAGTATCTTCTGTTGCTTCCGAACAGCTGTACTAAATGATAAAAAATAAGATATTTCAACAAAATAAGAAAAATTTGGATATCTTCATCCTGTTCAAAAGTTTTCCATTTGTTTGAACCTTTTGTAATAGTTGTGCTTGAGTCACTCAATTGTCCTCAGTGTGAAAAGATGGATCTCAAAATCATACAGTCATTGCTAAAAAGGGCTCTTTTATTTTATTAAAATTATTCACATTTTCACAGATTTTGCGAGGGGTTCCCAAACTTTCGAATGCCACTGTATATAATCAAATTACAGTAAAAACAATGATATTGTGATATAATTACAATTCAAAGTACAATTCCTGTGATGCAAAGTTGAATTTTCAGCAGTCAAGTTTTCAGTCACATGATCATTCAAATATCATTTTAATATGCTGACTGGTGCTCAAAAAATGATTATCTGTGTTGAAAATACATGTACTTATTAATATTTATGTGGAAACTGTGATACAGGATTCTTTGATAAATAAAGTTGAAAAGAACAGCATTTATTTGAAATAGATATATTTTGTATATCATCTTTTGTAATTATAATCTTGTTCATTATCTTTTGTAACTATAAATGCATTTAGTGTTACTTTTGATAAATGTAATGTGTCCTTGATAAAAAAGTAATCCTTTCTTAACCCTAAATTTTTTAATATTAATGCAGGAATAATTACTGTTGAAAAATGAGTGAATGTTACTGTAAAATGCGTGCTGTTTATTATAAGCATCATAACATGGTCTGTAAGTAAACACTAGGGTATGTAGGGTCACTTTTGTACTAAAAGTAGTCGACTTGTCAGTGCTTAGCTCGTGTAAATGACTCAACACACACAAACTGTGTAGCATTAGTGGTCTTTGCCATTTCTGGCAAGACTCCGATGACAGTGCGTTAATATCCACACAGCTGCACACATGATGCAGGTGAGAAACTCGTGTTCCACCAGCTTACAGTTTCGGTCAGCCTCTGGGGACACTTGAATAGTTTCAGTGCGTTTCACAAAAAAGATGACAAGTAAACGTAAAGCGCTCTGGGTTGACTTCATTTTCACGCTTGGGTAATTCCAAATATTTTTGCAAATGCACTGGGACGTTGTTTGTTCGTGGACACTGGAATTTTCCTCCTGCTGCCACCTTGTAAACTGTAAATAAAATCCAAGACTTCTCCATGAAACGCATACATTCACATTTACTATTGGATATGATTATGAAGTCAGAGCTGGTTAAAGGTGACAAAGTCGTGCTAAAGGAAGTTGATATCACAACATAATGCAAAGCTCAAACCAATGTGTTACATTGGTCAGCTCTCGTTCAAGAGGAAGTGTGTGCTGTGCATAAATATAAGAGATAAGGCAATTATATAACTATTTATACACAAGAAAGCATGCTTGGGAAGAATTTGCAATATTTATGCATTTGTTCACTTGTTGTCTTTTAAAAGTGCAGTTAAATTAGCAAAATGCACATGCATATTATGCTGTTCAGTCTATAGGCATTTGTGCAGTGTTGCTATATAAAGTGACAATCCCAACTACTGGCCTGATATTCATAATACAGCGTTTTTAGTCATTTTTGCAGATCATTTTATGAACATCAACAACAAGTGAATGGAGGATGCCGTGAGCCGTTTTTATTGTGTTTTGGGTTTCGTGATATTGGAGATGGAATGTAAATGCACAATTTACGCGACTGAAAGAGCTTGAAGATCTGACTAAAAGTTCCGAAATGTTCGTATGCGTTTTTGTTGTATTCTCCATCCTTTCTTATCAAAATGCTTGCAGAGGAAGCGAAAAAAGCAGAAAATGGAACCTGATCCGAATTTTTTATGATGGACGACAGTTTCGAGGCAGTGTGTAAACATGATTGACCCAACGTGAGGTCGTATTCATTTTTTAACATGCGAAAATTTCGGACTCAGTGTGCAATGACTTTAAATCTCCTACAACAACATGCAGTGTTACATATCATCAAGAACACAACGCTGCATACAACAGGTATCTAAATGCCGTTATCATTGTTTTCCATGTTCGTGGAATAAATATTTTTACATGGCTTTCTAAAAATGCCAGGTAGCCGGTGTTTCTTATGCGTTTGGCCAATCAGCGTACACTTATGTCACTGGTAGTTCCTATAGAACTGTTTTAGACCGATCGATGATGTGTGAACGTACCCTCAGTCATTTAGTTTTTCTTTGCAACTGTTTACCAATTTGGCAAGTACACAATACCAAGTGTTTTAAAATCTGTCCAGATTTCATAAGTAACTGTAGGAGAATGAATGTGTGTGTGTGTGTGTGTTACTCACTCTGTTGGCCCAAAGCCTGTAGTGCTCTCTGTTGCTGGGGACCCATGCTGGCTCCACCCTCTCCAGTCATCTGCAGGATGTCATTGATGATTGACTGCTTGTCCACGGCAGCAGGCAAAGACACAGGCCGGGAATCTGAGAACAGGCCCGGCTGACTGTTTTGTAGATCATCCAGAATATCATCCAGCTCGCTCGACTGCAAACACACAAGGAGATTCCTTTAGCTTAGTATTTTCATTAGTATAATCAGTTTGTAGTCTAATACAATATCAAAAAGGTGTTTGTCAAGGTCAAATTTCTGGTGAGTTTTGGATGCACATGAAAATACCCTCTTGTACATTACATTCCAATGCATCTTATCATTCATAACAGCATAGTTACAAGGTTTGGTATCTCAGTCTTGTGGATTTAGACCTCAGCAGGGAAATGCTGGAGAGTTCGAAGTCTGCCTGCTAGAAACACACCCCTCTCCCTCACATGTACACACACACACAGGCCTGGAATCTAGGACACACTTCACATTGAGTTAAAGGAGGCTAGCTGAACACTACTCCATTTGCCATGGTTCGGTTACATCTTTAAACCCTATATTGCTTCTCCATCAGAGCAAGATCTTCTAAATGCACGCAGGCAAACACACTGCACGACCTGGAACGCAGCTAGACTTTAAATACATCATCGATCTGACTTCAAATCCTTTCATCTCCATCATAAGCTTTCAAAAATATTTATTAGCTTAGAAATCTAACTGCACACTTGGCTGTAGTGCACTACAGTCATGCTGTATATATGTTGCATTTGAAACATATGCCTTTTTTATTCTGGTTCGAGTTTGACAAAGTCCAACTCGGCATGTTGAGATAAAGAAACCCTCTTAAAGCAGTGCATTTCAGATAAACAATGTCGACTCGAAGATTCACAACTGTACTTTTGTTTATCCAAGGCTGTCGTCGTCTATCAGAAAAGACAAAAAATGCATACAACTTCTACTAAATGACACTAAATAAATGCTAAATCAAGTGTCCTGCACACAAGCACTCTACATTTGGAGATATAAACATTTATGCTGGTTAATATTATAGGTCTTAGGAGAATGCCAGTTCTGGAACGTTTAATAAACATGCATTAAAGTCCTTAAGCCACCACAAGGGGGCAGCACACGTGACAGCTATGTTACAATCAGGACAGCACAAAACAGATTGATCATTCAATATCTATCTATCTATCTATCTATCTATCTATCTATCTATCTATCTATCTATCTATCTATCTCATAATAAATAATTATAAAAAATAGAGATATACCTATATAAATATAGATGTCTTAAGATGTTTAGTAACCTTCATTTCAGGACAGTGTGGTGCAGTGGATTTACGTTCAAAATGAAAATGTATGAAAGATGAACATGTATGTGTGTGTGTTTAGGGGTTGTTGTGGAGAGTAGTTAAGGTCAAAGGTCAAAGATCACATGCTGTATGTTATTCTGTGGGTTGAACGTTTGCCTTCATGCTGCCTGTCTGCAGCCTAATGAAGCCGTCGGCTTCTCCTGCCATTGATTTGCGACTCAGTGTGCAGTGTGGAGGAAAAGTGCTGCACAAACAGGATGAGCGGAGAGGAGGAACTGCTTAATGAGGTCACTCTCCTTGTGTAGCACTCTGAAGCTCTTTCCCCAATCTCTCTGTCTCTCTCATCTCATACACGCACACACACACACTTGTGTGAGTGAGCACCACCTGTCCCTGGCTGCCCTCCTGAATCAAACCTGCTGCTGATTATTCACTGTCCATGCATCTCACAGGCTGCTTGTTTCAGCCTTTCTCTCCTCTTTCCAATTATCACTCCCTGCTCTCCCTCCTGTGTATTATCTGTGCACTCGCTCAGTCCAGACAGGAAGGTGCCTGAGCATTAGCATGGATTCTTTATATCGCACTGATCTGCACCTTCATGGATCCCTTTCTCGCCAGTGGGAGCGCTGACGTCAGTGTGATGTTGAGCCAATAGAGGAACAGCTCCCTGTGTGGAGATCTATGAGAGCTGTGTTTCTCATCAGCTACCAGTAAAACTGGTCATATTCCACTTTTGGATGTGGGCAGTTGATAAATAACATGTCCAAGAACTTTTACTGTTAACATCACAGTTTTAAGTTTAACTGCATATGAACATACACGAGGAAGTGTATATTTAGAGGTTCTGTGACTGGCAGTAATTTATTTATTTTTAACCATTTTAAATAACTTTTTACAGTTCACTTTAACGGTCTTAAGGCATGACAAATGAAATGTATTATTATTATTAGGTCACATAAACTGCAGGTAAAAAAACATTCAAGAATATTTAATGTTTTTAAAATAAGTCTCTTTTGCTCACCAAGGCAGCATTTATTTGACTAAAAACAGTAAATACAGTCAATTTTAAAATACTATTACAATTTAAAATAAGTGTCTTCTTTTTAAAATATTTTAAAATATAATCATTACTCCAGTCTTCAGTGTCACGCGATCTTCAGAAATCATTCTAATACGCTGAATTGGTTCTCAAAAAATTAAAATAAAATAAAATAAATAACACATATTATTCTCAATGTTGAAACATTTAGAACTGCTTAGTATTTTTTTGTGGAAACTGAGATACATTATTTTCCCAGGACACTCTGACAAATAGAAAGTTCAAAAGAGCAGCAAGCATTTCAAATATTTGAAATAGAAATCATTCATAACATTATACAAATGTCTTTACTGTCAAGTTCAATCAATTTAATGCATCTTAGTCGCCCTGAACTTCAAAAAGAATGAGAAAAATGCTGTTTAAAAGTCAAATATGTCACACTACTTGACAATTTATGACAACTAAAAGAAGTTTTCTGATGTGTTATGCTAATTCTCAATTCCACCTTTTTCAGGTTAAAGACCTTTAGTAGATACACTGACAAATTAAGCACCACCAATACGTACTGTCTAACATTTAGTGTTGCATTATAAGCTTGGAAAATAATAACATGACTACTATACCATATTAATATATTTAAACACTTATTTTAATAGGTTGTAACCTGTGTATTACAATGTGACTTTACTTAATGCATTTGAATGTAGGTTGGAGAATGAATCATTTAGCATAACTTTAGCTGAATTTCATATAATATTGTTTCAATGCAATAATTTTTCAGAAAAATAAGCTAGCACAATAACTGCTGCTATGCAGTACCGCAGAGGACCCCTGTGGTTGTGGACCCCCTGATGAAGAGCCCTAAAGAAATGCTATGAATGCCAAACTTCCACCGTTAGTCCAAGTACGAAATAAGATATCAGTGCGGGTTTGATGGGACAGAGGGCAGTTAGTCGCAGTTATTCGTGTAGACAGGAGCAGGAACGAGGGGGCAAGAGAGGTTACAGGGTTAATTGGTACACAGAGGAACCACCAATGAAGTGACAGTGTCAGGGTGGG
The DNA here is from genome assembly GCA_027564155.1 of Gymnocypris eckloni scoliostomus. NCBI lineage: Eukaryota > Metazoa > Chordata > Actinopteri > Cypriniformes > Cyprinidae > Gymnocypris > Gymnocypris eckloni. The sequence continues at coordinate 11,606,452 of CM050436.1, read as the reverse complement.
GACAGCTGTCTGCACCGCTTGTGTGTGTGTGTGTTTGTGTGCAACTGAGGAATGGTGTCAGGGTGCCGATTAGAGCTCTGTGAGAGGTTGGGAAGGACAGAGGAGTGACACCCTATCCTGAGTCATACTTCCTGCTGCAGAGACACACACATGCACCTCCGCAAGCGCATCAGACTGTAACACATACAAAGCACATCTATAGAAGCACACTCAGGGAAAGACAAACCATCGCTGCTACAAATAGAAACACTAAAATACTTCTCTGTACGAGTATGTAGAGACAAAAAAGCGCAAAAAAAAACCTAGCAATGTTCCCAGCAAGTTGCTTAGCTGTCTGCTTATTCATGCTAACTAAAAGTGAACGTAATAAATGTAATGATTTGCAAGTGCTGCTCACTATTTAATTTAGTATCATTGAGACACAATTACAGTTGTTTTTGAATACTTCAAATTTGTTATTTTTGTCTATGTTCAGTTTTTATTGCATTGCAAGCATTTTTTGCTTTTTTTATTTCAGTTTTAGTAGTCAAGTTCAATTAAATGAAAATTAGAAATGTAGCCTTGGCAAGTAGCCGAAAAATATATAATAAAAAGATACAAAATAAAAAAATATATATATAAAGAAATATATTTATTCATTATTTAAAAATAAAATATATACTAGATAGTAAGTAACTGAATAAACAGAAATACAAATCAATATTAAAATGAACTTATTCATAATTTAAAATATAATTATAATATATAATTATATAATACATTTACAATGAATTAGAAAAAAATCTGTAAAAAAAACAAATATTGGGTAAAAAAGGTTAATTTATAATTATATTAATTTGCTTTTAACTATACTTTCTTTCTTATTGGATGATTTATAATATTTATAGTATGTATCAATACTTTTTTTGCCTCCATCAGTCATCTTGTACAAAAACTGGAATAAATATGGAATGAGGTCAGAAATCAACTATGCATCATACAATATGTTATATACCGGACATTCCATTTCGAACATAGCCTTTCACTGAGCTCATTGCAATGCATTATGGGATTGCGTTTTCCATGAAGTATTCATGAGATGCAAATCTGGCCAAAACAAGCTGTCTTATAAGACATTGTAATGTCACTGCCTAGCTTTTAGAACAGCATTTGCATCTTAACTGTGCTTATGATGCTGTAAAATGCTGTTGAGCTACGCAGCTGCTTTGAAACAGAGCAAGAGAGATGCAAACTGGGACAAACAGGATGTAAAAGAGACTGTGAGAGACTGAACGATCAATAGGTTGAGCGAGCGAGAAAGAGAGAGAGAGAAAAAGAGGGATTGATACATCAGTGAACAGAGCGACTGAAGCCACCACAGCTGCATGGGTGACAACAATATGTGTATCTGGGTCATAAAAAATGCATTATTGAAAGCCACCCTATCCAGGGTTATCAAACGCCTTTAATTGCAAGCCAACTGTGAAAATAACCTTAAGCACTGAACAACACTGGTGAAAGTCAGGAGTGGACGCGCTCAGAGGCACAGTGTCAGTGAAGACTCCTTGAGTCTTGCTCTCTGCCATCATGACCTTTCATACAGATTCCTGCTTCTCTTCAGTCACAGCTGCAGCTCTATCACACCAGCCTGCTGCTCATCTCATCACAGGAGAAAGAGAGAGATCAGTGGTTCTGTTCCAAACCCTGGTGAGACACCTCACTGTCTACATAGGATTACTCACAAGAGACTTAAATGCTTTAAAGGGGTCATATGATGCTTTTTTAAAGATCATTATTTTGTGTATTTGGTGTAACAGAATGTTGCTGACATGCTTTAATGTTCAAAATACATTATTTTTCAAATACTTTACATTATTGTAGGTCCTCTATGCCCCGCCTCTCTCAAACGTGTCGTTTTCTACAAAGTCCCTCCTTCCGACAAGCACAGACTGGTCTGCACAGGCACAGTGCATTGTGATTGGCCGAACACTGCAAGTACTCATCAGAAATGTAATGCCCCTTTCCATAATTGCGAGCTTCAGCTTTCAAAATAAATGTAAAGACAGTTAATAATGTCCTTAGTTTTACCATCAGTTCAAGGCCGAGAGGGGAACAGAGTCGCGTGACAGACACAGTGATGAAGCTCGTATGTGTTTGCACACAAGCCACGATTAAGACAGCTGACTCCACTGTGCTGTGACCCTGTCTCTCTCTCACACACCCGCGTGCGTGCACACACAACGCGCAAAACTCCGCATTTGAACAGTCAATAGCAAATACTTAAACTACTAACAAAACATACAGTTGCTGATTCAGAAGCGCCAGATTGTCATGGCAAACTCAGAATGGCCTCCTCTCCTAGGTTCACGAAAGGGTCGTCTATAAAATGCGTTGAGACAACATCTGGTTTGTCCTGTTGCAAGTAATCTTAATGATTCCTAAATGCATCTACTTTCGGAAGGCCAAATAAAGTGCTTTTGCTTTCGCCTAGAAACACACAGAGTCTCCCTGACACGGCTGCATCAACACTACTCCGGTTATTGAAACCACACCTTCTTTCTTTGCGTGAACATTTGGGTGACATTACGCAAATATTTCCACATCGTGATGTAGACATGTGGGGGCGTGTTTGAATGAGCCGTTTTAGAGGGGCGTGCCAGAGTCTTAAGTTTGATAAAGAATATCTCTTTGGTTTTGAGACTTTAGTCTTTGCAACTTCAGGGATCTTATCTATGTAATCAGCTTGTAACACTCCAAAGAGAAAGCAAAACTTGAAATCGCATCATATGACCCCTTTAAGTTGATTACAATTGAGTCAGGTGCCAGCATGTTACTAAATTAATGACTTTAAAGAATAATACATAACACTCCAACTGCTGTTTGAAATATTTTCATTTTCTTTTATTTTTAATAACATTTGAAATTACTTGTTTTCTGTTCTTCAATGCAGTACTAAATAAAAATGTAGTTCAATACCACACTACCTTACTACAATTTTTGCACTGCAGTATAGTGTGTGACTCAAATAAATGAGCAAAATAAATGTCACCTTTTTGGTACATAATTTTTTTTTTTTTTTAAATTACAACTGGATGGAATTAAACACAATGAGGTCATCTATACAGTATACAGTATAGAGCAGGGTTCCTCAAATCTTTCCTGAGGTCCAATCTGCTGCAGAGTTTAGCTCTGACCCTGATCAAACTCACCTAGCTGTGATTTTCTAATGATCTTGAAGACTCTGATTAGCATGCTCAGATGTGTTTGATTAGGGTTAGAGCTAAAATCAGCAGGAATGGTCCAGATTTGAGGATGGCTGGTATAGAGTATACAGTATGCTAGTATTCATTCCAAACATAGGCCGTTTCTCAATATGTGTTCTTGTCTGTACTTGTGAAACATCATCAGTCAATCATCGCCCAAGTACTGTTCCAATTCAAAGTTCACATCTAGCCAAGTACAGTTAAAATCCCTGGATGTGTTCTTGCTCTGCCCCTTTTATCGAGGATGCATCAAGAGATGACTTGTGCGAACTCGAGGCAGCCAGGTATCCCAGAATGCATTTTGCACCAATCAGAGAGCGTTAATCCCGGAAAACCCGCAAATGTTTTAAATATTACTGTTATTGTGTCATGAAATGCAGTTCTAAGAGTATTTCAGGCGAGATTGTAGTTGTTTAAAACTCAAATCTGCGGTTTATTTATAAATATAGCGCCTATTTGAAAATGTGCTTCGCTGATTTCGAAGCGTGAGCTCCATGCGATCACCGGCGCTCCGTGCTCATGTATCCATCGAGATGAACATGAGGTAAAAATCGTTTTTGGTAGATCTAACCGGCAATCTTTGGACTCATGAATCTAATTATTTCTTCCAGGTCATATTGTTTTGACTGAGCACAAAGTTATGTTTCATAAATTATTTATTTATTATTTCGTAATTGTATAATACAGCGCTGACTTTTTTTTTTACATACATTTAACTGAATTGTTTGCCTTTGTCTTTATTTCCTATTACATAAATCTCTTATTATACTTCTACTTTTATAATGGCTATTATTGTTCATTAAAACTGACATTTAACAAAAAAGGCAGACTTGTGCTTGTCATATTTCATTTTTATCATGCATACAGTAAAGATAATGAGTGTATATGTGCACATATTACCTAAACCACATATTAATGTTGAATATTTTTTAAATGAAAATGAAAAGAAAGATGTTTTATATTTTGAAGAAAACGAAAAGGCAGTGTTTGATATAATTATTTTGTGGCTATTAATATTTTTTATGAAACAGAAAAGAGGCAGTGTGTCTGATATTTCGTTGTATTGTAATACAGTGTAGATAACCGGAGGTGAGCTGACTGATGTTATCAAGAATGCTGCTGTTCGATTTGCAGAATTACCGGACTTGTGTCCGTCGAACTTGTGAAGTCCGAACTACCGAGGATGCAAGTCCGAACTTTGCGTACTTGGTATTGAGAAATGTCTATAGTCAGTAACCAAGCCCATCGCAGTGCATTCTGGGATTGTCCTATCTGTGAACAATTCACTAATGTTCGTAAGTTTGGTGTCAGTAGGATTTAGTTTTTTATTTGAAAGATATTAATATTTTATTCAGCAAGGATGCATTCAATTGATCAAAAGTAGCAGTAAAATATTCGTAATGTTACAAAAGATTTCTATTTCTAATCAATGCTCTTCTTTTGAATATTCTTTCAAAGAATTCTGAAAAAAACATATAGGCCTAGCTGTTTCCAGAAAAATATTAAGCAGCAACTGTTAAGACTAATAATACATTTTCCTTGAGCAGCAAATCCACATATCAGAATGATTTCTGAGAGATCATGTGACACTGAAAACTGGAGCAATGACTGATACAAATTCAGCTTTGTCATCACAGGAATAAATTCATTTTCAAATATATTAAAACAGAAAACAGCTCTGTAAAACTGTAATATTAATTCATAATATTGCTCTTTTATTGCATATTCGAATAAATAAATCCAGGCGTGGTCAACAACTACTATTTTGTAGTGACTTTGTCTTCATAAACATAAAAAAAAAAATTATAGACCCTTAACTTTTGCTGTCTAGGTAGGCAGCTCACTAGGGATTGGTCCTCCCTCTCCACTCCTGCCACATTTCCTCATTTCTCCTGCATCCTCACTAATTCAATTTTTCCCTTCAGTCTTCCATTTAATTCTGTACGCCTGTGCTCGAGCATCGCTCTTCCTGTCCTGCTGTGGCCTCCCTGCTCAGAAAATCACTGTACTTCATGTTCTCAATGGCGCTGTTGTGGAGACCGTGAGGTCAGAGGTTCCTCACTAGCGGAACTCTGGGTCTTTTCCTGGTAACCGAGGGGCGGTGAGGTCATTCTGCTAACAGGCTAACAGCAGCAGCTTCCCGAGACCGCTGCTTTGATTTGACAACTATGACTCAATTTGTGGCTCAATCAACAGCTTTTAAAAGAGGCCCGGGAGTCTCAATGAGTACAAACACACACATACAGGATAATCTCTCTATTTTGTTGCCTGGCCCCAGACGCTTCTCTAACTTTACCGCCGCTGTGCCAGGCGTGATTGATGCCCGGTGCCAGCTCTGTAAGGCATGTGCCAACCGCTGTGCCAGATGAGATGCACGGAACACCACCGAGATGCCTTTTTCAAATGTCACAGAGCTGCTTCTGAGAAAGTCCTGCCAGTTTCCCACAGAATCGACTTCCTGTGACAGAGCTCTCACTTTCCCTTTCTCTCTCGCTCTCTCTCTCTATCTCTCTCCAGCTGGCTGAGTCATTTATATCCCCGCTGTTACCATACTGCCTCGATCTGGGGCTTCATTGGCCAGTTTATAAATCTGTTGTTTGCTCTACTTTCACACCCATATAGAGAGAAATACAAAAAGAGATACAAGGAGGATAGGAAAGGATGCATACACCAACAATACAGCAATGAAACAGAAAAGAAGGCGATAAGAGCATTTGAACACGTTGGTATCAGTTGTCATATCAGTTATTTCTGCGTGAGAATCCACAACACTGGCTGACAACCTTTCCAATGTGCAATACTTCTCATATTTAACCAAAATTATCCTTACCCACTCCCACTAATGACAAATCTTTCATGCTTTTCACCAAAGTGACATCATGATTAAACATATTTAAAAATAATCAAATTCAAAACCAGCCGAAGCGATTCAGGTGGTGTTTTGCATACATAAACTCTCAGTAATTTCTGTTCAGTTAAGCTCTATTGACAGCATGCCACAGAAAATACCCTGATCAGTTACCACAGAAAATATTGCAATGCATTTCCAATAAAAAAAGCATATACAGTTTAAACTAGAAATTACATGCATGCTTTATTTTTTTGGACTATTATCTCACAATGATGAACCCTCCAAAATAAAACAAATAAATTAATAATAATAATAATATATTTACAAAAATTAAGTCATGTCCAATCTCACGGCACTAATCCCGCTAATATAGACAAATAATTAAATAAATTATGCTATTTTCCATAATGTTTTATAACATTATTATTATTAATCTATTATTTTATCCCTTTTCAAAGCAAAAAAACACGCCCAAAAAAACAAAATAGCAGAACAAAACAAAAGGTGCATGATGCCAATGAGGTTCGAGTCAAAATTATTTTGTGATTATATGGAGCTTAACTTGTATTAAACATTTCTTGGTATATTGCCAAGTTGGTGACATCACTTACCGGCTCTGCACGGTCATAGCCTCCATCAGTTTTCTCCGTCTTAATTCCTTGCATCTTATTGCCCTCCACCTTTATTTCTCCAGGTTCCATCTTGATGCCTTTTTCCTTAAGTGCATTATCATCTTTATCCAGTAGGTAGCGCAGCAGGGCGTTGTCCTTCTTCTTGGGGCTGACAGGCTCTTGTTTAATGGCTAATTCAGCCACACCGGCCGCCCCACCTGCAGAATCCTGACACAGCTCCTTCCCCGTGGCCTCGGCTGTAAGTTTCGCCAGGTCGACGGGCGACGAGCTGTTCTGGAGAAGTCTATGAAGGATCTTGTGTTTCTCCTTTAGGGAAGTAGCATGCGATCCGGCTCCGGTTTGAGCGCCCATGCCACCGTTTCCTGGGCCGCCAGCAGGGTCCTTACACCCAGGCTCTCCACCAGACATTGGAGGGGGTGAGGTGGACTCAATAGGCTCAGTTTTAGTGGTGAGGAGCTGCAGGAGTTTAGTATGGCCTTTGTTGTCACGTAGCCGGTTCTGCAGATCACTGGCGTCTGGGTTATTAAACTGGCCGAGGTTGCCCTTTTCGTCTCTCGGCTGTTCGATGCCATCATCCTGCCCGCCGTTACCCTGCTCTGATTGGTTCTGCTCTCCGAATGATTCTGAGGCTCCCATTTTGTTCAGCATGTGAAGATTGACGCCCACTGCGGCTGGTGACCCCAACTTCCTGTCGGGCGAGCCCACACCGGGGTACTCACTAAGAGCCTGGAGGGCATTAAGGGAACTGCTTGTGTAACCATGATTACCGCCTGCTCCCCCATTGCCACCTGTACTGCTGGTGCACATGCTCGCAGGTGAATGTAAGCTGCCTGCTGGGGAGAACTGCGACGGGGGCAAGCGTGGAGATCCTGCCATTCCGGGACTGGCTCGGTGGCGTGGAGAAAGCATGCCTGGACTGCCCTGAGACTTCAGTGGATAGCCACTGCCCTGAGGGGTGGCCGCCTGCATGGTTGCTGAATGGCTCATAGTTCCTGGGCACCCAAAACGGTGGCCCTGTACTGGGCCGATGGCGCCGGGCTCCTTCTGGCCACCAGGGGAGGGGAAAGTGGATGTGTTGTTGCTGACAGTGGCATCCTGTCCTTGGGGGGCGCCGGAGGAACCTGCTGTATTGGGAGAACTCATGGGGTTCATGGTTTTGCCCATATTCTGAGCATTTCCAAGATCAGGGGTCATACCACAGATGGGCTGCTCCCTAAAACAGAAAAGAAAAGACATTTATAGTCACTAAAATATTATCTAAAGAGCAAATAACGCTGCAACATAGATGCCCCCCACATAGCACAAACATAGTTTTATAGAAAAAGGTGAATTTAACAATTAGAAGGTTAAAAACATAACATTTCTAATTAGTGAACATAATAAAAGGTCACTGGCAGCATTTCCATTACCCTTTAAATTGTGCAAAACTTAAATTGCAAATCGAAAATACGATCAACGGAAACATCTCAATTTCGAACAATCAACTCCCATATATAGCAAATCTTGTCAGTAAAGCTGGTTCCATGATTAGTGAAAGTGAGTGAAAATCACACAAAGCCAAGTATGGTGACCCATACTCCGAATTCGTGCTCTACATTTATTTAGTGCACACACACCAGTGAACACACACCCAGAGCAGTGGGCAGCCATTTATGCTGCGGCGCCCGGGGAGCAGTTGGGGGTTCGGTGCCTTGCTCAAGGGCACCTCAGTCATGGTATCGAAGGTGGAGAGAGCGTTGTACATTCACTCCCCCCGCCGACATGCTTGCGACAATCCCGAGACTCGAACTCGCAACCTTTCGATTATGAATTTGGCTCTTTACCATTAGGTCACGACTTCCCCAATTAGCGCTAAATCTCCATCACCTGCTTTCAAATGGAGCGGCATTTAATACACAGAGCCATAGTTCACTGATAAACTACGCAATATTGCATTCATTATCGCAGATGTATCGCCTTCGATAATGAATGTTGCGATAGGCTATATGTAAACCTACCAACATCCGTCAAGATGACTTATCGCGAGAAGAAAAAAATTACGCTTTAGCTGCACGACATCAGTTAATGGAAACGCTGTCATTTCGCAGTAGTTGTGCAATAGTTGTGCAAATCTGTAATGGAATCAGAACTATTGTTACGAACTAAAACCATTACAAATCTGTTGTCTAATTGAATTTTAGTAACTGAAATAAAGCTGAAAAAAATCTAGATATTTGATAAAAAACAAACAAACCTTATTAGACATATTGCCTTAGCAACTAACTGAAATTAAGTACTAAATGACTAACTGCAATGAAAAATAAAGCTAAAAGAAATCAACAAAAAACAAATATTAAAATGAAAATTGAATACACATATCAAATCTGACTTAAATTATTAATAAATATTATATTAGTATATAATTTATATATAAAAAATCCACTAGAATAACCCATTAACGCAAAGTTATAAAAATGTGTAAATCCTATCCTACACCATTTAATGCACAAAAAATCCCTCAAAACAACACTGAAAGAGGGACCCAAAGGGGCCATTAAGAAATCCCCAAGCAGCCAACCAGGACACAAAGCCCTAAGCAACCATTTATCAAATATGCTAAAAAACACTAAGCAACCGCATATCAATGCCTTGGCGACAATTCCCTGGCACAGCTTTAATAAAATGCAAAAATGTTGTTTAATTATTGTAAAAAGAAAGAGACATAAAACAAGAGAAGTAGTAGGGAAAAGGTGAGAGGAAAAAACTGAAACAGAAAACAATGCCTCAGTTCAGGCAGGGCATACCGGTCTTACCAGGTTGGCACGTGCTATTGTTGGCAATGATGTTTTAATTGTGATCCAAGGAATTTATATTCATTTCCAAGTAAATTCTATTGAAACTATTTAATTACATTAATCCAGTGCAGTCATTTGTTAAATTAATCTCATAGACAGGAAGTGGTTCTTCTAGTGCTCCAAACAAGGAATCCGAGAAAAGTGCTTAAGCGGAATTTCAGGAATGGCTTAATTAATTTAAGTATATTTCAGCAGAAAAGGTTAAAAGAGGGGAACGAATTATCAAAGAAAACCAGCAGTGCTCATCCCTCAAAACAAGCCACGGGACAGAGAAAACAAGAGGCTGTGCTGTCGTATCCCCCTCTAATGTAAAAATCATCTCAGGCTTTAAAGCTTTTAGCAAGCTACATACTAAAAACTTGCTCAGAGCTGATAAATGCATAGAGATGCCTTTGTTCGGAGCATGCAGGATGAATCAATGGTGAAGCTATACTGTGTGTTATTGTGCTGGAGATAATGTGCTTTAAGACAGCCACCCTCCCGCTGTGAGCTCACTCTGGGTTTAATGTTTATCTGTGCTCGACACCCCAGCCTAACACTGCTGCTATTGTCTCAGAAAGCAAACCGGTGTTCCTCCCTCACATGCTGTGAGAGAGATAGAAACTCTGCAGCTAACACACGAAACTGTGTTCACAACTGCCTGCTGTGGATCCAAGCTTTACTAAGCCATAAACTCCAAATGATTTGATTTTATGTGAAACCGTGATGATTCTGGGGAAAAAAATAACTCCCCTGTAATTTATTTTGTTCCAAACTTGCATTAATTTATTTTGTGGAACAGAAAAGGAGAAATACTGAAGAATATCCTGGCCGTGCTTTTCCGTGCAATTTCAATGAATAGGGACTGAAGCTTTAAAGGTTCAAAAAGTATGTAAAAGGGGTCTATATAAATGGTGAGTACTGTATGAAGTCATATGATAGCTTTGTGTGAGAAAACACAAGTCGTTATTTACTGATAATCTTCCCCCTCCAATGATTTATTAACTGCTGTGACTGAATCAGTGAGTTGAATTTGAGAATCAGATCATTTGTAAAACAAATCAATGATTCACTCAAAAGAATAACTCGTTCACAAATTGGACATTGCTATTCCTCCCATGAGCTCTCATGAAAAATGAGGGATGATTTACAGTGAATCGATAGTTAATGGAATAGTTCAAAGATGAAAATGTTCATGTCGTTCCAAACCTGTATAAGGTTCTTTCTTATGTTGAATGCAAAATAAGATATTCTGAAGAACCAAACAGTAGTTGGTCCCCATTGACTTCTATAGTAGGGAAATAAATACTGAGGAAGTCAATTGTGACCATCAACTGATTGATTACCGGTATTCTTCAAAATATCTCTTTTGTGTTCAACATAAGAAAGAAACTCATACAGGTCTGGAACGATACGAGGGTAAATGTCAAAATTGTCATTTTTGCATGAACTATCCCTTTAACATTTTTGGTCTGTTGCTCACATAAGTCAATTCTATGGCTTCAGAACACTTGATTCTTCTGCATTATTTGAGAAGCTTGCAGGTCCAGATGCACTGTAACTACATGAATTTTATATATATATATAAACAAACTTTTCATGTTCTACAACAGGGTTCCTCAAATCTTTCCCTGGAGGTCCAATCTGCTACAGAGTTTAGCTCCGACCCTGATCAAACTCACCAACCTGTGATTTTCTAATGATCTGATTAGCATTATCAGGTGTGTTTGATTAGGGTTAGAACTAAACTCTGCAGTAATGGTCCAGATTAGAGGATCCCTGTTCTACAAGAATAAAAAATGTATGCATGTTTGGAACATCATTTACATTTTTGCCTTAACTATTCCTTTAAAATTGGAATCGTTCGCATTCAATTACTCTACACTTAATTAAACCAGCAATCAAATTCTGAGGAATTATCAAGGGCGAAAAAGCTTGTTTGCCAATGTGTAGCTGTGGGAGTCGTGTTATTCTTGGTTCTGATGGAATGTTTAGAGACCAGCATCGGCCTCTGGGAAAACACGGTCGGATGTTCTCACATGACAGTGAGATTTCAGTATATGGTCATTAACTGGGCTTGTCAGAACTAGAAAGTGTGCGTTTCGACTGACTGCTCACACACGGAGCCGAATCAAACATGAAACAGTGAGAACAGGGTCAGAAATGACTCAAACACTTACTCTTGCGATTAGTTCATAAAATACATCGGTGCAGTTACATGAAAAACACAGATTCAGACATAATCAGAGACAAAACAACTCAAGTGCAGGCACTCATAGTGAGCTTGTTTGGCTGGGTAGTGGGTACCTTTGTAAAATGTGCAGTGACATGTAGAGCTGTGGCTCGTTGGTAGGTGACCGAACCAGTTTGCTCTTGGTGTGAGCGGAGACGATGGTCCCGTCAGACAGGGAGAACCGGTAGATGGGACTGAACGCCTGCCCATGCCTTAGGACTGCAAAACAACACCCACATGATCAAAAGTTTGAAAAATACATATGTAAATGTACAGTGAGGAACAAATAAATGTAATGGTGTGCAAAATAATACTAAGGGTTTTAGTCACATTTACAGTCAGCCATTTCCTTACATGTCTTGACAAGATTTCACTTCCAAATATAAACCTATAACATTGCAAAATGAACCTTTCCAGTAAAGATACCTCTTGCATTACTCACATACACTTTCCTATGTTTTCACACTCCACAAGTATTTTGTTTTTTTTGCTACAATATTAAAAAACGCTGAAATACAGTAATGTCTACTATGCATCTTTATGACAATATTCACTATAGATCTTGACATCATGACACAAGGAGTGTGTAAACTGGTTTGCCGATGGAAGCCAAAAACAAGGCGTGTTAAAATCATTATGTATTCAGAATATAGGCAGTTACTGTCAAAAATAGTAATCTTTGTTTGCACAATACAGTAGCCAGAATGACAGCATTTCTTAAGTGGATTAATGTGAGATGCGCTCAGTACCTTCTTGCTGATGCCTCTTGGCGAATGACATTTCTCCATCGTTCTGGAGGTGAAAGCGCTGAATGCATCTCCTCACCAAGTCTTCCCAGCCTGGTTTCATAGAGGCTCGTAACAGACTGGTGTCCAGGGAGGTGATCTTACCTACAGACACACAGTACAGCAATAAGCAATATAGCTTAGGTTTGTCTGCTTAATTAATTGTAGAGGTTTAATATTTAGGGTTATGGATTTAGAATAAACCTCTGAACAGCATTGAATTTTACTTTATAAGAACTGTGACCCAAAAACTAAAAGTATGACAGAAACATCTCAGCACTGTAATCGCTCAGTAACAATAAACAGAAAACTGGGAGTTTCCATCAAGTAGCCACATCAGAATGTGACAAAAGGTGTGGTTGGTGTGACAGTAAAAATCCATTGGGTGATCTCACTGTCCAGATGCCTATAGTATGTTTAACGTACTCATGATTCGGAACTCAAACACCTTACAGTTGCCCCAGAATGGTGCATAAACTTCATTACTAATCAAACGAAGGGGCAGATTTTATACCAGGAGATTTTGAAGAAAATAAAATTACATACATACATACATACAGGTATAAATAGTCTGTTACTGATTCCAAATTACAAGACAAAATGTGTAGTTAGTAACGTAATCCAAAACATTATACATATGATTTAATATAATCAAACTACTTTTTGATTACTTTTGACCTAACTTGTTTAAATGAACTGCAGGGGGTTTGTGAGTTTAATGAAGGCTCATAATTAATCAAATAATACAAATTAATGTAATATTTTATGTTTACCTGCATGTTATGTGACCATTAACCAATGTCAGAGAACCGTGAACATACAAATGTGATATTTATTTTAAAATCTCAGGGTACTTTAAGTAAATACATTAGGTAAAAGTTTAATTTGAATAATCAGAATTTGTGCATTTTAATGCGTTCGAAAGACAAAATATGTTATCGTGTAATCAACAAAAAAGTAACCATAGTCTGATTACTTTAGTACTATAAAATGTAATTTAATCTAATTAAAGTACTTAATATTTGGAATCTGATTTTGTAATCCAGATTACATGTAATCAGTTACTACCCAGCCCTATTTTCAACAACTAAAATTAAACCTCATGAATTATGAGAAGGTGCCATGTCATATTAACGTCATTAAACACAGTCTTTACAGGGTAAAGTCAGTATCTGTTGTTTTAAACGGGGGCTGTTCACTGAGATGTGTGCTAACCGGGATGTGAACATCCTTTGAAGAGTGTAAGCGGAGAGAGGGGTGGCGTTGGTATGGTTACCTTGGAGGTCTTGGCGGGTGGTAAAGCTTTCGTGCGTGGGGAGCATGGGTCTCTCTTTCATGGGTACTCTCCGCGCTACGCAGATCAGACACGACTGGAAATCTACATTCAGAGAGGAAAAGAAAGAGATCAGATCAGTGATAACAGATTATTAAAGCGCTTTGAAGGGTGCTTATGAATGATGAAGCATTGGTTCTGTGTGTTTGTGTGTGTTGAGGGGGCGGTACGGAGTGGATCGTGCGGTGATATGATGGAATGTGACCTTTCGTTTGTATGTCATTGTGGAGGCTGACCCTGCTGTGCTGCTCCCATGGAGACTAAGTTAGAAAAGTCATCTCTCATCCACCCACAAAAAGATCACAAGAGAATCATAATGTCTCCAACAATCTGACACATCAAGACGCATGCATGATAAACAAGAACACTGCAAGTAATAACATCCACGATAGGTCCATGGATGCACGAGGATGCATTTTTTTTACAGCTAATAATATTTTCATTTAACTAAGACTCAAAAGGAATCACAATTTGGTAACTTTTATAATGTTACAAAATATCTTTATTTGTTTTTGATGTTCATTTCTATTAATAAAAAATTCTGGAAAAATGCATCACAATTTTTACAGAAATATTAATGTGCACAACTGTTTTCGGCATTGATAATAACAACAACAAACTTTTCTTGAGCAGTAAATCAGCATATTTGAATGATTTCTGAAGAATCATGTAACATTAAACACTGGAGTAATGGCTGCTGAAAATTCAGCTTTGCCATCACAGGAATATATTACATTTAAAAAACACTGAAATAGAAACACTTTAGTACTTGCTTCAAGATGGACGTCACAAGATTAAAACTGGCCATTCATTCAGTGAGTCAGACATTGATTCAGCAACCGCTTCTGACTGATTCAGTGAGTTCATTCACTGAAGGATCTGTCAGACTGTAACTTCTGTTTAAGAGTTTTTTAAATGGCGTCTCGTTATTGTGTCAACTGAGTTCTTGTTTGTGAATCAGACTACAGTTCATGAATGCAATCTGGTGTTGCTAACATGTTCTATTTTTGAGCTACAAGTCTTGAGTTAATGGATGTGAACAGGTCTTTACATGCAAACATACAGCCTCTTGGGTGGTCTTCACTCTAATCTGCGTAAAGACATAGCTTCACTGTCTCTGCAATAAACTCTCTCCTCATACAAATTCCTCCTCCAGCCGTCTTTCTCTGTCTCCAGTGCCAGGGCGAGCTGGCTGGCTGAAAGAGCAGCTGGCACACAGCTAACACCGATGGGCCATAAAGAGAGACGGCTCCATCACTCAACACACCAGAAGTACCCAGCAAAAATTAAACATTATGTGTGTGCATGTGAGGGAGAGAGAGAGAGGTAGACCAACATTAAACATCTCTCGTTGCCTCACTCGTTGTTACACACACACACACACACACACACACACACACACACACACACACACACACACACTTAAACCCCAGCCAGGGCCAAAACCACAGCCAACACAATCCAGTAGAGAAGTAGGTCTCAAATGCACCCTGAACTCTGATTGACTCCGAGAGGTGGAAGAGGAGGAAAGAAAAGAGCAAATGAATAACAGACTGAAACATTTCTCTGAGCGGAACGCAGATGCACGTTCCACAAGCGCTGCTGTCACCTTTTCGCCTTATTTTTCAGTAACTGGAAGACTCATTTTTTCTCATGTCAGGAACGACTGTCAACACTAAGTGTTGCTTCCACATTAGCAGAGCAACTGAAATGTAAAGAGACTATGAATACTTACAGTTGTCCTCATATGGATCATACCATAGGATTTGAGGTGAACAAATATAAAGACTTTGCAATATTTCTTTCAACATCGAATTGATATCCTAATTTAATGAATGGAAGCCCGTTTCTGGGTTTTTTTGAGTAAAAAAAAACATTTTTTCTTAGAATTGTGATATAAACTTGCAACTGTGAGATATAAAGTCAGTATTACATGATATATAAACATGAAAAAAACACTCAACTTCCAAATGTTTCAACTTTCAAGAAAAAAGGATTGAGTGTATATAATTTATATTTCTAAATTCTGAGAAAAAATCTGAATTGCGATATGCAAATGTGCATTTGTGAGGAAAAAAATCTGAATTGCGATATGCAAATGTGCATTTTTGGGAACAAAATCTAAATTGCAATTGCGAGTTTGTATCCCACTATTCTGGTTTTATAACTCACAATTTTGAGTTTATATCATGCTATTCTGAGAAAATAAATGCAGAATTAGAGATTAAAACTCTCGCGAGTTTGTATGACATTTTTTTATTTCTTTATTCAGTGGCAAAAACAGGCTTCCATACCTAATGGCAACAAACAAGACTAGCTAGATTTTTGGAACACCATTCCTAACAAGTCAGATCAACACACATTCAAATTATTTTTATTTGGTGACAAATTCAGATTAAGTTATGTATAAGTCCATAAAGTTCATTTTACAGTGTGGTAAACTGCAAGGGATTTTTAGTGATATTATGACTTTGATAATCAGGTAGATTATTTATACTCCACACTCATTGTACAAAGCAACAAAGTTACAAAAAAATGCATAAAAATACTATATTATTGTAGCTGATAAACCAATGTAATATTGTATTGTCAGGCCCAAGCTCAATTCCATCCTTATTTATGAAGTTTCTTTAATTTAATTTTCTGCTTTCTGTGCCATCTAATGCTCCCACAAAATATAAAGCAGCACAACTGTTTTAAATATTTATAATAATAAAAAATGACTAAAAACTAGAGTCATGATGCTGAACATTCAGCTTTGCCATCACAGGAATAAACTACATTTGAAAATATATTCAAATAGAAAACTGATTTTAAATTGTAATAATATTCACAATATTACTAATTTACTGTGTTTTTGATCAAATAAATGCAGCATTAGTGAGCATAAAAGACATTGAAAGGTAGTGTGTGTTAAATTACTACTGCTTTTTATGGCAACAAGACCACAAAATGACGGCAACAAATGACAACTGTAGATGAAGACAACAATTATCATCCACTGGATCCAAAAGCCTTTTGGAAAACTATAGGTTTAAATCTGCTTGTTTGTGGGACGCTTGACAAAAGAACCCCCGGCTCTATGAAAGGGGAGTAGTCACTTTCCTTGGCCGAAGCCCCCTGCTCTGCTTTGAAGCATTAAATCTAGAGTTTCAGTACCGTTCATCTGGCTTAAGTGTGTTTTAAGAAACCGTGGCTCACCCTCTCCCTCCTCCTTGATGGACTTTGGTTCAGACACCGCAAAACACTGCATAGTCTCATATTTCTGCTGTGCCTCGTGATCCTGCGTCTCTTCGGCCTCGCTGTGAGGGTTCACGAGCATGCGGCAGTTGAAGGTGTGGCTGTTCCGCCGAGGATTCTCGCTGGACCACGGCACTCCGTTCACTGTGGGAGGGAGGCGAAGAGACATCACTCACTGTCACTCATTTAAACCAGCATTCCCTAACTTTTCCTTAAACTGAATAAAGGGGTATTCGCACTGACGGTGATTTACAGCAGCAAGGGACTGGAAGTCATTAATTTTCAATGAGAGTTGGCGATGTGAAGCGACATGAGAGACTGTTGGCAATGAGACAAAAATTTGAGTTTATATAAAAAAAACGTGCGCTGACTCAGTGACTTCCAACGGGAGTGTGCACACGATCCGCCTGCCACTCATGTCGCTTCAGGATATAGCAGTGAACTGGTAACCTTCAGTGATTTAACTGGTGTCAAATAAGTGTATGCAAAAAATTGGATATTTGCAAAAACTATTTGTGAAAGCAGCGTTTCCATCCCATTTGCATGTCAAAGATTTTATTGTAAACTAATTAATTACTAAAATTAATTGGAACTAATAAAAAAAATGTATTGTTACTTTTTTATGTATTTAATGGTAATTAATATATTATAACTCAATATTAACTCAGCATATACAGGACTTTTCCAAACACTTAGTCCCTCCACATTTGACTGCAAGCTCACCTTCAATGACTACATCTTAAAATCCGAACAACCACCGATGTAAATAATTACCAACTCTCATTGAAAATTAATTACCTTTTTTGACATATCTAGGAAATTTATTTGGGAAATGTGTTTCCATATTAGTTTACACAAATGACTTCTTAACTGAATAAAAAATGTCATCCACCTCAAGTGAGCAATTATATTTTTAAATTTTCTTGTGTTTTCATGCGGTATTTTTACGTGATATTAAAATATGTGGATTGAAAGCTAGCTAGTGTGAACAGTTACTCACCTTCATGTCGTTCTAAACCCGTAAGACCTTCGTCTTACACAAATTAAGATATTTTTGATGAAATCTGAGAGCTCTCTGACCCTGCATAGAAAGTGACGCAACTAACACGCTCAAGGCCCAGGAAGGTAGTAAGGACATCGTTAAAATAGTCCATTTGACATCAGTGGTTCAACCGTAATATTAGGAAGCTAGAAGAATACATTTTTGTGTGCAAAGAAAACAAAATGAACTTAATTCAACATGGCAGAGAATGACACATAAGAACACTGATGTCAAATGGACTATTTTGCGTTGCTTTCTATGCAGGGTCAGAGAGCTCTCGGATTTCACCAAAAATATCTTAATTTGTGTTCTGAAGAGGAACGAAGGTCTTACGGGTTTGAAACGACATGAGGTTGAGTAATTAATAACATAATTTAAATTTTTGGGTGAATTATTCCTTTAAACTTTTAGATGGTAGCAATTTGGGATGTATTTATTTTTTAATCATCCAAAGCCATTTAGAGTACATTTATTAAAGGAACCCAAGTAATTATGTCAGCCTTAAGAAATATACTAGAGCCAAATGCTAAGTGGAACAACAAAATTGACAGTCAATACAAACTTATTTGATGTTTACATCTATGAGAAATAGAATTTGATTTCACTATGAATGGGATCCATAACCAATAGTGTGTTTTCTGGCTGAATGTATTATTTAAACCAATAATGATATGGTTTCTAAGCCTGAATCCTTCCTCTTTTTAACGTCTGCAGGTGAGCTTCCCTTCTGCTGCAACTGAGGGAGGAGGAGATTCTGATATTCCTCTCTGTAAATCCCAGTTCTTAATGCTCAATCTGATTAATATAATCACAGGGTGGAAAATGTAACTGCTCACACTTGAGTATCGAGGTACGAGTCGAGTCGTTCCTGAAAATATATCCTGAAAATTCGCACAGACAAAATGAAAATATCTAAATGGGAAGGAAACCATGAATGGAAAATAGAGTCTCACCATGTGACTTGGGCAGGAGGTTTTTGATGAATTCGTTATGGTCTCCTACATGCAGGATGCTGTAAACACTGGTGTTCATCAGCTCTTCCTGATTATACCGCAGGTACTGCGTCACGTTCTCTGACACAAACACGATGTTGCCCTCCATGTTCACCACAAAGAAGAACCCATCTAAAGCCTGGAGGAGAAAAACACAGCCAATTATTACTATGAGCACAGATGTGCAGCTAACACCAATAGTATTATTATATGAAGAGCACAAATTCTAAAGTACACATCCTTTCTCCATCTAAAAGCGTAACCATTCAATAGGGAAGATTCGATAACCAGCAGAAACAAAACAAAAAGCTGTCCAGAAAATCTAGGAATCCTTGTAAACAGATCAAATGAAGTCAAGGGGATTATGGCATGAGTCTAAATACATGGCCATGGATTGATCGAGTGGTTTTTTGAGGGACAACACATTGAACGTAATGATCTCAGTGTTTTCACTTCTCAATTCAGATAAGCCATAATGAAGTAATTACCTGCTGGAAAACAAGAAGATCTCATCAGTTGCAGTTAGCAGGTTATTTTAACAGGCTTCCTCTCAAAGCGATACCGTCAGGCGGAGAGACAGGGGAAGTGGAGCAACTGTTTTGCCTCATTTTAAATGCAGATTACAGGCTACAGCTTTATTAGAGTGCATGCTAATGTCGCATCTGCTGAAGGGCGCAGTGAAGGTCTCTTAAAATAAGGATATGTTACATATATATCGAAAACATTGGTTATTGGCCAATATTAGAGCTTTTTAATGTATTGACATTGCCGATATTAGATATACACTACTGCTCAAAAGTCGGTAAGATCTTTTATGTTTTTGAAAGAAGTCTCCTGTGCTCGACAATGATGCATTTATTTGATCAAAAACAGTAAAAACAGCCATACTTGGAAATATCATTACAATTTAAAATACAAGCTTTCTATTTATATTTTATTAAAAAGTAATTTATTCCTGTGATGGCAAAGCTGAATTTTCAGCATCATTACTCCTGGCTTTGCGGTCACATGACTCTTCAGAAATCATAATATGCTTATTTGGTGCTCCAAAAAATGTCTTAAATCAATGTTTAAAACAGTTGTGCGGATAAATACTTTTGTGATACTTTTTATTCTTCTTTGATGAAGTGAAAGTTCCAATAACTGTTTATTTGAAATAGAAATTGTAAAAGCATTTACTTCCACTTCTGATAAACTTCATGCATCCTTAGGGAATAAAAGAAGATGAATAGTATGAGATGAATAAGAAATGAATAAAAAAAGTTTTAAAACTCAAACTATAATTTAACGCTAACTTATAAACTAATCTAATAAACTGTTAAATGCAATCGTTGAGTCTCAAAATGAACATCTATTTTTCCTACCAAATATTATACTTGTACATACGCTGTGATGCCTAAATTAACCTGCAGCATTTAACATTTCTGCATTTTATTTTCAACTGATTTTGAAAAAACTGTATAGAATTTTAATATCAGATATTTATTGTTCATCAGCTATCAGACAAAAATAATTATCTTCTTAGAAATATCGGCACATCCCTGGTAGAAATTGAACAATACTGGATTTTGCTTACATTTTGACACCTGAGATAGAGAGTTTGATGAGAGTTTTAAAAATGAATAATATTAAAACAGTAAAAGTGAACTTTAAACTTGACTTGAACATTAAAATGTTTTGTATTTATGTAATAAATAAACAAACAGTCATGTAATATAAACATTATATCAGTAAAAGTGATATATCAATCCTGAATCTTCAGATACGCACGTTTATAGCAATCAGAATTTGCAGTGAAAGCGTCCATTCAATCTTTAATGCATTCGTTTTGTACGAAGATTAACTTTATTGCCTGCTTGTGCCGGCAATAAACAAGCTCTTGTGAATCTCAGCGCTTCATAGTGTGTGGCAGAAATGATATTGACGAGTCTTAATTGAAAGAACACAGCCTTAAGTCAAGCATTACCTATCAAGATGGTGTCAATTAGGCCTCTGAATGCAGCCGGGCCCCTGAGGGCCTATAGCGATCGCTATAAAAGCTGCTGTTTGCTTTAGAATGTGGAGCAGCAGCTCGGAAATCATTCTTTAATCTGCGGCGGAGCGTAATAAGCTCTAAATCTTTTTATCAGCAAAACAAACACAGCGCCTCTTCCTAACGCAGAGAATTATTTCACAAACACTCGGCCGTGGAAAAAATAAAACACTCAAGAGAAGCTAAGAACAAACATACATACTCCAGAGAGCAGATAAAGCGAGGGACTGAAAAAGAGAGAGGGAGCGAAAAAAAAAAAAAGTCCCTGTTAGTGCACTGCTCTAGATGTGGCCATCTGGTGGGCAGACTGGACACATTCAGCAAATATCGCAGAGTAAACACGGAGGAATGCCAAATCCACCTTTATTTAGCCAAACTTATGCAACGTGCATTGCAACATGAATGGAGCTGGGTGGGCCCGGCCCAGCCTTGCTGTCCCGCTGTGGGAGGTTGCATAACTTCCTATACAAAGGAGAGACTGGGTCCAAACTCATCGCGAGGTGCGGACGCTGAAAACGGACACACACTGCCTCCGAAGGACACAAAGCTGCTATGGCTGCTCACACTTTAGCTTCCATAGCCAAACAATGGGGTTTTCACTGGGGCAGGGGGGCGTGCAGAACTGCGAAAGCTTTACACAAGGCCTGTTTGTGTGCACGAGTGCATGCGTCCATGCGACACTGGAGGGGCTGTTATGGGTGTCGGGTGGAAAAGGCCAGTCGGGTGAGTTTCCCCCTCTCTGGCCTTTTGTCACAAGTGGTTTTTAATTAGGTGCATTATAGCGTGCGGGTGTGAATTGTCCCTTCCTTCGGCCGTTTCAAACAGATGGAAGATCAAGCGCACAAGCACGTATCAGGCTATATTTGGCATCCGCTTCGTGTTGATTCGGTGACGGAGGACCTCGGAGGCTATAAATACCCAAAAGAGGAGAGGGTGTGAGAGAAAGATAGAGCGACTGGATGGGTGGATTCATTCAGAGCCGGGCATACTGCCTGCTCAGCCGACCGACCAAAGGAAGTTATTCGTTTACACTGGAGAGAGTTGAGCTGTTATTTAAAGGGATAGTTCACCCAAAAATAAAAACTTATTTTTAAAAACCCTTTTCTCACCCTCAACCCATTAGCAAACATTAACAAAAATAATGACTGGATTGTGATGCCTTTGGTTGGAAAAACAGACAGTTATGCCCCAAACTCATGCCACTGGTTGAGTCAACATTACATAATGTAACAATTTTGCACATGATGAAAGAAAAACTGCTATATCAGAGCATATCTGAGGTTGGATGTGAAGTTATACAAAATATTTTAATGCTTTAAGGCAGCGGTTCTCAATTTCAATCCTCGCGCCCAGCATATTTTGCATGTCTCTCTTAGTTAACACACCTAAATCAGATAATCAGCTCGTTAGAAGTGCGCTCCGTGCATGAACTGTGTTCCGATTGACATGCTCCCTTCACAGTGTCCATTGCTCCCTAATCCCTGAGCAGGGAAATCTGTTGAAGTTTACTTCACTTCGGAACATTCATTCATGGATTTGCGCTGCACAACATCTTCAAGCATAGACCAGTGTGACATCATATACCTCTGTAAATATATACAATTTAAATTCACGTCTCGCACACTTAAATACACTTTGAATGGAATATATATGTTTGCTTCGAACTGAAATCATGGCGGAATATCCAGTGATGTCCCCTTCGCAGGGCACTTACGTTCGAATAGAACAAACATCTGAAGCGATAAGAGTAACATAAAAAATGTGCAGAGCGGGGGGGAGTAAGGACTGGAATTGAGAGCCGCTGCTTTAAGTTTAAGGTATTTTAACTGTTTCAACACTTACTTGATTACCGTAAACCATTAATTAAATCTACAACTAAAACTCTTAACAATCGTTGTCAGCATTTGAAATAAAGCAGAAATACAATTTAAATATAAAGATGGAAAATAAACATATACACATATTAGATGAAAAGAAACTTCAAAATAAACCAAATAAACACTTACAAAAATTTGATCTTAAGTACTAAAAATTTAAAATGACCAATAAAACGTTATCAATTGAAAGCTATTTAGAAATAAAAGACATTTAAATGATAAAAGCACAAAATTTAAAATATACAAATATTTGTATAATTAATTAAAAATAAATACCAAATAGTATATAAATAATATTAAAATAACACTGCTTTATAGTCTACGTTCAGACTGCAGGCAAAAGTGGCCCTAATTTTTGTGCTCATATATGACTTTTCTTAACAGTTTGAACAGCAAAAACCACAATTGGAATCAGATTTTTTTTACACTATGATTTTGGCCACTTCCATATCCTAAATACAGGTCAGATGTTTTGCAATGCAAACTCAATCTAAAGTGATCATATCGTAATTTATGCGACTTTCACGACACTCCAGATCAACATCCGTCACAGTTCCGCATGACCGGAGTCAATCCACAGATTTTACAAGTAGTGTTTTCGTCAGTTGGTTAATATGGAAGACAGCTGTGATGGTAGTCAGTGGAGGTACAGTGAGGGGTAAGTATTACGGTGACAGCTCTATATACAAGCAAAACTTGAACGAAAACTATAAAAACTAGTCCTAATTCCTCGTCTTTATCCTTCTTATTGACTGTGCACAAATTTTCAGGCTTCCTTTTGCACATGCAGGTCAGTTGTGGGACTGTGATCAGTTCACACTTGAATATGATATTGGCCACATTTAAAAAAAAAATGTGAACAGTAAAATCAGTAATAATCTTGCAGTAAAAACATAGCCAGAGACATTTCACTCGAGCATGTTTTCCATGCCAACAATTTCGTACATCTCAACTGTCAGCTCATACGCTCTATATTCAGCAACAAGATGGAGGAATTTGGAGATTTAAAGACCAACTGGCAGCCAAATTCTCAACACAACTCTTTGTTATAACGAATACAAAAAGGCATTCACTATCACTCTGTCTCCAATACATGGTTCATGCTTGAATCTTCCTCGTATGTGTTCAGTAGAGCCAGTGTAACCTAGTAAACAGAGCACAACAGACCCACCTCCAGCATCATTGGTCCAAGGGCATCTTTGTCAATAACACTTTGGCCTGTGGACGACACATCAGCCTTCTGCACTTCATCCTCATTGGCTGCAGCAGCTTTTTCTGCAGAGGGAGAGAGAGATGCAGAAAAAGTAAGAAGAAATGAGATACGAACCAATTACAGACCATCAACACCACTGTCCACAATAACTTTGCTATGTTATGCTAAACACCAAAGGGTGAATAAACCGTACATTGTTTATGATCATGTATTGGGAAAGGGGACATCAAATACAGCTGTCTGTGATTATGATGCACATGAAAAATTTGCATGTCAAAATACATGTTCCACTTTGCAGAAAAAAAAGAAATTTTGTGTCAAAACGAGTCTAAGATATAATTCATGTTGGTGAATTGCCAGTGTATAAAATTAAATGAATTATTTGACTAAAGATTTGCCATGAATCAAGAGACTCAACACTGAGTTTTAAGCAGAAAAACACTATTACATTGGTCTCAGAATACATAGGGAAGCACAAAGCAAGAAAATAGGAAGATCCTCCCAGAATGTCTGGTTTATGGACATATTCACAATATTAAAAAATGTGCAGTAAAATTAAGACTTTGGAATTCAACAGCATGTTATTAAAAGTTTTCTCCCTCTAAATTATTTAAATATCTCTAATTGTTTCCCCAATGATTCAACCCCTGGTCACCCTTTCTAAGAAGGTCACATTTCTATTGCCTTTAGTTATATATGCGTTCTTCTAATTTGAGTTGATAGCAGACATTCTGGAATATAATTAGGCACATTTGTTTTACCTCATTCTCCTTTCTCCTTGAATAAAGGACAAGTTAAGCAAAATTGGCACAGTCCTCGGTTGGAAACATCAACATTTCCATAAAAGAACCTAAAACCCTTCATTAGATCCTGCAGAGTTTAAGTGTTTTATTTTTAAAATTACATTAAAGACACTTCATGTGGTCCTGCTAGCTTGAGCGTATTGTATTAGTATTTCTTTAAAGGGCAGTTCTCTCTCTCTGCTCACTAAAGCGTTTTATTTCATACTGCACACACACACCTTTATAAAGCTCTTTCTCACTCTTTCATTCTGCCGTGCGCTTGTTGAGACATGTTGTTATGGCACACATCCGGACCTTAGCAACGCGTGAGACCGAAGCTGTCAGGCTAAATGCGTGCATGTGAAGCCTCACATAACAGCCATGCAGCCAACAGCCCGGACATGAATGGAACCGTCAATACACACATGCGCTCACACACAGACTCCAAACAAACCATTATATAAAGAAAGGAGAACATCATTCTCTCCAACAAAGTGACACGATTTGTCAACAATATCGCCTGCGAAACAAAGCACTTGTGATGGAGCTAAATCTAGAAGGAAAACTGGTGAATCTCTGGATCATATTTCATCACAAATAATAATAACATTTATGCAATATTGTTATTTCATTATTTTTATGGTAATATTTTTGCAATGCGTCCACTAATAAATTATGCCAAAAATACAAGGAAATTGTTTTCATGACAAGTACACATAGTTCTTTTTGTTTTATTATTGTAAAAAAAAACATTTGTTTCATTGTCATAAAAAATATATAATTATTATTTTAATTATTACATTAATTCACAATCATAAATATTGTAATTATGACATTCATTTACTCTTTTTGTGGTGATATGAGGTGACCTAGAGATGTAAATAATGTTGGAAAAGTGGCTCTAAATAACACCATTTGTGAAAGATGATAGATATAATAAAGCATCATCTGATATAAAATAAAAGCTAATTAAAGACATTACTACAGACAACACAAAAAATGTCTGCCGTCAGTGAAACATCCTCAATCCCACAATTCTCTAGACCGATCTAACTTCCTGTCTGTTCCCATTCATTAAAGAGAGTGGTTGGGATCATCAGTGGATGCAGTGGTCTCGCAGAGGACACGATAGAGAGGCAAACTGTGCTGGCATGATGGGTAGCCATATGGCAAAGTGAGAGGGCCATTCATCAGCCTCTTCTCAGACCGTTCTGGGATGCTCCAAACGCTGCTCTTCCCGTATATGTGCATACGTGTGTGTGTGTTTCTGGGAGAGATACGCATGCGTACACTCCTGATGATGAGTGGATGTGAGCGTGTTGTGTGTCAGCAGGTCTTTGCGGTGCCCAGCGGGGACTGGTAAACCAGCACAGCTGCACCAGAGGTCCGGTGATAACTCATTCCCTCTCTCATTTCAAACGCGGCTCCAAAACGCTTTGCTTTCCGTCAGCCATTCCCCATCAAACAGGAAAAAGGCAGTTATCTCCAGAAAGGATGTGAATTAGGCCATATCATTCACTTCAACAGCAGATGGAGTTTCTTGAGGCCTTTAGGATCTGCCTTATCAGTCACAATTCAAAGCCCCGCCCATGACTCTGCTCTCGGCCAATCAGTGCACAGCCTGATCATGGATACTAGGTCATGACTCTCCATGGGAGAATTTCATATCTCATCTTCTACTGGGTGTTGTTCAGTCTCTAAGTTTATACGCACTGATTCACTAATGAACAAATTAAACGTAGTTAAACATAATCCAGTTTTTAAACTCCAATTTGGGGTTTTATTTTGAAATGTGTAGCAGATGAACTACAGACTAAAAATACCCTTTACACGTAAATGCCCAACCGATTGTGTTTTCTATGCAAAGAGGAAGGAAACGGTTTACTGCCGCGGTTTAATAGTAGTGCTTGATAGCAAAGCTAGCCTAATAGCATCACTATTATTACTGCTCACACTTACAGTATATTGCACTATTTGTACTGTGAATTACCTAAAATCACAACTTACTTAGGAAAGATATAATAATATTTTGCTAGTCAATTGTATATAGGATATTCACCTGATAGATAATAATATATTCACACTGAAGGAAGGGTCTGAGTCACATCTAGGGAAAGGAATATCATATCCACAGCATCCGAGTAACCGCATAGTAATGTGCAAAAAAAACCTGGCAACAATTACTACACTTTAGTGCCTTGGCGGCAATTTTCGCACATTCATTAGTCTTTTTCATAATGTAAACAGTAACACTGTTTAAAAAGGGACCATTTAAATAAAAAATATGTTTTGTGGAACCCAAAAAGATTTTTGGCAGACTGACAGTTTAGTTGACTATTTACCTTCACTGTGTGGAAAAAACAAATTGGAAATGAACAAGGACTGAAGGTTTGGTCACATTGACAGTTTTTCAGCGAATTTTCGCAATCAGAATCTTGTCATTTCAACAGGAATTCACACAATCTGGAAACTTACATGAGAGCGAAATATTCCCCCAAACAGATTTAACACGGATTCAAGTTGGTCGCTACACTACTGGCAACCTAGACAGTGGGCAATTTTTGCCTGCAAAATTTCACCAAAATTTCACTATTATAATGACCACATTTTGAGGCTATCAGTTCATAATATTCTGCCTAACATCTCCTTTTGTGTAAGATAAAGTCATACAGGTTTGGAAAATAATGGCAACATTTTTAGGTGAACTATCCCTTTAAGTGTTAGCATTCATCATGCTAACAAATGAAAATTCTGTCATTAAAGCTGCAGTCCGTAATTAGATTTTTTTGTTCAAATTTTGTGTTCAAAATGTACAAAATTTCTATATTGTTTTTGGTTGGTCCTGAATCACTACGGTACACCTATAGTTAGTGTTTATATTCTTACTATTTTAGACTGGTTCAGGTAGGTACCACTGCGGAGTAACCCAGTACTTGCGTAATTCGTCATAGACATTAACAGAGAGAAGTAGTTCCGGCTACAATGTTCTTCTGCAAGACACACACAGTTCTGTTTATTAACCGCTAGAGTGTCAAAAGTTACGGCTGTAGCTTTAATTACTCACCCTCAGGCCGTTCCAAACACGTAAGACCTTCATTCATCTTCGGAACACAAATTAAGATTTTTGTGATGAAATCCGAGAGCTTTCTGGCCCTACATAGACAGCAACGGAACTACCATGTTCAAGGCCCAGAAAGGTAGTAAGGACATCCTTAAAATAGTCCATGTGACATCGGTGGTTTAACCTTAATTTTATGAAGATACAATAATACTTTTTGTGCGCAAAGAAAACAAAAATAACAACTTTATTCAACAATTTCTTCTCTTTGTACACAAAGTATTCTCATAGCTTCATAATATTACAGTTGAACCACTGATGTCACATGGACTATTTTAACAATGTCCTTACTACCTTTCTGGACCCTAAATGTGTCAGTTGCATTGCTGTCTATGCAGGGTCAGAAAGCTCTCAGATTTCATCAAAAATATCTTAATTTGTGTTCTGAAGATGAACAAAGTACTTATGGGTTTGGAATGACATGAGGGTGAGACGTTGAGTGATTATTGACAGAATTTTACTTTTTATGTGAACTAGCCATTTAAAACAATAATTCATGAAATTCCTTTTGTAATGCTTATGTGACTTAAATTAGTTTCATTATATTTTACCCAGCACATACTAAAATCCCCAAATACCTCAATGAAATTGACTATTTAAATGTTTCATATTTAACCACAGAATCGAAGGAAAAACATATTTTTAAAGAGACATTTGTTGCTCTGGGTCTGAATAAAATGTGAGGAACAGAATTGTGAGCCTTTAACACTGTATTTTCAGCAGAAAGCAGTTTCTGATTTAAAGGGCTTCCTGTGAGTTTCAATAATGTTGTGGTTCCTTAACAAGGAAAGCTGACTGCTGCGCTTTATACTTGAGGCCTTGTTTACAGGCAAAACAGCCCCATTTGTGTGTTCGAGGGCAGTTTGAGACCGTACAAGCACAGTTAGAGCAGTGTGTGATGTTGTGGCTATGTGGCATCAAGCGTAGCGGGTACGGGACGACGCAGCAGACGGTGACCATGGCTGTTAGCTTTGCATCAAATTGCTCAGCATTACATAACCCAGAGCTCAGTACATCACAAACAATCTTCATCACAGCCCAGTCAGAATCAATGCAGATATACACACACACACACAGGTCAAAACAGCACTCAGTCTGAACTGTTAAAAACAATATGGATGATAATTTGAGCAGAAAAACACTGCAGGAGCAAGCCAATCTTATGATTTATATAAATCAATATCAGTCTATATTTATGATTGTGCCATAAAAATTTCCAAGAAGTTTATTTAAGAAATTTCTCACCACAGGTAGAGCAAGGATGAGATATATGTTATCCCTCAATAGGGGAGGGACCTCGAGATACAATTAAGCTTCTTCTCAGAAGACTGTGTGTTATATAATCTATAAAGTATAATGTTTCCAAAATGTATTAGCATAACTTTTCAAGTAACGCAAATCATAACATGCTAACAGGCACTACACCTGAATCCAAATCTTGCGGCTAATAATTTTGGCAGCAAAGAAACGCAAATAAGTCTTAAGTTAAACATCACCAACTCAATATAACTTTAAAATACAACACAAATGTAGAAAAGTAATGAAGCCATGACTTCTAATAAAATCTTGTGTTTGGTTTCTGTAGGCTATTTGTTTCTTAATGCAGTGAGAAATTACATTGTACATCAGTGAAATGTTTGCAGTTAGCATGATGCTAATCTATAGGCTCTTACTGAAAGCCAATCTGGAATCGATGGCTGATTTGACAAGTTCTTTCTCAAGATCTCTACACATCTCTACACATGCCAAACAACCTGAAACGCCTACATGTGTCTTGTGTTAGCTGCTAATAACTTCTAGCCTAACGCAAATGTCTGACTATGCTAAAGCTCAGTGAACGTAACACTATGTGGTGGTTATGTTTTCAGCATCAAGCCTCAGAATTTATACTTGAATTGAAGATTAATAGGACAAGTAAAAATGTAAGTTCAAAGAAGTGTCATCGGTTTTCTTACCTTGCTCTTTAATTTGACGAAT
The DNA here is from genome assembly GCA_027564155.1 of Gymnocypris eckloni scoliostomus. Lineage (NCBI taxonomy): Eukaryota > Metazoa > Chordata > Actinopteri > Cypriniformes > Cyprinidae > Gymnocypris > Gymnocypris eckloni. The sequence continues at coordinate 11,576,290 of CM050436.1, read as the reverse complement.
CTGTTTGACGGTTTCCCTTAGGATTGCACATTTGTCAGGCTTGACATTGAAGTTGTCGATATCATTGAAGTTTGCGAAAATCAGCTCTGCGAGCTCCTCTATGTATTTATTTTCATGTTCCCGGTTACGTTTCTCAGTGCTTCGTTTGGGACTGTGAAGAGAAACAAAATATGATTCAGACTACAGAGCAAAAACACAAACTTGTCATTCAGATCAGTACATGCTTAAGATTGTATTGTAAAATTTCATGAAAATATCTTCCTCAGTTAGATAGTTTCAACTTTTATTTCTTATTTTGGCACACAAAAAAGTATATACCATCTCAACACCAAGCATTTTGTAACAAATTTGCTATTTTTAACAAAAAAAAATATATATATATTGTTACTTTTCTGAAAAAAATAAGTTTTAAATTAAGGAGGGCACATTCTTTCATTCATGTTATGATCTTTTAAAATATTGTACACATACTTATGGGTGTCTTTGGACAACTGCATTTTAAGGTGTCACTACAAACATTTTTACTGTGTATAATTTATTCTTTATGTCATTAGGTACAAACACCTACATAAAAAATCCAAACAATCCTCAACAAAAAAGAGCAAGACCCTCTTTTCTGCATTGCGTTTAACACAGAAATAGACAAAAGTTTCCAGAGCTTCTTCTGTGCAACCTTACACAGGTTGTATTTTCAATTTGCTGCTCTGCATCTTCAGCAGTTTGCACAGAAAATTTTGTCAATAAAGAGGGCATACATAGCTCCTTCCGGTGAATGAATTATACAGACTGATGTTTCCTGACTCAGTGGAAAAGGGCTTTATATAGAAACATGTATTATCTAGGCTGAGCTCCACTGGTGGGAGGTGCTCAAAATTATTGCAGTTCAGCGGTTCATAGCATAGACACTGAGAAGTTTCACTCTGCTATACATACAAAGCAAACAATGTGTATGCTGCAATGAATGCAGTTTGAGTTTACTGTAACCTGCTGTTCATTTGTCTACTGTTTGCATGCTGTGTCTAGGTGAAGTACCTTGGGCCCAGGAGGTCTGATGGGCATTCCTTGCGCTTTTGAGCCTCTGACCTGGCAGGGTCCGATGAGTTTTCCCCGACAGCACTCATCCTCAATACATATCACCTGTTGGAGAGAATGTCAACGTAAGCGATTCAGAAAATACTCAAAGGACTCATCTTCTTTAGGTAGGTTTGACAAATGAACACACTTAGCTTATATTTAGGCTTTACTGTAGCATTTAAAGAGGTGGACCAATAAAAAAAAGCCATTATATTAAATTATCTCCTGAACAGGTTGAATAACAACACACTGTGCCAACTATTTCTGCTGTGTTTCGAGAAAGCCAGTAGATATAGGTGTGCTTAACAGTTCAAACATATGCAGTTAAACATCATAATGCAATACATTTGAGCACCTGATGATTTGCAAACAAGCCAAACAGCTCTTCTGAGAGAGATTTACGTGGAATCTATCAGTCATTTAGGTACTTGTGTTTGAAATTACTCTATAAGGGATTTCTGAGGATTTGGGGAACGGTTTTCTCCTTTGGCTTGGCTGAGTGCCTGAAAACATCTTGCCATTTCAAAAACCTAAAAAATTAATTCTTATCAATTAATACGGTCTTAAATGGTTCTTTACAAGGACTGAAAAATGTAATGACTAATTAGAGATAATTAAAAGCGAGAAGGCTTAGGGGTTGTGTTCAGAGGTCATATACTGAAGATGTGGGTTGATGCTGGAAGGCGTAAAGAGGCCTGCGAAAAAGAAAATGAGAGAAAATGGAACGAAAAAGGGATTCAATTATATTGTGCGACAATGAGTGTCCCCTGAGAGCGAGCGAGAGAAAAGAGAGGGCAGAGCAATGAAAGAAAAGTGGAAGTAACACGAAAGTAAGTGAGTGGTGAGAAATCAAGAGAGAGTAAGGGGTCAGCGAGTGAGAGAACACAATGTGCCGTATACTGTACAGCACAAAAAAGACTGTTGAGCATGCAAATTTTCATTTAACAAGTCCCAACAAATACAGACACAAGCGCAGCCATTTATCTTTTCCAACACATTTTGCAATAAGTAGTTTCACTTTCTATTCATATTTGTGTGCCTTATAGATCCAGCCTTGAACAAAAACGGGGAATTCCCACGAGAGAGAAAACTAGTACATTTCATCCTCTAGTACTGCTCTCGATATGATGAAAGAAACAGAGAGAAATGTGTCCCATCACAAGGGGCAAATGAAGCAATCTAAATTATTGAATGAGGCGTTTTAATAATAGTGTACAACAGGGGTTCTCAAAGTTTACATTCAAAGGTCCGAATGGGAATTATCATCAACGTCAAAAGGTCCGAAATAATTGTTATTAAAAAACGTGTTTTTATAAACATGCTTATAACTTTATATAACAATTAAACTTGATATATGCTTAATTATCATATTTATGACGTCATCAGGTCGTACTTGCGTATACGAAAATTAACCGTAGTTTTATAAAAAAATGTGGTTACTATTAAACCATGATAACCACAAATTAACCACGGTATTGCTACACTAACCATAGTTTAACCATTGTATTTGTAGTAAACCTGGTTATATAAATTGTAATCAATATGCAAAAGAAAAAATACAATTTTTACATCCATGACAGACAGTCAAGAGTGATGGGTTTTAGGAAACGCTGTTTTGTACTCGTTCATTCAGAAGTTTGCTACGGTTCGGTTCTTTGAATGCGCTGCTAACTCTGCCGTTGGAGAAATAGGGGGTGGAGAAACCTCGCTCATGGGCTAAACCGTGACATTATTTTTACTGAATGAAATCTAAGGTTTATCCAAAATGTCGCTAGTTGCTATGTACTTTGTCTTACAATTGAGTCTGTAATCACTGCAACACTGGTTAATGCGCATGTGTGTGTGCCACGCGCCTGCACGGAGTGATACGAGTGCGCTTGAAATATCAAGTTGAGGCGGGTCCGGATTGAATTCCCTCCCGGTCCGGATCCGGACCGGAGTCCGGACTTTGAGAAGCCCTGGTGTACAACATTAAAGGCACATATGACTGTAAAGCAACCAAAAAAATATCCAACTTAAAAAAAATAGGGAATGAAATGCTTAAAATGGGGAATGAAAATGCATCAATTTGAAACGTTTCCTTTAATAATATTTTATATTAAATACTAATTATTATGTATCTAACATATAAGTAAACTGCAAAACCAAATTATTATGGATTCTGTCACGAACAAAAAGATTAAAACAACAGCATTTGTTTGACATAGCAATCATTTATAACTTTACAAATGTCTTCAATGTTAATTTTGATGAATTTAATGCATCTTTACTGAATAAAAGATTAATTTCTTGCAAAAGTGTTATAATATAATATAACAATTTAGTCTACATTTGTACATACAAAAAAAGAAAGAAAACTGTGCAAAGTTTAGGATCTGTAAGAGGTTGTGCTGAATTTTTGTGACATAAATAGGACTGTTAATGTAATGGAAATGTTTTCATACGGTTGCAGCCTCATGGGTAAATTTGTTGAAAATTACATTCAGCGTTCCAATAAAAACAATATAAATAGCAGTATGTGGGCTAATTATCACAATTGGAAATGGCAGACCTATTTTAAAAAGTATTTTAAAATGGTGGAATTATGATAACGGTCTGTTGCAATTTAAGCGTTATCTACTCAAAAGCCTTTTTAGATCATTTACTAGATTTCCATTTCTGAAGCCAAACACAGGAGTCAGGAAAAAAAGGCTAATTGAAAAAGTACGTCAACAAAAACAGGCACTTCAGAGTGTTGATGAGACCTGTTGTGAATTTGGCGCTGATTTAAAACACCACGCAGCGGAGGTTAATGAAAACACCATCCATCCCTTCTCCCATCTCTCTCAGGGCTTCATCTGCAGTGTTTGGGAAGCAGGCGGAGAGACACCCGGGCCAGCACACGAGGCCAACACATTGGGCTGCGTTCAGGCCAAACTGACGCACACACGTTGCCTTATGTAATTTGCAGCCTCGCTGTAGACCGGCTGGGGGAGTCAGAGCCGGAGTGAATGGAGCACTGGTATTGAATCCCTGCTGGATTGCAGTGCCCTACTTAAACCTAATGACAGAGAGGCCAATCAAACAGCTCCGGGGGACAAGGCCGATGCTACAGACACTGGACACCAGCTAACTAGAGATAAAACGGAGAAAGATTCTTTCAGACAGCGTTAACCTTTAGGTCGGAGAGACATTCATCAGTCGGACTTCTGAATCGTAACATTACGTAAGGCTTTCTGTCAATCATGGGGTCCTTCTGTTCATCTTGATGACAAACGGCTTCTTGTGACACAGCCTAGGTTTTCCGTGCCCCCTTTGACAGTGGACACAACTTAGGGCTGCACGATTATGACAACAAATCATAATTGACGATTAATCCCTTGAGATTGTAATTGCGTTTATTAATAACGATTATTTTGAACAGATTTATGCCATTGTTTGAAGCTGAAAGCTATGTTTTTATATAAAATATATATCTAAATAAAGGCTGAAAACACTCTCCCTGAACATTTATTGATTTTCTATACCATTGAGCCTCAAATGTCAACTATACATTGGTTTGGTTTCTTCTCTAAACAAAAAAGGTAAATTATGCATGGTAATAATGTTATAAAACTAAAAATAAAATAATGGTTTACTAAAGCTATTTATTTCATTTACAATTAAACAGATGAAATGTCAAATTACAGTAACATTTTACAGTACAATTTATATTATCAGGGCTCCAAAATATAACATTTGAGAGCAGTGGCACCAGCACCTGATTTGGTAACACTGAACATGTAATATTACAAGTTTTGTCTCTTAGAAATGAACATTAGAATAGGAGCTTGAGTTGGGATGAAGATGTACATTTGACAGTACCATTGTGAAAACAAACGTACAGCACCTCATTACCATGGTAAACATTTGTCAAACTTTATGGTTACTATGGAGTTTGCATTGAAAAACAGTAGCCTAAAGACATTCATCAATTTCAAATCCACATCAACTGATAGAATAATTAACAAAACAATGTAATTATATTCCATTACTCCTTGTACATACACTCCTTAACATATTTAGTATATTAATAATACTCAATATGAATATCCTACTTTTATGCCACCTATGGTAAATGTGGGTGATTTGTGCATTGAAACGTCTTCTAACTGGATCGTTGTTGCACCGTTTCTGCTGTTTTCTGCATGTTGATGAGAATAACAGCTCCGATTTATTTGGCTTTAAACTAGCTTAAATGAAAGAGACGTGATTTGTTCTGGAGAACTCTGCTGAACGCGAGTGCTTCTTACTGGATTTCACAGCCATGTTTAGTGCGTGAACCTGACTAGTCACTGTAATAAATGCATACATTCAAAGCTCGCGCTGCGCTGTTTTCTTTGAGGCGAGCGGATAAAAGGTCAGTATGGCGCGCAGTTCAAACGAGTAAGTTACTGCCATTTTGTTCCGCTTTTGGCATTTAACATATCTATCATGCACAACAGAGTGACAATGACTATCAGTTAGACAAAATGTCTTTTATCCAGTGTTTGAGTTTGTTAAACTCCGCTGCAAACACCTCTTAAGCACACAGAATAATGCAAGTGGGCATTTTTTATTAATCGCGGCTTTGAACGAGTATGTAATCATAGCGTCCATAATCGTAATTAGAAATTGTATTAATTGGGCAGCCCTATGTAATTATACAATATCACAGTTAGCATAACTGTTAGCATGCATTAACATTAAATATGTCAAAAGCACAGTTACTGCTGGTGCCACTAAATTTCAAGAGATCACTGACAAAAGACTGAAATCAAATCGGTGCTTGTTCACATGACAATCGTGACAATCGCATAGTGTGAATTATCTATGGCTGCCACCGACAAAAGATTTGTCGACTAGTAGTAGTTTTATTACAAAATCAGAAAGTATTTGCATGAGTTAGATTAAAAGAAGACATTTCAAGCTTTCTATAGATATATTTCTCACATCTGTAAGGCAAGTAGCCTATTTGCTGAGTTTCAGTTCATTTCACGTAGGCTGAAATAGTAGAAAGCGCATCCTATTTGTTTTATTTGTGAGTGACCCTTTACAGTTTAGAATGCTGTATTACATTTACATTTATGCATTTAGCAGACGCTTTTATCCAAAGCGACTTACACCTTTCGAACAGGGCCAATTTCGTCATCAGAATAGTACATGCATATTAATGTGCACCGCCTGATTTTTGTAACTGCGCGCACTTTGTACTAGCAGTTTAATACACAGCACGGAAAACCAATCACAAAGAGTAACGTTACTTATATATATATATATATATATATATATATATATATGAGATGCAGTGGAATGGGGATAGACCCATCCTGTCATAAAGTTGAGACATGTTTTTTCAAAGTTGAACTTACAATAATTTTAAATGGCTTTCTACAGTAAATATCCGATTCTCTTTTGTGAGACGCGAGTGCAAAGGTAATAGATGTCTCTCTAGAAAATTCACAAAATATGTGTTCTGTGTGAACGGCTTCGTTTCAGTTTTATCATAAACAACATAATCTTGTCGACTTAAAGGGATAGTTCACCCAAAAATGTCAATCCTGTCATCATTTACTCACCCTTCAATTGTTTCAACCCTGTACAAGTTAATTTCTTCTGCTGATCATAAAATATATTTTGAACAACAAAGTTGATTGTCCCCACTGACTTCAATAGCAAGTCAATGGGAACCATCAATTGTTTGTTTACCCATATTCTTAAAAATATCTTCTTTTGAGTTAAACAGAAAAAATAACCTCATACAGGTTTGGAATAATTTGAGGATGAGTAAATGATTACAGAATTTACATTTTAGGGTGAACTATCCCTTTAAGCCTCTTCTTATTAACTAACGTTTAGTCAACTATTTGGAGGCCAACCCTATTCTTATCAAAGATATAATCTGAAAGAAGAAATATTTAGCTATCTAAATATCTGGACAACAGAGGTTTGCAGTGTGAAATGTGTTTTGACAGGAAATGACATCAGCAATGACCTACAGCCAATGAGAGAGTAAGATACAGGTCAAGAGAAGTTTCAGAGAAACAGCGATCTGATGACTTTGAAAACCATATAGTGTAAACCCAGCATTAGTGAATGCTCAAGTAAAAAAGTAGGCCTATGTTTTGTATCATTGCACCTAGTGGTGACCAAAATATGACCAAAATCTTATATCACGATATGACAAATTTTATATCACAACAATATACATCGCGATATAGGATTTTTTATTTCTTTTATATTAAAATCTTTGATACCATATAATTTTCACCAATGTCAATATCAAACTAATACAAGACTAAAAAAAAAAAAAAAACCCAACCTCACTGAAGATAAATAAACAGTCAGTGATGAAATAAGAATAAGAAACTAATTGCAAGCAATAGGACAGAAAACTACAATAAATAAGAAACGCTACATACATTGTGTAAATTAATTAGTCTTCACAGTGTTAATTATATCTATCTATCTATCTATCTATCTATGATAGATATAATTAGCACGTGTATTATGTATAGATTCTATATATATTATAAATATATCATTATTATTAAAGTTACAAAAGTGATTTAGTCAAGAGCAGTGAGAAATTTTCTAGCAGTGTGCTATGATTAATATGAATGAATATTGGACGCTTCCCCTTTAAGACCGAAGTCTGGATCCAATATAGTTAAGTTACTGTTACATATGCATTTTGTCTTTCTGCCGTTTACTCTTTCTTAAGACCTAAATCGCTGTGTTTATGGGTATACTTGTAAAGACGGGGATTCTGATGCATATAAGTGTGTTTATGTAATTGTTCAAAGTCGGCAAAAAAGAAAAAGTGCGCTCCTCTCACACAGAAAGCACCCGCATATAGATCTGTTGTTTCTGTTTCAACCTACAATCGGTTGTTTTAAAACTGCAGTGCTTAAAACGTGGTGACCATGCACAGATGTAGTCCCTCGCTTAGAACGAGCTCCTCTTTGTCCTGGCTGGTCGTTCTACACCTGCTTCTGTCTCCCCTTCACGCCCCGTGGTGGGTGGCGTATAATAATTGCAGTCACTCAAATGATGAAAAAGTATTACCGGAAACAATGTATTTTGCGACACCACGAAATAAATGATAGAACATAATATGAAACGATAAGACTTTTTATTTCGTCCATCCAATATATATTGTCATATCGCACAGCCCTAAATGCACCAAGTATCATGGTATGGATAATCATACAATATCAATGGTATTGGCATAAAATATGCAGAAATGCATATCCTACACTCTCAAACCATATGAAGCACTCCTGCGTCCAGCTGTCAGGTGCACCGTTTTTCTTCATACTCAGACAACAGAGCCACTTCAACCTCTACAGCCTTACTATATGTAACTTACTCTCTCAGTCGCATGACACATAATTCAATCAATTGTTAATAGCAGCTTCTAAGAGGCTGCAGAGGACTTTCACGCAGTAAGGTAGGTGTTTCGGTGTGAAACCACTGACAATCACCGTAATGAGAGGGGTCGAGCGTTAGACGTGGTAGCTAGTGATTACAGAGGCGGCTTTGAAATGCTATCAGCTTTTCCTGCTAACCGACACAATCCGATTGGCTGAAGAGGATTTAACACAGATGGAGGGAACCAAAGAGCAAAAGATTAAGAATACCAAATATCTGATACAATAGAGGCAACGCCAAGCAGCTTTTTGATAGATGTATGAAATCAAAGTTTCTAAGTATGGTGGTAAGTCAAATTCTTTAATTAGCAAATCTTCACCTGTTTTGATACCAGTCTGTGGTACCAGTATTACAGAGCAGTGATTCAGATTCAAATTAAAACACTAAAAGAAAAACAAAATGAAACTTACAAAAACTAATTAAAACAAAACAAAATAAAATTAGACAAAAAACTAAAAAGTTGCAACGCTAGATTGAACTTACAGCAGTAAACATTAACAACAAATAACTGCCAAAAATTCTAAACTACAATAAAATATATAAAATAAGCCTACGAACAAAACTAAAATTAAACAAAAATCAAACAAAACAGCATTAAATTAAGTAAAAAAATGTAAATAGAAGAATACAAAATAACCTAAATCTATTAAAACAACACATAAGAAAAATTTTAACTACACTAAATACACAAACAATTTAATAAAATTAAAACAAACAAACAAAAGTGGACTTTTGACAAAAACACACAAGATTGGACTTACAGCCTTTGATGTCAACAACAAACATATTTTAAAGTATTTTCTCTGATATGTTTATATGCAAATTGATTTAGCTGTCCTGATTGTACAAAGTTACATGGTTAGTTGCATTTGTCCTGTTGTCTGGGATCAGACCAGCAAGCCATTTCTGGGCAATGACCCACTATTTGAGATCCTCCGTCATAAATCACACTCAGAAACACCTTTTAATACTGTGCTGATAACAATCGCTCCTCGAGATCTTTGCAGATACTCTAATATGTTTATATAATCTGAAATAGCTACACTAGTTTCCAAGTGGTCTATCTGAATGGAGTTTTTTACAGAGATGCCAACTGCCGTCAGGCTAGGAGGACACCGTAATGAAACCACAGGCTCGCAGTGACTGACGATAAGATCTCTACTGAGTGGGTGTGCTCGAAAAGGAAAGAGGTGCTTTCTTCCTTCTCTTTTCCTCCCTCAAGTTAGAAGCAATTACGTTTATTTAAAGGGTTGTTGATCAAATTCTCTTTGATAATTCAAGTAAAAATAATGTAAAACAGAGTTAATGTACTCTGTACACTGGTGCTAGACTGCTCTTGACAGGTTTACAGTTAGCAGATGTCCTGCAAGCTGCATGCATCACCCACATACGCTGAAGAATGAGTCAGAGATGTTCGTGTCCCCTAAGGCAGGGGGAGACAGTCAGAGGTGTCTGATATCCAGATACCCCCACACAGAACTCCATGATGACTAGTGGTATGGTGACCGGCTTGTGTTAAATCTCCCGGTGAGAGGCATGCGTCTAATAAACCTCACTGCTCTAAATATACGCATGCACAGAAATATGAGCAATCTGCTGAGAAATAAAGCACTAGTATTAGACATCATAATAAATAATAAAACCAGGGATGTCCTGAAAATTCTGTCCATCATTGATGAGACAGTAAATATTTTCATGTTGTGACTGTTATTTGATAAAAGCCTGATTCAAATTGTATACTATTTTGCATAAATACTACTATACTATACGCATCCTTTTAAATGCTATACATTTTAGTGTTTTAAAGATTAATTGAGAGATATATTGTAAAAATGAAGGAAATTAACACGCAAAATTAATATACAAATTTCCAAAATCAACTGATACCAATAAATAAATTAGGGCTGTTAAATGATTAATTGCATCCAAAATAAAGGTTTCTGTTTACATAATAAATTAGTGTGTATATATATATATATATATAAACATTTGTCTTAAATGTATACAATAATGCATGTGTGTGTATTTATATTTACATTTTATTATTATTATTATATACACATGATAAATATACACAGTACACTGGCATATATCATGTAAACACAAACTTTTATTTTGGATACGATTATTCATAATTAATTGCTTACAGCCCTAAAATAAATAAATACATTAAAAAAAAACACTAATATCAGCAGATTGCAAATTTGGTATCATTAACAGTGTTATATCATATATATATATCATATATCATATATGTTATATATTATATTTATTAATATTTTAGTATTACCTTTTAACTTATATACCATATTTTACATTTTAGTTTAATTATTAGTCATTTTGTTATGTGCTTTTGTCCTTTTATAATATATATTTCTGATTAGGTTTAATTAATTTTTATTTCAGTTTTAGTTCTAGTTTTAGTACCTTTTTGAGTAAGTACCATTTTGATTAATCTTATATATATATATAAATAAATAAATAAAACACTGAATATATTGTGTAACCCTAAAATAAAATTCAAGATTAAAGGACATGGGAAGTTGTTGTGATGCTTTTTCAAAGTCTATTTTTAAGTCATGAAATAAACCTGATTGATACTGGTTAGTTAGCAAACACCACTAATTTAATAAGCTTCCACAAATGAGCAGATCTCATGTAATCTTAAATAACGAAAATATAAGAATTCTGTCTAGCTTACTCCTAAACCACTAATGCTACATACTACGCTGTAGAAGAAACAAAAAGTAAAAATCAATCAACGGTCCAATCAAAAACGCATCTGTTACTGTTCAGAGGTGGGTCAAATCATGAAATCATGAATATTAATGAATGACTCAAAGGTGGGCCACAATCAGCTACTTTAACCTAGTTAAGTTTTGCTAATTAGAGCCACACAAACAGTTCAACATGAATGTAGCATGACCAGTTAAAGCCCCTGCGCTTTAAGCAGGTCGCAGCTGGTGCAGCAAACAGGGCATAGCCCACGACAGGGCCGGGGAGGCACTGATATGGAGCATCAATTATTTACAGCAGTAGGGAAGGAGAGGGCCAGTCAGACTCTGAACAGCCTGCTGCTGTTCCACGCTCAACATGAGCCATGTCAGACCTCCACTAATCAACTGCACTGCGGAGGCACAGAGAGATAATGAGGAACACTGACACATTTCTCAATCATTCACTCCCATTAGCAGCTCTGGAGTATGGTAAAGATGCTGATGATAAGTGTTAGTGGACGACCAATCAGAGGCATTTACTGGTGGGCGGAACATTGGGGTGGTTCTAAAATCATGCCCGGCCCCACCCCATCTACATGCACTGTAATAGACCTTAGTAGGGTAGATGGCCTAGATAATTTGGTGAGAACGGAAATTAGGCTATCAATTATCCAGCCAATTAAACATTAAAAATACATCTTTTTGTCCACTGGAAATTTGTGCAAAGACACATTTTAGTGGTTTCTCAGTTGAACGATTGACAACAAGGTGGCTCACTGATACTACGATCCAGGATTTATCCAGGATAAATAATAATAATAATATATATTTATATATATAAAAAAAAAAAAAAAAAAAACTTACATCGACTTTGAAGCGTGCCAAATTCTTAGAAATGTGCTCTTTGGATACATATTGATAAAAAATCAATAAAGATTTCAATTGCATTACTCTGCAAAAATCACATGGTGTAAAGATAAAATATCATAAATATTTTCCTGGAATTTATTATTTAAAAAAAAAAACGGTTTTTTTTAAGCAGTCTTTGAAAATATGATCCATTAATTACACATTACATTCTTGGGGCAGTCAAACTACATTATATTTTATAAACTGAACTTAATTTTACTTTAAGCTCAAATTATAGCAGATATTTTAAGGTGATTTACTGACCTTGACATATAGTAATGAGGGTTAACATGGGTCTTCTCAGCTATATTATAGCGATTTTATGATTTATTTCCCTGCGTGTATGGAAAAGAGCAGTGTGAACATTCATCAGAATGCCTCATGTTTTTGGAAAGCAAAACAAAACATTATATTCTTTAAGATTAGTTCACTGAAAAATGAAAATAGTCCATTTAAACTTCTTGGACTTTTAGAACTGTCAAATTGGAAGCTCATAAAGAGATTGTAAAATAAATCCATATAAATTGAGCGGTTTAATCCAAGTCTTCTGAAGAGAAACAATCGCTTTACATGATGAACAGATTTGATCTAGGCTTTTACTGACATAAAAACATTGATCAAATGGACATACACTGAGCACATCAATCACGGAGAAGCTCAAACATGCTCAAATGATGCACAACAACCAACGAGGTTTGTTCTTGTGTGTCATGCAAGTACTGTTGAATTTACCATATTTTATTCTTATGGAATTGGAAGACGTGAAAGTGAGTAAATGTTCATGTTTGGATGAACTGTCCCTTTAACCATCTACTCTTTGGCAAACCAAACCAAGTCAACAAGAGAGTTCCAAACACACCTCACATTGTCTAGCATTTTCTAATAAAGACTTCCAGAGAAGTATATAACATTCCTTATACCATCTCAATTGTATTCCTAGTCTTTTTCAAGTACTACATTCTCTTGAGGAAAGACAGAGACCTCCATCTCTTTACCCTGCATATCGTTTCTTGCCTTAAACAGATGTGCCAGCCTGTAACACTCAACAAAGGAGGAGAAAAAGAAAACGAGGCAGCGCAGAAAACTTCCACTCTCCAGCATCCAGAGCGCTGACAGCCTCCTGTTCTCTCCTCCAGCGATACCATTTAAAGTCCACAGGGATGACTCCCTACTGGAAAGCTTTGCTGCCATCCACACAACTGAGAACAGACTCTCTATCTGGGACAGTTGGAGGGTTATAGGGAGTTTTGTTTGTTTGTGATTCAACAGAACTAAAAATACCATGTTTGATCACTGACACCAAGTGAACATCTAAAGACTCGTCTTCGGGAGGGTTTACTCATGCAAACAGAAAAGAATCGCAGTCGATCGCTTCAGTCCCTGAAGGCAACAACATCAGGGATAAAAGTTAAACTGCAGCACCAGCATGTGTTGTGTTTCCGGTTGTGACAACCAGCGTTTCAACCTGGCTTCTAAACTATCTTGACTAAATCAAAAGTGATGTGTCACTTCACCATAAAACATTTGAATGGCTATGCTAGGTTATCAGTTGGACTAGCACCAAAACAGCACTAACTAGCTGTTTTTTTGCTTTAGAATGGTGAGTTTTAACCCTTTATATTATATTGTGGATCAATTGGAGACACATTGATATTTGAGGTGTCAAAATACTGATTATTCTAACTTTTTTTTGCAACGTCGACTCATTTTGGGTCATGAACATGCATGCTATTTTTTTAAACTCTGATGTGTTGAAATGTGCATCCAAAATGTTTTATGGTTAAAAACAATGTTTTATGGTTAGTCATAATGTATTCTGTAATTTTCTCAACTAACCTCTGAAGGTATTTCCATTTACAGTTACGCATTTGGCAGATGCTGAAGGCATACATTTGTATCAGTTCAAGCATGTTAAAGGGAGAGTATCACATACGTAAATGACGTATGCAACGTGTGAACACGGATACGTTCTTTACGCTTTGATCGGAACGTAAACAACGTATTCAAGTACTTATGTTGCAAACGTCATTTACGTATGTGATACTCTCCAAAATAGCACTATAGTGTGACGTGGAGATGAATTGTTGAATAAAGGTGTTATTTTTGTTTTGTTTGTGCACAAAAATTATTCTAGTAGCTTCGTAAAATTACAGTTGAACCAATGATATCACATGGATTATTTTAACGATGTCCTTGCTACGTTTCTGAGCCTTGATCGTGTAAGGATCATTGCTGTCTATGAAGGGTCAGAGAGCTCTCGGAATGCATCAAAAATATATACATTTGTGTTCTGAAGATGAACGAAGGTCTTGCAGGTTTGGAACGACATGGGGGTGAGTAAGTAATGACAGAATTTTCATTTTTGGGTGAACAATTCCTTTAATTTTGATGGGAATCGGCCCCTTGTGAAACCCTGTGAAAAGTATTTACACTATTCTTTATAATTTTCATACTTTGTGAAAATAGCTGTTACATACAGTTGTTCTCATGTTTATTTGTTTGTAATGCATGAGAGGTATTAATATTAAAGTTTAGTCCTTTTCACATTTTGTTTCCATAGTAAATTGGATTAAACCCACTTAGGGTCATAACATAAACGTGCCCATAATTTGAACCTAATACAGTTTGAAAGACGACATTTGAAAGTTGAAACTCACTTTACTAATAAACCAAATTTCTTTTAACCCTGAAGATGATCAAATATTTTAAAGGAAAGGTGACATTTTATGCTTTGAAAAGTAGCTTTAAGTAAATACATACAAATGTTACTTTTGCAGTAGAAGTAGAACAACTGTTCAAAGTTTATGTAAATAATTGTTATACAATTTATGCTACATATTATGCATTCATAATGCTAAAAAGCTTAAACCATTGACAAACATTCTGAGTTTAAAAGTGGGTATTATGCCAACAATGTTAACATAGTCTGTCAAAGCTGTGCTAAAACCACTGTCTACGGTTGCAATACAACATATAAATATGTGTGGAACTTTAAATGATTTGCCCCTTTCAATTACTGTTTTTTAGCTGTTGTGTATGCTTGCATAATGCTTTGGCATCACTCCATGCATCCTCCATACAGCACTGAAGTATACAAAATTTAGATGAACATGAAATATGATATTTTTCTCTAGATGACAGAGAGAAAAAAATGACCTTAAAACTGGGTCATGGTGATTCACTGTATGTGACGCTCTACATAGGCATGCTGGACAACAGGTGTGATGGCAAACAATGCTAATATTATTTTGCACTTACTAAAAAGGAGTTCACAACCAGGATAATTATCCTGAAGCCTAATTTTTTCTTGCAGACACACACACAAAACTAACACTTATCCCTCATGATCTTGTGTAAGCACAGGCGCTCCTTGTTGGTGTAATCTCAACATTAGACACATTGACGTGACTACATCACAAGTCTCACAAACCATGACATGCCAAAATCTCCTAGTTGCAGATTTAATGTCTACTTCTTTGGGCCTGGAATTCATGAGATCATCAAGTCGTGCCTGGGTCACATTAACCTGGATATTATGTTGCTCCGATGATGAGTGTATACAGATATCCCTATACATATGAAGAGTTCATTTGCAAAAAAACGATAACTCCATTTTATTTATTTTTTAAGAAAGATTTTTTTATTGCGCATTCTAAGTAATATCAATCAAACTGAAGTTGGGTTGTTTTGTATTAAATCACACAAAATGATCCATCCTCAATCACTTTTAGTCAGCTTTGATGAAACTCCTCTCAGCTAGGACGTCTTTTCAAAATGAAAGTAGCCTTGTATCCTGACCTAAATACAGCGTGCTGATTTGCTCAAATTGACTTATTGGCTTCTGTTCAAAAACAACAAGGGCGCTTGTCGGCTTCTGCAGTAAGAATTTTAACTCGCGATGCCTTGAAAGTGTAAAATACCGGCTTTTTTGACAAAATATGTTTAGAGTTCAGATTGCGCTATATAAGGAGAATAATGCTCTTCTAGCTGGACTTCCATCAAACACAATCAAACCTCTACAAATGATTCAGAATGCAGCGGCACGACTGGTCTTCAACGAGCCCAAAAGAGCCCATGTTACACCTCTCTTTGTGTCCTTGCACTGGCTACCAGTTGCAGCTCGCATCCAGTTCAAGACACTGATGCTTGCATATAGAACAGCCACAGGCTCAGCACCCACCTACTTCCACTCACTATTACAAATTTACATCCCCTCCAGAAGTCTGAGATCTGCTAGTGAGCAACGCCTCGTGGTACCATCACAGAGAGGCTCAAAATCACTTTCCAGAACATTCTCTTTCACTGTTCCTGGCTGGTGGAATGATCTTCCCACCCCCATCCGGACTGCTGGATCCCTGTCAATCTTCAAGCAACAACTGAAAACTCATCTCTTTTAACTCTACTTGACTACTTAAAAAAATAAATAAAAATAATAATAATAATTATTATCTTTCACTTTTTCAAAATCTTCATCTTTCTCTCCTTCCCTTGCTAGCTTGTACTTATTTGAACAATGCCTGAGACTTGGTGTTATTGGCACTTCCTCTGTATGTTTGCCTCTTCAAGATTAATCGCTTTATGTACTCCCCAATTGTAAGTCGCTTTGGATAAAAGCGTCTGCTAAATGATTAAATGTAAATGTAATGCACGGCAATCAGCTCTTTAATTTTATTTAAAGTGCTGTTTTTGGAAAATGAACTCTTCATAAATACTTATGTACCATCTTTGCAAAGTGGAGTAAACCTGTTTGGATTTACCTCAACAAAAAACAAAAACTTGTTGCAGAACTGTCTTTTAGAAGCGAGGAAATAAGTTCATACATCCACACAAGTTATTATTCAAAACATCAGTTGAGTTTTCCCCACTGATAAAGTTGTCAGAGAGCCCTTGGTGTGCAGTATGTATCCGCTGATGGGTTAGATATCAGTGGAAGAGACAGCACCTGACTGACAGGAGACTGACAGTCTGGGTTCTTCAAAATACAGAGACGACAACTCTGGAATTGAAAAGAAGAACTAAAAATCTCCAGACCTTACGGTTTTTGCATGCAGCAAGTACGGCGCTCCACAGATCATTAGTATGAACTGATCGTGTTCAGATCTCAAGGTGTGATTCTCCAGCTTAAGTGTGAACTGAACTAAAGCTCTAAATTCAAACAGACAATCTTGAGATTTGATGGGATAGTGACAAAGAAGAGTGTCCAGACAAGAGAAAAAAACAATCCTTTAAAATCTAGTTTAAGACACATGCTGAGTATATGTAAGTGTAATGTTTGTATTCATGTTGGCTTTGAAAAACAATTTCTAAACAACAGTTTTAAATGCAAAGACTGTTATGTGGTGTAACCAAGTTAAAACTAATACAATTGTTCTTACACGTGAGTGCATTATACTTTTCAAAATGTTTTAAAATATATTTGTCAAAATAAAATGTATTTTTTAAATGTCATGAACTATTATTTTATAAATATCAATACAGTTTTTGTGAGTCGCACCACATGACGTATCACAACCTAATTACCATAAAAGGATCCTTGTTATAAAATGATCCAATTACCTGTCTTTTATTTGACAACGTTTTTTAAATATCTATGGTTTCAAAACATATAAACATAAAAATTACAAATATGACATTTATACAAATTAAAATAAACATAAATAAACAAAATATAAAACTTACTATTTTATTCTAAGATATGACAATACAAATGATAAGACAACACTTCCAAATGACTTATGAGTATGATATTTATTTGATACTATATCAGGACAGTTGTATCAACTAATACCCCCCCCCCCCCAAAAGAAAAAAAAAACACACAAAACTGTACATTAAATAAATATCTGTATATTTGTATACAATTAATTATAGAATAAATTAATAATACTGGATATAAACACCAGATATTTCTATTAATACCAGAAGTTTTGGCTAAAAGCCTTCCTCATTATTAATATATTATATTAATATTGATAATTAAACACATTTATAATTTTTTTTACATGGATTTTAATTCTGATTTTAGTTCATTACAGAACAAGTGAATTCATTGTGCATTAAAGTTAAAGTACTTGCTAAGCTGTCATCTTAAGATGCAGAAGATACACTATAGTCTTGAGCCTCCAGCTCCAACAGTGGGATGGGATACTGTGGAAGGTTAACACCGCGCCTACCAAAAGACAGGGAGCTAAAGTTACCAAACAAAGACCAACAGACATCTCAAGAGAGCAGCAGAGGAGGGAGACTCAATCCATCATTCTCCTGGAGTAGACAAAGAGGCAGCTTGCACCAAAGCTTCATGTGCCATCCCTGTAATCTTGTGGCTTGAAAAGCTCAGAGGATCAAGACTGGTGACACACCCTGTGCTTGTAGGGCCCTCGAAAATGGCGAGGGCACTGCTTCTGCATCGGTCCAGGGGTCTTTGAAAGGTTTGCATAATGACTAGCCTTTCCGTACAGAACAATGTCCCTTGCTTGACCCTCCTATACGGACCGGAGCGTTACTCAAACCGAAGGGAATTGCATCATAATCATACGTTAAACCCCGCTGCGTAAATCCAACCTTCGCGCTCATCTGATGGCACCAAGCTCGAATCCAGCTCAAAGGTGAAATTACTTAAATATCTGGGTGGGGGGTGGTGGTTCGCAATGCCAAAATACACAAGAGTATGTGGAGTTGTTGCGAGCAACCCACAGCTATTACCCAACGTTACTGATTACAGTGTGGAGAGATCCCTGAGGCCGATGGGGATCGTGGTTATGCAGAACAGATGGGCCTTTATTAGCAGAGAGTGTCTGAGGGAGATTTGCAGGAGATTCTGTGTTTACAGCCTCTTCAGCTGACAATAATGAGCCCAAAGACGAAATGTCAGCTAGTGAGAATGAGCAGAGGCAGGAAGTGAAGGAAATGAAACCAATCAGTGCTGTTGGAGAATATGTGAAAGACTTGAAAACAGTCTAGCAAGGAAACGTGAAAAACAAGCGGCGGATGAGAAGGGGGGTTGGGATGGCAACGAGCTTATGACTGAGATAGATAGAGAGCAAGAGAGGAGGAGGAAGAGGAGGAGGGGAGATCGACATTCACCGCGGGCATGGTCTCCAGCCACTGTCCCAGATGGCTTGACAGAGAGGGAAAGAGAGATGTTTCTGCCACTCATAATCTTTACAATTACTGAGAATGTAATGGTCTTAAAGTACCAGCATCAAGCAGACCCAAAAAGCCAACGTCCATTTACCGAAGCTGATCAGATTCATGAATCTTTTAAACTGACAACCACTTCAAGTTGCCACAGGGAGAGCGCTGTATAATAAACACATTAAGTGGCAAAAGGCGGATCTGGAGTGGCTCACGGGCACGGGACGCTCACGGCTGGAGGCGAATGGATTTCCCTTATCTGTCCATCAGAAGTGTACTGTTTGCTCTAGCGTTGAGCCTGACGGTACATTTCGAAATGCTGGGTTAACTGTATTCCCATGACTGAAAATGTAACGGAGAGTGGGTTAAATGTCTGATGTGTATTGATGGGTTTTGGGTTACAAGAGGCACAGATGCAGTGCGAAAAATCAATAAACTTCTTTAGTGCATGCTAGGTGGGAGGGTTCACATTGTGCAGCTGACAAACCAAGCTCGGTAGATTAGATCGCAGACAAGCTTAAATACCACCTCCGGGTTTTGTCGAAAAATTCTGAACTTGTGTCCCAGCCTCTCGGAATTAATTAAAAGAAAGAGTTTATGGAACAAGTGTATTGTAAACGGCTACCTCACATTAATGTTCTAATACAACAACTTAACCTACACTAAAAAATACTGAACATTAGTTGAGCAAGATGTCTTTGCCACATCCAGAAAGCTAGCTGTAGTTTTTAGAGGTTTCTGTAAACACAAATGTCTACCAGTCCAAACTAGTTCAGGAAAGCATAGGTGCTGCAGGAATGGCACATTTTTGTAAGCCAACCCGGAAGTTAGTATGAACCCTGGATCCTTCAACAAAAATACTGTAAGATTTTTCCATTGGCTTTGGGTTATTATAGAAAAGACCAAAAGGTTTATGATTCTTACATGTTCATCAAGATCATCTTCACAAATTTTGAAGCCTAAATACAGTCGGCAGAAATAAATAGCGAAAGCTATAAATGAACTACACCCCAGTCATATGACTTCAACGTCCATCACACAGAGTTGCTGACAACTCTTTCAAGCTCTATTTCAAATCTATAATTTGGAATGTTTGAGTTAAGAGTAGTTTGCAAGAGTGTGAGTATAAAAGCAACAAGGCTGTAAAATCAGACAAGTAAAATCAGACAAGTCCCTGAACACCTTTGTAGTCCCATTTAGCCACTTTTTAGCTACTGCCTTTTTCAAGACGTTGAAGATTATAGAATAGATAGTCAACCACAATATTTTTTTAGGCATATTTCAGCCACAAAAGCGCTAAAGGATTAGTTCACTTTCAAATTTCCTGATAATTTACTCACCCTCATGTCATCCAAGATGTTTATGTATTTCTTTCTTCAGTCGAAAAGAAATTACGTTTTTTGATGAAAACATTCCAGGATTGTTATCCATATAGTTATTATCAATGGACTCCAAATGGTTGAAGGTCAAAATTACAGTTTCAGTTTAGCTTCAAAGGCCTATAAATGATACCAGACGATGAATAAGTGTCTTATCTAGCGAACCGATCGAAAAAAATAAAATAACTGTATATGCTTTATAAACACAAATACTCGCCTGTTCTGCGATGCGAGTCTCAGACTTCACGTAATATGTAATAACGTTGAAAAGGTCACGCTTGACGTAGGCGGAAGTACCGAATCAGTGTTTACAAGTTGAATGCTGCTTACAAAAAAGGGGGTTACAACTCAATGAGTTTACAAGGTAAAACAATGATGTCGGACGATTTTGAACTTGGAGGAGAAGATGAGATGGATCCTACGTCAAGCGTATTACGTGAAATCTGGGACGCCGTTGGAGTCCATTGAAGTTCACTATATGGGTAACAATCCTGGAATGGTTTAATCAAAAACCTTAATTTCTTTTCAACTGAAGAAATAAATACATAAACATCTTGCATGAAATAGGGGTGAGTAAATAAGGACATATTTAATTTGAACGTGAACTAATCCATAACTTGTGTCAGTGCTTTAAGGACTCACTCCTGTAGTACAAAACATCACAAGAACCTGACTAATTTTGATTAAACCATATCCAATATCACTGCTAAGGCATACTGCACAAGAAAACACTCTCAATAATATTAGGGCTTTAGCATTAGCATTAACTGCCTACTGTTTGTTTTCTTTTTGAGGTCAACTACTTTAATGCTGCAGCAACCGTTTGAAAAGAATCTTGCAGAGCAAGTTATACCTAATAAACATGGTTACAGCTAGTTAACCCAATAATAGCACATGCAGTTTAATAGCACAGACTTTTGATGCTAATTCTATCACCTTATTCATGAATACGATTTATTCTTGTCACAGTAACACAATAACGCATACCGAGTAATGTACTATGGGCTACATGACTAAAATCTACAGCTATACGTTTAGCGTTATCAATATCTCCAAGACAGACAGCTCAAATATGTATTTGTGGGATGTAAATACACTGTCTAGTCAATGTGCACACAGTTTAAGCGATGCACAGTTAACTGTTTAAGGCCCATTTATTTCTAAATAAAGTATATGTTCCTTTAAGGGCTATAGATGAGTGGATGACGTGGTTAACTTGTATTAATATATATATAGAGTGTCTTTGCAAGATTTGGACAGCGCTGAGGAGTTGACACCGCATGCAACACTCAGCATAACCTGACACATGGGCTGGAATGCATATACAGAAAACAAGTCACTGGAAAATCTTCCATGATTATTACATAATCATCTGGATGCAATGATTGTGCACTTGAAATTCAAATGATATATTGCCAGCCAAATTTTAAATCAAATGCCACATTTTATTTATCTTTTTTTGTGTGCTGTAATGTGTTATGTGAATCACAAAACCTGCTCAGAGCACATCTTGAGAAATGTGAGCTTTATAGACACTTCCGATGGGCCCTAATATGAACATATACGGTCTGTGGTGGTTTGTAATAAATAAATAAAGGCAAGTATTTATGACCATTACATGTTCTCACACAAAGTTAATGACATAAAAATAGTGTATGTGGTTCATCACCTCCAGATGAGAGAATAACGGATATATTTAAAAAACTATTAACCAACATACACTCATTCAAAATAATTATGATAACATTCTCAAATTTTTAAAGCATTCAAAAAGACCAAAAAAAAATATACATTTAAAATATTATTATTGTACTCATTTACAGTAGCCTTAATTGTACAGCATTAACGTCATCATATGCTTCCAAGTTCATTGTTAAATAATTACTGACGAGTATGCATATTAATCTTGTGATAAGTGACAAGAGCAAAACAGACAATTCAACTGTTAATCTCCATTAATTGGATGACAATTAACGGTCATCTGAAATTTCACGCCCTACTCGCTTGCATCAAAATGAAGCACTTTGGCTTTGGTTTTTCTTAGGTGTACGCAACGGTCAGTTCATGGAGGGGAGGGGAGGAGAGAGAGCCGTGTGCAAACAGCTTATCCTCACTGTCATCTGCTCTTAATGACAGCTGACAAACTACTAATGCAAATCCCATCTGAGCAGCTACAGTTGCCCCACCCCCAGCTTCCCTTGCCCTCCCCGTACAGGAAAACCCAGCCCAACAACCCCTCCCCCCCGCTACA
Organism: Gymnocypris eckloni scoliostomus; assembly: GCA_027564155.1. NCBI lineage: Eukaryota > Metazoa > Chordata > Actinopteri > Cypriniformes > Cyprinidae > Gymnocypris > Gymnocypris eckloni. The sequence continues at coordinate 11,553,395 of CM050436.1, read as the reverse complement.
TACACCGCGAACGATCCATGCTCCTCTCTGACGGTCTGCTCAAAGCGAGCACTCTTCTTTTAAACCAAGACAATACCCTGCTCTTCAGTCACATGACAGCAGAGAGCAATGGTTCAAGCAGAGCAGGTGGCGACTCTGGCATCCACACGCAGCCAAACACATGCTCATTTGCGGCTGCTACTCTGAGTTCCACTTACTAGAGTTGTACAATCAAACTACTGATTGAATCTGTGAATGTATGCCAGTAATATCAAGTAAAAATATAAAAATTAATGTTATTAACTGTAAAAAGAGATTTAAAAATATAAATGTTTTAATACGTTATTTTGTATAAAACATTTAAATACATAAAATATAAATATTATATATTTAAATATGTATTTTACATATTTTTACTCTAACATGAATATATATTCACAGAATATATACTTTTATAAATATGAATCTCAACTACAGATCAAGTGCCATAATATAAAACACGGGATTCCTTTCAAAAAGACAAAAAAAAGTTACAATATATAAATGTGGTATATTTACTTATGATTAAGCATTGCGGAGAGTAAAACAAGAAACAAAGTCTTCTTTCAAAAGACGCTACAGTTTTTATTTGTGTATGTAATTTCTTGGGGTTTATTTCACTTGTTAAAGATTTTAATGAAAGTGATTATAAAATGTTACGATGCAAAAATCTTTCTTAGCCCTAATTTGACTGAGAGTCTGGGTCTCTAAAAGTTAAAAAACTCTGTTTTAGAGGAATAAAAGACTAAATCAAGGATGCAAACAACCGAAAACAAGCTTCCTTTTTTGCTGCTCAAACTAAATACAGAGAGGAAATGATGTCACGTCTCCCACACAAACCACACCAACTCACACTTTCATTTGTTTTGCAGTACATCATACGAGTGTTTTCTTCATCTTCTCACCATGCAGTTTCATAAACACACATTAGGCCTTCAATGTCACGAATTAACCAACAATTTGATAGGGGAAAGTGTGAAAGAAAGGGACTGTGTGTTCATCACAGGTTGCTAAGCTTACCTTGGCTTCAGTCCAGACTCAGCCTCAGGGCATTTCTGCAGCAGTGGGACCAGTGGAAACCTTTGGGCATTATTCACTTCTCTCAATCTGTGGAAGAGGAGAACCATCCAGTCAAGATTTCAAACAAGGCTCAACACAAGCAATGTGATATAGTACACATCAAAACCTTATTAATATTGATTGATTTGGTGTAAATTTATTGAGTTTTTTTTGTTTTTAAAAGGATGATACAGAGGCCATGCTACTTCATAAAAAAAAAATGTATCAGGCCATTTTGAGAAACTATGCTACTTGGTCGTTTAACAGAAGTAATTTTACACTAATTTAAGAGCTCCAAAACTTAGTCAATTTTATAAACGGATAACAATTAAATAGAAAAATTGGGTTTAAAAAGCATGTCCAAGGTATGCATGTATATATTATATAAAAATGAATAAATAAATAGTAAAGCGCAACGGAAGCCTTTTTTGGAATGTTAATATTTCTTGCCAATTTGTTGCTTTTGTATTTTTCTTATTCTTGATTTACAGTATTAAAAATGAGAATAGAGGCTCTCACAATGCAAAATTATTTCTTTGGTCTTCAAAATAAAAAGTATTGAATGTTATCAATATATATCAATATCAATATATATATATCAATATATCAATATATATATATAGTTACTTTTGAGTTAGGGTGAAATACAACCTGGCCATATTCTTGAGATTCGCCCGCTTATATACATTTTTAAAGAGTTTTGTGCAAAAAACATTCACATCAGCTGACCTGAAAGTAACCATTAAGTTTTGTATGACAACGGATTCTATGACATCACTTCCTGTGCGTCTTGTGAGATCTGCCCTGTCAGCTTTGAGCACAGCACTTGAGCTGTCCTCTATCAGAGAGCTATCAGCCAACCAAAGAGACAGTAGAGTAGTCCCAGACCTGTCAGGAAGAGTGTGGCTATTCTTAATAATGACACCGGCTCCAAGAGGACCAACCACGCTCGGGTGATACCGAGAAGACCCACAGAGGTCAACGATTGGGTTGAATTCGTGGCCTATGTCCTTGGGACCCATATGGAGAAAGCTTTGCTTATAAATTGTCCAAAAAGAAATAACAGGTATTGGGCATCGATTCTAATAGCAAGGAAATAGTTTGCCTACAAAATAAGATACTGTTCACAAGTGGTTGATAGTGGTTTGCCATATGTGCACCTTTCAAATTAACATTCTTCTGAAGAAGGTTTTTTTAAATGAAAGAAGATAGCTCTGCTATAGTTAGTAAAGCACAACGAGAACATCCGGAGAAGTCAAATTATTCAGGCAATCCGCTTTAAGTGAACTACCATATGAGAGTGATCAATCTCTGCAAACTTGTTGAAAAATGAAGAGTTGGATATAAGTTTTAATCCACCATCTCCATCCTGGCCTTCTCAATAATGTCAAGGGGAAAGAGCTAAATGATCCCACAATACTCATTATACTCTTATACCGTCCATTAAAATGTTTCTGAAAGTTGAACGCCAAATGGAGACATAAGGGACAGTTGAATCAGCACACATCAAGTGTGCTCAAGAGACGAAATAAAGAAAAAATATAACATTAGATGCTCCAAAGAAGAGAAAGTTTAGCACAAATATAAAGTACTTGATCATAAAAAAAATAAAATACATAAAACTAGTAAAGAAGTCTCTTATGCTAACCAAGTCTGCATTTATTTGATCAAAAATCACAGTTAGAACAGTGATACTGTGAAACATTATTACAATTTAAAGTGTTTTCTATTTTAATATGCAATTTATTATGGCAAAAGCTTAATTTCCAACAGCCATCACGTAATTCACAATTCAGTGTCACGTGGTCATTTAGAAATCCTTCTAATGTGCAGATTTGCTGCTTAGGCCACATTTCTTTTTATTATCAACACTTTCAGAAACCCAAATGGTGCCAGAATCTCCAAAATGGCATAAAGCAATCATCACAAACTTTTGTAGGCTATTAAGGGACAGAAAATGAGCTCAACATCATTAGAAAGGCGAAAAATTGTACAAAAAAAAATAACAGGAAGAGAAGGGAAAAAATGACAATCATCATCAGGTTGGTAAAGATTTAATAGTGTTACACACGTCTTCAGGGCCTCTGGTTCCACAAGGGAACCATTTCAAAGCTTATTAGATAGTAACATGAAGTACGCCTTTTTAATTATGTTCAGCAAGTAATTAGTGGAAAAAAGGGTTTAAATCATCTCCCCGATCCCAGAATTAGCCTCTGAGAAGGAAAAAAAATAATTACTTGCCGCAGTAAGTATCATTCAACAAAGTTGAAAGCGCATGTAGAACCAGACAGAATTCTCCCATTGTGAGCAAATGCCTTTAAAGGGGTTGTTGACTTAAGCAGAAGCTCTCCTGGGAGCTTGTGAACAAATACCTGAGGGGAGGGCCATCCGCAGCGCTGTCACATGATGTCATGTGCTGACCAGATATTGCTACATGTAGTTTCACAGCAGCCGCTCTGCTACAACACCATGCACACACTGACAAGAACACAAAGGGAGAACAGAAGACCTAGTACTTGGTTTCTGATGGGTATATTAAATAATAAGAACGCTCTGGGCAGGTGTTTCTATAAATAATCATACAAATAATAAATTCACTATATAGTTACACAAGTGTGTAAATGGCATTAGCGATCTAAATGCGAGACAGGAATCATGTGGCCTGTGTAAAAAAAAAAGTAAATTAAAATGAATCTAGCATATCCAAACCACTATTAATCATAATTATATAGAGAGATAAATAAGATGCATTCTGAAAGACTTCATTCATCTTTTCACTGGTCAGGGGGAAGTTTAAAAAAAGAAAAAAGTCTTTTCTGAGGCCGGAGGAATTTCCCTTCGTTTCTTGTGTCACATGTTTGTTCTAGCCCACAGCAGATCTTAACCCGATTGGTCACTGCAGTTATGGGGTCCCTCAACCATGGTAAATCAGTCAAGCGGCTGATTCAGCTGTCACATAGACACCAAAAAAGCCTTTTTGTGTTTGTGGAAATGTCTTTCAAATACCAAAAAAGTCACAAGCTTTTTATGATCTCAACTGAAATCAAACAGTCACAACAACTGCAGATAAACTTCCAATCAGGATTCATAACAGCTGCTCTTTACCATTCAATAAACACTCCACACCAAAGGGCCAGGAGGATCTGAGAGCCTGGACACACACACACACAGACAGCAGACCACACACCGTGGATCTATTCCTAACGAACATGTTGTGATAGAGTGGGACGTCCTGCATTCCCTTCCCCGAGACCCTCTATCTCGCTCCATCTGCAGTGTGGGTCAAAACTCAGTGTCAGTGTTACGGTTGTATGTGTAACACCACATACCATATTCCCCATACTCTCAACCACTGGCCACTGTGATGCTTAATACTACAGCAAAGAAATGATTGACTGAACACACATTCTCCTTCATAATGTCACATTAGAAACATATTTCCCAACGGTCATTGAGTAAAGAGACATCTTGCATATGTATTAGAAACTGAGAGGACAGGACAGATCACATGAAATCAAATATTTTTCTCTTTTGAGATGTAGGCTGTTCTACAAGAAAACATGGTAATTTGTGGATACAAAGTTTCCTAGTCCAGAAGTTGGTAAATTGTGGGAAAGAATCTGTGCTGTTCCCGGTTGTGTTCTACAGCTCTGCACATCCTTCTAAAATCTCGAAGTTTACAACTGAACTAACTTCAATTCAATGTTGCTGTTGTTAACCAAAACTCATTTTTGGGAAGTGAAATCAAGCTTTAAATAACACATAAATATTTGATACAAATTTTAAATTGAGTATGTTGAATTTTACGTTGAAGTACTAAAATTACTGAAAAAAACTGAAATAAAAATAAATTACAGCTATATAAAACATTTATTTATTTATGACAAAATTAAAAAAGACAAAGCACTTAAAATAACAAAAACTGAATTAAAATTAAAACTGAAATAAAATAAATGATAGCTATATTGAAATATTTATTTTAATGACAAAAATAAAAATGTATGAATTAAAAACTTAAAAGCTAATTTGAAATGTTAATACAAACTAAAAATAATAGCATTTATAATTATAAATAAGTTTATTTTAGACAAGGGTCACGATTGTCGTTTCAGATCTTAACTACTGGAATGTGTCACTCAAATTTTGTGAAATTAAAATTTCATTTTACATTTATTCCGTTGGCAAACTTCCATCACAAAATTCCGTCACAAATTACTGCAGGCTTTGCAAAGGGACTGTTATTGAAGGATGGGGCAGTTCATACTATATTGAACCCAAGAGCAAACCCAAAGACCACAAGCTTTCACTCATTTTACATAAAGATGACATTTACAGTCGAGCCAGCAGCCATATCACCCTGCAGCCCAAGACCGGTTGCCCACTGAAGCTAAGCAGGGTTGAGCTGGTCAGTACCTGGATGGGAGACCTCCGGTGAAAACTAGGTTGCTGCTGGAAGAGGTGTTAGTGAGACCAGCAGGGGGTGGTCTGTGTGGATCTTAGCGCCCCAGTATAGTGATGGGAACACTATACTGTAAAAAAAAGCACCATCTTTCCGATGAGACGTTAACCCAAGGTCCTGACTCTCTGTGGTCATTACAAATCCCAGGATGTCCTTCGAAAAATAGTAGGGGTGTAACCCCGGCATCCTGGCCAAATTCACCCATTGGCCTCTGACCATCATTGCCTCCTAATCATCCCCATACACTGATTGGCTTCATCACTCTGTCTCCTCTCCACCAGTAAGGTGGTGTGTGGTGGGCGTTCTGGCGCAATATGGCTGCCGTCGCATCATTCAGGTGGATGAGGAGATACACCCTTACTATTTAAAGCACTTTGAGTGCCTAGAAAAGAGCTATATAAATGTAACAAATTATTATTATTAAAAGCCTTAAACACATGGTACCAAAAAACTGCCCATTTAAATTCCAAGAGTAATAGAGACTCTTGTTTTGGCACAAAAATGCTATTCACAAAATAACGCCACTCAAAGAAGTCCAGAAATTCAGATTCTATTCTAGAGAAGTCTCACATATTCAGTCAAGTTCAGTTAGCAGCTCTTTGACTAGATGTGAGTGGGATTGTCTAAACCCTGTGTTTGAGGGTAACTGATCCTGCTTTCTCCCCCATGATCCTCTCTGTTTCCTCCTGGCCTGAAGCAGGTGCAAGTCATCTCAGTGGGGATGTCACTAAAGGCTTATGTCAGGGGAAAGCAGCCAGCTAATCGTACCACTCAAGGGCTAAAGATTAGATTCTTTTACTCACTCAAAACTGACCACAATGGGCCGGACGCAGGGGCCAAATACAAATTTAACCTTCCATGTCAACATTTTCACTGGCAATCCATCAACTTCTTGATTGTATTAGTCAGACAAAGATTTAAAGCCTCTAAGTAAATAACATCACCACACTGTAAAGACCACTGGAGCTAATAAAATTATATACACTTAACCAGACGTTTACATTTTCTGAAGAAATGTTAATTTTAGAAAACACTTGCTGCCACATGCTAGAGTCCATAACCCCAAGTATGAGCAATGCTTGCCTTAATTTAGAATCACTAAATATTGGCCACTAAACTATGTTTTCTTGCTCTGCAGACTTATGTTTCTTATCTTAAGTCACATAGGAAATCAGTGTTATCTGCTGAGCCAAAGCCATGAATCAAGCAGTAAACGTGCTGCTCGGTAACACCAATCTGGGTGTTAATGTTTCGAGTTATTGCAGTATTAAACTGTAAATTCCACAGCATGGTGATTTCACCAAGGTAATTACTTCTCCCTAAAGCATGAATGAAACTTTTCCAACACCTCATTTCGATAATCTATTTGTTATCGAGTGCATCCTCTTTTTCTGTATGTTGAATGAGGTAGCTTGAACCCATGATGAACCTCTTGAGGAGTGAAGAGAAAGTAATTTCGTACAAATGGCAAACCAGTAAAACTACTTTGGGTCTAAAAGTTGCATCAAAAACAATAATCAAATAAATCCAATAAAATCAAAAATTGTACAAAAGCCACTTTCACTAAAGTAGCTGCAAAGAAACACTACTAAATCTATCAATCAAATAATTATTTTCATTTTCAGCTGTGACGAGTGTAAAAAACACAAAATTAGCAGACATCCCATGAGGCAGCATTCTCCCCTCAGTTGCTTAGGTACAGTCACAAACCAAAGCACCGTTGGCCACGTCTCAGTGAATTTTAGCATGAGTTGAGTAGGTACAAAAAAATTACTACAAGCCCAGAAAACAGTAATTTTCTTCCAAACCTCTTGGCTTCCTATTAAATGTATTATAATGCATACTTTTTGCATAATTATATATATTATTTTGTCTAAAATTAAGCATTCAATTTTTTTTAAATGTTGTTATGTAGACTATGAAATATTTATATATTTGATATATTATAGGCATATTTTAATTTTTTTATATACTTTATTGTTTGGTAAAGATTGCATTTAAAGGGTTAGTTTGCCCAAAATGAACATTCGTATTTGGAACAGTGATGTATAATATATATATATAATAACAAGGTAACCTAAATGTCAAATTGGAGAAATTAAATACCAGATGTCATCGTTCATCCCAATAAAATTATTTCATGGTACAATATTCTAACAAATCAGATGACAAATGCTACTTTTAAGGCCCATCACTTTCATGAAAGTCCCTCTGTGCGCACGACTATTTCTAGAGGTATCCATCCTCACACTCCTCTTGCTCTGCCTCTATAAAAACCTCACATATCAATGATCCGTTTCCGTTTAGTGAATCAGCTCCAATTCCACATGCGATTATCATTCTCTATTCTCTGCAGCTGGGAGCCCACGCTTACCCTTTTTTGGATATGTGCCATCTCCACAATGGCCAGACTTACTAAGACAGCTTTGGGTTTTTCTAAATTGTGAGTACTGTAAATCTAACTGCTTTATTTAACATTTCAGTGACTCAGAAGTGGGTGGCGAGACAAGGGAGATCTAGAATACCTAAAGAAAGCTATCCGTTTACATTCCCATTCGTCAGTGATATCTGAACTATGTCATTATTGTCTTTTAAGTTCATGTCATGTAATAGTAAATAACCAACAAATTTCACAACAGGTTGTGAAATTACACATTTCTTTATTAGCAGTTTTTGCTCAAGTCTCACCTCAGTCGTAAAACTTATGCCAGAGCCGGGATTAACCCACAACCTTTACCTTATAGGTTTCAAGTCCAACGCTCATCCATTAGGCCAGTCTTCAATTACATAACATATGTTGGAAAGCAATCTTAATACTTTGATTTGAAACTATTGATACACTACCATTCAAAATATCGGGCTCAGATGAGATTTATTTAAAGCTAAGACTTTTATTCAACAATGAGGAGAATAAATGTGTTCTCTGCATTTAACCCAAAGATCGGAGCAGTGGGCTTATAATGCAGCGCACCGGCAGGTTTTTGTCTTTTCGGCCGATTTTCTGAAAGTGCCAAGTCTCATTTCAGTGTGGAAGGGCATTCTGCCAGAGCACAACAAACACAGAAAAACAGATACATTTACAAGACAACGCTAACATTACATTTAACAAAGCTAACCTCAAAAAAGGTCATCCCTAACTTTCATCAGCACGCTCCTGTCCAACCAGAGGACTGATACACTACCATTCAAAATCATTTAAGATTTAAAAAACTAAAAAATGCCTACAACAAGGAGAATAAACTGCCGGCGTTAAAATCAGACCACGCGCCATCTTTTATAATACAGCCTTGATTATAAACAACGGATTCTTCAAGAACCCCGGTGGAGAGGGAAGTGACGCGCTGGTCCCCCAAAACTCTGAAGCTACGCTACAGGCCTCTTGATGACGTCGACGGGACATGTTCGGGCGAGTTCATCTGACGCCAGCGAATTCCTGAGGTAGCATTAAGCTTCAGAAACACACCAACCGAACAGGCCACTGAAACGGTTACAATAAAGACTTTCTCAAATCAGAAGCCGTGGGACATCACGGAGATTACGATTGGGAAACTCCTTCCTCCAACCTTTCCTGAAGACCGACAATGCCAGCATTCTGTCAGGAAACATGAGTGAGTACAAGTCATCTTGCTATGCTCTCCGTCAGGCAGGCAGTATAAATGCAGCGCCGCGATACAGTCAGAATCTGAACTGAGCATTTCCAGCTCAATGACAGCGATCACGGCGCGGTGACTAAAGACCATCTGTTCCTCTGGAAACAACAACTCGGTGGAGGTGAGAGACGCTTTCAGAGCTAAACAACTTCACGGAGATTCGCTTTGAATGCAATGGCGAACGATTCAATCCCGCCGTGAGAGAGGCTAGCGGACAGCCTGAACCAGACAGAGCAGCAATGATTCCCACCAATAACCTCAGAGGCGGGCTCACAGCTGATAGATGGAGATAAGCCAATGAGTGACACCTCAAGAAAATTTGCATATCTGGCAAGTGATTACATGGCTGCGCTCTGAGCAGGGCAGAACACATCCAGCTTGCTGGATTGTTTACATCCAGAATTAATGTGTTTGAGCATCTGTGGTCCCCACCCCTTTAAAAATCTGTCATTATCCCTGAACTCAGGGCCGACAACAGTAAACCCTCTTGCCTGAATGACTATACAGTTGCCCTTACATCGACAGCACCTCCCATGAAGGTTTTGAGAGACATGAAAGTTACACATTTGCTCCTCCATCCCGCTACTTGGGAGGCTTAAGGACTGAACGTCCAGCTTGTAAAACCTGATGATATTCTCCCAGGTACCACTCCTCCCTGGCAAGCAATATCTTGAATACACATACATCTCAACCACGCTGTAGGTGGAACGATAGCCCCCAATGCACAGAGGGAATTTCAAACCTTGGGTCCCCACCAAGCTAGCTGTCAAATCCAGACCTGTGACAGACTTCACTTTGTGACTGGATTCGACACTCACCGCCATAGATCCAGAAACTGGATCGATTGCGAAAACTGCTTGAAGGTTCAATGTAAAACTCAAAACACTGAACATAGGACTGCAGTCTGGGCTGTGTCCTGTGAGCTGCTATGATTTAGTAGCACACACGACTGCGAACCTCTCACAGCTCACATCTATCATTAAATTTGCTGATGACACTGCAGTCCTGGGCGAATGCAGTCAACGTCCACGAGCGCGCTCTTGGATGAGGTGGAGACTTACATCATGGTGCCTGGACAACTGCCTCTCTGTTAAAAGCCCAATGGCTGCAATGAGAGACCAAACTTCCTGGACCAGAAAGAGACAGCAGCATGGGGATGTAGTCTTTGATCAGCGGGACCCCTGTGAGAGGGTGAGCAGCCGCAAGTACTCGGTAAACATCTCAGGACCTGACATGGTACACATTCAAACTATCCAGTCTGTGCAGCGGAAACTCAGAACAAAGACTGCAAGTAGTCAGGTCGATATGAGCCGGACTCCTTCACAAACACTCCCATTTGAATCCTGAAAACTTTCTATTCAGGGCCATAGAAAGTGTTCTGACTCAGTGCATCTCAGTGCGCCCTCTCTGATACCCCAGGACGATCACACATGATGGCTCTATAGTTTCAGGTTACCTGGGCATCTCAGGATCTACCTCCTGCAGGGCATCTACCAGTTCAAAGTCTGGGAACCCAGGCTGGATCATCAAAGACTCAAACCACCCTGATGCTAACCATCTGATCTTTCCGCTAACTGCCATCTGGCAGGCGCTACAGGAGCTTGATGGCAAAGACAGAGAGACTGAGGAAGAGCTTCTTCCTCAGGCCATCAGGCTCCTTAACACAAACTCCAGTTCCATAAACTTTCACAAGACTCATTACTATCTGTAAAAACACAAAAAATTCATATTCTCATCATCCATATTGCCGCTTATGTGTGTCCCAGTACAACCTGCTGAAAATCCCTAGAGCTCCTGCTTCCAGCTCCAGGCGATTTATTAAGTGCCATGGCTAATGTTCCAGCACATCCAATTTGTTTTGCACATTACTGTTTTACTGTTTTGCACTTTTCATTCTCAACTGCACAGAGCTGCCCTGCCTGAAAGGCGCAGGGAAGACATATATATATCTCGCGAGAGGCTGGATTCATCTCCACGCTATAATTTAAGGCTCTCATATCTCACGAGAGGCAGGGTCTCATCCCCATTCGCACTGTCCACTGAGCTTAGGGACCTGATTTGAATAACAGTTTCACTTTTGATTATACCGAGCTGTATAAATCAAAGCCAAACCTTGAACCTTACTGGCACACAAATAAGAGCGCTTTCCTTTGCTGCTCTAGCTGAAGTTGCTAGTGATGGGTCGGTCTTGAAGTTCATTTATTTTGAACGGATCTTTAATGAGACGGAAGAACAGAGTCGTATTGGAGTGATTCGTTCAGTCGCTGACAGTTGACAGCTATTCAGAAAAAGGTTCTGTACTGGAATTAGTTCACCTGTTTCCGAGTGTTCGGTTTTTAAATCCACGGACGCAAACCACTCAAAGGTCCAGGATCTAAAATGATCCTGAAAGCTTTCCCATCACTGTTGATGGGTCCGAGATCTAGAATCGGGCAGAGTTTACCCTCTCACGCCCCACAAGAATAGCCGTGACAAACAGTTGTTCAGCGCAGCTTTCACGTGTTGGATGAGAAAATTGCTCTATTGCTCCTTCCCGAGCAATTGTATAGCTCTTGAAATGCATTTTTGTTAAAGAATAAAACGCCAAACGCCAGTTCTGTACAAGATTATTATTTTTATTTTACCTTAAAATTACATTGACTTAATTCGAGCAGCCAGCGAGCTGTAGCATCTTTGTTTTTGCTCGCTGCACTGAACTGACATTATTTGATTAAAAATGTTGGCATAATTTATTTATATAGCCTACTTAGGTTTTATTTAGTTTCACTGGCAAAAGCCTCTTTTACACCAATTTTAAAAATGACAACACACATTTTGATTAAGTAACAGCTTGAGGGCTGACTGTTGAATGTGTGCCTCTTCCGGTTGTTTAATTGTCAACTATGAAGACCTCGATCCATCTTCTACAACATGGTTAACTACAGGCTAATGTTTTCATTTAAGACCAGTTGAACACCACGTAGAAGGGCGTTTAAAACTATCTTGGTCCATCTTCAACTGGAGGTTGACCAGTTGAACATGAGAGGCAGAATTTGTAAAGATGCTTGTTTGTTTTTCTTCCAAAATATATTGATAGGCATTTAAAATTAGTTTAATATGCTTTATCCATTAAAATAAAAGCTTAAGAACATTTTGAATTTTAAATAATTTAAATCAAAAACTTGTGACACAGCCACGAAATGTCTATGTCATATTGAAGTAACACCACAGGCATCGTAATTATAACACCCCAGACCTTATAATAACGTTACTAAAGGCTCTGTGTTACCAGAAAATACATTAACACCAGAGAAGTAACACCACTGGCGAAATCAGCGGCTTTTCTAAAATGGAGGCTACCATCATGATGATTTCAAAGATCAGGTGACATTTTGCGAAATATCAACAAGTATGTATTTATATATTTTTTTATTAAATATGCCAGATCTGCAAGTTATCAACATAACACCACACTAATGACAACACATGAAATTGTCAGAGATTTAGCTAGCTTCAAATGTACCCATGCTCAGATCAACCAGCACCTGCAGTGGCGCAGGAAGTAGTCCAAATAGAATTATCCCTTAAGGGTGATTCATGTGAATTATAAATGTCCTCTACCCACTGTAGAAGGGCTATTATCATGTGATGAGAGGTTGTCCCGATCACCGGTAGCCGCTAATGAGGGGCTATTATCATGTAATGAGAGGTTGTTCCGAACACGGTAGCCGCTAACGAGGGCTATTATCACGTGAAGAGGTTGTCCCGATCACACGGTGGCCGCTAATGAGGGCTATTATCATGTAATGAGAGGATGTTCCGAACACACGGCGCTAATGAGGGGCTATTATCACGTGAATGTATTATCATGTGAATGAGAGAGGAGGCATTGTGCTTGCAAACAGCAGAACGCCGCTCTGAGGCGGGGCTGCATGCTTACACAGTGGGTTCTTCCGTGCAGCATCTGCGGCGTGAGATCCCTTTGCTCCCGCATCTGCCCTCGGCTCTCCGCACCGCCATGGAAGGGGCGTGAGAAGCGGGCTGATGTCCTGTCCTGCAGGTTCGTGAGAGGAATGCGGACCTTTAGTCTGCATGAGCTCATCACCTGAGTCCCGAAGGTCCACCGCTGATTTTTCTTTTCAGAGGGCAGGCGGACGGACTACCTTTTAAAATGTCATACTCACCTGAACGCTGCAGAGGAGCAGCCATGAGGCCTGCCCCAAGGACCTTAACCGTGAGTTGTAACATTTTAAGCCATAACCTAGGTTCAGCAAGGTGAAGAAAAAGATTCTGACGATTGTCGCTGGGCGCTGCATTTATACTCTCGAGCTCGTCATATTTGCATGCTTGACAATTGGCCAGTCATTGACTGGCGTGAGCCAATAGGTCTTCAGGAAAGGTTGGAGGAAGGAGTTTCCCATAGCAGTAATCTCCGTGATGTCTCGTGACAGCTTGAAAGGGAACTGTCTCTGTGGACACGGCACACGCAGCAGACGTCGCTCTGCCAATCAACATCAAGGCTGTAAACTTGCATCACAGCTTCCGGTTGTCAAATACCATGATTATCCAAAATTACTGCTTTGGCCACTCAAGCTTAAGGCTTTTAAAATAAACCATAATGTCATGATTGCAACTCCAGGCCATTTACTGTAAGATGACAAAAATACTAAAATAACCCAGTATAACTTACTGGGCTGTAAAGACTAAGCATGCTTTGTTGCAGATGACAGTTAGCAATTACATTTTCTGCTTGAGAGTCAAAGAAAACATCAGCACCAGGCCCAGAGAGAGAGAGAAAAAGTTAAATTATGATAGACCTAAGATAGGCTACTCTACAATTTACTCTGTGGGGTCAATAAAATGAATGCGTCGTTACAGTATAATTTTATGAATGGCTGATGGATTCTAACCGAATCATAAAATTCCACTTATTTTGCCGAACTGTTTTACGTCCCACAAACATCACAAGAGAAGTACATAAATCTTGCCTTGGAAAGTATAAAATACTTTTTTCATAAGTATAAAAGGAAATTATGGATTGAAATTAACTTGTGCATTTTAAATAATAATAATAACACCAATTCTTTACAATCCAATCAATTCCTGATGATAAAACAGAATCCTGCTTTTTTTATATATTTATTTCGCATTGCAAAATATGGAAGTAAAATATGGATCTACAACACAGCGGTACCATATGCTGGCAATCAGCAGATAAGAAAGTTTTTAGTATCAGAGTCAGCAATAGAATGATGAAATATAATTGCACAATGTCTCATTTCCCATATTTTTACTTTTAGATACCTTTTGCTTCATTTAATACTCACTTCAAAGTTAATATCTAAAATGTTAATGATTTAATAACACAGTTAAATGCTATCTTTTCCAAGTAATATGAAGTATGAGAAATGGATATCTACTATGAGATCTGCTAAAGATTACATTTAATCGTGTTTTTAAATTATTAGTATTTTAAAGATTAACAAGTGAGCATTAGATGAAGGCAAATACATTGTATTATAATCTTGTGATGCACTTACAATGATTGATTTTTTTTGCTTTAATGATTCATTTAATTGATAAAAATTGTATAGAACTTAAATATCTATATGAATAACAACACTATGTGACATTTCCTATCAGGACACTTTCATTAAGTTCATGAATATTTTCCTTAACCCTAAAACACGACATAATGCAATGCATAATAAAAAAAAAATGATATGGACAATTCCTTCATATTAACACATTTTATGAACTTTTCTACATTAAAACAATTACCAGCTAATTAACTAGAACCAGTATTGTGCATCCCTAAAGTAAAACGTGTTGCGAACAGCGAATGAATCAAGCTGCTTAGCAACCTCCAGTGATAGCAGCTGCCAAGTCTTCTGTCTAACGCTCTTGCTTGAAGAGAGAATTATGGATAACTTTACTGCTTCTGATACGTTAATTTGAAGGAGCAATTGATTCAGCTAAGGGCTTTTACTAATAAGAGCACCAGGTATTGGTTTAAACATAAAACCGTTCAGTCGTTTACAGCCGCCGACGATGAATTAGAGCGTCGATCAAAAAGGAAATGGAAGAACACAACTCAATTCCTAACACTGCAATGAACAGGCTTTTGCTTTTTTTTGTCCCGAGTCGTTTTGCTGTCTATGACTTGTCTTTTGCAAGCCATGCACGGACATTGGCTTGCACTTTCCGAACGGTGCGGACAGCCGTGTCAGGTCTTTAGCAAGCGATGCATTTTGTCTGGTTTTGTAAAGATGAGTTCTTCTGCTGGTGCTGCATTTTTGTTTTGCAAGCGGAAGCTGTATCTTTGCCACCATGTTCATTCCTGCATGCTGTAGGCAAGCATCCACAGAAGTATTTTCCCCCCTGAATTCACACTGCATGGAAGAGCAATTAGATATGTGGCCCAGTTTGCAGAGCTGGCCGATAGATAGTAGACCCAGTCAATTTTACAGCAGGAAAGGCTCTGCGGGGAGAAAGAGGCCTATGCCATCTGGAGGATCTTCTGGAACCTTCTTTCAACAAAGAAAAAAGCAACCTGAGGGCGATTGTATACAAGGGAATTGTGGTTCTTTCATCATCGGCCGTCCAGGGCTGGAACGGAAAGAACGGCAAGCGTTTATTGAGGTATCTCTCAGCGCTTGATGACCACATTAGAGTCGTCACTCAACGACAGGTCTTTGAAGAATCCAAATAATCCAAACTATTCAAGCGGAGTCCGTTTCAAACAGATGCAGAATAGTTAAACAAAATCAGCCTTTATCTCCTTTCGATTTGGAGATGTTTAGATGAAGCAAACTGAAGCATATCAGTGCTTAATAATGAATAATGATTATGAAGAAGTGCAGAACAAACAATGAGGATCAGAAATTAAATCTGGTTGCAAATCAATCCGACATTTGAAAGCTGATTGTTAACAAAAAATAAGATGATTGTCATGACTAGAGGTGGGTGAAGTATCGGTTAAATTAAAATGTTAATGCAAGTTTATAGTCTTAGTCTATATTGAAAGGGGTGAGACAAAAGTTTGAGTTGCAAAAAAAAAAAACACAGCATATTCTGAATTCACAAACAAATTGAACCGGCTTTTAATCAGTTGTTCATAAAAAACAACAAAAGAAGATGTTACTGGTTTGAATCCCAAATTCTTTGCTGAATGAACTCACAGACCTGTGCAATGAAAAGCCTTTAGATAGAAAGAAACACTGGGGGAAGAGTATTCTTAAAAGTAGCCTACTATTTTATCTTATGTATAAAGTTGTTTCATTACAATGGCCATAAAAAATTGGGACAGCATCCATTACTTTGGAAATTAGGAGTTTGGAAACCAATTTTTTTAAACATGTCTCCATAAAATATTAATATACACTATCATTCAAAGATTTGGGGTAAGTATTTTTAAAGGGGTCACATGACGTCTTTTGAGTGTTACAAGCTGTCTGTGAAGGGAAAGAATTGCTCTGCATTTAACCCATCGAAGCGCACACACACAACAGTGAGTAGTGAACAAACACACACACACCCGTGAACACAAACCGTGAACACACACCACAGCAGTGGGCAGCCATTTATGCTGCGGCGCCCGAGGAGCAGTTGGGGGTTCTGTGCCTTGCTCAAGGGCACCTCAGTCGTGGTATTGAGGGTGGAGAGAGCGCTGGACAATCACTCCCCCACCTACAATCCCTGGTGGACCGGAGACTCAAACCCGTGACCTTTGGGTTACAAATCCGACTCTCTATCCATTAGACCACAACTGCCCCAATATGTGCATATATAAGATCTGTAAAGTCACAAACCCAAAGAGATATTCTTTATAAAAGTTAAGACTCACTCATCCATGCCTTTCTTAAATGCCTCATTCAAACATGCCCCAAAAAATCTATGTCGCTGTGTGGGAAGATTTGCATAACATCGCCCAAATGTATATGCAAAGAAAGAAGGCATATCTTTTATTCTCGCTGTAGTATTGTTGCCACAGCCGCCATGTCGTGGAAACGCAGTGCGTTTTCAAATATGGTAAGGGGCGTAACATTTCCGTCACACACATATTACTAATATTTCACAATATTACTGTTGTTATTTTATTTTGGATCAAATACATTGATCAAAGAGACTTTCAATAGCAACAACATCAAAATGTCTTACGGCCCCAAACTTTTAAATGGTAATATATATTGTGATTTAGTAGCTCATCTTTTTGCTTGTATTGCCCACCTCTAGTCATGACAATGAATACTGTCGTCTGCATAACACAAGAAAGATAATTCTTTAACAGTTTACAGAACCGACCATCATGAAAATATATATATATTTTTTTTTTTAACCAAACCAAATCCGAATAAGAACCGGATCTCAATGTGGTGGAGTTCAGTTGAGCGTCTCTGACAGTGAACGGAAGCAATCTTGAAGCGCCTCAGATCTAAGCAGGGGTCTCTGTGGTCTCTTTACACAGTACAGTAATGTGTAGTTGGCCACTGCTTGACCCGACATTACAATGCGGACAGGAAAGCCTCGCATACATCTCTTTAATGAAGCGAAAGTGAAGCCGCATCACGTCTCTTGGCAGCATTAACCTCAAGCTCACCCTGGGTTAACCTGCCCTGTGATCATTGTTTCCTTCCTTCGACTTGGCATTTCTTAAAGTAGCCCCCCCCCCACCACTCTAACTGTGGCTTTCTGTACCGGTGCCAGGCCACACTAGATGCCAAGGATTACACTCTGGGTCTGCTGCCAGGCACACGCTGGGCTCCAGCGTGCAGAGACCTCCAGACAGCAGTGAAAAGAACACCATCCTCTCCACATAGCTGCAGTCGATATCCTCTGACGGCACAGGGACCTTGAGATCCGCTTCACTAAGGGTGCTGGTAAGAAGGCGCTGATCTTTCCGCTAACTTTCATTTGTCAGTTTCATTAATTGGGTTAAGAGTGCCCAGCGTCAGACCTGGTGATAACATGGAAAACCCTGCTGCATTCTATCACAGAAATCTCAGTGATACCATGCTGGGCATCTACAAACATGCTTCAAAGTGGGTGAGCTACTTGTGGGTAGCCTTCACATGACTGATTTTTGTTCTAGTCCCTTCCGACATAAACAGAATCGGAGTAGGTCACAATTCACTGGTGAACAACTGGAGCAACTGGTGAACTTGAATGAAGTCTTCTTTCTTCAGAACTAACTTCCCTTCCCTAAACAACTTTTCCTTGTGCCTCCTTTCATTAAAAACGTATATTAAAAAATATATTACAGTAGCTGTGTTTACATGCACTTAAATAATCTGTTTACAATCATATTGATGGTTCAGTCAGAATGAAAAGTCGGTAACACTTCAGTATATTAACATATTAGCTGTTTATAAATCACATATTCTACTTTTAAACAGATTGTGAAATTTCATAAATAATTAATGTAAATGCTCTAATGAAATTCAAAAGCTTCACATTTCTTCTTTTACGTCCATCCAAAATTTAGCCCAACAAACTTCCACTGTACCTACCTCACAATCTTATTTTTTAAGCAAGCAAGGGACGAGTACATTTTCCTTTTTTTGTTCTATTCAATCAATGTTATGTCACAAATGCTATTGTTTGAGCTTAACCCAACCAGGAACATTCCTTCAGCTATAGTACACTTGCTCTTTGTGGAGCTAACATGACCTCCATTATCTTTGCAGTGCGCCAGTTTGTGTAAGGCCACCTTCACAGTAAATATCTGTGGCAATAACATAATGTCACCAGCCAAAGTCAAATCAATACGTACTTGAGTGGAGAAAGAGCGTCTCGCTTGTAAGTGCAGAGCGAGGTATTCAGTGCCCGGATCAGTAACACTCCTTCTGCCTGCCCTTAAACTTTTCTTTGATTAAAAAGGAAATGTAATCGCAGCCGAGGTCTACCGATGTGCTTCTCAATCCGTTCCTACAGCTCATACACTACACATTTGAGCTCATACATAAATATTAAATCTGGTAAACACCTTACTACTTCTCCAGTTCATTTACACCGTTCAGACACGAGTAAAAACAAACAAGCTGTAGAGCTGCTTTATAGTAGAAATCAAAATTGTAATTCTAACTGAAAGCAACATTGACACTATTTCCATGTTTGATGCTGTAAAGCTGCTTGTTTTAAAGCAATCTGTTGTATAAAGTGCTACATAAATACATGTGAAAAGAAGAGCAGAGCTGCTGCAAGCATCCACGTCGCTATGATCAGATGCTTGCTTAACTGCTGTTTTCTCAACGCTGTCAAGTTTGTTGTGTGTTTATTTTGTTATTGAGAGGAACGCGTGCAGCTCATTTATCATATTCACAAAGCAGTGTGGGCAACATCAGAATGTTTGCGAACTGCTCAGATATTATGATTTTTTACCCAAGCGAAGAATGTTAAAGTATTTAAAGAGTTAGTTCACCCAAAAATGAAAATTCTGTCATTAATTACTGAAAAAAGTATAGTCATAGCTTCGTAAAATTACAGTTGACCCCCTGATGTCACATGGACTATTTTACAGATGTCCTTATTATGTTTCTGTGCCTTGATCGTGGTAATATCCATGCTATCTATGGAGGGTCAGAGAGCTCTCAGATTTAAACAAAAATATCTTAATTTGTGTTCCAAAGATGAATGAAGGTCTTACGCGTTTGGAACGACATGAGGGTGAGTAATTAACAAGATAATTTTCATTTTTGGGTGACCTAACCCTTTAACAATTAGCATTTGGGGGCCTAAAATGTTTACATTCAAAAAGTTAGTTAAACAAAAAGGAAGATGCAGAAAAATTGTAAAAAACACAATCCAAAACATTTTCAATATTTGGATGGGCTACATTTTAAAGTGCTCTAAGCTATCTAGACTAAAGCAAAATGCAACTGAGAGACAGGACATTTTGAACAGTCTGAGAGCCATCATGGACACACGCAGCAGGCTCATTAGGAAGAAGTGGGGAGTTGAGAGAGAGATGTGTGTAGCAATCCTGGGTCAGATTCTGTGCAAGGACGGTATGTCTGTGAGAGGAAGCGGTGAGTGGAATGAACCCGGCCATTAGAACTCAGCTCATCCGTCACTGTGAGGCCTTAGGCCCATCTACCCGCTGTTACCCTGGCAACACGCTCCTAAACTTACATTCGTTTACATATCATTTCAGGAGTACAAGAAAAAATACTGAAATTGTTTTTGGCTTTGCTTTAAATGCAAGGCATGTGGAGAAGTATATACGAAATGTTTTAGGCAAGCGAAAAAAAAAAAATTATACAAAAATGAAAAAGGGTATTCCGACTATAAATTTAATTTGAAAACAATTCTAATAAATAAAATAAAAACATACAAAAAAATTGAAGCTGATTAGATTATAAATTAATTAATTTGAATAAATGTGAGGCATGTGGAGAAGAAATAAAAAAGTGTGCAAAACAAAGTTATTAGGACTGTTAATATAATTTTAAAACTACTAATTCTAAAGAAAAACATGAAAAAATTTATTAGTATATCATTGGAATTAATTTGATTAAGCATGCGACTGTGGAAAAGATACTAATGTTTTAGGCAAGCAAAAAAAGGATAAATATATGAAAAATATACAAAAAGTTATTAGGGCAGTAAAACTACTAAGAAAACATGGGGAAAAAATGCAATTAATTAGTATATAATGGAATTAACTTAATTAAATGTGAGGAATGGGAAAAGATACTTAATGTTTTAGGCAAGCAAAAAAAAAATAAACAAAGTCAAAAAATGATATTGGGGCTTTAAATTTAATTTTAAAACAATTCTTTAAAAAAAGGGAAAACGGAAAAATCAATGAATTATTCTATCAATTAAAAATTGCAATTAATTAATCAATTGACGCCCTAATAACATCATACAGTGCAATTATCCGACTTAAGTCATAGCTTATTAGTTCTAACTACAGCCTTTTTGACGAACTCCAGCTGAAGCTTTGTAAATATGCTTCCTATAAAAGCACATTACTGTTGAATGTGAGCAGCAATGTCATTTAGGCAGACCTGGTTTCCTCCCTGCCCTTTGCTCCCAGTGTAATTTGAGACGAGACTGAAAAAAGGACCCGTGCGCACAGAACAGAATGAAAGGTAGAGAGAGAGCAGGCATGTTCACATTCAGCCGCGGTCTAACCTAATCAAGCCGGACAAGGTCATCATTTTCCAGCTTTCTTCTAATTAGCTTTAATTTGGTTACAGTAATCCTAACACACAGAGATACTGCGTCCCGGTGAAACACACTTCCCACGTTACGCATTTAAAAATTAGGGTGTTACATCTGTATTTTTGTGATTTTTTCAGCCAATGATTTTAGAGCTTGTGTTTCCCTGCATGCCAAACTGATGCCATTTGACACTGATTTGATTTGATAGTGGCTCATATGATCATCCCTCTAACTGACAGACTGCATCTTGTCACTGTGGCGTGAAAATCAAACAGCCTTGTGACAAATTTCTGTTCCTTTCAACATTCTGCTGAGCATGCGTGGCGGCCAGCTGCCCAGAGCTGAAGGCCTGCGACTGTGGCAAATGCACTTTGCAGGAAGATCAAAGTTCAACAATCAGCCTGCGATTCACTGTGATGGAATACCTCAATCAATACAGCGAGTGAAAGGTCAGATGATCCAGGATGAAATCAGGGATCTGGACTGCTGGCTGGTTGCATGTGAAATAATGCTCTGCTTTCCACCCCACCGCCGGCAGCCGGGAGGTCATGTGACCACGGCATCCACTGGTGGATATGCCGTTTTTAGATTTCCACGCGTGAATGCCGCTAAGCCACAGAGACCTAGACAGCATCGGTGTACACGCATGCTTGCGGTGAGTCCTGTCGGTATAGACACACCCACACCGCAGTTTGTCTGGGAATACATTTTACCAAAGATAGTTTTGGCTGACTGAAAAAAATCCCTAAATAATCCAGCTACTACTACAGGATGTCATGAAAGCTTTTACTACAAAAGGAAGTGCACCCTTTCTGACAAAATCTGCATACTGATACTAAATGGATTCTGTATAGCAGAATTTTTTTATTTCAGAAAACAGAATTTTCTTAGTACACAGAAAAAAAATACTGAGTTTGAGTAAATTAGAAAATTTCTTTCAGAAATTACTAGTGAATTTAACAAATAATTACAAAGAAATGGCAAATAACTTTTTTTCAATAATAGTTTTTTTCTTGTAAAATGCACTCCAATTTCGAAACATTACGATGTTTATTGCAATTAGTTTAGTGTTATTTATATACCATTGTAGTGTTTGATAATATTTTGAATTAGCTTTTATTAAAAAAATAATGTTTTAAAGATTTCTGTTCAAATGTAAAATTCTAGATTAAGTAGATGTTAGTAATTTTGTATGTGGTTTTGTTATTTGTATTATTAATTTGCTTTATTTTTATTTCAGTTTTAGATCTACAACTTATTTTATGTCAGTTAGTTGCAAAGACAAAATTTCACATTTTATTTAATTCCAAATTTAAGTATTTCATCTTTATTTAAATTAAAAACTATTTTAATACTCTGAAAAAAAATAAAGCAATTTTAATAAAATAATTTTCACTCAGAAAATTATAGTAAATTAATCTAAAAATCTAACTGAAATCATACAGATTCTGAATTTTTAAGGCCACACCTCAGCCTTTTGACCCATTTATTTGTAAATAGCTACATAAATAAATAAATTAATTAAATTACTGTGTTTGAGAAAATTGAAGAAATTTACTCAAAAATTGCTAGTAAATCTCACAATATTTACAAAGAAATTGCAACATACTCAATTTTATTTGGGGGTATTTATTATTTATTTTTAAATGTAAAAGTATAGTTTATTTTAGTTGATTTTAATGTGCTTTTGTTATTTTATTAGTTTTGTTTTAATTATATATCAGTTTTTGAACTTTACATTTTTAATTCAGTTTTTATTTTTAAGTCTAAGTTTAAGCATTTTAGATTTCAATAAAAAATATATATATATTTTAGTTTCAAGAATAACAACAAGTTTGCTTGCATATACATGACACTGTAAAACAATACTCTGCATTGTTCACAAATCAAACTAATTAAAGCAATGGCCATATTACTCTTATGTTGGGCTGTGGGAGCATTTGCTTACCACACAAGCCCTACTCTGGAATGTGTCAGCGTGATGTAAGAGGTGGGTAACAAAGCTAGCATGAACTGAGCTACTGGTCCAACAGGCTGAGTCACACTACTGCAGCTCTTAGCAGCACTGATGCAAATCTGAGGTGAACACCAGCTGTCAGTGTATAGGCTCCAAGCTTGGGCATTCAAGCAGATCATTTCTTATAAGTAAACCAATAGGGTTTGGGAGCTGAGAACCTGGAAACAGGTTCAAACTACTGTCATAGCATTCAATTCAGTTAACAGAGCATATTGATAATAAATATTCCAGTAGTGTTTCATTTACTAGTTGCACCGCAACTAGGCTTGGTGCGCTGGGATGCCAGTGTTAAGCCGCAACACCGGCTTACACCGGCAACACCAGTTACGTCACTTGCCCACCATGATTTTTATTTTATTTAAACAGTCAGATTTTTTTTCCCCCGTTATTTTAATTTACATCAAGGTGTAATGTGTGCCTCCAAATTGTCTTATTCATTTTGCTAATAAACGTTCCGTTTCATAATTATTTGTTCCTCATTCTTTACTGATTTTCAGTTTTGTATAGCCTATATAGTTTAACTGTGCAAGTTATTTGATATTAGTCATATAGCATGGTGTATTTTTATTCGTTTTGTTAATACAAGTTATTTGCTCTAAGTTGTATTTTGTTGTTGCTTGAATTGAATTGCCGAATTGCAGCTAATTTCAAAGTGAAAGTAAAATGCGCTCGGTGCTTTTATAAGCTATTTAAGCAAAGGAAAGTGAGGGAAATATGGAAAACTCAAACGAACTAAAAACAAACACCACGGTTCGCACCACCTTTTCAACGTCATTACGTATTACGTGAAGTCTGAGACGCGCATCGCAGAACAGGCCAGCATTTGTGTTCATAAAGCATATACATTTTTTTTTTTTTAAATGACCGATCGTTTCGCTAGATAAGACCCTTATTCATCTTCTGGTATCGTTTATAGCCCTTTGAAGCTGCACTGAAACTGTCATTTTGACCTTCAACCGTTTGTAGTCCATTGAAAAAACTATATGGATACAAATCCTGGAATGTTTTAATCAAAAACCTTAATTTCTTTTCGACTGAAGAAAGAAATACAAGCATCTTGGAAGACATGAGGGTGAGTAAATTATAAGAAAATTTGAATTTGAAAGTGAACTAATCCTTTAAATGCTAAAGATGCATCTAAACATGACCTAGACCAATGAACTACCCGGTGGCGTGACGTCATGCACCGTAAAACCTCGTCACGGAGGCTACGAACTCTGTCGACCAAACTAAAAATCTCCCGGAGAGCTGGACGACAAAAGCAGCCTCTGCTCCACATATAAGCGCTTGCGAAAATAGCGGAGGTCAGGCAAATCACGAGGTATATGCTAATTAGCAGCATTCCCAGCCACTGGCGCCCCAACTTTTCCTTTCTTCAATCAGCCGAGCTCCAGAAAACCGAGTCGTGCAGTAGTTTTGAGCAAAGAGCTGACTCACTAACCTCAGCCAGCACGGAAACGAAACGCAGAGACCGTCAACTTACAACGCGCGTTTACTTCCAATAGAACGCGCCCGCGAACGACACATTGTTGCTTTTAGCGGCTCAAACTGTTACCGTCCAACTCGCTACGATGTAACACAAGCACTCCAGTGGAACTCTAGTCACACGTTACATGTAACAGTTCTACCCGCTGAAGTTAAAATAGCACTGGATATCGTTGAATTTGCCTTGCTCGCCAAATCAAATGGAGGCTCGCAGGCTAAAGCTAGCCAGGCAGATAAGAGGGGGAGCTGGCTAAACTTAATCGCTCAAATGCGAGCAGCGCGGGTGAATCAAGTAAATCAGCGACACAATTGAAATATTAAAACAATAACAGCCGTGCATCCGCTTCAAGGGCGCTCAAATAGAGTTGTTTACACAACGACAACAGACAAAACACACAACTCTAACTCTGCAAAGTGGCCAGGCTGAAATAGCGAGTGTAGCTGGTTTAGCAAGGCTAATGCAGGATACCGCCGCGGAACTGTGATTGGATCCTGCAGCGAGTGTGTAAAAATCGCGTTACAAAGCCACCCCAAACCTCCGTTCACCGGCAAACAATCAACATTTGCAACCATGTCAGACTTACAGTGTTTTGTTTCCTCTTAAATCCTGTACGTTGTCTCCAGCTCTGACCTTCGGGTTGGTGAAACAGCATTATAGTTAACTGCCGCCGCCATGTTCCTGCTGCCTTATGCCTAACGATGGCTGGCTGGCTGCTTGTTTATCTCGGCAGCAAAACCTCCCCCACATACTATGAGCACCAGTATCTACTCGTTTACTCTAGCCTGCATAGCAACCTTGCAGTGAGCAACGGGGCAAAATGATGATACAGCAGGACACGGCTCACCCGCTGGATTGGATTTTCTGTTGGTTTTTTTTAACTGAGAGATGTTTCACAATATTACGGAGGGAATCAAAACAGTGTTGAAAAGCCAGTTTACACAAGCTTTCGGCTTTAAAGTGGTGCCGTGGGAGAAAAAGTGTGCCAGAGTGGTCAGGTTACGAGCCAGTGTTGTTGTTATCCCAAACCCAAAGCAATCTGCACTCTATTATCAATGTCATAACAGTGTAATTAAAAATCACATCAGATGACCCACATGAAACTGCTTTCCAGACCTCCATACATCACACCCTGCGCGTTATGCTTTACTTCAGGACTCATAATATACATTTAATCTACATTTGTTAGCAAATAAAAACTTTAACAAACACCAAAGCAACTCCAGAACCCGTTCGACCAAGTTAATGCCTTAATAATATAATAGAAAATGCTAGAGTTTGGGTCTGAGAATAACAAATAGTTCCATCAATCATTAGTATTTTTAAAAATAATCTAAACATTCAACTAATTGTTTTAAACGCCTCAAGTCTGCCTCGTACTGAAAAACAATCAATATATGTTGATTAAGTCATATCACTGAAGGAAATTAAATGATACATAGCTTAATAATAAAAAATATTAAGCTATTTTATGACATATTTCCTCGATTATGAGTCCACATCTGTAACCGTCGTTTAAAGGTAATGAACATGTCATCATATCTGTAAAATACAATGGGAAGAAGCCTAGTCTAGTACTCCATGTATCATAACCGCATTTAAATATCAAAGCAAATATGTCTTACTTTTCTCCAAGAATACAAGCCTCAAATGGCCACGAGCAGTGACTGTTTGATCGGGCAGAAAGCCAAAGCTTACCGTGATTACTCAGCACAGCTATAAACCTCAATAGTATCAGGTATCCCACACGGCGACAGGTTGATTTCCTATATTATAAAATACTTCCATGTGAACGCCAGCCAGCGAGCGAGGTGAAGTATGGGCAAATCGAAACGAATCCTACAATTGCAGCCCGTGTCGATCAAAGGTCTACAGCGAATGTAACTTCTCTCAAAGGGAAATCTGCAAACAGTGACTTATGCAATATTCGCTGTTCACACTCTTTCAGATTGGCACGCGCTTGACAACAATTGTGAAACAGCGCGGGGTTGTCGCAACGATATGTCCCGAAAGAGACTGCACTATCAGTTCAGGAAAGCATTAATACCATTTTTATTTTGGTTTCATATTTATACTTCTGCTACTGAAAAATACCCACAGCATACGCAGTGATTTGCGAAAACAATAAATATCACTGTTCTCACGATTAAGAAAAATCTTGACCAACAGCGCCACTACATGGTCAAACCAACAGTTTAAAGGGACCTCTTGAAACAAAATTAATCAAGTTTTCAGTATGCTTTTTAAACTGTATTTCATTTGAGAATTACGTATGTTATTAAATAGCGTTTTTTTTTAAATAAAACAAATTGTTGTTAATATTATTAGGCTTAAAACAGCGCTTTCCTTTGCTATATAATGATTCTGGAACTGTTGCCATGGTTACTGTTCACGAATGTTATTCGGCGCTTTCTGACCAACTCGGGACTCGAAATTTACTGAAACACTGTTTGAAAACTTGATTTTGCTTTGAGTGGTTGAAACCGTTCAACCCCTTGTCACGAATTTATACAAAATGCAATTTTGAAAATTTTTAAACGGTTATTTTCTACATTGTGGTAAACCAAATATAGACTAATAACCAAAAACAGTGAAATAGGGACACATACTGTGAAAACAATTTTAATTCATGTATTCACTGGTTGTCTTTCTCATTGGTTGTACTTGGGTAAAAGAGTGAGATAATGCTTGTTTTATTGAACTTAATTCTCTATGTACTGTTGTTCTTAAATCAAAACAATCCATGAAAATGATTTCTGACAATTTTCCTTAGATCCTGACTTCAGTCTCACTCTCACTGTAATGACACTTGTGAATGTGATTTGACATTTTCATGTGTTATCAACACCGAACAGCAAAGTCAGATTTGCCAAGTTCAAGAATAAAAGGTATAATGTACTGACAAATCAAAAGCACACAGCTTTTGTTCATCATCCTTTGCTAATTTCACAAATTGTGTGGAGCTTTTTTTGCATACCTTGACCAATTAAATGTAGCACAGTGCAACAAATGCAATTCATTAAAAAAGGCATCAAATGAAAATTTTTGCTAGTTATCTTTTTTCTAATGAATGTATTTATACAACAATACAAATAAAGAGCCATTAGACGTGGGTCCAAATGCATAAGATAGAATCAACAAAAACGGTGAGCCTCCAGAGAACTTTAAATACAACCCTGATTTCAAACAAGTTAAAATACTGAATTATTCCTCTCTGATGTATGTATGGTTAGGCACTTGTAAGAAATAAGTTACATTTCCCCACAGCTTTCATGTTTTCTTTGTAGGTATGGCTGGATCATAGATTTGGGATTGCAGCATTAAGCAAATAAAGCAAAGAGCATATGGACCTTTAGAATAAGGAAAGAAATGTAAAGGGGGAATAAAAAGAACCCCTCCAAAATCCCCCAAAGCCACTTTTCCTTAAGCCCTTCTTGCAAAGAGACAATAGTTGGATGGCTTCAGGACATACAGCATTCAGTTTCCTACAGGATCAAGGAGTAGGATGTGGAAGTTGCAAGTTTTTTTTCAGACAAACAAGGGAAAAGGGGCAACAGATAAACTGCGGGACAGATAGGAGGGAGAGGAATGATTAGGCTGATTTCAGCCAAGGCAGAAGTTGGGACCAAGAGCACTTCATGATGACTTCTCCTTCCTCGATCTCGGGGAATCTGCTCCACTGGCACCAACAGATCCGTTCACACCATTGGCTGTGAAAATACAAATGACAAGATGCTTGACGTAAGTGATTTTGTAGTCTAGATACCTTAAGTGTTGTTACTATTGGTCAAAGGTTTGGGATAATGGTTAGAGAGTCATGGAGACTTGTAACCTGAAGGTTGCAGGTTTGAGTCTCAAAACCGACAGGAAATGTTGGTGGGGGAATTGATTGAACAGCGCCTCTGACACACTTAATACCCACATCTGAGGTGCCTTTGAGGAAGGCACTTAAACCCCAATTG
Organism: Gymnocypris eckloni scoliostomus; assembly: GCA_027564155.1. Lineage (NCBI taxonomy): Eukaryota > Metazoa > Chordata > Actinopteri > Cypriniformes > Cyprinidae > Gymnocypris > Gymnocypris eckloni. Next base: position 11,524,600 of record CM050436.1, on the reverse strand, counting down.
CTCCTCTGGCACCACTACTATGGGTGTGTGTTCACTATTCACTGCACAAACTCGGATGGGTTCAATTCGGAGGACAAATTATGAATATGTGTTGCCATTACTTTGACTTCACGTCACATTGTAATAATATTTCACAATATTACTGTATTTTTTCTATGTTTATACACAGGTGCATCTCAATAAATTAAAATGTTGTGGAAAAGTTCTCATTTTCCTCTTGACATTACCCCATAGATTCTCTATGGGGCTCAGGTATGGTTAGTTTGCTGGCCAGTCAAGCACACCAACACCATGCTCATTTCACCAACCTTTGGTGCTTTGGCAGTGTAGACAGGTGCCAAATCCTGCTGGAAAAGCATCTTTAAAAAGCTGGTCAGCAGAAGGAAGCATGAAGTGCTCCAAAATTTCTTGTAAACGGGTGCAGTGACGTTGGTTTTCAAAAAACACAATGGACCAACACCAGCAGATGACAATGCACCCCAAATCATCACAGACTGTGGAAACTTAACACTGGACTTCAAGCAACTTGGGCTATGAACAACATCACCCTTCCTCCAGACTCTAAGACCTTGGTTTCCAAATAAAATACAAAACTTGCTCTCGTCTGAAAATAGGACTTTGGGCCACTGGGCAACAGTCCAGTTCTTCTTCTCCTTAGCCCAGGTAAGACGCCTCGGACGACAACTGTAGCCAAATTCCTTGACATGTCTGTGTGTGGTGGCTCTTGATGCCTTGACCCCAGTCTCAGTCCATTTCTTGTGAAGTTCACCCAAATTCTTGAATCGATTTTGCTTGACAATCCTCATAAGGCTGCGGTTCTCTCGGTTGGTTGTGCATCTTTTTCGTCCACACTTTTTCCTCAACTTTCAACTCAACTTTTTTGTTAACATGCTTGGATACAGCACTCTGTGAACAGCCAGCTTCTTTTGAAATGAATGTTTGTGTCTTACCCTCCTTGTGAAGGGTGTCAATGATTGTCTTCTGGACAACTGTCAGATCAGCAGTCTTCCCCATGATTGTGTAGCCTAGTGAACCAAACTGAGAGACCATCTTGAAGGTTCAGGAAACCTTTGCAGGTGTTTTGAGTTGATTAGCTGATTGGCATGTCACCATATTCTAATTTGTTGAGATTGGTGGGTTTTTGTTAAAGGTGAGCCAAAATCATCACAATTAAAAGAACCAAAGATTGAAACTACAAGTTTCAAAATTTGAGTTGAATTTCTGAAATATATGAACTTTTCCACGACATTCTAATTTATTGAGATGCAACTGTATGAGTATAAGACACTTCTTTCAAAAAAAAAAAATACATATATTTTCAAACATTTCACCTGTAGTGCATCTCTAGGTAGAAAGACGCCACAAAAAGAGATCGTTAGTTATCCAAAAATGAAAATTGTCACATTTACTTAACTTCCACCTTTCTAAAATTAGTTCCTTTCTTTTGCTGACCACAGAAGGTATTTTGCATAATGTTGGTAACTTAAAAGTTGACGGTAGCCATTGACTTTCATAGTACTTTTTCCCATACAATGGAAGTCAATGGCTACCAGCAACTGTTTGCTTACCAAAATATCTTGCTTTGTGTTCAGTAGCTGAAAGAAATTCATACAGGCTTGAAACAACTTGAGGGCGAGTACATTTTTAGGCCAATTATCCCTTTACTGATTTTACTTAAAGCAATACGCTTTAAAAACAACTATATTCAAAAACAGTACAGCCTCAAGTACTTTATTGGTTATAATCAGCTGATTTTGGGCCGATTTCTCCCCTTCCAAAAATCTTAGGTAATGTCCCGATTATTTTGGTGGTTCTAAGGACTATCTTGTCAGATTTTCCTGTGGCGTGAGTTGTGTTAAGAGTGACTGAATCTGCTCGGAAGAACATCGGAGGCGCCCCGATCATGAACGATCAGAAATCCTTGTGTGGGGGAACCCCTAGGACACCACACACTATAGGAGCAAAACGGTTAAATCTAGGATTTTTTCCCTCATGTTTGTGGCCTCTCACATTTTGAAGATATTTTAGTGTGTACCCAGCATTAAATGTAGATACTAGATACAGTGCTTTATGTTAAAAATTATAGTAAATGGATAGTCCATCCAAAAATGAAAATTCTGTTATTAATTACTCACTGTCATGTCATTCCAAACCCACAAGACCTTCGTTCATCTTCGTAACACAAATGAAGGTATTTTTGATTAAATATGAGAGCATTCTGACCCTCCATCGACAGCAAAGCAAGATGTTCAAGGCCCAGAAATGTAGTAAGGGCATTGTTAAAATGGTCCATGTGACAATTTCATTTTTGGGTTAACTAACCCTTTAAGTGCAATAAGCCACAAAAAAGAAAGCTGTACATTACTTGCCCTGACTTACACCCAAAACATGCACATCTATCAGACAGCATACAATCAAGAACTCCGTTTTCTTTATTGGCTTTCTGCGCTTTGATGGTCAAATACACACAAAATTGTCAAAGTGCCATTTTGGCACACAATCATGTAAACGCTTATGTCTTAAATGAATGTAAACAGTTGGGAGAAAATCAGACGCATGTCAGTAAATTGGTAAAATAAAGTGGAAGCAGCCTCTAAAATGACTCATATCATCAGTCATATCGCCCACCCTAACTGGAACATTAGAATAGCATATGGTATTTAAAAAAACAAAAAGTGTAAACTGATCTTAAGTGGGCAATACTGACCTTTCTTTGATTTGCTCTTAGAAGAGGAAGATTTCTTCTTTAAGGTCTGAGTCTGTGCGTGTTCTCTCCATCGTCGCAGCTGGAAGTTGATAAATTTCCACATCATAAAAGCCTGAGTGATGCATATTGCAGCCAGGACAGTCACCCTGAGAGAAAGAGTTCCATTACAAACAACTACAATAATAAAGCAAAAAGTCGTCATTGCTTTTCCATCATCTGGTGTTTAAATGAATCATGTCCATCCAAAAGGCTCTCACTTTAAGTAGAAAAGCTTTTATAATGTGATTATATATTATGAGTTGATAATTTTTTGATGGCTAACTGGAAGTTTTTGGACACTAGAGCAAATTATTATATTTGATGCCAATAGTTTTCTTTTGGCTACATAACTGTGTTACCAACTCTCACTCTGCACTTTCATACTGAAAACAAAACACTTCAAATCTAAACTGTGCAAATCAGATTTGGACAGCATTGCACATACCACAAAACCAGCATGGTGCAAACTATTTGATTTTAACAGAATTTACTCCTTCAAAGCTCTACAGAAATTGAAACCTATCACACGACAAGGCAGTTGGTTTATAATAAGTTGCTAAAAATTACTTGAAAGATGAAATCAAAACGGCAACTGCTGAAGAGCAATCCAAAATGCTTTAAGACATTTGTATGATTGATCTTAATTATTCCTTCCTTTGTAATGATGAAGGAATACAACAAGATTAATTTTACCCTGCTTACCGAACAACCAGGACATTAAAGCTTCCCTCTGCGATGTTCAGACCCTGTTTCTCTGCTCCGGCCAGCCCAAAGCCCACAGTGAGAACAGACAGGGAAAGTGTCAACAACCGGCCCAGCACAAACACACCAGCCCACACTGTAAACCTGTTAACATACACAAAATGCTTCATAAGGTCATCCTTAAAAATCATTAGAGGTGTTTATTAACTGAACTTGGTCTGTATAATGAATAGCACTCACCCGGTCTGTCTGTCTTCATTGCTGAAGTAAATGAGTCGGGATACATGGAAGAGGAGCTCAACAAAGTAATGCAGAACCAGCAACACCAGGCCCAACCGGTTCAGACTGAAAATGAGTGAAAATGCTGTATTAGACTTTAAGTGTAAATTCCTATCATTACTCATGGAATAATAAGTTTGGAATTTTTTAATCTGTAAATGACAGTTATATCAACTTTACACCATGTCCTAATTAGGTGCAACAATGGCCAATCAAATATATCTTATGTCTAATATTTGGGGTCAGTAAGATTTTTTTGGGGGTGCTCACCAACCCTGCATTTATTTTGATCATAAATACAGGAATATTATTAAATATCATTACAATTTAAAACAATTGTTTTCCATTTTAATATATTTTAATGGGGTTACATGATGCTATTAAAGATTATTATTTTGTGTATTATTTTCACAAGCCCCTGTGACTTCCGTAAAAATGTGGTGTCAGAACTTCTCAGTCACCATCCCAAGCACCGCCCACCATCCGTTTGCCAAACCCCCAGACAGCATCGCATCCATGCCATTGCAGAGCAACAACAACACGGAAACATGTCGAAAAGGTTAACTTTAACGGATTAAACTAGATCGGCCGACCATGAGGTGGATCACGTCTAACAAGTATAGTAAAGATAAACTCACCTTGTCTATCTAGTCATGATGAAGATGTAAAGATTTCAATTTCAGCAGGCATCTATTTTTACAGCTACATTATTATTCCAGCCACAATTAAATCAACACTGTATATACATTTACAAATTATTATAAATCGTCAGTTTGTTGTTTTACACACATGCACACAGACATTCACAGCATAGTCGTGAGATGCTAGAAATCTTCAGATGCGCCCATAACATCAAAAGACAATACTTTATTTAACCTTTTCTGATAAGAAATGTGCGCTGCAAACACGGTCATGTTTGACTTTCGTTTATGTCCAATCCGCTCATTTAACCACACCTGTAGTTGTTTTTTTTTGTCTGGCAGTGGCAGCAGGTATAGATCAAATTTCTAATTTGAGGATGTATTAGGTCGATTCTGGCACCCAACATCCCAACAAGATGATCTTTTAAGCTCCTTATGTAACTTAGTTGAATCTTCGCTGGTTTGAATGGGCCGTCTCCAGTTTTCCCTTTGTTTTGCAGCTAGCACTGTGACGTAATTGTGACGCCGGCCCTACATGACCCTAGTCACCTGTGGTTTGCCTAGTCGTGCATCACTCAGAAAACAGGCCAATCAGAAGAGAGGCTCATGAATATTAATTAGACAAGACAATTCAATCTGTTTTCAGCAGAGCTACTGAGAAAACAGCTGTAAAAATATATTGAGATGTTTTTTGGTACTTATACCGCAGATATATTTTCTTAAGGACATCAAAACCTAAAATAAAATTCCAGAAAGGTGTGACAATATTAGTGATGCACCGATCATGATTTTTCGTGGCCGATTCCGATACCGATTTTTTTCGAGCAAACTGGCCGATTCCGATACCGATTTTTTTTCCTTTAAGCAACCAACAAGAAATAATGAAAGATTCTAACACAAATAAAGTGTTTATATAGTGAATATAGATTTGATTTAACATGTATAATATTTGTTTAAAAAATATATATATTTAAGAAAAAAGTTGCCCCCCAAATTCATGTCTGTGGTGTTTCAACAATGGATGTCACCCCTTTAAGAAAAGGGAGAATTCTATTTGGACTACTTCCTATGTGTAACGGTCACTGCAGGTGCTGGTTGATCTGAGGGGTGCATGGGGAGTACATTCTTTCTTATACATTTTGAAGCTAGCTAAATCTCTTGACAATTTCATGTGTTGTCATTAGTGTATGTGGTGTTATGTTGATAACTTGCAGATCTGGCATATTTAAAAAAAAATATATATAAATACATACTTGTTGATATTTCCAAAATGTCCCTGATCTTGAAATCATCATGATGGTAGCCTCCATTTTAGAAAAGTCTAAGCTGATTTGTATGTGGTGTTACTGTCTCTGGTGTTAATGCATTTTCTGGTAACACAGAGCCTTTAGTAACTTGCATTATAAGGTCTGTGGTGTTATAATTACGTCTGTGGTGTTACTTCAATATGACATAGTGGCTGTGTCACAAGTTTTTGATTAAAATTATTTACAATTCAAAATGTTCTTAAGCTTTTATTTTAATGGATATAGCATATTAAACAAATTTTAAATGCCTATCAATATATTTTATTAGAAAAACAAACAAGCATCTTTACAAATTCTGCCTCTCATGTTCAACTGGTCAACCCCAGTTGAAGATGGACCAAGATAGTTTTTAAATTGGGTTGAAACTACATAAAACTGGCCTTAAATGAAAACATTAACAGTAACCATGTAAAATTAAAGGCAACATTTGCATAGTTACAATCTAAACAACACAACCAACACACATTCAACAGTCCAAACAAAGATGTTACTTAATCAACATTTGTTGTCATTTTAAAATTGGTGTAAAGAAAAAGGTATTTACCAGTGAAACTAAATAAAACCAAAGTAGGCTATATAAATAAATTATTCCAAAATGTTAAATCAAATAATGTTTAGTGCACCGAGCAAAAGCAAAGATGCTTACAGCTCGTGCTTGTTAAATCGAATTAAGTCAATGTAATTTTAAGGTAAAATAAAAATAATAATCTTGTACAGAACTGGCGTTTATACGTTTGAACGCGTTTTATTCTTTACAAAAAGTAGCATTTCAGCTTTGTCACAAGTTGGTCTGTTTCTTTTCTCATCCAACACGTAAGAAGCTGCGCTGAACAACTGTTCACGGTCTATTCTTGTGCAGGGCGTGGACAGATACGCTCGCGCAAATTCTAGTGATGGGAAGTTCGGATCATTTTACCGACTCGGACCTTTGAGTCTCGTTTAAGATGAGCGAGCGACTCGAAAAACCCGAAGACTCGAAACAGGTGAACTAATTCCAGTACAGAACCTTTAGGATGGTGCGCATGCGCGACTGAACGAATCACTCCCGAAGCGACTCGTTCTTCTCGAGTCTCATTAAAGATCCGTTCAAAATGAATGAATCGTTCAAGACCGACCCATCACTAGCAACTTCAGCTAGAGCAGCAAATGAAAGCGGCTCTTATTTGTGTGCCAGTAATGTTACACCAACGGCAGTTCGCTTCATTGTATCTGTTTTTCTGTGTTTGTTGTGCTCCTGCGAATGTCTTCCACACAAATGACATGTTCGCACTTTCGGAAAAATCGGCCGAAAAAAAGACAAAAACCGGCCGGTTGCCGATCGCGCATTATAAGCAAAAACCGGCCGGTTCCGATCTTTGGCCGGTCAACCGGTGCATCCCTAGACAATATGGGACCTTTAAGGCTCAAAAAAACAAATTTTTCAAATACTATACACTATTGTAGATCCTCTATGCCCCGCCTCTCTCAAACCAGTCGTTTTCTACAGAGCCCCTCCTTCAGACAAGCACAGTCTGCTCTGATTGGCAAACTGACCCAGTGCATTGTGATTGGCCGAACACCACAAGCACACATCGGAAATGTAACGCCCCTTACAATAATCATAAGCTTCAGCTTTCAAAGCAAATATAAAGACAGTTAATAATGTCCTTAGTTTTACAATCAGTTCAAGCCCGAAAGGGAACAGAGTCACGTGACAGACAGTGATGAAGCTCGTATGTGTTTGCACACAAGCCGCAGTTAAGAAAGCTGACTCCACTGTGATGTGACCCTGTCTCTCTCTCTCTCACACACACACACACACGATGCGCAAAACTCTGCATTTGAACAGTCAATAGAAAATACTTAAACTAATAACAAAACATACAATTGCTGATTCAGAAGCGCCAGATTGCCATATCAAAGTCAGAATTACCTCCTCTACTGTTCATGAAACGGTCCTCCATAAAATGTGTTGCTGTTCTGTTGCAAGTATTCTTAATTATTCCTAAATGCATCTACTTTCTGAAGGCCAAATAAAGTGCTTTTGCCTAGAAACACAGAGTCTCCCTGACACGGCTGCATCAACACTACTCCGGTTACTGAAACCATGCCTTCTTTCTTTGCGTGAAATTACGCAAATATTTACACATTGTGATGTAGACATGTGGGGGCGTGTTTGAATGAGCCGTTTTAGGGGGGCGTGGCAGACTCTTCATTTTGATAAATATCTTTTTGGTTTTGAGATTTCAGTCTTTGCAACGTCAGGGATCTTATCTATGTACAATCAGCTTGTAACACTCCAAAGCGAAAGGAAAACTTGAAATCATATGACCCCTTTAAAACAATTTATGACTGTGATGGCAAAGGTGAATTTTCAGCAATCATTACTAATTTATAGCCACATGATCCTTCAGAAATCATTCTAATATGCTGATTTGGTTATTATAAATGCTGAAAACTGTTCAGCTACTTAATTCTTTGTAGAAACCATGATACTTTTTTCAGGATTTTTTTATGAATAGAAAGTCTAATTTGTTAGAAGGTGAAATAGAAATATTTTGTAACATTATAAAAGTCTTTATCATCACAAAATTATTTATTTATCATCATTTTACAAATAAAACTGGCCTCTAAATTTTTGAGAGGTAGAGTATTTAGAGCAGGATTCTGGAACAATTAGATTTAAAGTTCAAGTGAACATTTATGTTGTAGTAAAAAATGTGCCCTAACAAATGTTTAAGATGATTAATAAACACTGCTTACTTCAGAACGTAGGCTCCCGTGATGTGGACCAGGTAAAGGCCGATATAAACAAGCTGACGAGGAATGTCTTCCTGAAAATAAAACATGCAACATTTACTACATATCCAAATAAACACTAGTCCTAGAACAGTTCCATGTATGCGCATCCAAAAACATCCATAGTGATCGTCTATTGTCATGTCTTCACTGAATTTCCGTAAAGTAAAAGTTTAGTAAACAAAGCCACTGGAAAGGGAAATCAGTCCGGTCACAATAGCAGGATGCATGAATATAGTTATCAATGCATGCCGTGCATTCTCAAACACTTTGCTTGCTTACTTTCTTGGTCTTCTGGAAGTAGAGCTCAGGGATAACATGAAGCCAGTAACCAAGCTGACAGATGTAGTAGAACTTCATCTGGAACCTAAAGACAAGCAACAACTTTAGCATCTCCATGACTCAAGGAAGTCAAACATCAATGACAATTGCATTTGCAAGCTGTGTGTTACATACAGTAGGTCTACAAAAATCAGAAGAGAGAATTAGAGGTAGACTAATGCAAGATAATTTGATCAGGAGTCTTGAGAAATCTTTTGAACGGTCTTCTCGATGCGACTCAGTCGGTAGATCAGTTTACCAAAAGAAGATGTATCTTATGAGTGTTCGTGCAGCAGATCGGCAGATGTGACGTGAGATGGAATATGAACCATGGCCCACATTGAAAACAACCATCACTTTCCCTTCATTAATCAACATATTCCATTATTTAACATGCTATGCATTTAAATTAATCTGCACTTCCCAGCAGCACAGACAGCTGTACTTACGGCATAAGGGTGTGCGGGTAACCGTCCCAAAGGCTGACGGGATTGGACAGGAGGTTCTCCTTCAGATGAAGCAGAATAAGTCAAATGAATCATCCAGGCACCGTTATAAACACAGACCTGGTCACAAGCTCAGATTTATATGAAGCAGAGTAGTGATGCTCTTACAGAAACAAGAATGCTGGCTCCCCACAGGCAGGAGAAGAGGTAGAAGGCACTCAGCTGACCCGACTCATTAAACTTGCTGTGCTTGGTTTTGGACAAGTGCATCTTCCTGTTGATTTTCTGAACAGTCATGGATTCAAATAAATGGCAAAACAAATCAAAACATTAGTATTAGTATTAACGGTGTTGCACTAAAACACTATTAAGACACATTAACATTTATAGACAAGCGTTAGTGGTTTCAGCTAAAACGTTGCAAGTTTATTCAGTTTATACAGGATACTTACATCTAGCACGTATTCCTGAACAATGGCGTGCATGATAATGGCAACTAACATGTAGAAGAAGACGGTGGCTATATCCTTCAGACCGTAATGGAAGTAACTCACTGCGGGTTCCTCTGGACCTTCCACTGAAAATCCACGATACAAACAAAACGCTAGTATAACAATTATCATAATGCTGTCTTGTTAAATTGCATGATTGCACACTCAAAATGGACAAGTATGGTAACTTCTTGATTTAATTAAATATAGACAGAACTGATTTGATTTGAAGATGATGAATAACAGAACCAATGCACTTGATCTTACACCTTACTTTGGAAGTGAGCATTATTCTTACATAATAAAAAGAGATAATCTTGATACAACAAAAAGATGGTGTTGTTTTTTTTACATTATCTAGCTTGTTCTTATAAACAGCCACAGTAAGTGTCAGAGGCATCAATTATTAGTTCACTTATAAACATCATTAGTAGAGCTGTTAGACAAAAACATTCTGACAGTTTTGAGGTGTTTTAATTAAAACAAAAACAACAATGTTACAGAAAATATAATTTTTTTTAAAGAAAACAAAAAAAATCATACTCAAACAGAGCAAAAGAAACGAGTGCAGATTATTAAAATATATATAAAAAAGCGACACATACTTACCATTAGCTGGAATCGTCACATTGTATTGCACACTTATGAACAAAACCGCTACCTTTGATGTGATCTACATGGAAAAAAATATGAAATGCAGTCAATACACAAAGTAATAGTTAATTTCAAAATGTAAACTCTGGCAATAGAGAATGGCAGCTGGACTGTCACCATTCACTTGCATTGTATGTAAAATAAGGTTTACAATGTAAATTAAAGGTGTTAGAAAATAAGCCATGCAGATTTTAAGCAACATGAGGTCAAGTAAATATTATAAGTGTACATTTTTTCCCTAAGTGAATGGTATATATACTAATTATAATCATTTTCACAAACATATTATTATTTATAGATGCGTATACAACCATACATACCATTTACTTGAATCTGTTTAGAAATGCCCATTAAGATGAAAAATAAAATAAAAATCAGTTCCAGTAGTGTAAACTACATTTCCCATAATGCACCAGCACTGGCGCTGATATTCGGCAAACTATCGTTCAAATCTAACGGTTGAAGCTCGCCAGTGCTGAGAGTGTAAAATCATTAGGTTGCTATCAGTAAAAGCATTTTGGTAACAAGAATCGAAACCCTGCTGCCGCTGTGCACCGGTGACAGCGCTCGGTCATTCTCCGATTGCCACGTAACACTTCAATTGCGCGTAAAAGTATCAGTGCAGCTCCAATGTTACGTAATCATCTTTACAGATCAATTATGTTATCCCGTTCAACATTCCTTTAAATGTAATACATTTGCGCGGGTAATTTTTGTTTTATCTCGCGGGTTTAATAGCTCCTTTAATCGCTTCAAAGGGAATTCCTCTCTCGCTCTCATGCATCATCTGTGTGAATCAAAATTACCAACTATTTGACTGCAATAAGCGACAACGCCTAAGAGTAAATCATAACTTTACTCTGAAAGATGCATTTAGCGCTATATGAATCATAAATATGCAAGAGTATTAAAAGTGCAACCAACAAGTAACGTTAACAGTTCTATATTTAGTTAAAGGAAGTGAAAGAACGAGGCTATGGCAGAACACGAAAGATCCGTTAGATTTCTTATAAAAAAAGCTAAAAACATAAACACTGGTCAGGCTGATTTGTCATCTTTGACTCCAGACTGGTTTTAAATCTGTAACTGTGAATTAATTGATTCAAAAGGGGTTTCTTACCTCAAACATAAGACCCAGCAGAAACACCATAGCAACACAAGACACAATGTCCGCGTGGTTCTGGATCACAAACTCGTGGCTGAGCACCGGTGGGTTCTTGTTGCTCTTTTTTCGGATTCCCATCTTGGTGGATGTTGAGAGAACTTTTGGTGAGTGAGGAACACGTCTTCACTATTGTTAAATGGCAGGCACGTCAGTCTTAACGCCTACTTCTGTTTTCTTCTTCCCTCCCCTTTTTTCAATTTAAGGGACGTTGTACCGTGACAAAAGACTCGGCAGCGCCATCTTTTGGGTTGGAGTAAAGGAGACGTTTTATTCATTTTGAGGTCAAGACAGTGACCTCAGGCCTTTTTAGTGGATAGAAAGGAGGATAACCGTGAAATAAATTCATAATTAAAAAGAGCTGCATGTATATTTAATCAACATAATTATTACCAAACAGTAAAATATATTATTTAATGTGTATTTGTGTATTTACATACTGCATATCTTTGCTTACACTGCAAATACATTAAAGGCTTAGTTCACCCCAAAATTCTGTCATTAATTACACACCCTTATGTCGTTTCACACAACCTGCATAGACAGCAATGCTACTACCACATTCAAGGCCCAGAAAGGAAGGACGTAGTTAAAATAGTCCATGTGACATTAGTGGTTCAACCTTAATTTTATGAAGCTATGAGAATACACTTTGTGCGCAAATAGTCATTAATAATTTAATAAGTCACATACTTCTGTTAATGTTTAGGGGGGCATCAAACATTCAGCTGAATGTCAAGCTGCTTAACTTTAGCTTTTGTATATATAATATATACAAAATATTGTAATATTTAATATTAATATAATATAATTTAATATAATATTTTCACACAAGGACACACACACACACACACACACACACACACAGGCTCCCAGGCACACACACACACAGACACACGCCGCAGGTAATGACACGCACGTACACACACACAAACACACACACACACACACACACACACACACACACACACACACACACACACACACACACACACACACACACACACACACACACACACACACACACACACACACAGTGTTTCCATGTTTTATGGGGACATTCCATAGGTGTAATGGTTTTTATACTGTACAAACTGTATTTTATATTGCCCTACACCTAAACCTACCCTCACATGAAACTTTTATGCAGTAAAAAATTAAAAAAAACTTTATTATATGTGATTAATTATTATTTTTTCCTCATGTGGGCCTAAAAATGTTATGTAATATAATATTATATAATATTAATATATGTGATATCATGTTTTATTTATTATGCTACTGGTCAAAAGTTTGGAATAATTAAGACTTTTTTAAGAATTTGCTTTTGTTCACCAATGCTGCATTTATTTTATATAAAATACAGTAAAACAGTAATTAATACAATAAAACTGAGAATTTTCAGCAGCCCAGTCTTCAGTGTCACATGATCCTTCAGAAATCGAGTTCTCAAACAGATCAAACATTAATTGTGGATGCCCTGCTAATGTAAGATGGTGGTGGTGTGTATTCTGAATCAATTGCTTAAACAAGAGTAAAAATGAGAAAACAAGTTTTAATGACAAACGAAAGAGATTGTAATCAACTAAAAGAGACGCAGTGACCCCAGAGACTTTTAACATGAAGTACAGTTATTTGGAACTCTGTTTCATTCTGTAAAACACGTAAAGCAGCATACCAAAACAGGCATTTCCTGTGTTTCATTTTTGATTCACTCTAACAACAGCCAAACACACATAAACACAGCTCTTCCCAGCATGTGATTAGATGTTAGTTAAGTGGTAGTTTCAGATTAGGATCTCAGCAATGACCAGAATGTACGGTTGTTTCATGGTTTGAAAGAGTAGAAAGGCTAGGAGATTGAAAACTGTGAGTATTATAGTTGTGACAATGAAAGACATTTCTTCTGTATTCAAAGTGTCAGGGAATGAATGGTTGCTGTATTTACTCATTGGTTCAGCCCTTGCATATATAAGAAGTATTTGGGTGTGTATTACTTCACACAGTAACTCTGGGTTTAGTTCAGAAAGGGAGTGGGTTTGGCTTATCTCAAAACAACAGCATACTGTATGATCATCGCTCACTGCCGGATAATGAAACTAAAATTAGCAAATTCATTTTGTCCTAATGTCAATTTTACTTTACAACACGAAAACAGTAAGTACTTGATTTATATATTTCAGGATGTTTTCTTTAAAATAGTACCATGTTAAGCCTCTATATTAAGACAGTGTCTTAAGTTAATTCATATATATATATATATATATATATATATATATATATGGACCAAAAAAACAGTCATAAGTAGCATGGGTATATTTATAGCAATAGCCAACAATACATTGTTTGGGTCAAAATTATCATTTTTATTTTATGCCAGACATTATTAGCATATCAAGTAAATATCATTTCCATGAATATATTTTGTAAATTTCCTACCATACATATATCAAAACTTAATTTTAGTTTAGAAATAGACATTGCTAAGAACTTCATTTGGACAAATTGAAAAGCAATTTTCTCAATATTTAGATTTTTTGGTAACCTCAGATTCCAGATTTTCAAATAGTTGTATCTCGACCAAATATTGTCCTATTCTAACAAACTATATCAATGGAGAGCTTATTTATTTAGCTTGATATAGATGATGTATAAATCTCAATAAAAAAAAAATTAACCCTTATGACTGGTTTTGTGGTCCAGGGTCACACACACAGACACATACATACACACATTTTATGGGGGTGCAAGTTAAAATGTGGGGTTATTATTAAATAGGCAATTGTTTTTGAAAATGTGTGGACATTTTGTACACATTACGTAATCATTAATCATTCATTGTGCAGTGACTTGTACTGGAGAAAGTCCAGAACCTAAAAGATAGTAGAAATACATTCAGATAACATGAAAGTAATTAACACTTAAATAACTGCATCACTAAATATATATACACAAAAATATTTTATTAATGAACAAATGCATGCTGTAAATCATTCTGCAATGTATTGATGTCCATCTATTCTATCATTCAATACAGGTTGGATAAAGACAAGTCAAGGAGAACAAGTCAACCAGCTGTTCTGGTATAAAGGAACAAAATATCTGTTATTAACAAGACAATTCTGCCATAAGTGTTCATCAAATGCCATAAATCATAATCATGACATCTGGAGATAAATTTACCTGGATTCGGTGGATATGCACAGTTTTTGGACTCCTTTTTAATTTAGGAGACACTGGATCAGACTTCATGTTATCTGTGCAGTACTTCAGAAATGGACATCTCACCTGGGCCATACTGACTCTTGTGTTTGTTCTGGTTGGATCTGTATGCATACAAGCGTTCAGCTATGCATGGTTCAAAGATGACAAGGACAATTATGAAGAAGACGACAAGGGTCTGTCCACTTGCCATCTGATCGCGATACATGTACTGCAAATGGGCATTTTTACAAGGTAACGTCAAGCTAATTTATCATTTGAATCCATTTGAAATGTGTGGACCTAATATTTCAACTATTTAAATGATAGTTCATCTAAAATTACAATTCTGTCATCATTTACTCACCCCCCATGTCATTCCAAACCAGTGTGACTTTCTTTATTCTGTGGGGAAAAGTTTTGTCTATACAATGGAAGTCACTGGGGTCCAAAACATTTGACTTTTATTGTATGGAAAAAAAAATTCTGCTTTTGTGTTGTCATAGAAAAAAGAAAGTCATACAGGTTTGGAACAACATAATGCTGAAAAAGAGTTAAGAGTTGTCTCTTATATTAAATTAAGAAATGTCTCTTTTAAGCAGGCGAACCCAACTCTGGCCCTTGGGGTCCAGTCTCCTGCTGAGTTTAGCTCCAGCCTTGATCAAACTCACATGCTTGTAACTTTCGAGTGACCCTGAAGACCATCAGCTTGTTCAGGTGTATTTGATTAGGGTTGAAGCTAAATTCTGCAAGTGGACCTTGAGGGCCAGAGTTGTGAACCCTTGCTTTAAAATAAGGAGGAACGCAAATGAAAATGTAACATTCACACATTTGGTTGGGCTACTATTAATGAATTATTTGTATTGATTTATTTTTGTCCTATCTGTTATTCTAAGGTATGTCCATCTCCTGAAGAAGAGTTTTAAAGCCCTGTGTTCGAGACAGAAGGAGCAGTCACAGATTATCGGTCTTGCTACAGATCTTAGCATGCTCCGCATGTTTGAGACGTTCCTGGAGAGCATTCCTCAACTCATTCTGCAGACTTACATCATACTGGAGCATAACCATCGCTCTAATCTGCAATGTGAGTCCTGCACAGATACAATCACTACACGCACATCTGCACGTAAATCTAGTCAGGATGTATCAGAAGAATAAGAATTATGGCAAATATGCATGCATTCAACAGTTTGGGGCTCATAAGACTTTTTATTTTGAAAGAAAGAATTTTATAACATTTAAAAAATAAATGCTATTCTTTTAAACTTTCTATTCATCAAACAATTCTGACAAAGTCTCATGCTTTCCACCAAAATATTAGGCAGCTGTTTACAAAATTGATAATCATAAGAAGTGCTAAGAATGATTTCTGAAGATACTTAAGATTGGAATAACTGCTGAACATTCTGCTTTGCCATACCAGAAATAAATTTCATTTTAAAATATATACATAAAACAACTGTAATTTTAATTTGTAATAATATTTCACAATATTATTGTTTTTAAAAATCTTACCAACCATAAACTTTTGAATTGTATAGTGAAGTTTTATTACATTTTAAAATCACAAAAAAAGCAGATATATCAATTTAAAACCTAACAATTTTTTTGTTTAAATTATTGCTTTATAGTGATTGTAAAATTGCAGTGACATTTTTAAATGTGCCTTGTATATTTTTGTGGGTCACTTTGTACCTAAATATGACTGTAAAAGACCAATTATTTTAACCAATAATCAGACTGATTTGTCATTTTAAAAATCTATCTTTTATTTGTTTTTTTAGACATCAGCATGGCCTGTCTTTTCTCACCATAGCCTGGGCCACGGTAGACTATCGTCGCTGTTTACGGCAATCTCTAACTCACCTTAACAACATGCCTTCTGGAATCCCAATAGTCGTATATCTGTCCTACAAAATCTTTACCATCACCCCTCGAATCCTCAGCCTCACGCTCTTCATCATGCTCTCCACCTTCAGTACTGTAACAATGGCCTGCATATGGCTGTTTGGAACCATCTGGGCATTCTTGCAGGAGACCAGCTTCTGCACTTCACGAGCCCTCGAATATCTTTATCGAGCCATTGTTGGAGTTATTCTCATTTTCACCTTCTTTAACATTAAAGGAGAGAACACCAGAGTTCACATGACACTGTATTACATTTTCAATGTGTGTCACAACCTTGCTGCACCCATTTTATTATTCCTGGTCAAACCGGAATCCGAACGGACTGACTACTTTCTGCCAATTATATTTTTTATATTAGTGTCAAATTTAATGGGCCTGGGTTTTCTGGGACTCTATTACAGTCTCCTGCACCCCGTGGACCTGACAGAGTAGATGGAATGGACGAAATAGATGGAATAGCAATAGATGGAAAGGCGCATGAGCCAAAAACAACACGTTTACAGCGTTTTTTGCAAATATAGTTTTGCAAATATATTTATAGATATTTATGTTGGAATTGATAGTGTGAAGCATCTATGTTTAAATGTTATGACATGTCTGAAAGCTGCTATGGAATGATATCTGATTTTACAGGTATGAAATGTTGAAGCTTAAAGGTTTCATTGAACTTGTAAAAGGATGAATAAGCTTTCTAATGCCAATGTGTGGCTTGAGTTTATGTCACCCTCTCCCATATGTCCAGTTTACAGTCCTAAAGTGATGAATAATGCAGAATCTTGTCAAAAGGGCTTGAACGGACTGTGTTGGGTAGCTTCTAAAATCAATGCAACTGTTCACAATTGTCTAGCATGAAGTTAATATATGCATTCCTACTGCATTTATTAAACATTTTGTATGTGTAAATGATCATAAAAAGTCTAGGGTCATAAGATTTTTTTGAAGTTTAACAATGAATGCATGCTGCTCACCAAAACATTATGTATTTGATCAAAAATATCAAATACTGTACAAACAGTAATTTGTGAAATATTAATATTTAATCTAAATGACTGTTTTTTTCTTAATATATTTTCAACTGTAATTTATTCCTGTGCTGGCAAAGCTGAGTTTTATCATTACTCCTGTCTTTGGTGTCACGTGATTTGTGCTTAAGAAACATTTCTTATTATTATCAGTGTTGAAAATAATTGTGGGGCCTTATATTTTTGTCGAAACTGTGTTTTTTCAGGATAATTTGATAAATAGAAAGATCAACAGAACATTATAAATGTTCTTACAGTCACTTTGATCATTTGATCAATGCATCCTTTTTGAATAAGAACATTAATTTCTTTAAAATAAAATCTTACTAACCCCAAGTGTTTGAATGGTAGCATAATTCCTCAATAGCCAGAAAGCACAACCCTGCAAGCACTAGCACAAAAATAACACAAGATGGCAATGTTGTTCTACACAAATCTTCTGAATGAAAATAAATACTGCCTTATAGGAGATTCTATTGGCATCATGGAGTCTTCTTAAACATGTGCTATGATTTAAAACTTTTTGTAATAAAGTAATTACTTTTTATTTGGCTGCCATCCATGATACCAGGTAAAAACAAAACAGCAGGCTACAAAAACATTTAGTTCTACAAAGTTTACAAATACAAAAAAAAACAAAAAACGGTTGGGATTGTAATTAACACTTATAATTTATTACAACATTAGTTTAAAAATGTCCTTCACATCAATATGTATGTCTGACTAAAGCAGAAAGATATGTGAACTTTGACCATCATAATCTCAGAGTCTACAGAGACTGAGAAAGGCTGAGAGATCATGCAGATTGCCTGTTTCAGAGCTAATTGAAAGATAACAAACCAATCCAATTGTGTTTTGACTACCAGCTAAATATTGTGCAAGCCAGTGGAGTGAGGCGAGATTGAAAGAAGAAGAAAAAGAGCTAAGATAAAGAGAGGGAGGATTAAAATAGAGAAGCGGTCACAGCATGTCCTCAGTGTGCTGTTCAGTGAACATCTGTGCTGAGGCGGTGAGCTCACCATGCAGACAGACTGCAGATTCATTCAATGGTAGTAGCCTTTCAAATAAACATGAGTACTGCTCTGCAGCAGGCTGCAGGCCTTCTTTGATTCTCATGTATACACACACACACATACAGTGGCCCTGAAAGGCATTTTGGACACTTTTCGAACATTTGATTCACACACACACCAATAAAAATAAAAAAAGGACATGGTGCTTGAAGGTTTTCTCTTCACCATTAAGTATTTTTTTCTTCCAGTTTTAACCAATTACATTAATACATAAAATAGCTAGGGGTTCAAGACTATTTATTTATTGTATTTGTACTGTGTTGCCAAATAAAGCTCTAAAAGTGTCTAAAAAGTCATTTAAAATTGCAGAGATCTCAAAATTGGTGTGATAGTTCCTAAAACCCTCACTACTCATACTCACCCACATGCACTGGACACTAAGTGGTGCTATAATACAAAACAAAACTGTATAATTAAACTAATTTAAATCAGTTTAAAAATGTATCGCAAATTAAATGAACTGAAAAGTGTCTATCCAGGCATTTATTAAATGTGGCATAAGCTATTTCTTTTCACGTGTTTGTACAGCGTTGCACATTATAGCTAATAATCACATACTATTATGTTGAGTTAATTAATGAAATTGGCCAATCAGAGGCGTTCAGATAAATCATCGCTGAACGCTGGAGTTTTTTAGTGTATGCGCCCTCTGACTGAATTTTGTTGGGTGGGTGTGTCAAAAATGTCAGCCCAATCAGCAGCAACATGTGTATAAACCACGCGGTATTAAAGAGACCGCTGGCACAATGGGTCCAAGTCATTTAATATGTGTCCACTGCAGCTCGGTATACGCAACAATTGAAAATATAAAGAAGACAGCAAAATAAATTCACAAGAGCAAGTATATTGTTTGCACATGGTTATTTACATTAAATGCAAAATAACTGAAATAATAAGAGCAAAAATATAGATCTGGATTTTTTTTAAAAATCTGTCTAAATATCATGTAGTAATTGCAATGTCTTTTGGTCCATATCCTTTCCTTAGGAAGGTGTGCTAGACACTGATTAATGTAACATAAAAATACTATTATATATTTTGCTATTGTATTGTGGAGTGACACTTTCATAAACTTCTCTATGCTCCTCTGATTATATAATGGTAAATATTACAATATCATAGCACAACAACAGTGATCAGCAATGATAAGCCTAATACTCACAAAAAATAAAATAAGGTCATATAGAACATAACACAGTCTCGGATGTAAGAAGTGGATTATCCTTCACCTGACATGTTTGTCTTTTCATCCTGAAATGCGAGGCAAATGTTGGATCACAATAATTAGGAACCACAGTTTCCACAAATCCCTTCAATCAATTGGGATGTTCTCTTTTATTCTGGATGGCAAGGGCAGTGACTATAACATTAAGCGCATTTTGCAGTATTAAACACATATTAATACCGATTTCATTGGGCTCTGAAAATTTTTCAAACAGAACACAAAGAATGGCCTTCTCAGCTGCCTGAGAAGGCCATAGCATGTTCAGAACAGAGTGTTCAACGCACCACCGTTTCCGCTTAATAAATGTTTTGCACCGTTTTTTTCAGGCTGAACGCAGCCCTGTTGTTAAAGGTAACAAACTCCTTTATTTTAGTCTTTATTTTATATTATTTTAGTAGTTTTATTTTTAAATCTTAAAAATAATATCACTAGGCTATATCATAATAATAATAATAATTCATGTTTGCTAATTAGTGCTAAAGTTTCGGAACTGACGAATCTGTGACCGATCCTTGAAATCTTGCATTGAAGATTTGTTTTCTTTCTTAAATTGCACTGTCAAAATTACAGCAAGTTCTTAAGATTTTCGTTTTTTCAAGTTCAACGTTTTTTGCAAGTTCAAACACAGCAATAATGAAATATAAAGAAAGAACAGACAAACCCTATCAACCGCCATGTATATGAGCGTGAGAGCTCAGGGCCGTTTGCCTGAGGTTATGGATTACTAAGGGCCTAATAAATAATGTTAATTTTTTTACATAGACAGATCGTTTCACTTCATAAGAGCTCGATATACTGTATAGTGAGGATTTTTTATTTTATGACTCACCAAGGACTAGATCATGGTTTCAAGCTAAAATTTAATTTACTGTTTTGCTGAAGAAAGAAAGACACATCTTAAATGGCCTGAGCGTGTGTAAATAAACAGCAATTTTATTTATTATTTATTTATTTATATTGTTGTGCCTCCTATTCCTTCTAGCATGTGAGAGAGAAAGATGAACTAGTTCAGTAGGTGTCAAAACTGAGGTTCCCTATCTGTCGGTCACTACGAGTTATGTCGTGACGACATAGGGGATTTACCTGGAAGCCCCGAACATCTCTGACTAAGAGAAAACGCCAATGAAATTGGCTAGTGGATTTTGCATACCTGAGCCACTCCTCGCATACGGGTATAAAAGGGCGACAGGTGCATCCACTCATTAGATTTTTGCTTCGGAGCCGAGTGGATGAGAAGAGTGCTGATCTCCACAAAGCCGCTTCATCTTTGTTTTGTTCCCGGTTGGCGAACGGTGCGATCAGCGGAGTCCTCTCATCAGCGATTCCCTGGGCACTTCAACTAAAAGAGCAAATTCTAAAGAGCAAATCACGGACAATCGCCTTTTTTCAAGATGCCGCTTTCGTCCGTGTCCTTCTGGTTGCGGTCGCTTTTCTGTCTGCGGATGACGGACACGATCGTTGTCTTCAGTGTCTGGGCCGCCGACACGCTGAAGCTGCGTCGTGATGACTCATGCGCCTGTTGTGGGCGATGAGCATGATTTCGCTGCGATCTCGCCTTTCCTTTATGAAAGGATTGGCATTCTCTGCCGCCACCCGTGCTGATCTCTGGCTCGAGCAGAGGATCGCCGCCGACGCCTCTGGGAGATCTGAGGGTTACTGTAAGAGCCTCTCCGCCGGGCACGCCCCCCACGGACCTCTTACTCCTCACGCAGCGAACATCCCGTCCGGTTCCCGGGTGATTTCGCTGGTCTGTCCCAGGCGCCCAGCATTTCATTCGGTGCGCCATCTGTAGATAGGATGTCGATCGCAGCATCGGAGGATGGGTTCACGTCCTCTGAGGATGAAGGTGCGGTGGGGCTGCCCCCGGTGTTGTCGCCACCGCCGCACGGACCCAGAGCTGGCGGCCATGCTTGCCGGGCAGCCGTGAGCATCGGGCTGGAGGTCAACAGACCGCCCAGTCCCGAGCCCTCGCGGCTGGACGTTTGTTTTCTCGGAGCGGGCGCGGCTCACAACCGCGCCTGCCCGGTGCCTTTCTTCCGGAGGTGCATGAGGAGCTGGACGAGTTCGTGGATGGCCCTTTCACGGCCAGAAGCCGCTCGTCCGCCTCCTCCGTCCTCACTACCTCGATGGCGGAGTGGCCAGGGGTGCGGGCATTCCCAGGTGGAGAGAGCGGTCGCGGTGCACTTGTGCCCACGCGCCGCCACTTGGAGGAACCGTCCGCGTCTCCGTCAAGGCCTGTAAGCTGACAGCCGCTCTCGCGGCCAAAGCTTACAGTGCTGCGGGCCAGGCAGCCTCTGCCCTGCGCCATGGCTATCCTGCAGGTTCACCAAGCCAAGGTGCTCAAACAGGTGCATGAGGGTAGTACCGACCGGGGTTGATGCAGGAGCTGCGCCGGCGACTGACTTCGCTCTGACGACGAAAGTCACGCGCGGTCCCTCGGGAAGCGATGTCCACCATGGTGGTCCAGGAGCGCCATCTCTGGCTCAACCTGGCAGAGATGAAGGGCGTCGACAAGGCACGCTTTCTCGGCGCCCCCATCTCCCAGGGAGGGCTGTTCGGCGACACCGTCGAGGGCTTCGCCCAGCAGTTCTCGGCGGTACAGCAGCAGACCGAGGCGATCCAGCACATCCTGCCCGGCGTGATGCACCATCCACCGCTACCCGGGGCCAGGCCTCAGTCTGCCCGTCGCCGTGGGCGCCCTCCTGCGTCCTCCAGAGCCGCTCCGCCCCAGGCCGAATCGACACATAGGCCGGGCGCGTCGAGCCTCTCGCGGAGAGCGGGCGCCCCAGCGTCCCAGCCAGGCCCCAAGTCGTCCAGGAAGTCGGCAGGCGGCCCTGGCGGGCAACCCGGAGATGTTGGGTTGCTCTTTCTCAGGAGGCGGCGAGAACAGCGCCGCTCCTTCCCCGGTGGAGGGCCGGGAGGAGAATCTTCTGTTTCGTTTGTTTCTGTTCCGCCGCTGGTCCAAGGGCCAGCGGTACCCACCTTCTCAAAGAAAGAGCAATTTCCTTTTCCTCTGGGTTCTCAGGTCCATGGGACAACAGTGTGCGACGCCCTGCCTCCTCACTCTCGCCCGACCCATTTTGCCAGTAGCCAAGAGAGTACGGTTCGGGGGCGACATTCCTCCCACGCACCTCTGGCCAGTCCCGTTCGGGACCCAGGGAGTTCGGTGAGGATGCCTCAGACGCACCGCCTTCTGTGCCATCCACCCCTACTCCCTTCGCTGCACCACCACAGGTGCGTCGATTGTGCCATTGGAGCCGCTTGCACAGCGTCTGGGCGTGGCTCACGCTGCCCAGCCTGTCTCGCTGGCGCTGGTCGACTCGGCTCTGCGATTCAGTTCGCCAGGCGACCTCCCAAGTTCAACGGCGTTCTCGAGGCGTCGGTGGCAGTCCAGAACGCCCCTGTCTTCTTGCGCGAGGAGATTGCTGTCCTCCTGGCAAAGGATGCAATCGAGCCGGTCCCTCCAGCCGAGATGAGGCAGGGGTTTTACAGCCCTTACTTCATCGTACCCAAGAAAGGTGGTGGCCTTGGCCAATCCTGGATCTGCGAGTCTTGAACCGGGCTTTACACAAGCTCCCGTTCAAGATGCTGACGCCTGGCGCATGATCAAATGCATTCAGCCCCAGGATTGGTTTGCAGCGATCGACCTGAAGGACGCTTACTTTCATGTTTCGATCCTTCGCGACACAGACCGTTTCTACGGTTTGCGTTCAAGGTCGGGCATGGCAGTACAGGGTCCTCCCTTCGAGCTCTCCCTGTCTCCCGTGTGTTCACGAAGGTTGTAGAGGCGCCCCCCGTTACGGGAAGTGGTCAGGATCCTCAACTACCTCGACGATTGGCTTATTCTAGCCCAATCCAGAGAGCAGTTGGGCAATCACAGGGACTTGGTGCTCCGGCACCTCAGCCAGTTGGGGCTTCGGGTCAACTGGGAAAAACAAGCTCTCCCTGTGCAGAGAATCTCTTTTCTCGGTGTGGAGTTAGACTCGGTGAGTATGACGGCACGCCTCACGGAGGAACGTGCCCAAGCAGTGCTGAACTGCCTGAGTTCCTTCAGAGGCAGAAATGTGGTACCACTGAAACAGTTTCAGAGGCTCCTGGGGCATATGGCATCCGCAGCTGCAGTCACGCCTCGGATTGCTTCATATGAGACCACTTCAGCACTGGCTACACTCCCGGGTCCCGAGGTGGGCATGGCGCGCGGTACACTGCAGTAGGTATCTCCCAGCAGTGTCGCCGCTCCCTCAGCCCTGGACAGACCTTGCCTTTCTACGGGCCGGGTGCCCCTAGAACAAGTGTCCCGGCATACTGTTGTCACAACAGATGCCTCCAGCACGGGCTGGGGCGCTACATGCAACGGGCAGGCAGCCTCGGGGCTCTGGACAGGGCCCTGACTGCTTTGGCACATCAACTGCCTGGAGCTGTGGGCAGTGCATTTAGCCTTTTTCTCCCCCAGTTCAGTTCCCCGGACGGTGAACCCTGGTGGAATCCTCCAAGCACCCCCGGCAGTCAGACTGGGCGGAGCAGTCTGACGCCAGGCCCAGTACTGGTGTTAGCTCGCCCGGGTCTCCGGTCAGCCCCTGCACTGGGCTAGGTGTCCGTATGGCCTGATTCCCCTTCGGGTAATCCCATATGTGTATTCTTCCATGGTAAGGTTTCCCTCATGATAAACTTGTGTCTTCACTGTGACAGAGCTTCTGTCAGGTTCTGCTGGCAGCCCTCCTCCCTACTCCTAGGTAGGATCTGCCCCAGAGTCCAGTCGTATGTAGTACTGCCCCAAGCCTGGGCCAGTCCATATCAGTGTCTCCACATGTTACCTCCCTTCGGGCAGGATGTGGCCTCCGTAGCGCCCTTTTATGGAAGGCTCGCTTCCCTGCCGTTACGACAAGCTGTAACAACAAATAGGAAAGACCTGAAGCTGTCTTTCACTGAAGGTCGAAATCCTTCCGATTCCGTGGGGAAAGGAACAGCGGCAGCTATCTCCAGCAGCGATGTACTCAGTGGTCCGGTGGGCACCAAGGTTAGCGAATTTGCACTGGAGCGGTAGGAAGGTTGCAACCTCTTGCATGGCATTTGTTTGTCATGCACTCGCTTGTCAACATCTGCATGCCACAAGGTTGTGACGGGGTTCAGCTTGTGGCGCTTTCCATAGGACCCCTATGTCGTCACGACATAACTCGTAGTGACCGACAGATAGGGAACGTCTAGGTTACGTACGTAACCCCCGTTCCCTGATGCCACAATCTTGAACCATCGCTGGTTGCCAGGGACTCGTCTCGGCTCCTCAGCGTAAAACCTAATGAGTGGATGCACCTGTCGCCTTTTATACCCGTATGCACGGGAGTGGCTCAGGTATGCAAAATCCACTAGCCAATTTCATTGGCGTTTTCTCTTAGTCAGAGATGTTCGGGGCTTCCAGGTAAATCCCCTATGTCGTCACGACATAACGCCTCCGTTCCTCCATCAGGGAGCGGGGTTACGACGTAACCTGACGTTCTTTTCTTTTCAGGTAATAAACTATTTACTCAAATCAGTGTTTTAATACCTCCACAGGTATTTGTCCAGATATTTTACAAGACCAATACTGTTATGATATGAAGACATGTAAAAAGCAGGACAAGTACATTTTCTATTGATTTATTGTAAGTGTACATGCAAGTTGTAAATTAAATTGTTAATAGGCCTACTGCGTGAGTAGATCTAAATAAAATGCTGTGTAATTAAGAATTTTGTCACAAATCCTTTTAGATCACATAGTTTTAAATCCATGTAAATGTTTGAATAGATTGACTTGAAGTAAAAATGCATACGATTCATTATAGTTTAACAAAGTATAATGAAGTCTAGATGTCATGTTTGGGCATGATATGCTTGCAAGTAATAAAAGGACAATAAGATTATATTAAAAGGACAATAAGAAGACAATATTATTTATCTCTTAAAATATAGTACATAGAATAAAAATAGCAAAAACATCTACATACTTTTATTTATAGATTTTGTAAAAAGACAGCCACTGTGAAACTGTGTTGCCCACACAAGCTATTTGTGCCTGGACCCCGATAATTGCTACTTGTGGCAATCTTTGTAATTTATTTTCAGGTTATTTTTGCAGCTTTTTTATATTGAGAGATCTGTTCAGCTATTAGGATACAGAAGCTGTTTAAAGTCAGCATGGAATTAAAATTCAATCAAGCAACAACTGATAGATAGAACCAAGTCCCTGCCCTACACTTTTTGTTTTTCAATAGTCCATTACAATTGGATCTATGTCACGATATGGAAATAACTATTGCTACTTTTGTATTATCTCAAGTTTAATTTGGGCATTTAAGAATGAGCGATAGAACCTTTTGATGTAGCCTATATTGTCTGGCCGAGATTAAAAAGGATTTAAAGTAAATTACTTTTTTAATCATTATTAATTTTATATTTTTAATTCAGTAAGCAATTTTCGTAATTAATTAGTTTATCTTGGTTTATCAAGAAAGCTTGGAGCTGATCATGGAAACAATGTTTGTGTTGCATGACGTGTTTGTGAATTTGGGGGTAGAGCAGTAAGGGGATCAATACTGTTTCACAGAAATCATGTACTGCACCTTTATCAGGCTCTAAAGTATAACAGTAACAATTGCCAGGTCATTAGCCTCCTTTTGCTGATAAATACATCTTATCCATCAAGTAATGATTAGAATTGTATTTAATTTTTTTACGATTTATAGTATTTATTTTTATTTATTTTGCAGTATAGAACCTGATGGGCGAACATGTACTATTAAGGCGAATTCACGCCACGTTGATAGAGGCAGACCAACGCTGACCATGTACAGTATGTCATGTCTCAGATATTCCAAGACCCGACAAATGTTGATTCAACGTTCATTTGGTGAGCAGTGACCATCGACGAAAGGGGGTAACACACTCATCAGACAAAACCTGACATTTCGGCATCTGTTGGTGCATTGTAAATTGAGCTTTGTGTAGGCCTAACAGTTATTGCTTTTTTGTTAAATTGTTTTTGTCAGTTGTTTTAAAAACGTTCGGTTACGACTGTAACCTCAGTTCCCTGAAGAGGGAACGAACGTTGCGTAAACACGCTTTGGGAACGCTTTGCGTGATAAGTCTTGAAGCACATGTGTAATCAATCCAAGGTGTAATTGGGACGTCAGAGCAGGTGACGTCATGAACCAGGAGGCTATAAAGCCTGCCCAAACGAAGCTGTCACTAGCTTAAAAGTCTGAGCAAGTCGCTTACAGGCACGAAGGAGATATGGCCGAGAATGCAACGTTCGTTCCCTCTTCAGGGAACCGAGTTTACAGTTGTAACCGAACGTTCCCTTTCAAGGGAACTCCGTTGCGTAAACACGCTTTGGGAACGTCAGTACAACATCACCATAGCGACAAGTGCCTGTCCTGTGTGAATCTTACGAGCAGCTCTAGGACGAGAGCACTTAGGAACCTGGGGTAGAGTCCAGGTCCAAGAATAAAATCTGACGAATTTGTGCGGTGAGGAACAGCCTGCCGCATCACAAACCTCTTGGAGAGCAACTCCTGATATCAGGGCCTTGGAGGCCGCCATACTCCTGGTCGAGTGGGACCGGACAGCCATAGGAGGAGGTTGACCGGCCGACTCATGAGATGGCCTCGACCACCCACTTGCTCTTCCCTTGTTAGGAGGTCAAGACATATGAACAACTGTTAATTTTTCTGCCACAGGGCAGCTCTGTGGATATGAGCATCTAATGCCCGTATTGGGCAAAGCAAATTGTGCCTTTCCTGGTCCGCATTCTGAAAGGAGGAGGACAGAGCCTCAAGTACCACGGAGGAAAATGAGATACCAGGGGGTCTTCCCCAATGATATTCCACACAAAGGAATGTGGTAAGCACGTATGGCCACCGCATAAACCTTTAAAGTGGACGGGGTTAGCCCTGCAGTGAACCGCTCTTGCAGGAACTCCAGCACTGTACCAACTGAGCAGTTAACTGTGTCCAGCTGATGGTCACTACATCATGAAGTGAAAACTCTCCACTTCAAGGCATAAAGTTTCCTCGTGGAGGGAGCTCTGGACTGGAGAATGGTCTCAACAACCTCGGTTGAGAAACCCGAGTCTGTGAGCTGGGCCCCCTCAGAGGCCAAGCCCACAGTTTCCACAGTTCTGGTTGGGGGTGAAATCTCAAGCCCCCCACTTGGGATAGAAGGTCCCTCCTGACGGGGAGCTCCGGAGGAGGCCCGTCGAGAAGGGATATTATATCTGGGAACCATACTCTGCCCGGCCACCACGGGGCAATGGAATTAGTAGAACCCGGTCCCAGTGAACTCTCTCCAGGACTCCCGGGAGCAGAGCAATCGAGGGAAATGCATACAGACGAAGCCTCGGCCACATCTGTACCATCGCGTCCAGTCCAAGAGGAGCTGGATGCGTGAGGGAGAACCAGAGTGGACAGTGAGACGTCTCTCAAGACGCAAACAGATCCACTTGTGCCTGGCCAAACTCCCTCCATATCGTGGAGCCTCAATTCCCTGGGCCTCAGCCCCTGTCTCGACAGGATGTCTGCTCCTATATTGTGGACCCCCGGGATGTAAGCTGCTTGCAGAGACAACAACTTCCCTTGGGATCACAGGAGGATTTGGCACGCCAGTTTGCAAGTGGACGTGACTGCAAACCCCCCTGGTAATTTATGTAGGAGACCACCGATGTGTTGTCTGAGCACATGGTGGCCCCTGAGATATGCTAGGAAATTCTTAAGCAAGAAATACAGCCAACATCTACAAACGGTTGATGTGCCTTGAGAGATGATGGTCCTTCCACAGACCCTGACTTGAGCGTCCCTCTAAGATCGCTCCCCAGCCCATGAGAGACGCATCTGTCATTAGCATCTTGCGACGACATGAAGCTCCCAACATGGGACCCTGGGACAGGAACCAAGGTTTCTTCCACACTACCAAGGCACGTAAGCATCGCCGCATGACCTTGATTATGTGAAAAGGGGTTGCCCCTCGGGGAAACCTTTTGGTCCTGAGCCACCACTGCATGTGTCTCATGTACAACAGTCCAAAAGCTATCACGTTGGATGCTGCTGCCATAAAACCTAGCAGTCTCTGAAACTGTTTGACAGTGAGTGACTGGCCTAGCCTTATACTTTTTACAGCCGACAGGATGGACTCTATACGTGCCGGTGACAGGTGCGCCTGCATCGACGTTGAGTCTCATGCCACGCCAAGAAAAGTGGTCCTCTAGTGGAGAAAGCACACTCTTGTTGGCGTTTAGCCATAATACTATATGCTTAAAGCTTGTCTTATTTAACCGTATATTTGTTGTTTGTTTTCATTTAAAGCATTGAGTTGATTTGGGAGAGATGTTGTTTTACACACTGCTGAGTGTGTGTTAATGGAAATGTGATTTATATTATATTTTTAAGGATTCAGTTTGAAAATATCCAAGTTACCTGACATGTATAATTATATAGTATACATGTATACATGCATTTTCTGCTTTCATTTAAAATCTTACTTGTTGGCGACTCTTCTGTCGTCTGTTGTGGTCTCTACTTTCTGATGATGATAACATGCCTGCAGAAGTCTTGATCTGATATTGTAGAGATGTGTTTTAAACACTTTACTTGAAGCCCTTGTATCTTGTACTTTTCTTAACTGACTCTGTGTGACCAGGAATTCTAAATCCCATGATGTCATAATGGGTGAAAGCTGATTGGTTGAGAGTGTATCTGTGACAGAGTGATGAATTTAAAGACAGTTATTTATGAATTATGTATATATTACAAAGTAATACATCAATTGAAAATGTCAAGGGTCTATTTTTATTTGTGTACACTCACAATATCCACAAGTCGTTGTGCTTTTGGATGTGCTTTCTACAAAACTCCTTAAGTTGGGGCAGCCCTAATATTCATACAACAAAATATTCATGGCCATTTTTCAAAAATGACCAAATATTTAGTTCAGTCCCAACTATATAAAAAAACTATTTGTCAAGATACCAGGCATTATTGATTAATTATATCACTGTCCATTATAATAAAGAGACAACAAAGAGTCTCTTTTAAAAATATATATAATATTTACATGGAAACACACTTATTTAGTGAAATGAATAATAAAAACAAATAGTTGTGTGCTAATTAAGGTCATAAGCACCCACAACCCTGTAAATTAGTATTTATAAAAAACACTTTTTTATAACATTTTGTCTCAGTAATATGACAATTATCTTTATTTAAAATGACATAAATCTATATGCGTCCTGATTTAGATAGCAAAATGTGAAATGATTTTGAAGCAAAAATGTGTGCTTTTGCAAACCAAACATCTTAATATAAATGTCTAAAACTTAATCACCTTTGCCAAAACTAGCTGGGAAAATGCTAATCAATATATGGACCCCCATGGTGGCTTTATTAAACGTAAGACATAATATAACTCTTTGCTTCTCTTGCACAGTGAGCACAGTATGATAAACTCACCTAAGATATGTGTGATATAAGTCAAGATGAAGAATTGTATCCATCAGCGACAGGAGGCGTAACACTCAACAGTGATGGTGCTATATGATATTACAATTAATGTAGAGGTATTTAAAAACGTGCTTCAATCCTGAGGTTTTGTTTTCTATGTTAAGCATAACCATTATTATAGAATCTTATATTATAAATGTGTATTATATTATACAAATTTGTTTAAAACGAGCATTTAAATGTATTTAGTTGTTTATTTCACTATTTAATTATACACTAATTTTAATTCATACATTTCAGGAAGGTTCAGCTCATGTTTATAGTTCATCAGTTTTTACGATAAGAGAGGATTTATTAAATGAATGAATTCATTTATTTACATTTACATTTATGCATTTAGCAGAATGTATTAAATTATTTTGTATTATAAATTTGAATTTGTTTAAATGAATACATTTACATGTTCTGAATTTAGCAGAATATATTTTTGCATAATTTATTAAATAATGTTTTATTATACATTTGAATTTATTTAAATGAATACATTTCTGGATGTTTCAGCTCATTTTTATAGTTTACCAGTGTTTCCAATAAACATAATTTGTCATATATTTGTTAATATGCTTCACAAAACCTAGGTAATAAAGCAAATGACCTTTCCTAGTGAACATTACAATTGAACTGAATTAAATGTAATTTAACTTGATGATTTCATATAATTGGTTAGTTATAAGGCACCTAATAAACACATTAAATTGAGCTGATGATATAATGTATTAACTTAATTTAAATGTACTATCTTTACAATACAACTATTATGTACATGGATAGCTGTGCTATGTTGCACTCACACAGATCAGGATTTGTTTTGTCTGGTGAGTCAATCAAGACAGCATAGCCGCTGACTGTCTCCCTGATTTATTTTTGCTTTTCTTATTGCCATTTCCTGTAAAAGCCAGTCAGAAATGGGCCATACAGCATACACTCACCACAATTTGTCCAAGCACAATAAAAGTGGAGAGCCAGTCTATTGCGGATGGTGGATGGCTGTTTCCCATTACAGCTTCAAAGTCCATATAAAGCATGATTAATGCGTGCTTTAGATGCGGCGTGTCTTTAATTATTATGACTTGTGGCAGCAAGCACAGATACATTAGCGGCAACAGTAATCTGTAAATGTCGACACAGGCTGGATTCTGACACTGGAGGTTTTGCCTCATAGCTGGAGAATTCACTGGAATGGGATGGCTGGGGCGATCAGTGTGGTACATAAGGGCACAGGTCCTTTAATCACGGCACACATGCTAACAAATTAGGCCCGGCAGTGACAGATTGGCAAAAGAGGAAAGTTGAATTAAGTCCAATCCCTTGCTTTCTAATCATAGAATGGCACTACAGTTCTTTAAATAAAGTCCACGTGCATTGGTGCTGTTTTTCAAAATTCACCATTAAACAATTGTTTGTTGCGCCAATGGCAGCTGGGATTTAGCAAGGGGCATTTTTGTAAAGCAAGGCTGGATTTGGCATATGTTCAGTGAAGGGACCGTTGAGAGAGGAAAAGCGATCTGCGTTGTAGCTATGGTGAGGTCAGTCATTACCAGAGACCTGACACTACCTGTTTTCATATGCTGGAGAAGCAAGGCAAAAGAGCCCAGCGCTCAGGATGGAGCACCGAGGTGGGCTATGTCACAAACCACACATACACACACATGGAACACGTTCACGGATGTTAAAGATCACATACATGTAGGAACGGGAACACACACAGGCATCGTTGCATATACATGCACATGTAAACTAACGCATGCGCTTCTATCCTATGCAGCTAGTTTTAGAGAGAATTATGAGGGATTATGTTTGTGCAAGATGACTACATCAGCTCTGTCAATCACATTTGGTTTGATCTTGGAAAATTGGGATCATTAATTAATTGAAAATCATTTTGAAAAGAAAAACATTTAAATGATGCTGGGGCTTTTTATATATAATGTCAAAGGATCATAGTGGTGGAATAAATGAAAACAAATGTATGCCCTTGGCTGCATAAATGGTAAATGAAAAATGCAATCTAAATAGGTTTATTTGCTCTTGGTAATGAACAATGTTGCGAATAGAGTGTGTTTACATTAGAGCCAGCATTAATTGATGGCTACTTTGTTGTATTTGCTTCATGAGCCAAATTAAACTCTGAAATGTATTATTGCAGGTTAATTCTGTTGGCAGAGATCAGCTTTTAAAAAGAGAACAGCGACGTTCCAAGGAACTGTTCAGCTTATAAATCAGTTGGCTTTCAACATACGATTTAAAATGAATTGGAAGAAAAAATTAAACAGAGTGAATAAATATTTGGCATGTGGCTTGGTCATTTTGGAACAGGGAATGCTACCCCACAGTAACTAGTTTCATGGAGTGTTTCAAACAGTTATGAAGTTAATAGAATTTTAAATAGGTAAAGCTCATTCACTTTAAAAACAATGATTTATTGCGGTCCACACCAATGTCTGATAATGTTCTTTATTCAGCAGTTCTTCCTTGAATCTGATTAGCCGTATAGCAATTTTCAAAATACACATTTTGAGAAGCAGCTTTACTAAAAATCACGATGTTAATGTATAAAATGTCTAAAAGGGAAAGTTCACCCAACAATGAAAATTCTTGTCTTTCTCACCCTCATGTCGTTGCAAACACGTAAGACATTCGTTCATCTTCGGAACACAAGTTAAGATATTTTTGATGAAATCCAAGAGCTTTCTGACCCTGCATAGACAGCAACGCAACTGATACGTTCAAGGCCCAAGAAAGGTAGTAAGGACATCATTAAAATATAACAAAAGTAATTCAGTTTAGTATTCAACAGTTTGTTCTCTTCCATGTCAGTCTTAGCTGCAAGTTTACGTGAGGATCATGATGCATGGGTACGGTGCTACTGACGCAGGAACCGACATTCTGACATAGAACCCAGATGCGTTGTGTCTTGTTTACAAGCAGAAGAAGACACATGCGTGCTTGTGGTACTATTGTGAATGCACGTCGAAGACTTAAGGTGCGTTCACACCAGACGCGAATGACGTGAATGATTTACATGTTTATTCAATGCAAAGACGCAAAAGACAATCCCATTGATGCGAATTCGCGTCTGTTGTGTAGTGAATTTCACGCGAATAGCACGATTTATTCGCATCATTCGCATCTGGTGTGAACGCACCTTTACACGGAAGACATGAAATTGTTTATTATCATAAGTCATTATTTTTGTTTTCTTTGCGTAAAAGTATTCTCGTGGCTTTGTAACATTATGGTAAAACTGCTCCGAAAATGAATGAGTTTTACGGGTTTGGAATGACATGAGGGTGAGTAATAAATTACAGAATTTTCATTTTTGGGTGAATTATCCCTTTAAGTTCATACACTCTTAAAAATAAAGGTTATTTATTGGCATCAATTGGTTTCTCAAAGAACCGTTATTTTTTCATTCCACAAAAGTTGCTTTATAGTGGAAAAAGGTTCTTTAGATTATTAAAATGTTCTTCACACTAAGAATTTTTTTTATTTTAAGAACTATTCACTGAAAGGTTCTTTGGGGAACCAAAATTGGTTATTTTATGGCATCAATATTCAATATTATAAAACCCCCTTTTGAAACCTTTAATTTTAGTTGCATTTAACAGATTAGAGCTGGGCAATAATATTGTTTATTTTGTGACAATACAAACAATCAAGCATTTGAGATATTTATATAATATATCACCCCACACAAGTATATATGTATGCAGAGGAAGTTGGATATACTTATATACAAACTTACATAAAGAGCTGTATATATTTTGCAATAAAAAAGTGCTTTTAATAATTTTTGTAAAAATCCAAAAGTAACTTGACATTTTATGTAAAGTAAATTAGTGGTTGCACTTTATTTTTCAGTACGTATACTTACAGTGTACCTACCTGAGAAAGTACTGGTAATATAAGGTAAGTACATGGTGTAGGTTTAGGCTTAGTACCTAGTTATTACTTAGTTATTGTAATAACTATAATAAGTACATAGTATGTACACGAGTAACAGGACTGTAAAATAAAGTGCCACTACTTGATTTTATACTATAGGTCCAGCACTGGAACTCTTAAGTACAGTGTCAATGACGTTTTTGAAATTGTGAGTTTGATGAACCAAGCAGTGGAAGATGTTGTCATGATCCACAACATTAACTTTAACATGTTGCGCTGTCAGAAAGCAACATGGTGGTTTTGGAGCAATTACCTGGCTGCTGCACATCATCAAACGCGCGGCACCGCAGGCACTCAAAAACTGACCATAAAAGAGGAAGAAATGAGTCAGAGGAAAGCCAATTTGTATAATCCTAATTTAGGTGATGTTGGTTTAGTGTTTCAAGAGTGATGCCAGCCTGGGCAGCACACGACAGAGGCCTGTGTCTCCTGGCCCCGTCCCAGTCATCTCGCGCACAGATAGAAAACAGAAGCCATGTTTTTGTTGGGCAGGCTCCTGCGGCGCATAAGCAAGATGGATGTTATAGTCGTGCCTGTTTATTTGTGTAGTCTGAAGGCATAAGGAAGAGTTGCTGTATGCACACGGACCTCTGATTCGGTCCGTCTATACAATCAACATCTAAACAAGATTACAAATTATGAATGAGGAATGAACTGGAGAGAGAAATTGCCCAGTGCAGAGCAGAATTGCGGAAGCTAGTCTTGATTAAGATGATTACGTCAGGCCGTCTTGTTTATTCTCTTACATCATAGCTCAACTCAAAACGGCCTGGCTACGGAAGCCATCAATCGCAAGCTTTCTGTTTTGAATTTGCACTGTAGTCCTGAGCTTGATTTCTGGGCAGCAGGGTTGATGAATGCTTAATATCATAGTCAGACCATTTACGGGGTGTAACGATGTTGAATTGAGAGAGCAAAGGGAATATATATTTCTCTTTATGCACAGAAAGTCCAAAACATCCAGTGCAAGACTGATGATCTGTGGCTTGGGGTGATAAGTGTCCATTTTCGTCTAAAAATAGTGCTGGGGTCCATTTCTCTGTTCTAAGCTTTCAAGAACTGTGACTTCGCACATTCACTATTGCACTGTACCAAGGTCCCAGGACAGGCTCTGGAGCCAAAAAGGTTGTCAAGGACAGTACGAATGAAACAGGAAATGAAAATCATCTTGATATTGAAGTTCTCTGAGGTCATAACTAAGACACAAGATGTAAGAGACACGAAAATAGCACTGGTTTCAGTGCCTGCTCACTTTTTTCAGCAGCTTTGGTTCCAGAAGTATTGTTTCTATACATTTTTCATATAAAGTCTTTGTTCAATAGTTATAAACCATAGTTTTTGAAAATTGGATAAAAAGTCAAAGTTACCCTTATAGGTTTAATGTGAAAAAAATATTGCAAATCATAAAAGAATAACAAATGACACATACATTTCAAACCATAGATTTAAAGATGTAAATGCCAATGTATTTAACGTTTTTTTTAGCAACATATCTTAGATTAATTCGCAGTGCTTCATGGTAGTGGGTGGTTGCTAAAGAGTTATTTTGGCGTGATTTGCTGGTTTTGCTTCTCTTATTGGTGGGGATTTCTCTGCATTCTTTAAAAAAAGCATATACCTTTGAATAACAGCCTTCTAGCTCACAGTAGGTCTGTCTTTATTTTGGAAGTTGTGCAAAAATCACATTCCAGAAGTAAAAACTCCATTCGTTTTCTCCATAGGGAAATTTTGGATTTTCAACAATAACTTTAAAAGACAGACATGCTGTGAGGTTGTGGTTGTTAATATTAAGGTTATTAATGTCGAATTTGTGGTAAAACCTTATTACACGATACCACACAGAAAATTCCACCAATCATAAATCTGCAGCTAACAAATCAGACAAAAAAAATGAAGCACCCATGAAGCGCTGCAACTCAGTCTGGGTATGATGTCAAAATAATTGTATACATACATTTCGCATTAAACACAAAATATATTATTATATTCAATCTTGTCACCTTTAAATAAGCAGTTTTATATTAATCCATCTTTTTTCTTTCAAATTTTATTTGCATTGTAGTTTTTTCAACATAAAACCATTAAGTACACAATCTTGGAACGTTTGGTAATTTTGTCCAATTTATATTTTTATATATTTTTTTTGCTTTGGATTCACCCCATAGCTGTTTGGTTTAAAGCTTATAATGTTTTAACAAAGAAATACCAATGGGAAAAATGAATAGAAAAAATACTTCTGGAACCAACAACGCTGAAAAAGTGGACAGACACTTATGTTTATTATATAGCAGACACTATGATGCATGTATGACATGAGAACCTGGAAGACTAATTCACCGCTGGTTTCTTCGAGGATTTTATAGCCGGGTTTTCCAACTTAAAATAAAGCCTGTGGTAAACATTAACTATGCTTTTTTGGCGCTTTGTTCTACAACATAAACTGCACACACTCACACCCCAAATTGTCAGCCTAGCTGCTTATTAGATACATACATTAAAAATAAAGTTGTCAGTAAGGTTGTGTGTGCAGTTATAAAACCCAATAGGAAAATCTTGAAGGAACCAGCAGTCTTCCGGGTTCTGATGTCATACCTGTATCATTCTATTAGGAAATATCCGACCACGAATTGCCACAATTGACAATCAGAATCGAGTGTTTCAAGCTGTGTTATAATAAGCGTATAGTAAAAAAGTATAAGAATGAATTGATACTCAGGCTTGATGGTGGTCTCAAGTTAAATGAGTGCTCATTGTGGGGGTTTAATAAAACAAAGCATTTCACTGAACACAGCAGACAGTGCCGGAACACGTATTTGTCTTCCTTTGTTGTAACATTTGGGAAGATTCTGAGTGCAGACGTGTTGAAATGCGGATGACCCTCAGGATTGACAGTGAAAGGAAATGACTTTGAGATAAATGCTGACAGCAAGGAACTATAAACGTAAAACATGAAAAACTTTTGGAAGAAGAAGACATAGAGCACATATGCAACTAGTTTAGCAATTGATGTTGTCTTTCATTCTTTACAAGTCCATTGTGTATCTGCCTTCCATCAAGATCATGTCATACCTCATCTGTCTCTCTTTCTCCATGTCTAGATCAGGTCTAAACACTGAATTATGAAAAAGATGCAGTGAGGACTTACAGCGTGTGACTCCTCTTTGATGCTGGGTGTAGTGAAATTTGTTCTACATTAAGCCGGTGATAATCTGATTATGGACTACGATCCATTAAGTCTACTGTTAAAATGCACCGTGCACTAGTTTTGAACTCGATACAGGAACGAAACTCGAGAGGCACTGTGAAACATTAAAGGCTCTTTGATGTAATATTTAACCCATCTGCACAAGAGGGGAGAGCTACATAAAATGCGCTTGGGGCCGTGGACCCGGGCAATGTGAGAAATGGGATGTGGGATCCTCTGTTGTCCGGAGTCGTGCAAAAGAATGAAACAGCAGACTGTGCTGCGACCGTTAGCTCGTCGCACTTTTATCGGAGCAATAAAACTTAATTCCTTCTTGTCTCACCAGGGAATGGACATCCCCTTGAAAAAAACATACTTTCACAAGACAGCAAAAAGGAGGAGGAGTGAGATTGCTGTCATTCCCTACGTCAGGTAACAAATGAATGCGTTTTTAATTTTCAATCTGCTCTATAGTAATGACCTAGGGTGCGTTTCCCGAAAACAACTATGGTCGTAAGTTTCCTTGTTACCAATGGAGTTTAATGGAACTAACGACCATAATTAACTAACAATGCTTTTGGGAAACGCACCCCTGGATGGTGTTGCTTTGGTTCAAATTAAATTAACCATGATTTTCTTGATTCTCTTGACTGTGATACACCACTTAAGTATATTTTATCACATATTTTTATACACATTTTGAGATTTGGCATAAAAAGCACATAAATAATAAAATGATTTACCATTTTTTTTTTTACGTAAAGTCATCGACATCAACTCCAATGACGTAAGTTTGGGGCGGGTCTATGTTTTTGTCCAACCAATAGTCAATGGAGAGTGTAGTGCAAAATAAATAAATAAATAATTGTGATGTCAAATTGTTTAATTGCGATTAATCGTATCCTAAATAAAAGTTTGTGTTTACATAATATGTGTGTACTGTTTGTATTTCTATGTTATATATATATACTAGTCCTGTCAAATGATTAATCGAAACCAAAAGAAAAGTTTTTTTTTTACATAATATGTATATGTATTGTGTATATGTATTATGTATATATAAATACACACACATGCATGTTTATGTTTAAGAAAATATTATGTTTATATGTTAAATATATTTATACATAAAATTATATAAATATGAATATATATATGTAAATACATGTTGCCTAAATAAAATATGTACTGTTTGTGTGTGCTTTTATATATAATAAATATTATACAGAGTATATACACATTGTAAACAAACACTTTTTTGATGCGATTAATTGTTTGACAGCACTAATACACTCACACACATGTATACGTTTAAGAAATATGTGTGTGTGTGTGTGTGTGTGTGTGTGTGTGTGTGTGTGTGTGTGTGTGTGTGTGTGTGTGTGTATAAATGTATCCACATTTATATATGATTTATATTTTACATAAATATAAATATATATTACATATATTTCTTAAATATATACTTGTGTATATTTAAATTTACAAACTTTTATCTCAGATGCGATTCATCTTGATTAATTGACTTGACAGCACTAATACATAAATAAATAAATGAGAAAAGTCATACCTTTCACAAATGAAAGATAAATGTAAAACTGTTCATTTAAATCAAAGATCGTAAAAATGAAGATCTAGGTGATGCTTATTTTGTACAGATTTAATTTAAGCCTATTAAAAAGTCATTAAAATGCAATTTTTTCATTTAATTGAATATACCACTCCTATGATGAAGATTTCTCAATAAAAATTCACTATCATCTTTGAATTTTAACTTTTGTTTAAAAATTATTTAACAGTATTTCATTTTTTTTAGACAACTTAGAACATGCATTTTAAATGAGGTTTTTCAATGATTTGCTTCTCTTTATCTTGGATGCTCTTTGTCATTGACCCTTGTATCACATGCCATGGTACAAAATATGACTTTAGTCTTTTTGGAGTAGAGCTAAAACAAACTTTGTTGTTGTGTCTAGATAAATGCTAGTCATTGCAGCAAGCTCTCTCTTTTACCGACACATTCTTGAACCCCAGAATGCATACTACATTTGTACCGGATGATGTTATAAGTGACTGGTCTCAGTGGGACTTCTGCAAAGCATTGCTATTCAGGAATGTAATACAACAAAAGAACCTTCATAATCATCCCAAACAGTCCACACACAGCTCAGACTTAGGCTGGGCTTAAAGTCTTTTCCCCCAGATTTTGCCAGGAAATGTAGTGGCATGGATCCACGGTGAGACAAAACACAACCATGATATCACTCCAGCCTCAAAAATCCAAACAGTTCCCTTATTAGCATACATTCCGCACTAAGCATTGTGAATAATAATGTTTTCTGTCTCCTACAGCAGGTAATTGGGCTCTGACCACCGGCAAACAGCAGCCAAGTAAAATACCAGTAAAGAGAATGATGGTCGGAGCACCTCAATTAAATGAATTTGCTCATGTGCAGGACTCGCCAAAAGGACTCAAGCTATAATTTGAATGAAAAAAATGGTTTAATGGACAAAGCCACAAAACCTGTGGAAAGTACGGTGAAACCACTGCGGAGTCTGAATGGTGCCGGCTGGGTGAGAATGATTCAAACGTTTTTAAAGTTTCTCATGTTTGGATTGCTACACTAAACATCGCTGGTGTCTAACAGGACAGAAACGAAAGGTGTGTGTGGAGAATATCGGTGGGCTCATTCAAATGCATTCAGAAGTGTGTCTGAAAAATGATTTCACATTATTCTTCGCTCTCACAATTTCATAAAGAAATAGTTTTGCAATTAAAAAATTAATTAATCTTAACTTCATTCCAAACCCGTCTGACTTTCTTTTTCTGAGTAACACAAAATATTATATTTCTAAGAATATAAATGTTTTTATTTTTTCATGCAATTCAAATCAATGAGCACTGGAGCTTTGTAACATCAAAAGGCATCATAAAAGTATCATAATTTCACGGTGCACACAACAGGGATGAACGAGGAATAAATTCAAAATAACAGTCTTTAATGTAGACAAACAAGACATGGCAGGAAAAGGACAAGGCAAGGCTGACACTAACAGAAACACTGGGGAGTAACGAGTAGTCCAGATGAAATCAAACTGAACAGACAAGACTATAAATACACGGGATAATCATCGACAATGAGACAAACACAGCTGGATGAGATTTAACTGATAATCACACTTAACAAGGACAGGAAACAAACCAAATATGGACACAAGAGGCAAGAACACATGGCACACACTACAGAAGACTGACATAAAGTTACTCCATATGATTTTCCTATTTTCACTGATTCACTTGAAGAATCAGATTCCCTAAAATTACTGTAAAGTCAAGCTGTTAGCTGATCATATCTATTTGAACTGAAGAGTCAGATTATGATCCATTAATTAATCAATGTTGTAAAAAGGATCATGTAATCCATTGAAAAGATCTGACATAAAGGAAGGTAGCTTTTGTGTGGCTTGAAAGGAGCTTGGCAGACCCAGTTCACATTCATTATACTCAAATATTCGACAGGATATTCCTTAAAAAAATTTTTGTTTGCATTTTTTGTTTTTCATTTTTTTCATGCAATTAAAATCAATGAGCCCCGAAGCTTTCAAACATGAAAAAGCAACATAAAAGTACTCTTGTGTGTCTTGAAGTATTAAAATCACTGATCATCTTCCCTTCCAGTGAGATGCTAACCAACCAGATCTATGTCAATCAAAGAATCAGATGCTGTTTTGTAAATGAATCAGTTTGGTAATCACGATCAAGTGTTTCAAAGATCTGACTGAGCTTCTGTGTAGCCTTTTTGTCATTTTTGTCATTTCAAGTGTTAAAAAGTATCATCATTTTTTTATGTACTATGACTCAAAGCACTATATTCACCTCAGTGAGCTGTTAACCAAAACTATTTGAATTGAAAAATCAGATCCTTATTCAGTAATTCATTTTGTGAACACAAACAAGTGATTAATTGAAAAGATGTGATTGAAAGCAATGTAGCTTTTTTTTCATTTTGGAGCTTGATAGACCCAGTTTACTTTAATTATACTGAAAAAGCAGCCAGGATATTCCTTAAAAATTATGATTAGTGATTCATTGAAAGATCTTTTATTTGTCACATACACAATTATACAGAGTATAACCAGCAGTGAAATGTGTTATCTGCATTTAACCCATCCAAGTGCTCACACACCCAGAGCAGTGGGCAGCCAACACTGCGGCGCCCGGGGAGCAGTTGGGGGTTCGGTGCCTTGATCAAGGGTCTCACCTCAGTCGTGCACAATTCCTACCGGAGCCGAGATTCGAACCCACAACCTCGGGTTACAAGTCCGACGCTCTATCCATTAGGCCACGACTGCCCCCCATGGTTAGTAAAAATGACAGAATTCTCAATTTTTTGAGTAAACTAACCCTTTAATTATTTCTGGATCAAGTTTGACACTTAATGTTAAAACTGAAGTATACTACACATTGATGGAGAGCTTGTTATTCATAGCACTCAGGGGTATCCAACTGGTTTTCTAAGGCCCCAGAATTAACAAATTAACTTGCCGTGTGACATCCACAGCACAACTGAGCTATGACTTATAGTGATTATTTATCATTTATGGACCTGCTGAAGGAACAAAATCACTAATACCACCCCTGGGTCCACTCTGGGCTTGAAGAAGACATAGCTCCCCGATATTAGAGTCTAAGACCTCAGGGCCAGTAACTGGACCCTTTCCTGCCAGTTGGGTCATTAATGACAGTCCCATTGCACCTGTATACAGCACAGCGCTCCTGTGGGCCTAGTGGTTATTTATGTGGGTTACAGGACCCTGTCGCATTACTTCAGCCCTGTGGGTAGATTGAGGCCAAAGGTAGAATTTTAAATCTTTTGCTGCTCGAGGACCAGCATCGTTCTCAGTCAAGCTTAATCTCAGTCAAAGCATGGATTCGGCAAAATGGTTTTTAAAGAATGCATCAGTGTAAGCTTGTTATGCGGTGAAACATAAACTCAATGTTACAAGAAAGTGCTTTTGTGACTCCTTGGTCCAACAATATTAATATAGTCATAAAATAATTACACAAAGAAAATCAGATTAAATTAAATGTAATAATAATAAAAAAACACCAGTAACAATATCAGGGATCAGCCGAGAATCAAGAATTGTGATATCAGACTGTGTAGCAAAGCCTAGTAAGCTGTTTATAAGACAGCATTTTTGGGCATAACAAAATAATTAATAGCTCCATTTCTCAAGAAATACTGCAATTGTCTGTGATTGCCCGAAATATTATCTTTATATGTTCCTAAGTGACACTGAATGTGTCCAAAAATGGTGACTACAAATAGGCAGCTTAGTAGTTTTGGACACACAGCCGTGGGTATTTCCCTCTCTTATCCAGAAGATGTCAGTGAATCTTCATGGAAGCTATTCTCAACATAAGACCAGCAGGGTCCTCTTTGTTTTTTAAAGACCCGACTTCATTATCATAATAACTTCTCTGCAGTATTTAGGCCTACTGCGTTGTCGACGCCAGAATTTCTTTAGAATCTACTTTAAATCAATAAACACGTGACATGAAAAAATCGCTATGAAAAATAAATCATTTAGAAAAAGCAATAGCCTATTTGGATGTCTGCGGTTATATTTGGGATTACAACAACAATACATAAAAATAAGAGTTGTAAAATCATTGGCATGAATATAGTATATCATATATATTATATAGGAATAATGTTCACTTTCATTTAATTGTGAGTTCTAACTATTATTGTCCTAAATAAATAACAGATACGGCTGTTTTAGTATATGTGCAAATAAAATAAGTCGGATTTCGTTCAATCTTTTTCATTTTATTTCATTTTTCTTTTAATAATAGGTTAGTAATTATCTTATATTGTCAGCATTAATGTGTGATGTAAATAATATTCTACATAAACTTATTTATAAAAGTATTTATGTAGCCTATAGTATTGAATTATTCCTTATTGTCTGTGAGACGAGTTAATTTTAGGAATGCGTTTGCGGATGCAAGTGACTTAATAAACGGTAGCCTATATAATATTGTACATTTCACATATATGTGATACATGTATACTAATACAGCTGTATTCATCTGTGCATAAAACCAATTAAATATCATACAGGAAATATACATTTATAGAATATAGCCCATGTTTTAATTTCACAAAATTTTGATGATACGAAATTACGTTTTTCTGTGGATGTTATTCAGTTCAGCGTGCCCACCTGAAACAAACATT
The DNA here is from genome assembly GCA_027564155.1 of Gymnocypris eckloni scoliostomus. NCBI lineage: Eukaryota > Metazoa > Chordata > Actinopteri > Cypriniformes > Cyprinidae > Gymnocypris > Gymnocypris eckloni. The sequence goes on along the minus strand of CM050436.1, from coordinate 11,480,738 downwards.
CCATAATATTCTAAATAACTGATTTTATTAGTATTTATTTTATTTTGCATTTGATTTTGTAGTATATTTTGGTTTCTTTTTTGTAAAGTTGTATTAATGTTCAGATGTATTTATTGTGCCATCACTGCGCTTTAAATCACATTGCCGTGTCTGACACATGTCGCCTAATAAACGCCGCATCGTCGTGTTTCTCTCTCCCTGTCGGAACAGAAATATAGGGGTTATATGACAGGGAAGTGGTTCTTTGTGGTTTGGAGGCCGCGCGGCTCGTCATGTCACCGCCACACACTGAGCGCGCGCCGCATGTGGAGACAGCGCGAGGGTATGTGCGTCTGTAAAGAGAATATTGAATTTCTATAAACACGATTGAGCTTAGTTTAAATTTCCCTCAAAAAGAATGTAAAACATCCGATTAATAAACCGTGTTTAATAAAAACACACGACTGTCAAACACACTTCAATCAAAAATAAAGCAAATAGGCTAAATATGCAAACATTCACCAATATAAATTTGTATTTCTAAACAAGTGTAAGAAAAAAGTATTAGATTATTTATATTAAATTACCTGTCTATTAGTTAAAGTAATAAGAACAGAATCGTTCATCATTCGTTGTATATGCCTGCATGTTGTTTCCATGTGCCGCTTACAGACAGAGTGTAACACATTTAGTTTAAACGTTCTGAACGTGTTTTAGTTTTTTCGTTGTGTCTGGTTGATGTAGCATTCCTATATTCGTCTGTTACAAAGTCAAGTTGTTTATAAATCTAAAATGTATCCTTAAACGGTGTAAATTAATGTTAAGTACAAAGAGAGTTGTCGTTTACTCTAATACCAGTTTTAACACTAATGGAAATCACTGACATTTTAATATTGCATACATTTAGTGTAGTAATCAAATTTATATTCAACTTAAAATTTGTGTGAGTTTTAGCTCAAATATAGTTGCAAATGTTGATCTAAACATTGCATAAATGTGAAAGTACAACCAATTCCTATGGGCTCCAATGTTTTTTTTATTCTTTTTTTATCATGATATGAATGAAACATTGTGTGAATGTTAAATATAAAAATTGAACAAGATAATGAGCTGATTAGATGATACCAGCTCTGTCAGAATCAGTAGTTTTTTTTTTTTTTTACTCTCATCCCTCAGTTTTTTTTTTTTTACATTGTAAAATCCTTTATATTAATCTATATCCTATACAGTCTTACAAACTCCACCGTCACCTCAGAAAGTTGGTGGTCATTTATTATAGTGATTTTAGATCAGCTAATGAAGTTAGAGCACTTCTTGTGTTCCAACACTCCCTAGTCTCCTTTATTAATAAATGAACACACTAATCCCTGCATATGCAGTCTAGGTTTTTGCTAACAAGATATTTAACCTTATTTATAAATCCGACTAAATGCATCAGTATTAAACTTCCTATTCATTCTTTTCTTTGTGAATTCTTGTTTTAATTGAGGTGCAGGAGAAGCTCTCACCTGCCTCTCGACCCGGACTAATGCTCATATTTAATGATTTTCACAGAACTCCTGAAGCATGCCAGCCGGCCTAAAAATCTTCCCTCACTTCCACCACAAACCAAATCAATCAAAAAGGATATTAAAGGCTATGCGTCCCAGTCTTCGTGTTTGTATAAGCTTGATTTTCACAACTGGAAAGTGATAGCCATCTGCTCAGGCAGGCTGGAGGGATATCGAGTGCAAGCAGGTAACTGACAGCTATTAAAACCTCAGTCTGCTTCGTGACTACACCAGTCACACTCATGATTAAAAGAAGAACTGGACAGGGAAGGGAGGTGAATAGGCTTTAGTCAGCGCAGGCGCCTCAGCCGCACAAAAGAAAGGCCTGACAAAAAGAGCAGCATGATGGCGATTGACAGTTGTCTGTCGCAGCACTGGAGTTTCAGGTTCGACTGATTTGAGGCTCTTAGAAATCCCCAATCATCAAAAGGTAAGGATGACCTCGCGATGACACATGACCCCATCAACAGCTCTGTCTAAGCCACATCTGTCATTTGCACAATGCTAACTCCCATTTTCATCATGTGTAGAGCTTGAAATTACAGGAAAGAGGGGAAGCTTCCCATGTCAAGTTCAATTACACAAAGTCTTTCCCATGCCAGTCCAATATTTATTTTAAACAAAAAGAGATGATTTTATCAACCCTGTTTTTGGTTTCTGTCTTTGTGTCATTTACTAGAAATATACGACTTTGTGTGGCAATTTTTACAGTATATACAAATAAAAGGGTAATATTTATTTGAATATATATTTTATAATATTATATAGTCAGTGTTGGGAAGGTTACTTTGGAAATGTAATAGGTTACAGATTACAAGTTACCCTACTTAAAATGTAATAAGTAGTGTAACTTTTCAATTACTTTATTAAAGTAATGTAACTGATTACTTTTTGATTACTTTTCTAAATTCCTAATGTTTAACAACACTGATTACTTTCAGACTTTTGAAATCCTTCATCACTTGAATTACGATTATAATATTTTAATTTTGAAGGAAACATTGGATGCCAAATATCTTCATTTGCATATAAATATGTCTTGGCAGTGTGTGGACACAACCACCCTGCTTGTCCACACATCACTTCACTTCACTTTCACTAAATTAGTTTATGTTTGTCTGCACAAATCATTTTGCTCCAGACTGTTTTCTGAATGAGGGACAATTCAAGGCCGGTTTTGTTAAAAAGTTAAAACTCAAGGATGGACCAGTACCCATCGTTTATGATCCAGCTGCTCTTCCAGAAGAAGTAAGTCTCATTCTTTATATTTTTTATGATTATTTGCAAATCACCTTTGCTCTTCCACAGAAGAGGGGCGGGGTGGGCAGAGCTCATTAGCATGTAAAGCGATGTGAACCGAATATTTTTTTTTTTTCACTACCACTTGAGACCATTTCGAGAAGACCCTAAAGAATCATATCAACTTGTGGAAAATGAGCATCCAATGTCTCCTTTGAAGCCACCACAAGCCACCACAAATTCAGACTTACTTTAAAATCATTCTGAGGTTAAATACAGATATAAAATCATAAGATATAGTTTAATAGCTATGATACTGTTTTTGAAATCAAATATTTTGCATAGCTATGGCGGGAAACACTGTAATCTAACATTGCCCTAGGAAAAAAAACTTAATCTTAAAAAAAATAAAGCTTATACATAAACCCATCTAGGAAGTATAAGAGTTATCGAATAAGCATGTGACAGCATAAACTTCTGAAACATTGGTGTTTCATATTTGGAGCAGTCAGTGCAGAAATCAATTAAATCTGTATGTGGGAGTGTGTGTGAAAAAAATCAGATGTAACCCCCTTTTTATAATCTTTAACATTTTCACAAGTAACTAATTTAATTACACATTTTACCTTAGTAACTGTAACTACAGTAATTACAATTACTTTTATTTTGTAATTAAATTATGTAATTCCGTTACATGTAACTAGTTACTCCTCAACACTGTATATAGAAAAATGTTACAAGCTGAAGCGACATGGGCTTATTCATAACATCTGTGTAACATTTGGCGCTTGTAGAAACATATCCAGATGCCACTGTAATTACTCTCACTTGTACTTTCTTTAAGTTGAGGCACTAAAAACTTTGCCATAATGTTGACCAAACAGCTTTAAGTGTTAAGTTTCTTTCGTCTCTCGATGACATCACTAACAAGCATCAAACTGCCTTTTGAATTTGCTTATGGAGCAAAATAAATGCTGTGTTGGCGAATTTACACCTTGAGTCTCATTCAAAGTAAATGAAAGGTAAGGAAAATACACACTCTTCAGAAAAGACTGTTTTGACCAAACCAGTGGTAATGACTGAAAAAAATGGATGGCTTTATAATGAAGCCCCAGTGAATCGGAGGGTGACAGAGCGCTTGGTTTGATATGGCTCTCTGGTTTTACAGGTCTCCACCAGAACCAGAACTTCCCCATCTGTGCAACACCTAGTGAACCCAGACGGAAGCTATTGAGGTGGAAAATACAGGAGAGGACCTGACAAGATAAAGATATCAGGAGCAGACAAGGGCAAAGTAGCATATTGATGGAGCAGGCCTCAGTTGGCTGACACCAGATACTTGCTATTTAAAAACAGTGGTTTCGCTTGCTCATGGATTTGCTGCTGCCACTGTCATTCTCTTTCTTTTTCTCTTTAGCACTCTCTGTCTAAGTCTCAAGGTCCATCCCCCTTGCTGTGTAAAGCTGCGACCCCCTTTTACAGTGTGTCAAACAGACAAATACTGTCACCCCTATAACCAATTTTGTGGCCTCCTTCAGGTTTCTTTCCCAGCTTTGTGAATAAGCTCTCTGGAGAAAATGGAATTTCAGGCTACACCAGATTATAAGAGCACAATAGAATATTTGTTGGTCCAATTCACTTTAAGGAGCAAGATTCAGTGGAGCATGAGACATGCAGAACAAAAATTTTGTAGCAATAACCACACTTTAATGCTAACGTTATATCATGTGACCATTCAACCCTATCTCATGATAAAACATAACTATTTTACAAAGTGGCTATTTCTTAAAAATTAGTACATTAGGTAGAATTTGGAGGGAAACATACATTTTTTATGAAAAAAAGTAAGCTTGAAGATCCACCCCTAAATCTAACTACAAGTGGAGCATATGCAGATTGTATGAAAACCTATAAATGAGATGGTACGAATCAGCCACCAATTACGCCATAACGTAAAATACCTCCAAACTGCCGTGAGTGTGTTGAACCATCTTCTAACTTGAGTTTGTCTAACTTCAAAACTGATTATTATAGTGAACTCCACTGAACAAGCGTGGAATCCCTCTCATCTGTCACTCAAATTTGAGGCTCCTTCCCCGGGTGTCTGCGACTGGCTCCCCTGTCAGGGCAGCCTGGGTCTGATGGATGTTGGGGTCAGTGGTTCAGCTGTGGGGTTCAAGCCTGCAGGCTTGCAGCCTCTCCCTCTCTGCTGCCAGATCAAAACAAGAGGCAGTAACCCAAGCACAGCACTCAGCTGAGAAAACTCATAACTCTGGCCCTCTCAGCCCCCTCCTGCCCTCACCTCACCAACACCCAGCGTTAACACTTTCATTCCTCACCCCTCCCTCAAATAGCACCAACTCACAGGCCCACATAAATCAAAAGGTAAGAGCGTATCACAGGACGGCACATCAACCTCTTGCAGAAACTCCATTATTAGGGTCATCACTGTCTGTCGTTGGTAAATAATGGCTCTTGTGATGCCTATTGGCTGTTTCTTTAGGCTAGCACTGGTTGTTTTTTAACCCAGTAGGGGAGTATTGGTTATGCTATCTTTCTGGGAAATGTGACCAGATAGACAATGTAAAGAAATAGTTGCCCCAAAAATGAAAATTCTGTTATTATTTACTCACCCATGAAATGTTCCAAATCTGTATGACTTTCTTATGAGCAAAAAATGAGATAATTGAATGAATATACAGTTGGGTCAATTCAGTACAAAAGCAATAATGACTCACTACTTAATAAAGTTGGGGGTAACACATTACAAATAATGTGAATTACATCATCAGACTACTTTCTTTTAAATACTAGTAAAGTAATGCATTATTTTATCATTTACAAGCAAATATTTGAGTTACTTTTTTGTACTTTGTTTTCCCATTTATTGACTTACAGTTCCCATTTTGTCAGTCATGTACAACGTAACGTCAGAGTGACTGACGTAATGGATCTCGCCCGAGAGCCCAATCACCTTCGAGTGTTAACAAAACAAGCCAATGACTGTTGGCGTGCGTGTTTCGCCACACGCATCCCGCCCCGCAGCACAGGTATAAAAGGAGAGTGTGCAAACGCACATCAGCTTTTCGCTTCGGTGCCGAGCCTTCTAGCAAGACTGAATGTCTATGAGACAGTCTTGAGTGCTGGTGTTACGGCGCGTCAGCGGAGGTTTCTGTCCAGTGCTGCATCTCTTTGGCATACTGCAGCTTTCCATTCTGCGGTCTCGCCGCGACCTCCCCTGTGCGCTTCAGTACTATCTAACAGTGTTTTTACTCTAAGAGAGCAAATCTAAAAAAGCTCCACGAGCGACAGGCGTCTTATTAAAGATGGCTTCCCGCTCATGTGTTTCTGGATGTGGTCTTTTCCTAGCTTCATCTGACAGTCACGATTGCTGTGTCTCGTGCTTGGGGTTTCAGCACGCTGAAGCAGTGCTCGTGGATGAGTCATGTTCTCATTGCAGGAACATGAGCATCGCGATGCTGCGCTTCAGATACCTCCTCGTCAAACGGGCCTCGTCATGCCCCGTTCTAGCTTCTCTGGTTCTCAGAGGGCTACTTCGACTCATGGTCAGGGTGACTTGAGGATCACTGTGAGAGCTTCCCTGTCAAGTGTGTCTCCACGGGCCTCTCACTCCTCAAGCGCATCGCACCATCTGGTGTTCCTGGACAAACCCGTTGAGTCCTCGGACAGGGCAGGGCCCAGTATCTCATTCGGAACACCAGCGGACGACAGGATATCGATCGCTGCAACAGAGGGCAAACTAGGCTCTGGAGATGACGATTCAGCTGTGCGGTCTCCGTCAGGAAGAGTGAGGTTGGCTGAATCAGATCCAGAACCCGTCTCTGCCGCTGCCAAGCCCGTGAAGCACCAGGGCATGCGGCGTCACTCAGACCCCACTTTGGGATGCACTGCCTTCTGAGTCGGTTCCCTGTGCTCCACTTCACTGCCCCACCGCGGGTACATATCGGTGGCTCCTCTGGTCCCGCTTGTACGATCTCTGGGGGCCTGGCCAGTGTTCCCCAGGCCGTCTCACTGGCTCCATCAGACTCGGCTACACGATTCAGTTTGCCCGGTGTCCTCCCTATTTCAGGGGCATTCGGTCCACCGTGGTGTTGAGCAAAGATGCTTCTGTCTTGCGTGCGGAAATCGCGGTCCTGCTTGCAAAGGACAGAATAGAGCCGGTCCCTCCAGCTGAGATGAGGTCAGGGTTCTACAGCCCTTACTTCATCGTACCCAAGACAGGTGGTGGGTTCCGACGAATCTTAGACCTGCGCATTCTGAATCGGGCCCGTCCATCCTGATCGACATGAAGTACACATACTTTCTTTTCTCGATTCTCCCTTGACACATACCGTTTCTCCGCTTTGCGTTCGATGTTGAACTGCCTGGTGTCTTTCCAGCACAAGAGGGTGGTTCCAATTAAACAGTTTCAGAGGCTCCTGGGGCATATGGCATCCGCAGCGGCTGTCACGCTGCTCGGTTTGCTTCATATGAGACCGCTTCAGCATTGGCTTCATGACTGAGTCCAGAGATGGGCATGGCGACGCGGCACATTCCGGTCTCAGTCAACCCGTCCTGCCATCAGACCTTCAGCCCGTGGTCGGAAATTGCTTTTTTTCGGGCAGGAGTCCTTCGAGGGCAAGTTGTCCAGGCATGTTGTTATATAAACAGATGCCTCTGCCATGGGCTTGGGAGCCATGTGCAACAGGTATGCAGCTGTGAGGCTCTGGACTGGGCCCCGACTGCAGTAGCACATAAATTGCCTCGAGTTGCTAGCAGTATGGCTTGTTTTGCGCCGCTTCAAAACGCTGCTACACGACACGCATGTACTGGCCCGTACGGACAACACTGTGACCATTGCGTACATCAACCACCAAGGCGGTCTACGCCCCGTCGCATGTCGCAACTTGCCTGCCATCAAAGCGTAGACGCTTTGGGGATGCTCAGGTAGACCTGTTTGCCTCCTCGGACACGTCCCACTGCCAGCTGTTATACTCCCTGTCCGAGGGGACCTGACGCACTGGCACACAGCTGGCCTCGGGACTTACAAAAATATGCGTTTCCCCCAATAAGCCTTCTCACACAGACCCTGTGCAAGGTCAGGGAGGATAAGGAGCAAGTCCTTTTGGTGGCGCCATACTAGCCCCATCGGACTTGGTTCCCAGAACTGATGCTCCTCGTGACAGCTTCTACTTGGCAAATTCCTCTGTGGAAGGATATCCTTTCTCAGAGAGGAGGCACCCTCTGGCACCCTTGTCCAAACTTGTGGAATCTTCATGTGTAGTCCCTGGATGGGACGCGGAGGATCTAGGTGGGCTACCTCCAGCGTTAGTAAACACCATCACTTCAGCTAGAGCCCTGTCTACATTATATGCTTACAGGCTGAAGTGGAACCTGTTCGTCGAGTGGTGTTCTTCCCGTCGATCCCCCGTAGATGCCCGATCAGGGTTGTGATCTCTTTCCTGCAAGATGGGTTGGAGCAAGGGCTGTCTCCCTCCACTCTCAAAGTGTATGTTGCCGCTATTGCCGGTAAGTCTGTGGGGAAGCACGTCTTGGTCATCAGGTTCCTCAGGGGGCGAGGAGGTTAAATACTCCGCACCCTCATCTGGTACCCTCTTGGGATCTCCCCTCGGTCCTGGTGGCCTTGAAGGATAAGCCCTTTGAGCCTCTGCTGTCAGTAGATTTTTAGTTTCTGTCGTTGAAGACAGTGCTCCTCACTGGGGAAGTCATGGCCTAATGGTTAGAGAGTCGAGCTTGTAACCTAAAGTTTGCGGGTTCGAGTCTCGGGCCGGCAGGAATTGTAGGTTTGGGGAAGTGACTAACCAGCACTCTCTCCACCTTTAATACCCCAACTGAGGTGCCCTGGAGCAAGGCACTGAACCCCCAACTGCTCCCCGGGCACCGTAGCATGGCTGCCCACTGCTATGGGTGTGTATGCACTTAGGATGGGTTAAATGCAGAGAAAAGGGCAGCCGTGGCCTAATGAATAGAGCGTTGGACTTGTAACCCGAGGTTGTGGGTTCGAATCTCGGCTCCGGCAGGAATTGTCCACGACTGAGGTGAGACCATTGAGCAAGGCACCGAACCCCCAACTGCTCCCCGGCGTCGAAGCATCAGCTGCCCACTGCTCCAAGTGTGTGTGCACTTGGATGGGTTAAATGCAGAGAACACATTTCACTGCTGGTTATACTCTGTATAATTGTGTATGTGACAAATAAAAAATTCTTCTTCTTCTTCTTCACTGCATTGGCCTCGGTCAAGAGGGTAGGGGACCTGCAGGCATTTTCGGTCAATGATTTAATTCGTGCCTAGAATTCGGGCCGGCTGACTCTCACATTGCCCCGAGACCCCGGCCTGGATATGTGCCCAAAGTTCCCACCACGCCCTTTAGGGATCAGGTGGTGAACTTGCAAGTGCTACCCCGGGAGGAGGCAGACCCAGCCATTGCTTTGATTAGTCCCGTCCGCACTTGCGCATTTATATGGCCCACACGCAGAGCTTCAGGACCTCAGACCAGCTCTTTGTCTGCCTCGGAGGACAGCAGAAGGGAAAGGCTGTCTCCAAACAGAGACTTGCCCACTGGATAGTGGAAGCTATAGTCTTGGCTTATCAGGCCCGGTGCTTACCATGCCCCCTCTGTGTGAGAACACACTCTATGAGAGACGTGATCTTCCTCTTGGGCATTGGTGCGGGGCGCCTCGATAGCAGACATCTGTAGAGCTGCCGGCTGGGTGACACCTAACAAGTTTGCAAGATTTTATAATCTCCATGTAGAGCCCGTGTCCTCCCGTGTACATGCCACAGATGGCCAGTAACACCAGACCCACTCGTGTCAATCCCGTTTGCTGTGCCATTCCCCCCTACGGACCAGGATACGTGCGCTTTACTGCTTCTCAGTTAATTTCCCCTTGGCGAACCCTGTTGAAATTCCGGGTGGCGGAGCGCCAGATGCCAGGTCCAGCACTCGTGTGTATGCCCAAGGCCAGCCCTTGTGCTGGCCTAGGTGCCCGTGTGTAGTGATTCCACATCGGGTGATCCCACATGTGCATTCTTCCACGGTACGGCTTCCCTCACGGTCAGCCTGTGTCTTTCCCTGGCAGAGACCTTTTGCCATCTCTGCTGTGTAGTGACCTTACCCCAGGCTGGCTGAGTCTACCTCAGAGACTTCCATATGTAACACTGCCCTTGGCCAGTCCGTATGTGTAATCTCCACATGGTACCTCCTTTATGCAGGATGTGGCTTGCCGTCTTCTGCAGGACACTGGAGAGGGTCACCAATAGTGGTGTTTTCATAGGGATCCCATTACGCAAGTCACTCAGACATTACATCTAACGTAACTGACTGAAGGGAACGAGGGTTACGTTCGTAACCGAGACGCTGTCTTGTTCCCAGTGTTGAGGGAAATTGTAAGTACAGAGGTGTTGTGTATTCTGTGTAAACATTCAATCCAGGATAGTTTGTCCCTCTACTGTACAGACGTGAATTTACATTTTCTTCAGCCTGAGGCTTGTTCATTTCACTTTTGGTGTGAAAGGGCTTTTACATATGCCAAAATATAACTTTTTTTTATATTTAAAACAAACAAGTAAGCCCAGCCCAGATTTAAAAAGTAATGCAAAAGCAATGCAATGCATTACTTTCATAAAAGTTACTAAGTGACAGAATTAGATGCTTTTTTAGGCAGTAAGTAACGTAATAGGCATACTGTAATGCATTACTTTGAAAAGAACCTTCCCCAACACTACCCAAGCGTATTGGTAAAAAGTAACAGTAATTTACTGTGCACCAACATAATGGGTGCATTCTGCCACCTACTGGACTGGAGTGAAATACAAGACTGCGCACAGGCGAGCAATTGACCCTTTTCACATTTTTACGGTTCTCAGAAGTGTAAGTCATCATAGTTCGGTAATCAACATTCTATAGTGGACAACAAATATAATTTTTGCATTTCTATTTGTTTCAGTAGCAAAAGAAAAAAACACAATAGCATTTCTATAAGAAATATTGAGATATTATAAATTTGCTGTCATTCCCTTGGCCATTTTTTAAGAAACACTCACTAGCTTAACTAGATTTCTGTATAACAGAAAATATAGTCGATAGTGTTCATTCAACTTTTTAAAATGTTTTAAATATTTATAATGTGGAAATGCAAAATCACAGTCTGTGAAAATGTAATTGGTGGTCACCATGATGTAAATGTTGAACTTATTAAAAAGTTGGGTTGTTTTCCACCAAAACCGATCAGTATGCAAAAACGATCAGCATTTACAGTGTGTGTGTGTGTGTGTGTATATATATATATATATATAGACTGAAGGTCCTTTCCCTATTGCGTATTGTCTATCACCAAAAACTACTGTCGATCCACAAAAAATTGACACAAATATAAAAAAGGAAGAAACATACACTTCATTGGTATGCTATAAAGAAACTAAAATCAGCTGGCAAAGGTGAGGCATAGAAATTGAGAGACTGGGAGAGTTAGACACCTTGTATAAGTTTCCGACCACTACAATTATGAGTATTACTGTCACCCCTGACCATGCGAAGAGAGAAGGTGGAAATGGCAGCAATCAGGGCCCATTTTCCTCAAAGAACTAAGCCGAAGGCTGGACACATCCCAGAGACACTCTTCTCCATTAGGACTGAAAACACACACTGTATCTACCCTTTGACAGATGGAGACAAGACAGCCGGGCCCAGAAATGTTGCCAAAATTGTGCCGGGATTGCCTAACAATTAAGATATCAAAAGAGATCACTCTTGCTTACTGACAGCTGTTTCAATTGTTTCCACCTGTTTCTCTTGTGTTACACATGTGTCTGGAGTGGATTATGTTGACTCGTGCTGGCCACATTTCACCTTTCCACAAGTGATTTACCCCTGAATCATCTTCTCAACCCTGCCCACTGATGGGAATCTAAGGAGAAAGTGCCACAGCTAACTGCGGCATTAGTCTATTCTCTATACTGACTGTTGTCGTTCCATGAGAGACAATGTTTACATTAGTTGTTGTGGCCTTTAAATGGACATTCATTTTGTCGGAGCAACCTGCTCCTGTTGTCACAGTCAAGAAGCAATTCATAGGTATCACTTGCAGCGTGGCATGCATTGTCATCTGCCGGAAATGCTTCTGGGCTTGTGACCATTTCGTTTAGCTGAACTGACCGTTGGTCATAGTGGTTTCACACCCTTTTCAACAGTCTGTTTCCTCTTTGCTGGGAAAACGACATAGAAATTCCACTGGACCCAGCAGAGTGTATGTCTCTTAATGGAGAAAGAGAGAGCTTTATATGTAAAGAGAATAGGAGAGGGGGTTCTCGAATCCCAGGGGTCTTTTTTTACATTTGTGATTGACTTTTCAGCACACTTGCAGAGGATCTTGATAAGCCTGTGAAAGCTGAACTCTCAGACAAGGCTAGGGAGATAAAAAGGCTCATTGTCCTACTGGCTGCCGGTGCCCAATCCCACTGGAAGCCAGTCTAGTTCCTGGGTAGATGGGGAAGAAACAAAGTAGAGCTAATAGACCAATCCAAAGCCCAGCACAACAAACCTGTTATTCTCTTTTTTTTTTCATTCTCACTGAGCGAAAAACACAGTTCCAAAGACACCTGGCCAGGTCTGCTGAGTTACTGAGCACAAGTAACTATTTGATTATCCTCCAACATTCTTTTATTGACAAATACATAGCAGTTAGAATTCATTCAGGCCAGTTTGGCACTTAAATCTGATTGAAGGGCAGATGGGTCAATGACATATGAAATCTCATAATAAAGGAAAGGGAAAATCTAGGGAAAATCGAAGGAAAAATTTAGCTTTTAAACAAGTTTAAGTCCTTTTGGTATTCATTATGGTTTATATGATTTTGAAAAGCATTTATACAATTTTCAAGAAAGTTTACATTTTATGTTTCGTGGTTTAACAATAGTGACAATTTACCTGTTTTCCTTATACCTTGAATATGCATGAGTATATCTTAATAATTTAAAAGAAAAAAATAAAGTTTTAAACATTTTCAACATCTGAATCCAAATTATTAAATAATAAATATGATCAATTTTGAGCACATCATGACATTTTACAATCTGATCTAACCACCCCCCCCCCCTCCCTCCTCCCTCCCAAAAATTTTTTTTAGACTTATTGACCTTGACACCCAGTCACAAATGTCTGCAGAGGTCCTTATCATTTCTTGTTTTAAATATAAATATTATTAATCAGTTCTGTAAAAATATTTTATTTATAAAAAATTTATAACTTACTGAGAAAGGTTCTCAAGATTTATTTCTGATATGTAGCTGTGCCATTGTGCCCTCCAAAAATACCAGATCAGATGAAATACATTTATTTAATGCTACGTATACTACAGATATATTTACTTAATAAAAAATACCATGCAGTTGTACTTTAGAAATCTAAATTGGAACAACAACTTTTTTATACTTAATGCACTTTAGTTGTATGGAAGTAGTGCAACTAAAGATATACTTAAGAATATTTGATTGTGCTGTAGTGAAACTATTGGACGTATACTTCAGATATGCTTTAAATATGTTTCATTTAAAGAACGATTGTATTCAAAGATCATACGATCCTCATCAAAAGTGACATTAAAGCATATTTTATGCTTTAATATTAACAAATGTGCATTGTGCACAAGTAGAACTCCAAATAAAGTTTAATTATATTTTTTTATTTTAGTCTTGAGCAATATGCCAGGAGCTATACTTAGTATGAATTAAATGTATTTTAAATATATTACTGTTTATATTAATATGCTTTTAAATACAGAAATACATTTAAAAACTAAATACTGATCATACAAAAAGTGTTCAAGTAAATGTATGAATATCATATTTAATGTATTTTCTGAATAAACAGATTTGAAAAAGTAGCATCACTTTATTGATCCAGATAGAGAGTCATTGCTAAGACTTGGGTTTCTGCTGAGTGTGTTGAAGGTCTGTGAATTAGACAAAGACAAGCTGGTTTGTGCTGGCTGTTTGCGTACGTGAGTGTGTGTATTGTTAACGGACAGGTGGCGAGCATCTTTGCCTTTTGTCCACGAGTCTCTGTCTGTGGGGGATAGCAGCTCCAGCTGGCCAGAGGACATGATCAACTGGCTGTTAGTCACTGACCTTAGATCAGACTCGCTTGCTCTGCCTCACCAGCTGTAGGCTCTCGGGACTGCGGTAAACGGTCCCTGGTTGCCTCCTGTCGGTGTGTACAGGATAGAAGGAGGGGGTGTTGAGACATGGAGACAGCAGAGAGTAACAGTGAGAGAGTGGGTTTTTTCAGTCTTGAAAGAAGGCCAAGAGTCAGAGGGGCAGTTTCCCGAGACCAAAAGCTTCCTGTGGGCACCTCATACCTGAGATGAACTCCAAAGCCATACTAAAAAACTGAAAGAGAGAACACAAAGATATTGGCAGTGTCAGTGTGAGGGTTGGCGGGGAGTAAGGTGCTTGTCCTTGATGCCTGGCTCACTTTTTTTAACCATGCTCTCCCTCAACCCTCTGGATCAGATGTTATTCTACCCATTTTCAATGAAACTACTAGATGATTTAAACACTGTATAGGCATTTCCCTAGTGGCCAAGATTAAGAGTATTCTATGGAAATTCTGATGTTGATCTTAGGCTGTATTCTCTTTGCATATTTGCAAACTAATGTTTCCCAGACACTTTCCTATAGAAGAATGGACAGATGCAAACAGCTTGTATTGTAAAGTAAAGTAAAGTAAAATAGTACTGTAAAACATACATTTTGAAAAATTGTGGAAACTGACAAATAAATGTTGGCTCAACAAATAGCTTCCCAATAATTGCCCCCCCCAAAAAAATGCAATGTAGTAATTTTAGCTTAAGGTCTGAAGTTAAAATAAAAAATATACATTCACCGAACATATTAAATTGTCCTCAGCCAATCTATCAGGCAGAAGTGAAAAATCTTTGATGGCCGAACAAGCTTTGCAGCAAAAAAACGCGTGTACGCATGCGCCTGAGAGAAACCGTTGCTGTAGTGAATTCAAATTCCTGTGCGCGGGAGATCGAGAGAGTGGAGCCGATGCTGAAGGGCGACAGAACGTGCTCGGTTACTATTGTAATCTCGGTTCCCTGAGATATGGGAACGAGTACAGCGTCGAGAAATCGACGCTTAGTATGGGAAAACATTTTTTTTCCTCTTCAATTGAAGCCTATTTCAATCATGCAGTTATAACTGCACATGATTGGTTCGTGTAAAATAAAAAAAACGAACCAATGTACGGCGGTGGCGAGCAATCCAATGGCTATGCAGCCCGCCATAACCCGCCAAAATTGGAGGGGGGTCTGGCTATATAAACAGCATCTCAGATTTCTTGAAGGAAGCAACCGAGCGTACAACTCATAGCACGGCCAGGAATGCAGTACTCATTCCCATATCTCAGGGAACCGAGGTTACGTTAGTAACCGAGTATGTTCCCTTTCGATATTTCACTCATACTGCATCGAGAAATCGACGCTTAGTATGGGAACCAGTCCAATCACGCCATGCTATGATGCGGAACGACTTGAAACCAAGACTCACGTGGGATTAGGCCCAGGGGAGTCAATAGAATACACCAAGCACGGGGTGAGCCTTGAGGGTCATCCGTGGCCTGGGTGTCGTCCCAAAGTGAGACCTGGTGTTCATATATTTATGGACAGACCAAGCAAAAAACGGGCTTGAACAATGTTGGTCAAGTTGTAGTATATCACAGACCAAATCAGACAAATTTAAGATGCGATCAGAACATTGAAACACGAGGAGCTGAATTCCACAAACAGGAGAACAAGACAATGACAGGAAGTCATAAATTTAGATCCCTAGTTCCAGCCCATCTGAATACAGCCTAACTAGCAAGTCTCTTTCACAGAACAGCTTGCAACATTAAAACAAAAGGAACACTTAATGATAATTCCAACTCAGGAAGGAGATTATACAATTTGGGCCAAGTAATCAAGACTGATCACATGTGTTCCACGATAGAAATCACGAGCTACAGACTTTCTTAGATTGACTTCCCCCAACCAACCATGTAGCAAGACAAAGAGCCCGACTGAAATTTATATTCTGGTTATAGAAATCACATCCAAAAGTATATTTTGCAAGAGTGTGTAAAATTTGTGTAATTTGACTGACTATGACATGTTGATTTATTGATTGGGTGGAGAAACACAGCAGCACCCAGAGCCAGAATAGGATTTAATTGGTCAAGACAACCATTGGGATGTGTCTGAATGCCGAATTTAAATACTCAGAACACCATCAAATCTCCTCTTCAAACTCTCTAAATCTCTTACAATCTCTCTTCTAACCTTTAGCAATGCTTTTTGTCATCACTTTCTGTGCTTTTTGAGCGCCATGTGCTCTGGCCTACGTGCCAGCTGCGACCACAATGAGAAGAAAAGCCACCTAGTCTCTTTACATTCTTTTATTCTTTTACTTTAGTTTCTTTTCTTCCGGTTGAGTTTCGTGTGCTAAGATAAGTTTGCCAATGCCGTGTCTCCAAGTCGGCGACCTCGAGCGCGAGGATGAGGGGGATTCATTCTCCTGGCGCCTCATAAAAATTGGGTTATCACACTATCTCTGCCCACCGATCGGCCAGCAATAGGGGCATGGAAAGCCGCTATGGCTGCCGCGTAAACTTTGATGGTGGATGAGGAACGCTGTTTATCCAGCATCCCCTGCAGAAATGAAAGATCCACTGACACATCAGAGGTGGCCGGGTCTATGTCGCGGTCTTGACACCAAGCCGAGAAAATTGACCATTTCAGAGCATAGAGGCTCAAGCATAGTATTTAGGACACGCTCTGGGAGGACGAAAGGCTCCCGTCGAGTGGCCACCCATGCAGGGCCCATAACTCGGGCCGTGGATGCCATATCATGCCGTTCGCTTGAGAGAGGAGGTCTCGTCTCAGGGGGATTGGCTACGGGGATGCTTTCAGCCCCTGGAATAACTCTGACACCCACGGTTGGTTCCTCCAGAGGGGGGCTATTAGAATTAGCTTGTGTTATTTTTCCCTGACTCACCTGAGTACTTGCGGCAGCAGAGCGACTGGGGGGAAAGCATAGAGCGTAAGGCTGGGCCATTCGTGGGCCAGGGCATCCATGCTCTTTGTAAAAAAGATTGGGCAGTGAGAGTTGTCTTCGGAGGTGAAGAAGTCTACTCGAGCTCTGCCAAAGACTTACCAAATTCTCTGAATCGCGAGTGGGTGGAGCATTCATTTGTCTGAAGAGACGTTGTTCCTCGACAACATGTCTGCTCCTTGGTTAATTTTGCCCGGCACATACGTCGCCTTCAGTGAGCGCAAATTGTATTTTTCCCACAGGTCGTTCGCCAGCGTGCAGAGTCGCTTCGAGACGATGCTGTCCTGGTGATTTATGTATGACACCCCGGACCTGCTGTCTGAGCGTATTAGCACATGGTGTCCCCGAATGTCCAGTAGGAAGAATTAACAGGCCTGACACACTGCTAGCATTTTAGGCGGTTAATGTGCAGGCCCGACTCCTCTTCGGAATAAAGGCCGAAGGTCGGTTTGCCCTCGCACAGTGCTCCCCAACCCTTGTTGGAAACGTCTGTCGTGACAACATTCCTTCTGTGCGCCGCATCTAGGATCACGCCTCGCTTTTGCCAGAAGGGGTTCCTCCAACGGGCCAGGGCTGATACATAGGCCCGAGTCACCGTTACGCGGTGGCATCTGTGACGCCAAGCCACGGATGGAACCCTCTGCTTCAGCCAGAACTGGACAGGTCGCATGTGAAGCAGACCCAACTGAAGTACAGGCGAAGCCGCTGCCATAAGGCCCAGCATTCTCTGTAAAGCTTTGAGTGGACGGGCGGTACCCTCCTTGAAGCAGGCCGTGTGGCGCTGAATTGACGTGGCTCGCTCCACTGAGACAGTTGCTGTCATCTGCACTGAGTCGATAACTGTGCTCAGGAACGAAACTCGTTGGCTGGGTAACAGTATGCTCTTGGAAAAGTTGAACCTGAGCCCCAGGCAATCTAAGTGGCTGAGGAGGATCGTCTTGTGCAATGTCAAAACCCCCTGCGACTGGGCCAGAATGAGCCAGTCTTCGAGGTAGTTGAGTATAAGGATTCCCATCTGTCACAGAGCGGAGAGAGCCGCATCCATGCATCATGCACAATTGCGGGGAGCTAGGGATAGCCCAAACGGCAGGAACTTGTATTGATATGCCACCCCTTCGAATGCAAATCTCAAGAATGATCTGTGATGGGGGGCTACCTGAACGTGAAAGTACGCATCTTTCAGATCCAGTGACATGAACCAGTCCCCTGGGCATATCCTGAATCCAGCCGAGACAGGAGCTCACCAGGGTGGAGCAGAAGATACAGGAGCCCACCAGGGCGGAGTAGACAAGACAGGAGCCCACCAGGGCGGAGCAGACAAGACCGGAGCCCATCAGGGCGGAACAGACGGGACTGGAGCCCGCCAGGGCAGAGCAGACGAGACAGGAGCCCACCAGGGCGGAGCAGACGAGACTGGGCGGAGCAGCAAATCTCCACAGCAGAGCAGGCTGAGCAGGAAACCACCAGACCGGAGCAGAAGACCACCACGGCAGAGAGGATGACCACCAGACCTCAGCAGAAGACCACCAGGGTGGGACAGAGGACGACCAGAGCAAGACAGCCAACCTCCACGGTGGAGCAGACAGAGCAGGAGCCCACCAGTGCGGAGCAGACAGAGCAGGAGACCTCCACGGTGGAGCTGAAGACCACCAGACCTGAGCAGAAGACCACCTCAGCGGAGCAGAAGACCAACACAGGGAAGCAGACTGAGCAGGAAACCCTGGCAGAGACCGAATTCTAGGGAGAGCAGAGACAGACAACACAGGGAGAGCAGAGACAGACAACACAGGCAGTGCATTCATGGTCTCAGGGACCATGGCAGGGAACACAAAACATTGCGTGACACCCACAGTGAACGCTGAACCAACAGTCATCAGAGCATAATCCATAAAATCACTTAGAGACGAACGGGGACCGTCAAGGGTTAATCACAATTTGAGCGGCTGGTCAATGCCCTCACAAAACAAATCTATGAGTACACAGTCTGGCAGATCAGAATAATAAGCGATCTCCAAATACTCTCTAATATAATCCTCGAGCGATCGCAAGCCCTGCTCGAGGGCTAATAACAGTCTTGAAGTGTCCATACCTGGCCAATATCCACATGAGACGCCGCTGGATCCTTGTGTGGCCGAGTATTCTGTTACGGGGCGAACAAGACGTGAGACGTGCGGATCCATTCGCAAGCTGTATTCAAAACAAAACAAGCAAGGTTCATTCAGTGGAAAACAGGAACAACACGGGCAAGACAAAGAGAAATCCTAGGGCAAGCGTGGGTCGACGATTGGCAAAAAATATCCAACAGGGCAAGGCAAAGGGTAAATCCAGGAAAGACGGGCAGGTATCAAAACACGGGAGAACAGGCAAGGCAAGGCAAGACTATAACAATATAGAGGGCTCTGTAGAGTAGCTATCGCTAGGACATACGCTATACAATACTCAGCAGAGGGGAAGAGGAAGTCCATGGTTTATGTAGGCTGTGTGATCAACTGCGTGATTAGTGTAATCAGCTGTGTGTCGTCAGTGCACTGGATTATGGGAAATGTTGTCTTAGGTGACGTGCAACCGTTAGTGTGGTGCATGAGTCCATGTGGTGAGCGAGTGACCTCTGGTGGTGAGTAACCGGGAGTGCATGGACAGGATTCGTGACACACACATACATACATACATATACAGTATATATATATATATATATATATATATACACACACACACACACACATACATATATACATATATATATACACACATACATACATACATACATACATATATATAAATATATATATATATATATATATATATATATATACATATAGGATTATAAGTATAATTATATAATATAGTATATAATTGTATCTAATAATTTAGAAATAACTATAGGTAAACAGTGACATTTTTTTATAAAACAACTCATATGAAAATATAAAACAATAAATATTTGTTATATTTATATTCATTATATATTATAAATAATATGTTATATATTATTGTTCTATAATTCTTATATTATTATTATAAAATATAGTAATATATTATTATTTTTTTATATAGGAGCCACATTCTTTTATTTAAATAAATATTAAATTAAACTAGTTTCCATTTGAAAATTAATTATTTAAATTAAAATATGTTAAAAATAAAGGTTTAGAGCTATGGCAGAAAAAATGCTGTGGCAAAGTTCTTGTTTGCCAGCAATCGGCAATAGATGCCCTGTCAGACAGATCTGGAAGGTAATAGCAGCCAATCATCTGAGACAACTATTAAGTCACATGACTTTTTGATGTGTATCTAAGAATTGAATTGTTAAATGTGATTCCATATAAGTTTACACACATAATAAAAAAGTTGTACATTTTTATATGAAATTTGCTGTGAATTTCTATTTTTTATATTTATGATATAGTTTTAGAGAGTTATACAGTGTGTGTTCTTTGTGAATTGGCCATTTTATTATAATGACAGGCAACAACTTTAGTACCACAGCACATGTCAGCCATTCTCAGGGCCCTTTCCCTTGTGCCATATGTCATCTCAGGCTGCTGCTTAGGAATTAATGCTATTAATGGCACGTAGGCCTTCTCAGAACCCTTCTACTGGATAATTGATCACATAATGACACATGAAGTGGTTCAGGTTTTAGGCTTGGATGGCGTCACTTGGCCATATCCAAATAGGGAGGTTTCTTGAACCAGAACTTGCCTCTAGAGTACTTAAATAATTGAATTGGAACTGTCACCTGCATTTCTAATCATGACTCATTTCTTAGGTTTGCACTGCGTTTATAATTATCATGGGATCCCAGGAGAAGCATGTACAACATGTACGCCTTCGGAAAGCTCTATAATCTGTTCGTGTGACTATCGACATTAGTACTAATGGAAAGTCCAGTCAGACAAAAAGAGAGCTGTCAAACATTCACGATAATAATTCTGGAAGTGGAGAAACAAACAGAGTTGGGCAGTAATTATGGTGAGAGTGCTCTGAAGAAACCAATCCAGTAAATGAGAAAAGTAATAAGCAATCTTCACTGGCATGTCCGTGTTTATAGCAAAGCAACTCGTGCATGTAAAGAGAGAGGAATGGAAGTTTTTGTGGAACAAAGCATTTTAATGGCCTCTTTCTTCCCTCTGTGAAAAACTTTCCACATGGCGTCGCTCATCGCCAGGCAACTTGACATCCTGACCTCTAACATTTAATTTATTGATCTTCATTTTATTTGAATGTGAAGAGCCTTTTGCTCTCTTAAATTAATCCAGGTTAATTTGGCCAGGCCTCCGTCCCACCCAGCATGAATGGCCCCTCTGTTGGCCTGGGCTGTGGTTGGCCACCCAGTTTTATGAGAATCTGCAGTGAATTAGAAAATCTGTCAATGCGGGAGGAGCGGCCGGCCGCGGATATGCCATGTCATTCCACCTGTAAAAGAAAATGCTCTTTGTCCATTATCTCCCAGGCTTACCTGACATGAGTTAACCCAGAGGTCAATAACATCTGTGGAGCGTTGCAGGAATCGCTGGGCTGGAGAGAGAGGAGGTAAGAGAGAGCTTTGTTACTGGCTGCATGCATGGATTCCACCCTGCCCACAACTCTGGTCTGCTGGATGCACAAGTGCCTCGCAGAAATGTCCCCGTCTCTTGGAGTGGCGACTTATTCAAATGGCGTAAAAGAGCGTTCAGGCATTGTGCACCACTATGGCAAGACGTTTTACCTTTTATTTATGTATAGATTTTATGTTATATTATACAGAAAATATGTATTTTAACACATGACCAACGGAAACGTTAATATCTGGATCAGTGATGTGATGCAAAAAAAAAAAAAAAAATACCTATACAGTTAGATACCATAATTTGAATATAACTCTTCTATAATGTCAATTTTTTTTATTCAAAATATTTTTATATGATTGGCAGGCATCAAATAAAAATAAAGAAAAAGCCATTAAACTAATATACAAATTTAAATCTTTAGTATGTATGAAGGTACTATTAGGTATTAGTGTTTTTAGGAAAGGGAAAAAATATATAAAATAATAATATAATGAATATATTAATATATATATATTTCTAAATATATAACATTATATAAATGCATTAATTTTATTTTAATACATTTATTAGTTTAAATGTGAATTATTACAAATATTTAAATAATCATACTAATTAATTAATAATAAATATTAATTATTTAAAATATTTTACATTTATTAAATAAGAAGTGTTTAGTATTTAGGTATTAGTATTTTCAGCATAAGGAAAAATATAAGAAAATAATAATATAATAAACTCTCTCTCTCTCTCTCTCTATATATATATATATTTATTTATTTCTAAATATATTATATTTGATAAACACATTTATTTACATCTAATTAATTTATTTCAATTATTTAAATAATCACAATAAATAATACAAAATAAATGAGTAAAAATACTAAAATATTTAATACTATATCTCAAAAATGGTATTACATTTTTTGAAAGGCACCAACATGAATACAAGGGGCACATTTGTAAGAATTTGTAAGAATTATTGGCAAGTGTGTTTTAAACTAGACCATTAAAGCATTATTTTTAAATGTCAGCTGTATCTATCCTTACTGATCGTGAGTGTCAATAGTAGAATGCCAGTCAACGAGGGGTTATGGGAACATTATCAGGAAGTGTGCGTGTGTGTGTTCCCCTTTCGCTGGAGCAGCTGTCCAGTGCTGGTCTGATGGCCCGGGGACGGCTGTGATTATGAGCTGGTAATTGAAGGACTGGCATAGTGTTGCTCTTCCTCTCTGCTTTCTTTCAAAAGTAATTACTCTCTTCCAGAGTTTGGCTTTATAGTAAAACATGTTCTTATTTCATGATAAGTGCCTCTAAAATTTGTCCACATCGACCACCTCCATGTAATTATAGAAATAATTCACAAATTTGCTGGAAAGTATTTACTTTGGACTTTTTCCAAGACAATAATAACGTTGTCAGTCAGGAACTCAACTTTCTTGTGACTGAAAAGGAAAGTATTTTGTTTGTGGTCGACGATAATACTTGCAGCCTTAAATCAAAAGTACAGGAACACACATAATAAAAGTTTCTAGTCAAACAAGCAAGTGAAATTGAGCTTTAATGGTACGAGTATCATTTGTGACATCACTGGTGTTGTCCACAGTCTTCATTGGCCCCATTAAGAACATAAACAAATGAAGGAACAAACAAAGAACACATTGTGGGATTTTCAGAGTTTTTTACGTGCCTGTACGAGTCCAGACTGATTTGCATTGTAATAGATGGCCATGTAAATGTTCTTTCACGGACAACAGAAAGACTCACAGGTGCCCAGTTCACGTGCATAGGGAAAAAAAACATGCATTCATGTTTGCATTGCATGTCTGTTTATCACACAGTGTCAATTTTAAATCTTTTAAAGCTCTTATATTGATTTTTTCATTTTCCATGCTTTCCCCATTTTAAACAAGTCATACCATACAACAAGCGAGAGAGGTGAAAGGATTTGCCTAATTTGAGTGGATATTTCCGAACCATCCAAGCATTTTTCAACAATACCAATCACCCAAGACGGACAGCTTTGCATTCATTCGGCTATACGCAGAGTGTCCGTAAACAAAACCTCAGTCGTAATTACCCAGCTCTCTGCATCCGTGCCAGATCAGATGAAGTAAGCCAGCAAACAATAGCAAAGACAAATGTCTTGAATAAAGAAGGAAAACATGTCGTTCTCGTTTAACCCAGACGTGCACCGCAAAAACAATGCTAATCAAGTAGCTCTCCGCTCTGTGCCACAAGCCCTCGTTCCTTTTCTTGGAAAACTATGTTGTCGCTACATTCATTAACTGCCACGGGAGGGAAGGAAAGCAGGAGAAAGCATCGCCTGTTCTTCAACCAAAATAGAACACAACTTGAGATTCAATTTTAGAAGCCTGAGGGACTGGGACAGTGTGTGTGTGTGTATGAGTGTGTGTGTGTTAGTAAGTGCAGACACATACAGTAACTTCTGAGTGACAGTCACAAGCTGCCCCATAATTCTTTGCTCCTGGCCCTGTTTCTTCGTACCTGCTCTGGGGTGCCGGGCCTAATTATAGTTGACCGCAGAAATTTCCACTACGTTTATAACGAGACCTTCCTGCTCTGATTATAGGTCAGGTCAGCTGTCAATCAGTTCATTTCGGCTGAGCAGAACACCACATTATGTGATTACAGGGAGTATATGTAAGAAATAGAAATGTGCTAATTGTTAATTTTTTCAGAGGTAAGTAAATTATTGAAAAGTATGAGTATCAGGAAATTCATCAGCAGTGTGACATACCTGATTTTTGCATCGTAGATGGTAATGTAAATGCAAAGACGTAAAATCAATATTTGTGTTTGTCCCTTTTGAAAATGCAGAACTTTGAAAATAATATCAGCCCGCTGAGAGCTCATGGTAGCACTGTAAAATACGAAATGACAGAAGGGAAGATGGCTGTTTTCAGAATGCATACATTCTTCAACCTGTGAATCATAGCAGATGGCAGACTCTCTCACCATATGGAAAACATATCCCCCGCTTTCTTCACCCCTTACAGACCTAATTGGTTCTGAAGGCCTGGAGTAATGCGGCTCTCAATTAGGCCTACTCTCATTAAGGAATATTGCCATTACATGAATCAATTTCTCATGGTTGTTTCATCAGCATCGCCGCTGTCAGGCTGCAGTAGAGTTGGAGTTGGAGCCGTGTGTAATTTGAGAACAAACAGTGTAGAGAAAGGACGACAATGCAGATTACAGAACCACACATGATTACAGAGACTGTCCATATTGGAAATTCCATAAAAACAAGGGTGAAATAAGATAAACCTTCTTAATGTTTTATATTTATTCATCAAAATGTAATTATTCTCCTTTTTTGTAGTGTGCTTGCACTGTATTTTAAATATGGGATATTTGTTACATGCATAAAAGACCTTTGTGCAGTTTTCTTAAAACAGATATATTTTCCATATATGTACCTCTTCAAGTATGGGAACGCAGTTTTAAGAAAAGCTGCACAAAGGTCTTTTATGCATGTAACAAATATTTCATATTTAAAATACAGTGCAATTCAAATCTGCAACTCATTTATATTATTGAATTAAATAATTTGAATAGTAATATTAAACCTAAAAAATATTTTCCATTTAAAAGTTTTTTTTAAATGTATTGTAAAAAAACTCATGCTCATCAAGGCTGCATTTATTTGATCAAAAATACAGTAAAAACAGTAATATTGTGAAATATTATAAAAATGAATATATTTCTATTTTTATTCATTTTAAAATGTAATTTTTTCCTGTGATGGCAAAACAATTTTCAGTAGCTTTCAGTATCACATGATCAATCAAAAATCATTCCAATATGCTGATTTGGTGCTTAAGAAATGATAATTATCAGCGGTGTTGAAAACAGTTGTGCTACTTAATATTTTAATATTTTTCATATTTTTCAAGCTCATAAGAACAGAATTTATTTGAAATCTTTTAAAAATGTCTTTACTGTCACAATGATACACAATTGAATGTGTCATTGCTAAATAAAGGTATTAATTTATTTCTAAACAACATTTTAACAATAGTGTAGGCTATGTTATATAAATATAAATATATATATATAATTATATTTTGGATAGTGCTGTCAAACAATTAATCTTATCCAAAATAAAAAAAACATATTTACATAATATATCTATGTGTACTGTGTATATTTATTATGTATATATAAATACTCACACATACAATAAATATTTTGAAAATATTCATATAATTTATATTATATATAAATATATTTAATACATAAACGTAACATATTTTTCTTAAATATATACATGCATTGGTGTGTATTTATACACACAAATATACACAGTACACATATATTATGTGAACAAAAACATTTATTTTGGATGTGATTAATCATAATTAATCGCTTGACAGCACTGGATTTACTCAACCCAAACTGACACCATTCTATGCATTATTTGTAATTAGGATTTTCACATCTGACATTTAAGGTAATGATAATCTTAAGTAAGTAACATTTATATGTTTTACATGCACGTTATATTTAGGCACAACTTATGTATATTTAGTAAATTCTATAGCTTCTCCCAAACAATGCCCCCGCCCCTCATTTCAAACACTATCAGACAGCCACAGGTATGTCTAATGGCTTACTTAAATAACAACACATTGTGTTGAAAGGTCACAGTCACCCTCATTAACACGAGGCCTTGTTGAGGTCCCAGCTGCCTGACGCCTGGAGCTGCTCTGACACTGATAGCACAGAGGTTCCTCCTCAGATGGGTGACACTGACACTCCACTGTCACCTTTACTTTGTTCCACAGTGCATCTCCACCTTTCACCTGGGGGCCCTTTCCCAGAGCTAGCCTTTTCACACCGTGCTTCAACACAATGCAACCCATGCCCTTCGGACGCCCATACACCCCTCGTCTTTGTTACAGGCCTTTCTTTGCACCCATACAGGTGACACGCTGATCGATTGCGAATATTTAGGAGAGTCGCCGATTATGTGCAGAAGTGTACGGCCCGGAGGACAAATGGATGATAAAGGACAGCGAGTGATGGCATCGTGTGGCAGCGCGTTCGCGTGACAATGCTCACAAAACAGACATTTCGGATTACGTTCCCGAGCGTTGGGACTGTGGGATAATTACAAACAGATCGGCCATTTTGATAGTATTAGTAAATGTTGCACTTGAACTATAGTTAACATGTGACGACCTTGTAAAATCAAGGGAAAATGTCATCACAAGTCATCTTATTATTATTATTACTGTCATTCTGTTTGAATGCATTTGAATTGTTAAGAAGAACAGAGGAATGATGAAAAAGCGGCCGCCTCACAAAGGACGCAATCATGATTTTGATTAAAATGTTGGAAGGGTGAAATATTGGTCTTTAAAATCAAGGCTCCCTCCAAATGTTGCTTAATCTCAGGCTCTTTGGACACTAATTCAACTATATCTATTTTTTAAGCAACATGAGATGAAATATCATGCTTTCACTCATCTTTTTCGAAATTATGCTCTTAAAGTTGATATCACTTGGAGACCTGGATTGTTTGCTAAGCTCTGGTTTAGATGTATTCGTTTCAGTCTGCATTTTACTGTATCCACAATGCATTTCCATAGATCCGATTCCTCAAAACGACTGGCTCAGGCGAGGTCGGTGATGACATTCCGCCTCTGAAGTCCAATCACTTAAAGTCCTGTAAACACTGACGTGCTTTTATGTAAGCATAAACTAGACAGTGGGTACCATCTAATAGTGCATATCAATTGCTATTGGAAAAATGAGGGGAGATTACGATTTAGTCCCTAACAGGCCAAATAAACAGGATCAGGAGGATTAGAACCAGATGTGCGAGTTAGAACATTCTAGAAAAAGACATACGCATAGCATACCTGCACCAGTTTCACTTCATGAGTATTAAAATAGTGTACTGAAAATAAAACTAATTTAAACACTTTTTTTACTAATTTCACAAATAATTACAAAGAAATTTGGAATTATAAAGAAAAAGAAACACTGAATTAAATATGACATTTTTAAAAAGAAAGTCTGAAATAGTATTTTCATCTCATGTTTGTTTTATTTTGAATAATACCAAATGTAATATTTTTTACATTTTACATATATATATATATATATATATATATATATATATATATATATATTAGTGACTGTCAAATGATTAATCACATTTCATATATTCATAATAAATATAAACAGTAAACACACATGTATTATGTGAACAAACACTTTTATTTTGGATGTGATTAATCGCGATTAATCGTTTGGCAGCACTAATATATGTATACTAATAAATGGTCATAATTTACTGGTCCTTATGCTGTGCCAAACTTTAAGACAGCATATGATATGAAGATATTGAAGACATGTTTTTGTTCATTCAGTAAAATCAATGGGGTCCAAACAACAATACTGGACACAACTGTCAACAAAAAATCTAAAGACATTTTGCAAAATATCATCTTTTGTCCTACAGAAAGTCCTACAGATTTGTAACGATATGAGGTGAGTAATTAATAACAGAATTAGCTTTTTTTAGTGAACTATCCCTTTAAGGACTTATTGTGTCTAATAGCCTTTTAAAGGATGTGTTTATGCAAAGGCAGAGGGGCATGTGAATAATTTGTGTTTCTGGATGTCTTGTGGTAAGTCCTCCCTCGCTCATCATTGATCAGATCCGACAGCAGTTGTGTTACTTGCAAGATGACGTTTGAAATTGGTACAACAGTTGAAAATTAGAACCCAGTAAATGCACTGCAACAATGTGTTATCCATTACAAAGTTATGTAAGACAGTCCAAAACGCATCGATATACAAGAATCAAACCAGACTACAGTGCTGTGGGGAATCTCTCTAAACCAATAGATGACAATCTCATTTGTGTTTTTGTAAATCAGTCTCATCCACAGAAAAATGGAGCAAGAGCGATGGCATGAACATGGAAATGTGTTGAGTGAGCAAACAGACAGTGTTGTTTTAAGCTATTTAAATGTTGTGCGCCACGCCAAACAAACTTGACTGGGTTTTGCTCCTTAATTAGGATGGTTTGTTGGGCGGATTATGCAAAGACACACGCAAACGTGCACACGCGCTTATGTGAGCACATGGCACCCCTGTAACCTCACTCTACTGACAGTTACTCTCAACAGCCACTAAACAATACAGGGCGGCACAGGAAATCAAGAAAAATGTGTTTGTGTGTGTATGTGAGTCTTTGGGTCTAAGTGATCCAGTAATGGGAGAACATGCACCTTATAATTTATCTCAAGAACATGAGGTCACTATACCCCCATTCGTTTAGTCAATTGGGCATGATGGGATTGTAATACCATGTTTTTAGCACCATGGTGGCTGGAGTATCTTAAAGTTCATCTTTGATTGTTTTTTGAAAATTAATCTATGATTTTTGAAAAAAAAGTATTTTATATGCTCACCAAGGCTGGATTAATTTGTTTAAAAATACAGTAAAAACAGTAATACTGTGAAATATTATTACAATGTAAAAAAAAAACGTATTTTAAAATCTATTGTAATTTAGTTTTATGATGCAAAGCTGAATTTTCAGCAGTTGTTCAGTGTCAAATGATCCTTCAGATATCATTCTAATATGCTTATTTGGAGCTCAATTATTATCAGTTATTATGGGTGCTAAATTTGTAATAATGGTTATTATTATTATCAATGTTGAAAATTAGGATTTATTGAAGAATGGAAAGTTCAAAAGAACAACATTTATTTGAAATCGGAAATCTTTTGTAGTATTATACATTTCTTTTCCATCACTTTTGATAATTTTTATGCATTTTTGCAGAATTATTTGTTTTTTCTTTTCTATATCTTGCTTATCCCAAACTTTTAAATAGTAGTGTTTAATGATTTCCACAAAAAAAAATTCTACAGAAATAATACAAAACAAATTTTTTTTGAGGACAAATCAACATATGTGACCATGGACCATAAAACCAGTCTTAAGTCGCTGGGGTATATTTGTAGCATTAGCCAACAATACATTGTATGGGTCAAAAAAACAAAAAAACAAAAACAATAGCAGCATCAGCAATTATTGGCATCTTAGCCATGGAAATGCATTAGGACATTTAAACCATTAGAGACCTGCTGGCTGCTGGATGAGTGTGTGTGTGTGTGTGTGTGTGTGTGTGTGTGTGTGTGTGTGTGTGTGTGTGTGTGAGTGTGTGTGTGTGTCCATTTATCAGTCTTTTAGCAGCCTGGCCTCTGATGGCTCATTTGTGTTAGCCACATTAATCTCTGTGAGTAAGCAGCAGCAGCAGGTGGGAATTTCTGCTCATGCTAATCACATGACAACAGAGTCCCTGCACCTGGACGTGACTGTGGCACCTGGGGCTCTTCCTCTGGGTTGCTCACTCTTTGCTTTCTTATTACCTGGACTGGTTGCCTCTAATCACTGCAATGCAGATATTAAATATGTATCAAAATTTTCATATGTTTTAATTGAATAAAAATTTTAAAATAGTTAATTTTTAAATCAATTTTAAATACAAAAAAAAAAAAAAAAAATTATTTCAAAACCTAAACTAACAAAACAATGTCAGCAATTGTGTAGATTATAATTATTTTTGAGTTTAACTAATGCATCTGCACATGGAAATTTAAACCATGTAAGTGTGTGTGTGTGTGTTGATGAGTGTGTGTGTGTGTGTGTGTGTGTGTGTGTGTGCCAAGTCAGAATAAAAGATGCAACTCCTTGTCTAGGATATCAGTCTAAAGGACACTGGCCTCTATGGCTCAATTTGTCTTCACATTAATCTCTGGAGTAAGCAGGCAGTGGGAATTTCTGCTCACTAATCAGACATGATCAACAGAGTCCCTGCACCTGGACTGTGGCACCTGGGGCTCTTCCTGGGGTTGCTCTTTTTCAGAACGATTTTTATTGGCTGTTCAAAAGTGAGCTGCCTGGTTGCCTCGATACACTATCAAACAATGACTTCAGAGGTCATGTTTGCATAAAATGTAAAAAAGGTTTTTCAAAGTATGATTTGGTGAATAAATATTATTGGAGATAAGAGAATACTATACTATTTATTTTTTAGATTTTCATTTGCCGTAATTATTTGTGAGCTTTACTAGCAATTTCTGAATGATCCTTAATTTTCAGGACACTGTGTTCCATTTCTATGGAAGCTTTAAAAAACCATACTAAACCGACCGCTGTTTCTGGGAAGTAGCTTTCATCTGGGATAGAAAATATTTTAAAGTATAAAAACTATTTAACCTATGGAGAGTTCCCATAAACTACATATAACAACATGTGTGTGTTGTGTGTCTGTGTCTGTAGAATCGGTGGACTGTAGGCATATAAATTATTGCAACATTTTAGTGATACACTGCTTCAGTAACCCAAGTCACCAATATTCAAAAATATGCAACTCCTTGTCTAGGATATCAGAGAGCAATCTGTAACAATGCGCCCTTTTGATTGAGGAAAATCCACCTCTTAGACGGTAAAAATATAAGGATGACATTATTGTCTTGAAGGGCATCAACAATTCATCTCTCAGACTAGAGTCTGGGATCACAATCTCTAGCAAGCTCCATCACTTTTGGCACTGTGGACTTCTCTTAAAACACTTTTTCCACCGGAGAACTGTCATTTTCTGAAAGTAAAGCTCATTTGCACTACATCTCAAATTATGTATCGTGTTTTATAGTATTCTGCAGTGGAAAAGAAAAATGCTTTTAAAAATACTCTGTTATTAATATATTATATTCTAGATTGTAATTTCATCTCAAGATTTTCACTGATACTGTTGCCTCTTTAGTAAACAAGAAGCACAATAGCTTCAAGTCAAGTCACCTTTATTTCTATAGTGCTGTATACAATGCAGATGTGTCAAAGCAGCTTTACAGAGATGAAATAATCAATTATGAAACTCATCTTTGAGACAATTCATATTTCACAGTAAAACAGCTCAACAATGTCCTATTTTAGCTCAAGTCAGTTTTGGTCCAGTTCAGATCAATAGCAGTGTAAAGTTCATTCAGTTCAGCTATATGCAGTTGTAAGAAAGACAGCAATGTCAATATTCAGTTATGCATAAACACATTAGTTAATTAAACTTTATTAGGGGGAAAATGTTAATTGTGGTGGAAATTATACCATTACATTTACATTTCCTTGATATAAATTATTCTATTGATATATCAACATTCACAAATGAAAAAAACTAATACAATGATTTTTAAATAGTTTATGATTATCTCTTTGTTTATATTTAAATAATACTAATAATATTCAAACATATTAATAATACAATAGCTAGAATTAATTTATGACATTAGGTTTTATGATGAATTTTGTTTGTATTTTGTTTTTAAAAGATTTCAAATTTGGCACTGGGACAAGGGTAAACCAATGAAATCCATGCATCAAATGTTTTTAATAGCAAAAATTGAATAATTAAGGAATTATGAAAATGTTTTAATGCAACATTTATATAAAACAATTATTTAGAAATAAAAAAAATAACCGCTGGGTCACAAGCATTCGTAAAGTTAAAGAAACAACAAAAAATATAAAATGTTAAGTGTGCTTGTTAATAAAGTGATCTGCCCATATAATAGCATCTCCTAAAAAAATGACTATTACAGCCAGGCTTGCTGGATGTGTGTTGTGTGGAATGGGGTAGACCTCACTGTGCTAATATGCCCATGCTGAGTGAACCGCAGTGAAAACAGACCACGGACAGTGGAAAACAGGCACTTTGAAGGGTACCACAGATCCAGTCGGCCCAACACAACAGCAACAAGGCCTTGAAGAAAACCCAAACATTTTTTTTTTCCACTTGAGCTGCGGATAATCAAGACCAGCCTCCAATCACCCAAAACCCAAGCTGAGCACGAGTTGCAGCAATTCCCTCTCTGAACGATTCTGATTGTTCCAGAAACAACAGATGGAAATTCTGAGCATAAACATGTAAATATTCCAGTCATCAGCGTATATTGACATAGACTGATGTTTCAAACAGCAGGAACAGTGAAAAACAGGAGGATATGACCATCAACCTATAGAAAGCAGAGATATGGGCTACTTAAAACATGAAAATTCGCAAATTTCTCCTCATAAACTCACCAAAAATGATGTAACATAATGCAATGACAGTGAAAATTGAATCAGAACCTGCCCACAGTTCATGATGCCGGATTGAAACATGTAAGTTTTAGCTATTGTGTGGAAACGGCTGGGCCTCCAGTGATTTGATATAAAAATTTATTTGAGCTTCTCACATAGCCGGTCTCTGTCTAAACAAAGCGACCCTGCTCGCCAGCCTCATGGGGAGGGTGATTGGCTTTAGGAACCCGTTCTTTGATTGTACGTAGTTAGCAGAGGGGCCTCGCTTGGTGCATTTGAGCTCTGGCTAAAATCAGGCCGTATCCACTGCCCTGTTCTGACACCGTCGACTCCCAGGCCAAACTTCCCCCTTCTGATTGCTGCAATATGACACAAACCATCATTATAATCACCCACAGTAAATCTCAACAAACCTCATTTAGGCAAATCAGAGATCATGTAGAGAGACTGCAGCATGCCTCTGGAGTTAGCATAGCACTGCAGGAAAACAAATGCTAGATTCCCTTTGGCAAGAGCTTTGCTCGCAGAAAAATAAATCAGATAGTTAATACATCTCTGATCACGGGCTGATTGCGCGTAATTGAAATGCTCACGGCCGTGAAACGCTGCTGGGAAACTGGTTTTTGTAAGGCTGTTTTCAACAAATGGCAGTTATATTTCAATGCTAACTGCGTTGTACTTTTTTTGCCCTCTGGGCTGACACTACAACAGCTGCTTTTTAGCATCTTTATAGCCACCCAAGGAATGAACAAACTAAAAAACTTGAACGCTGTTCCGATGGCAAGTCCAGAGGCACTAAACACCTATGACTGGAAGTTGCAGCGTAGCTGGGTTTAGCAGCAAATGGACTTAAGCCAAGATGGAAAAAGAGAGCGAGAGTGTGTGGCTATGTCCTGTAATTTTCTATTGGCAGGTGGGCGATGGCTCTGATTTAATCTGGGCCTTAGCTTCACCATCCGCATTATTGTTACGGGATTCCCCCAGTCCCTCGCCTCCGGATCTTCTGTCACATTCTGTCATGCCAGCCCTGCGCAGTGCCAGCTGGAGCTGGGGGCACTAGAGACTGCAGATTAAGCATTATCCCCTACCGCCCCCCTCCTCTTTCCACATATACACCATCCTGTCTATCATGCCTGTGTAGTGGTTTATGAACGTGGGCTGTTGGAATGAGGTTTAAGTGCTGGAGGGTGTGAGAGTGGCATTACTGCCTCATGTTCTGAGCTTGTGTGGAAAAGTCTGATATACTTAAGAACACATTGTAGAATTTGCCTCTGTGGTGTAATCAAAACATTGCTCTGTTTGTTTGAGATTTAGCCACACATAGCAACAATGGCTCAACCAATAGTGTGAGACTAAGGCCGGGCTGTCTGTTTTTGGCTGACAAATGGCAAACAGTGAGAAACCTGTTTGAATACAGTCATTATTTGAGACATTCTGTTTTTGTTCTTTTCAACACAAAATGTAAGACATATCAAAATGTTCTGTCATGAAACAATTGATGGTGCTGGCTGATCTGATGGTTCTAACTCAATCTGATAAAATCACATCATTACTCACATGGCACAGCTGATTTTCAGTTTTTCAGTTTTTCAGCTTGCTGCTCAACATTCAAATACTTCTGGTCTGGTTCTTGCTGTAGCAGTTGCAACACGCTTCAGAAACCCTCCACCTCCCCCAGCTCCACCTGTATAGATCTGCTACGGGGTGATTTCATATATGTTAAATATGTTATTTATATACAGTATATATGTACAACAGCAGTATTTATTACATGCTCACAGCTGCATGTCTGTGAATGCATTGGCAGTAGCAAGTCTTGGTATTTGCTCTGCCACAGCAGCAGCGTAGGAGATCTATTCCTGCCAACACCAAACACATTTCCATGTATATTACCAAGCTAAACTCTCTGAGAGTTGTCAAGACAGAAATGTCTTTATCGCAGCAAGAACTTGCAATGAATTTTAAAACCTTAAAATTACTGACGTAATTACTAACTATAACTAATGTTGTTTTTGCTCTTCAATAGTTCCTCAATTTCAATTGTCTATTTGGAGACCAAATTTCTGATTTCCTTGGTAGAAGGTTGGCATATATTATACAAAAATATAATCATATCCATGGCTGTTAGTACCATAGCAACATCCATGAATGTTTCAATATTATGATGAATGTTGGGGGCAATGTCATGTGATCAGTGGCTGGTGATATGCTGTCCTGTGGTTTTCTCCACACAGAAGCACATCTATGCTCTATTTCTGGCAATTGTTTCATTGTTGTTTCATTGAGGCAATAGTTATTTTATGCTGTATTTGACATTTTTATTTAGTGAGTTTATTTAGTATATATATATATATATATATATATATATATATATATATATGTGTGTGTGTATTTTTTGCAGTTATCTCATTCATTTTAATATTTGATTAAAAATTACTGTAAGAAAATGACCAAAAAAATCTGTTTCTAACCAAACTTCATTTAGTAAAAAAATGTTTAAACATACAAAATTAATACAAAATATAAAGGTTACCCCCTTTCACTAAACATTTGTTGAACAAGAAAAAAAGCAGTTTTTATGAAGACTTTCAGGCCTTCTCATTCTTGGAAAGTGCCATAAACTATGTTTGCAAATGCCTTCCTGAACGTGTGGCGCATTAACATTGATGAGTATTTATTTTTGTTCATAACCACTCTGCTCATGACTCAAGAAAATGTCCTCTCCAAGTTTGTAATGGCAGTACAAATTGTACACAACTCAGTCACTCGCACAGATACTGCAAACCATGAGCAATAAACTCTTCCTGTAAAACTTAGTTCGAAATTAAACTGAGCGCAATAAAACAAAACAGAAAACGTCCAGATATCAACCGAAGACAAATCTATGCTGCCCCCCAAAAGTAATGGTTGTTTGTTCAGTCATGTTAAGATCCGGAGACAGAGAACATAAAGAGTGGCTTTTATCCGCAGCTTGTGAGTTGAATTGGACTGGTTATGGCTTTGAAGTGAGGCCAGCGTGTTTTGGACCGGAGTAAGAATGGTGATGAATGTGCCCTGGGACTTCTGCGTCTCGCCCTGCCCGCTTGTCTCCCAGTGAACCACATCATTTCTTGTGGCCTTATTACTGAAGCCGTGGTGTGAAGACCCTGCCACTGGTTTGAGAGAAAGAGAGAAAGAGAGAGGTATTTTCCACCCCTCAAATTCTGTATATTGGAAATGTGGGATTTCAGATACCCTCGAAAATGTGTGTGCAGCAACAATGCATGAGACTCAACACATGCCAAAACATACAGCTCTGCAGCAGGGGGCCCTGGCCGCTCTCAACACGTCTGCCATTTGCAACGCGGAACAGCCATCTTCCATGAAAATCGTCAAAATCATGACGTTTTAACACCATCCCCTACTGAAAACATAACAAAACATAAGATAAAGCGATAAAAAAGAGAAGAGTTCAATTTGTCATAGACAGGTTCACATCCTGAAAGTATAATTATGTTACTACAATATTTTTGAATTTTAATTAAGGCAGCAAACAAAAACTAGAATTTAGATTCAAATTAACAATGCATTTAAAAAAATTAATCCATCAAATTAGTTCATATAACACCAATAAGTGTACGTAAAAAAAAAACCTTTCAAACTTTGAATGTTCACATGACATCCGTTTTTGAAAACAAACAACAAAAGTTTTACAAAGTCTTTACGTTTGGTGGTCTTATAAACCATTGTTTCCTATTTCCTGTCATTCTGATTAAACTTCCTGTGGGGTGTGATCTATTACATTAAGATTCAGATGATAAATTGCAAATGCGTCAGTTATTTAATTCTGAATTCTGAACACTGTTGGGGAAAACTTTAAATACTTTATCAAAAATAACAGACAGAAATAAATTAGATACAGAACGCATAAAGTCAAAATGCTAACATTTATTTTCACAGTCCATAGAATTGCAAGACAGCTGATACAGAAAGAAAATGCTTGAAACACAGATGTGTGGAAAAATGCAGTTTCTTGGTGTAAGAAGAATAACTGATTGTATTGTTGTATAACAATAGTAATAATATAAAACAGAAAATGAATACAGAAGCCTATACCCAAGTCAAAATGTCACAATGTTCAGCAGCAAATACTAAATCTCAAAAACCAGACAATCATCTCCACTTGGCTGTCTAAAAATAATGAGTAGTTTGCATACTGTGTTTGCCAGCTCTAACACATAATAATAATAATAAAACCTAGAGCCAAGTCAGTGTTACAGGTACTAATGTTAAACGTCATGATGATACAATACATGTTTTGCTAATCAGGTTTCTTCTTGGCAATTGTACTTCACAGAATCAATCAACTTCTCACTTCATCGTCACCAAAAGTGGTCACATAAACCAAATAACAGCCACAAATATGCACAAGGTTGAGCTTTGCAAAGCCCCAATATGATTTCCAACAGCCATTACTCCACATTCATCAACAATCAAATCCTGATTTATTAAAGTCATGCAAACTCTCATCTGATGTTCTTTTATGTGCGGTTCACACAGATCTCTGGTGAATGAGGGCCGACTCTCCCTACAGTATAACCACATTAAAAGAGCCCTCTGTTATTTCTCCTTGCATACTGGTAGACGCATCACTTATCTTCCCTTGACTCCAAAATGTCTGCTTTACCTTTTCCCCCAATGTTTGTTTAAAGAAATATCCTACTCTGGGGCAAGGATCCAACGAGGGTCGCAACTGACAGTAATGTACAAATTCCTCTTTTACGTCCAAGCCATCTGACAAGAAAAAATGCTGTATGAACTGCCACCTTTCGCTCCTCCGGACGGACAGCCAATAGCACACTGGCAATAACATTAAATCCACTCGGCCTCCTTGCTGCAAACCATCTTTGCAGATGTTCGATGTAATATGAAAGCCGCTCACCCACTCGCCATAGCTAAGTCCATTATTTCACTGCCTCATGCTTTTCTTTATAGCTTCAACAGGTATTAAGAAGAAGAAAAAGATATTTGATTTTCTTCTGTGTCCTAGGGAGCAAGTCCAACTACTAAGGCCAACATTCTTTTCAATTAAGGATTCATCCAGGCAGATGGTATTGGCATTAGAGTTGAGGATGAAAAATGGCCCAGACTCTCAATAAACAGCCCTTTCTTTCTGTATTCATATAATATGTCATTGTGTATATGGTGTATATAGTGGTGTCTCCAGAGCAGCGTTATGTCTGTAAAATTCAGAATTGAACAATTTGCTCCCTTTCCGCCCTTTCTATGTATGTATGTATGTATGTATGTATGTATGTATGTATGCATGTATGTTCAGTATGTACACTACTGTCTAAAAGTTTGGGATCAGTAAGATTTTTTATGTTTTTGAAATAAGTCTCTAATGTTCATTTTGCTACATTTATTTGATCAAAAATGCAGATTTTTTAATATTGTGAAATATTATTACAATTTAAAATAATGTTGTTCTATTTTAATATAAGATAATATTAATAATAAATATAAAATGTAATTTATTTCTGTGATCAAAGCTGAATTTTCAGCATCTTTACTCTAGTCTTCAGAGTCACATGATCTTTCAGAAATCATTCTAATATGGCAATTTATCAATGTTTAAAACAGTTTTTGCTGCTTAATATATATATATATATATGAACCTGTGATACTTTTTTAATGATTCTTTGATAAATAAAAGTTAAAAAGAACAGCAGCATTTATTCAAAATAGAAATCCTTTATAACAATATTTACAACCATTTGAAAGTTTGAGGTCAGTACATTTTTGAAAGAAATTAATACTTTTATGTGTTAAATTGCTAAAAAGTGACAGTTAGAAAATATTTATATTTTGAATAACTGCTGTTCTTTTTAACCTTTTTTATTTATTTTTTACCAAAGAACACTGAAAAAAGTATCACAGGGTCCAAAAAATATTAAGCAGCACAACTGTTTCCAACATTGATAATAACTGAGTATCAAATCAGCATATTAGAATGATTTCTGAAGGATCATGTGATACTGAAGACTGCAGTAAAGATGCTGAAAATTTAGCTTTGATCACAGAAATAAATTACATTTTATATTTATCATAAATATATTTCAGCTTTGCATGAAAGGAACACATTTTATTTGAATAGTAACCTGTTAATTTAAATTGTAATATTTCAAAATATATATATTTTTTAATCAAATAAATGCAGCCTTGATGAGCTTTAGATATACTTCTTTAAAAAACATTACAATTCTTACTCATCCAAAACTTTTGAACGGCAGTGTGCATATATATCTAAACTTTTTAGGCGTTTTACATTTTAAAAAAATTCAAAAAGATTTGTCAAGCCATTCAAAGTTTGCCCAAAATTAAAAATTAGTACTATACCAATGAATTGCACCCTGTTTGCTACCTCATATCAAAATCAATCTATTTACTATATCTGTCTGTCAAAATGTTAAATTATAAAAATATTCAAACAAGGTTGTTGAAGCCATTTAAAGTTTGTTAATTTGTTTGCTACCACATTTCAAATTCAATATTCAAATTCAGGAATTTATTTGAAATGTAAATTGCATTCTAAATTCTATTCTGAGTGATGCACAACCCTGTTCCAAACACAGATATACATTCAAAAAACGTCCCCTCACAGTCCCATGCTCACGCATCGTTGTTGGAGTGAATCAATTAAAAGGATTGTGGGCTGGTTTTGTGGGGGGTGGAGGGAAGAAGCTTTTGTAAAATGGATGTCCTCCAAGAAAGCCAGGCAGAGTGCGTTTAAAGCGTGAATAATTTATCCCGAAACTCTATCACACTGTTGTATCGGTTTCCATCATAAAACCTGGCAACGGGAGAGGGAAAATACATCAGCATCTGTGTGACAAGCCTCCGGTGAAGAGGAGAAGGCTTTTTAGGTAGCGGTGGCACAGCGAAAAAAACTTCTAATAAATGAATTCAGCGTCAAGGCTGAGGGACACTGAGGAATGACAGCATATGGCGAGGACCTGCGTGTCACCTCTGACTGCACAGGGAGCAGACAGCACATGTTCCTGTGCTGCCACACACACACACACACACACACACACACACACACACACACATGTTGGTTTTATGGTTTACGGGTTTTCCATAGGCGTAATGGTTTTATACTGTACAAGCTGTATGTGCTATTGCCCTACACCTACCCTACACCTAAACTTAGCCCTTACAGGAAACTTTGTGCATTTTTACTTTATCAAAATAAACTTATTCTGTATGATTTATAAGCCTTTTGAATTATGGGGGCACTGGGAATGTCCTTCTCCTAGTAATACCTATGTCATAACACAAATGTGTGTCCTCATAAACCACATAAACATGCACACACACACACGCACGCACGCACGCACACACACACACACACACCACACACACACACACACACACACTGTCTGGGCTTCTGGCCTCTGCTTTTTTTGCCAGCAAGGCGAAGAATGGAAGAAAAGCAGGAGAAAGACAGTGTGAGGAGTCTGGCACACTCTCCCAGCATTACATAGCCTCCAGCGACAATTTTAAAACATCATTTCAGATTTGGGAGTGAATCTACTATGAAGCAACGTCTCAGCCCATAATGTGTGTTACAGGCTCTGATTGCTTATCAAAGGCAAACGGCGAGCGCGTAGGAGTTTCTCATCACTACCGAGTGAGACACGGGCCTCTTTTTTTGAAATATGAGAGCGTATAAGAGAGTCATGGCCTAGACAGAGAAACAAGGGGATGTGTAGAATGGCTAGAGAATGATTGAGAATGAAAAACAACAAATACAAAACAAAAACAT
The DNA here is from genome assembly GCA_027564155.1 of Gymnocypris eckloni scoliostomus. Classification (NCBI taxonomy): domain Eukaryota; kingdom Metazoa; phylum Chordata; class Actinopteri; order Cypriniformes; family Cyprinidae; genus Gymnocypris; species Gymnocypris eckloni. The sequence goes on along the minus strand of CM050436.1, from coordinate 11,440,373 downwards.
TTTAGTTTTCTTTCTACCAGTGGCTATAGATTCTTAACAAAAAGTGGACCACCCCTCAGGCGAAAGGGTAATGTGTTATGACAGTGGGGGGGAGAAGATGCTGAAAGATTTTGTTTCCTGTTCCTGTACTCCTGATTTTATGCTAATGAATCTCAGATGTCGACTGTTGTGTAAACACTAGCTCACGGTGTTTTGAGAGTGGGGTGGATTTGATATTTAATCAGTGAATTCATCATCTGCCAAAATACATCTTTGCGCTTCGGTTCAGTTCAAGTGCAAAACCAACTAAATGCTGAAAAACGTTTTGAAATTGTAGTTTGTTGTTGTAGAAATCACAGATTCATGCAATATTCCCATGCATCATAAAACACTTAGTCTTTATACTTCTTACTTATATTTTTCTTTGCATATGTGCAACACAAAAGAAGACAATTCGAATACTTTGCTGCAGTGTTGAGCAAAATTGTCACTCTGGATTCATAAGTTGGACCTTTATTCGGATTAGCCATTCAGATTATTTATTTCACCCTGGTTCATAAATATGTGAAATATAAATAAGTATATATAAAATAAATCCAAATTTTAGGTGACATTTCAAACAGATCTGTTTGTATGACCTAAAACCTTCAAAGTTCAAGACCTTTTAAACTTCTATGAAATAATGTATCTTTGTCTTGACAAAATTATACAGTGTATGTATATATATATATATATATACAAAGCAAAATTTATACAGATTTCAATACAGTTAAATGTTCAAATTATAAATTCTGTTAATTTTAACTTCCTTAACCTCACATTCAAATAACAATTCTGCATTTTGTTTGCTACTAAATTACTAATAACTACATTAAAATGTATTAAAGGGGTCATCTGATGCAAAAATCACCTAACAAGTTGTTTGAACATAAATGTGTGTTGGAAGTGTGTGTACACATCCATCCTATAATGATACAAATCCACCCAGTGTTTTTTTCTTTTTTTAAATTCCTGTTTTAAAATCCCTTTTCTCAAATCAGGCTGTTCTGTGATTCTGTGAAATCATCATCAACAACTCTCGATATCCAAGCCGCTGAAGATGCAGAAGACTAAAGTTACTTGCGTTTTTAAGGGTATGCACAGATCCCCGATCTGCCTAAATACATCTATGTTCGCACGAATCATTCGTGATCCAGCTTCATCCACAGAAGAAAGGTTTTTGTAATGAATATTTGCAGACCGCCTTTCCTAATAACGTGCTAGTTAGCCAGTTTCGTGGCTAAAGTAATAAGTACTTCTTGTCACCCAATGGAAGAGAGGGGCGTGGTCAGCAGAGCTCATTAGCATTTAAAGCAACATGGACTAGAATGGCTTGTTAAAAACTAAGCTGATTTTCACATGGTAAAGAAGGTGTTTTTTACACTACCATTGAGAAATTTTAACCAAAGTATGTTATAGACTTTTCATTAAGTCCCTAAAGAATCATATCAAGTTGTGGAATATGGGCATACGATGGAGTATTCTCAGATACATTCTGAAATAAATGGGTACAAGAGTTTTCTTTTCACAAAATGACATCAAAAGCAACATAACAGTATGTTAAAAGTTGTCCATAAGTAGTATGTAATATTCCAAGTCTTCTGAAGCCATACAATAGCTTTGTGCAAAAAAAAAGATAAAATGTAGGTCATTATTCACTGATAATTCATTCAAGTGAACTTTTAACCACAATGATTGGATAAATGAATCAGTGAGTTGATCTTGAGAACTGCATCAGTTTGATTTGTAAATTAATCATTTAGACTGAATCTGTGATCCGAATCAATTCAAAAAGACCTGGCCAGTAATTGCATGAAAATAAGCAACCGATACAGCTTACAAAATGTCTTCTTTTGTGCCCCTCCAAAAAACAAAAATTGTGGGATGAAGGTAAATGTTTGATGACAGAATTGTATTTTTGGGTTTGAATCATCCCTTTAATTACTACACTGTTTAGTTGAGCTGTGTGCAGGATGATGTGGCTCAGAAAACTAAATCATACATGATTTACATTCTATTCATTCAGCAGCCTTGAACACGAAAATCAGAGGGCTACACTTACATTTGTGTATGTTTCCAAACTACGTAAAAATTACAGAGTATGTATGGCCTACATGACTTCTGCATGCCAATGTTTGCCTTTTTTCCTCCAGACACTCTCTTGAGGGCTTGTGGGGGGAGGTGATGGGGGTTTCTAACGTGAAGACTTCCATCTGTTGGTGGCTAATTGTGTCTGAGTTCAGTCTCTAGCCATAATCACAGCACCATCATTTCCATCTGCTGAGAGACCGAACTCAGCTACCGCACGCTCGCCGTCGAGCTTTAAAGTCGGCTGCCAAAGGCCGAGCCTCCCAAAGGAAGGTGCGATTTTCTTCAGAGTGAATGTCTTGTTTCAGCTCCAAAATTAAAAATACCAGATTGTTAGATCGTTTCTCCTGTGGCTCGGGAATCTGAAGGACGGTGGAGGAAATCTAGCGTAATTATAGCTGAGCCTTAAAGAATTCAGCCAGTCGGGGGCTGGATTCATGTAATGTGCTCAAGACAGGAACAAAGATAACCTGTTCAGCTCAACCCCAGTTAAGTCTTTATGGGTGGACCCATGTGTTAATGGGAAGTTTTTATAGGCTTTCATCAACTCCCATTCTATATTTTTTACATTGCGTATATTATAAATGACAGCTGCCTCAAACTGTTTTGACCCTACAGTGTACTGCTGACATTAATGGATATTTTGTTGCGTTCTAGCCAAACTGACATAGAGCAGCAACTGCTATAGGGGAGACCGGGGCTAGATGTCACAAGAGGAGGTTATATCTCAGTAACTATGAGGTTTTGAGAAAGAGTTCAGTTAGACAAATATTTTTCCTCAAGAAATTGCTACAGTTTATTAGTTATAAAAATAGTTTTTGAAACCCTGAAATCATCATAAATTGTTTTTATTTCGGGAATATAAAGGAAGACATAAAAAGGACTAATATTTATCAAAAGGTTGAACTGTAATCTTAGAACAACATTTTTTGTTTAAATATCAAGTCAGTTGTCACACGTTTCATAGGTGTAGTTTCATGCTTTTCTGATAGCATGAAATTAAATATAATAATACAAAAGTATACATTATTCAGGCTGTGTAGGGGTTGTTTTCCTTCGTGACAACTTACAACAACTTGTGTTCAATTAACTGTATCTTTTTTCATGGGAAATGACAATGGACAAAATGACAAAGTGTCTATACAGAAAGAAAGAAAGAAAAAAAAATTATCTAAAGTGTCACATCTATATAGCCTGGTTTACAAATTGAGTAAATCAATGCCTAAATGTACTTGTCACAGGGGGGGGGTGTCCACATCTGACACTATATGTTGTCTTGGAAAGAAAACCTGAAGACACTTCTTCACTCACCTGCTCTATATAACTCTAACAGAGTGTCCATTGCCTTTGCATCTATAAATAGAGAACTTCAGTTTTTCCTTTGTGGAGGAGCACACAGATCATATTTGCCTTGTTAAGGAGGTGCTAATCTGCCGCTGGCTAACATTCCCTCAAACAATACATGTTACAGTGAGAAAAAATACAGCCTGCAAAATTAGATCAGGACTGCACCTATTAGACGTAACAGCGCTGCAGCTGTGTACACTGTGTTGGTTAGAGTTATGTTTCACGAAGTGAAGAAATGAACACGTATTATTCTCTCATGTCTGCACGATCTCTGAAAATGATATCACATTTGACATGGTAGTTTATGTTGTGTTAGTATAATTTTTAGTTTTTGTTTAACATTAGTAGCTTTTCGGTGAACTATTCCTTTAAAATAGAAAACAGTTCTTCTGATTTGTAATATTTCATAATATTATTGTTTTTGTAATCAATTAAATGCGAAATTGGTGAGCAAAAGAGACTTATTTCAAAAACATAAAAAAAACAAAATTACCTTTTCAAACGGTGCTGTTGTCGTCTCAGAAAGTGTTACCAAAAACTATATTAATGAAAAGATAATACACTTATTATGGGTGAATCTACATAAAAACAGTACACGTAGATCAAAGTGATACGTACTTCTTTTTACCTTGTTCTGGCACATTTTACCTCATTACATGACTCATGGCTCCCTCATCGGTGCAGACCACCTGTACAGATGACTCAGCGCTGGCCTCACCTTTACCTGTATCAAAAGAGCATGACCCATGTAAACCAGAGAACTTCCTCAGACATTAAACAACCCGCCTGAGATACCACTAACAGGTCGGGCTTCCTTCCGAAACACCTACCTCCACACCGTAAAAAAGTCCTAGTCTGGTGCCAACAACATAAAGAAGATGAGACAACTAATATTGTCTTGGCTGCCTTTGCATAGCCTGCAGTCACAAGTCCATTGTTGCCGTGCTCTTTTGAAGCCTGGGAAAAATATCAAAGTGCCACGGCTTGACAGAGCTTTGAACACTTAGGTACTGGCCCAATTACAAAAAAAACCTTAGACAACAGAGAGAAAGAGCGAGGGAGAGGAGAGCGAGAGACATTTCTTTTCCCTCCAGTCCTTTATTACCCCACGTCACACTGGCCCACTGCATTTCTCCAGTTTCAAGCCCTGACTTGATTGTTTCAGGGTTATGTGAATGGCCTGCTCTTAGCAGAGAGAGACGCTGGCTCGGCAGCCTCAGGTAAAGCTCTCCTGCTACATGACAGCTTGACAAGTGATCCTCTATTTACTCTCTCTCAGGAAGTGAGGACCAGAGTAGCGCACAAGTTCTGGCACATTAAGACTGGACTCTCCTTTCTCTTTTCTCATCCCCCCTTCTCTCCCTCTGTACAGTATGTCTGTCACCTGGACCCCCATACCCCCTCTCACAGTCTCTCACACACATCCGTATGGGGAATTTTAGATTGTATTTATTTTTTGTCAGATGACGGTGTCTCTCATTCTGCAGCACAAAGGAACAGGAGAATGCCAAATACTTCCAATCATGCCATTTCCACATGGAATGAGCCTGTCAAATTGGTATCTTCCATCTGACAAGCTGACAAGCAATGAGAGGAAGAGAGAAAAAATGAACGAGGAGAGAAAGAGGAAATGAAGAAATAGGATCACATGAGAATATGCTGTCTAACTCCTCGATGTGCTATTTAAAGGGAGAGTTCACCCAATGAAAATGCTGTCATCATTTACTCACCTTCATGTCGGTCCAAACCTGAATGACTTAGTTCTGTAGAACACAAAAGATGAAATGTTAACAAATGTACTTGTTTCTGTTTTCCTTAAAACTACAATGAATGTCCCCATCTTTAAAAAAGATGCAAAATGCAAGCATTATAAATCACCACTTGTGCACTATATTCCAAGTCTTACAATAGTTTGACAAAGAAAGAAACATGTTTTGCGGTTTTATTCACTGACATTTTTTGACTACTACTGCGATTAAATCAAAACAGTGAGTTGAACTCAAGAACTGGATTAGTTTTATTTGTGAATAAATAATTCAGTCCATTTTGAGAACCTGATCAATTGATTTATTAAAAAGATTAATCTCAGAGGAACAAATAAAACATTGCTACTTCCTCACAAACTCATAATTTCCCCCTCCAGTAGTGACTGGATTAGTGAATCATGTGAACTAAATTGGACTTAATTGTATGTTTACCACTTAAAGCTATAATATGGTGTCAAAAGTCTCGGAATAGCGTCCATGAATCATATGAGCCACTTTTATGACGATTTTATGGTGAAGCTTGAAGCTTTTTGAAGTTTGAGCACGCCAGTCTCCATTCACTGACATTGTCAATGACCATCTCAATCTTCAAAATGTAACTTTTTGTGTGTCATGGAAGAAAGTCATATGGGTTTGGATCAACATGAGTGAGTGAATGACAGCATATTTTTTTGGTGTAATCTAATCTTTTAATAGTGTTGGCCAGAGTCAACATTGAGCACAAGGAATGACTTATTCCTTTCTCAATAAATAAATGAATAAATAAATGGTAGATGGAAAAATACAAAATGCTGACAAAATACGTATTTTAAAGCATCACTGTCAGGAGTCGTTAAACTCTCTTTAATCTCTCATGGCTTCTGACAGGTTTTTGCAAGTATTTTTACAGTAAGCTTTTATTTAACCATGAACTCATGGATTTACTATTACATCAGACATTCTTTGAGGTTTGAGTAATTGTATTGACTGGATGTGCAATCTCTTTCACAGAATTAAGTAGCAAACTGTGAAATGACTGATTCACTCAATAAACAAGATATGAAATGATGATACATCATCTGAAAAGCATTTAGCGATCCATATTCGCTATAAAAGGCTGAGAAGCGGTTGAGAACTTGGAGGAGTTGTTTAAAGAGCATTATTTTGCTACAGCAGGGGTTCCCTCTGTAATATTGGAGCTTGATTATGTTTGGCAGTGTTCCATCTTCCTTACAGTGAGCCAAACAATATCAGTGGATACATAAACTATGCTTTATTTGAACATTTCAAGGGGAATTCCACCCAAATATTACCTTCTGGCAAGTCCAAAAGCTGTCTGTCTCTTGTTTGGGTAAAATGGCCCCTTTTGTTGTTCATTTTCTTGACATTTACAGACGTCCTTTTGTATACGAGCATGTATCGCCAGTTAGACTAATGTTCCCATAAATCTCCAGTCGGTTCAAAACACAGGGTACAATATAACGCATGATAATATAAACCTACGCTTGGCGTAGGTTGTATTTAACGCTCTCTATCAGAGTCAGAATAATCACGCCACATGGTTTGGTACCCCACTGTTTTAAAAGTCTAATAACAAACACAGTGTTTTACACCCTGGCAACGAATCAAACATGTCTATATTAAAAACACCCCGAAACCACATCCAGTAATTATTTGAAAATGCGTGGCTCCTCCGTGACCTGGAAATGTCGAATTTTTACCTTGTAATCCAAGTTATGGCTTTTGACACGTAATGGAGGGGCTCTAACTTTCCAATCAGTTTTAGAGTTAAGTGGGTTTTTGGTGTCTCTTCCTCGCCTCTCTTTTCTAAAGAGCCTGAAATCTCATAAAGCCATATGAAGTGCTGAAGGTGATGTAATGTGCTCTTAACATCGGCAAGAGGGGCGGACTGGTGATTTACTGAGGGTAGAGGGAAGACATGACAGAGACTAATTGCTCTCATTTATCACGTTTGTGCGCATATTCACAGCGTAAACTAATTGAAATCCTCTTACCTGACAGGCAGCCAGGCGGTGTGGAGGAGTGTTGGAGCATGGGTGGATAAAGGATGGAGGAAGAGAGAAAGTGAAGGTCCAGACAGGAAATGAAGCTTTAACTCCAAATAAACCATGTCTTTGTCTAGACAAATCTCCCTGAGAATGGTAATGCTCTCTGAAAATGTGTTAATGTCATGTAAAGTCTTTCAGTGGAGGCAGACTCATGGCCAAAGCCCAGCATAAATGTGGCTCGTGAAGAAAGGCTTTTTTCCGGCATAAAACACCAAATCAAATTATTCAGGCTTGCAACAGCTGCCACTGCCGTCTGAGGGAGGCACGTTTGTACTCTAAAACCCCCAGTGTGACAGGAACCATTAAAAAGCCTTAACCAGAGGAACAGAGACATCAACACAGCCACAGACAACCTCATGATGTGCACTAAATCCTCATCAATTGTATTTAAAGGCGAAGCTTGTGTTTTTTAGCAACATAAAGCAAAAATACTGAGGGCTGGATTCACTAAACTGTATTTTGCGTGCAGTATGTTTTAACATAAAACCTTCTTTTTAATCCCTAATCACGAGTTTAATCACTCACAAGCTTACAGTGAGTTGCACTAACATTGCTTTTTAAATAAATTAGATAAATACATAGTAAATTATATGTAAGCTATATAAGACATGGTGTCAAACCTTGTGCTCTTTGTCTGACACAATTACCATAATTATAAATAGTAAACAGAATTTAATTTCAAAGCGATGTGTGTGATGATGAATTATAGTTAACTGATTTGCATAATTCCTTTTAAAACATTCAGCATACAAATGAGGCTATCAGCAGGCACAGTTCATTACTACAATATTTCCTCCAGACTGTTTTCAAACAGGTTTCCTGAACCCCTCCCCTGTATGCCATAGGTTAAACAAATACATAGCCCCGCCTCAAACTCACACCATTGGTTGAGCTGTTGCTATGCTGAGCTGGTCAAAATGCTTTCCTCCTGATTGGTTTAAAACTGTTTTTTTAAATCCTCACCCATTCACCAACTATTAAAACAAACAGATACCTCCACCCCAAACTCACACCATTGGTCGGGCTGTTGCTTTTCTGAGGTAGTCGAAATGCTTTCCTCCTGTCTGTTTTCAAACAGGTTTCCTAAACATTCTCCCATAGGGTCTTTATTAAAATAAACAGATAGTCCCACCCCAAACTCACACCATTGGTTGAGCTGTTGTTATTCTGGGCTGGTCGAAATGCTCAAACAGCAAAATGCCAAAGTGTTCTCGTTTTGTTTTGTGTGTGGAAATGAACCAACATATACATTTTAAACATTTGCTGGGACAATATTTTTTTTTTTAGGTAGATTAAAAGAAAATAAATAAATGTTGACATAAGGCTAAACATTTATTGTAATTATGATACAGCACTATCAAGCGACCCCTGTGCCAAGTGACCATGATTTGGTAGTTTTCCACTGAGCTGTTTTAGGTCTACACCCCCTTTTGTTGTTGTAAAAAGGGGAAGAGAGGATCGGAAGGACCTTTTATGCCAGTTAAACACCAGTGCTTAAAGGAGAGGTGCTGAGGAAAAGCGTAAAAATGTTAATCCCATTCCACCCTCTCCTTCATCCATCAAAAATGTCTTTTGTTTTCTGTCCAGGGCTGTAATTACCCAAAATCGGTAGGTGTACACAAGAATGAAAGAGAGGGAGGAGGACAAGTGCAGAAAAAAATAGAGGAAACGGAAGAAAACGGAGAAAAGAACTTGTGTATTTCACAAGCGGTGGGATTTACCCTCCCCGCAAAAACTCCTCGCACAAACAACACTGTTCGGAGGGTAAATTAAAAGGATAGGTCATTTGTTTTGCCAAGCTCACAGTGCAAGCCCGTGGCCCGGCGAGGCATTCAGGAGATGCAGGGGACAAATTCAAAAGTGATTGCCGTGTGAAAAGAAATCCTCCTGCCTTTAGAGTGCAGATCAAATTTCGAGGTCAGAGACAATTAGAGAGAGAGGATGGGACCTGGCCTCTGTTGTCATGGAGCCCGGCCCGCTGCAGCTCAACACGCACACACGCAGTCAGCCAGCCAAGAAGCCGCTAAGTCATCCATCCTACACGCACATAAAAAAAAACACAGACGTTTGTGATCCACCCTCCCGTGACCTCTCCCGCAGAGTTGAACGGGCCTCGGGCTATGAGGTGAATGTGTAATTCAAGGTGCAGTTATTAATATATTCCCTCTTGACAAATATTATCTGTTGATCTGGCAAACGCTAGTCGCTTCCTGAACATCACTTGTCATTAGTGTGTTGCGCTGTGTGGTGAGAGACAGACTTTAGATGTTATCGCAGGTTTAATCTTATTGGGTTACAGCAATTTTTTAAATGTAGTATTCCAAGAGACAAGACTGTATTCACAAGTCTTTTATTATCCTTTTTTTTACACTCTCGCATTGTCAACACTGTCTATGAGTCTGGATGATTAAAAAATCAGAGAGTGCTTCAATAAATATTTTATGTCTATTGCTGCCAAACCCACCCAACATGCACAAAATAAGCGTTATAATATATAATAGGGTTTTGATTACTTTATACGATGTTTAATGTTATGCAAATACCAACGAGACTGTGACTGTTTAATAAGTTATATCTTAACAGTAAAATCTGTACTTTTTTAGCCTAAAATTAGCACAAAAAGTACAGGAAGTAGGTCACCTCATGGAGGCCACCCTTTTAAAGTCACATGACCAGGGTTTGAATTGAACTTTTTTACTCACCAGCCAATTTGACTACTACATTTTTAAGTTACCAGCCACTCATAACCTCTACTAGTCAATTTTTTTTTTTTACAGAAATAAACCAACAGCTTTGTATGTGACAAAGCAACGTTTGCCTAATCATCTGAACTTTGTGTCAGTACATCATAAACAAAACAACGCATCAGTTTACTGTCATGGGATTTGTCATGTCGCGGAGCATCCAGTGTAGACAGCATCACTGATCATAATGGGTTCTATTGTATTTTGTTGTGCCGCTCGCGTCCGGTGTAGACACGGTGTGAGTCTTAAGTCGTTTTTCGACTCTTCGTTATTGCTTCAATGCAAAGGAAACTACTGCGCCCACCACACCGTTATTGGTCGGGTATGTTCAAGTAAGCTTGATATGCGCAGATGCTGTGCAATAAGGCTGTATTTAATATACTGTATCATGATGACTCACAAGTTCAGTATTTGCGCAAATTTGGCTTAAACGAACTTGCCCAAGAAAAGTAACCTGCAAATATTGGATAGTGATTTGACAGTGTTACCCGCCACCCACATTTTTACCCACATTTAGCGGGTGTTAATTTCAAACCTGAATACTACTCACATAATCTTTTGGTGGTGTATTCAAGCCATTTGGGAAAGATCGTATTTAGAAGTTTACAATGCACAATTAAGATTGAGTTTTCGAGTCGGGGAATGTCAGTAAGAAAACATGTAAGACACAATGGATGGTCTGATTTGATAATACATTTGTTGAAAAAAATACTTCTATTTAGATGGATGACGCCAAAATGGAAAACTACAATTCGGTCTACCAAACACAGAGGTAATCTCACTTCCATACTATGGTGAGAGTGTTTCTTTTGAAATAGCCAGTGAGGGTTCGTATAGACTGAGGGACATTGAGAAATCCACAGAGAATTGCTGGCTGCCCAGAGTCAGGGTGAGTGAGTGATGCAGGCAGTGTTTCTTGTGCAGAAGTGAGTTTGTGGTTTTAGGACACATTTACACAGACATGTAAGCGCTTACCTGTTCAGAGAGAACGGAAGAACGGGAAGCAGAGAAGGTATGACGAGAAGTCCTAAATGTTTACACGAATGAGTACAATGAGGTTTCAAACAGAGCAGTGCGAATAATTAAGGTGTATATTGTTGCTACAGGACTATGAATCATTGTTAGACTCAACAAACACTGTTGACTGGAATTTCAAATGTGTTTTGCTACAGCGTTGTTCATACATGCTGATGTTGTGTGTATGAAACAGAGACAATGTTACACAAATGCATAACTAATATTGTAAACAAAGACTAGAATTAAACATGTCTTGGTTTCTGTCACTGTCAGCACATTTATATCTCTGAAGTTCAATGATTATAGAATGAACTAATTGAGTAAATGTTTAGGAAACATGTCAGACACAGATGTGTAAAATGTCTTCTAGACTCCTCCAGTTCTGTCTTAAAGTTAACATGAAATCAAAATAGACCCAATTTACTTTCTTAACATTGGTTCCTTGTCCTATTGAAAACAATGTTTTGGTTCACATTATTTCAAACACGCACACACACACACACACACACACACACACACACACACACACACACACACACACACACACACACACACACACACACACACACACACACACACACACACACACACACACACACACACACACAAACCTCTAACTAACAACCTGTCATACAGAGCACTTTTTATGATAAGAAATTATACTCAATGCCAATAATGAGAATGAATTAATATATTAATGATAATTACCAAGTATATTGAAATTAAATGCCGATACCTGAATCCAATTCCTTTCTGGTTTTAAGAAATTAAATGCATGTGTGCCAAAAAAAAAAAACATTATGCTCTGATTAACATTTTATTTGTATTAAAACAAAGTAAAGCAACTAGAATAAACAAATGATCGTTTGGCTTAAATAAACATTTTAACTTTTGAGAATGAAACATTATAACATAAAAAATTCGAATTTACTGGTAGATATTGATATGACAACCGATACATTGCACATTACCCTAATTCTGAAGCATAAAATTATGCCTTAGTCAACATTTCTTCTTCCTTACTAGTTTGAATATCTTGTTTCACTTTGAAATGTTACATTAAGAAAGTGAAAAGTCTGCAAACTGTATTTTATATTGACTTCAAGCATGCCTGCGATAACTCTGTAGTCTTAATCGAACAAATAAACCCACCCAGAAGCAGACATCCCTTCACACAGCTGAGAGGGTATTCATTTCTACTGTGAGCACTGTTAATGCTTTAAGGTGATGGCTTGGTCAATGGAGAGATAGACAGTATGAATTATTGAACAAGGGCAATGGATGGTCCCTGTGTTACCCAGAGGGATTATAGCGCTCATCATGGACTCATTAGACAATAATCCAGGCACATTTTAACACTGGATATTTCTGTGAAATTAATAGATGTGTATAATGTTACTAGTCAAATGATCTTCGAGTTTGATATTGAACGTATTGACTTTTTATATCTTTGTATAGCACTTTAATTGATTAGTCTGTGTCTGTTGTTGAATTGAAGCAGGGAGGGTTGGAGGCCTGAGTGATGTTAAGGAAGTCATTACTAACTTAAAGCCTTCTCGCTAATTGTACTGAATTATAAAATAAGTCAGGGCGCTCTCTAACCTGTCTGTGCTTAAATATGCATGAGTGAGTCATTGTGTGCCCTTGTCCCAAGCGAACCCTGACCCGGCAGTGACTCTGCCAGCTTCCTGTGGCTTGAGGCTGGCTAAGTGGTGGGCAGTGGCCGCTGGTGCAGAATGCCATACTGTATGCACTCTCTGTTGCAGGGCCTTAGGGATGGAGGGATGAAGGTGGGGGGAAAGGCTGTGGTTTCCTGCTCTCTGAATGCTTAGCTCCTGTCTGTATGCAGGTATACAATGCCTTCCTTCAGCTTACCGGAGGAGCAGCGGTCAGATGAAAAGGACTCGCTGATGGCTAACAGATCTGTCCCCCAAGAAACCCTCCCCCACCTTCACAACACCGTGTTTGTTTACACTCTCCCAGAGACTTTTTAGCATTTTCAGGCCTGGCCCGGGACTTGGCAGCCCTCCATACTGCTGATTGCCATATTCCCAGACCAGAAATGTCACTTACCACTTTGCTTTCCTTCATCCGCCAGTTTAAAGCCTTTGTAATCCCTGGCCGACGGGAGTCACAGAGGAAATGACATATTTTTTTTTTCCTGTTCGAAAGGGCTGATTTGCTTTTTTTTCTTTGGCAAGTGAAAGGTAAAAAAAAAAAAAATACATTGTCCAACATTAACATTCCTTCAGAAGTAAGAAAATAAGGAAGACATGCAGTGCACAATGCAGTGAAAATAAACTTATTGTGGGTACACTGACATCATTTTTGATGTTTAGGTTTTTAAAGAGGTAATAATGGGTAAAGATATTTCATATTTTCAGATAAAATATTTCATATTTAAATTCATCCCAAAAACAAGTTGTATAGCATATACAATATTTACAGTTTTCATAGTGTTTTTATTTTTCTCTAAGACATATATAATGAAAATATATTGCATTTTATATTTAAATCCAGTCATGGAAAAAGCCATAAAACATGTGTACAGCATATTACTTAAAATAACTTTGGTTTATTACCAAGTTAATCTGTTCAAAAGTTTACATACCTTATTTCTTACTTGTGTTGGCTTTTGCGACAGTTTTGTATGCATTCTTCTATCACCCTGAGAGCCAAAGATGTATCCCAACATCACATAGAGAGAAGAACTCAATTGAGCAAAGCATGCTGGGAAACAAACAGGAAGAGACATCATATAAGCAGACAACCCAGGATATTAAGAAACGAGGGTTTGTAAACAGGGAAATGTATGCAAAGTGGATGCCTTGTGGAATATATGTAAACAACTTATCAAGGATGGTGCTTTTTGAAACCTGTTATTTAAACAATAAACAGCATTTTTTAAAGGTGTATAAACTTGCACACGTCACATGACATGGAAAAACATCATTGACCCCGTCAAGAATACATTACCTCAGCTGAGGCCAGAGTAAGTGTGGTGTATCTGTCATCTGTCTGTCAGTGACACTAGTCCCCATTCACCAGTATAAGAGAGTCAGCACTGCTCAAACATCATTCACCACCTCAGGCAGAAGAGAAAGAAAAGTACCCTCCCACTTTACTTGAATCCAAGAAGAAAAGGAAGTGTTTTACGAATGTAAAGTTGACTTACTATGATGCTTTACTGTGGTACCCAATGAGCTTGAGCACAATAGAAAAATCAGGCAGTAGGAGGAGATACATTTTATAGAGAGATTAAAAGATCCATGATTCACTTCACACGGAGAGTATTTTAGCCTCCGAGGCATTTTTCTGAAATCGCCCGTGGAGAGAGAGCGAGAGAAGGGGAGAGGGTGAGTGAGAGAGGAAAAATCCCATGACTTATCGAGGAAAAACAAGCCAAGGCGGGACACAATGCTGTTTTATTAACCGGACGACATAAAGTTTATTAAACTCACAGAGAGGTTGGAACGCGGGCCAGCCGAGAAAGGAGCTTGGAGCGAATCCGAGCCATAACAGGAGAAAGTCTGACCAATTAACACCAGACCGGGAGGTCTGAGCTCGCTGGCCAAATTAAGTCCCGGGAGATGCAGAAGCTCACATCTCAAAGCAGGGGAAGCCAGAGTCATCGGCTCTGCACTGCCAAAACGAGCCCTGAGCCGTCCATATAACTCACTGCCACTCACTGCTTGGTGGGCCTACAAAAGAGCACTGAGCATGCAGTTTGACCGCAAGTGCAGGTGGAGGTTGAGAACAGGAGAACGGAAAGCCAATGTCGAGCTCGCAAATATGACTAACAACTCCCAGATTAATAACTGGGGCCAACCCTCTGCTGCTATAAAACCAGCACTGGCCCCTGTGATAGGCTGCGATGTTTACACAGCGAAGGGTTTGGAGGACATGTCTCACAAGGCACTGATTTGGTGTTGCACTGAAGAACATCCTCTTAGAATTGTTAATAAATCAAAGATACGTTAATTTAGCCAATTGGAGAGACACTTTAACAAGGCCGATATCATAAATTGCACATAACTCAAAAAAATGTATGTAGTTTAATGTGATAGATTAATGGATTGGAGCCAAGGTCCTCATAGACTGTAAACAGGAGTACAAGGACAAGGCATCTGAACACTCGGTTTGGCATAAAAATGGAATGACCTCTTCATGATACTTACTCTGTTCCAAACCCAGTCCGCTTCCAGATTAACAGATTACAGGTTTGCACAAAAATGTTGTGATATTTTATAAATATCAATAAAATAACTATTGTGAAATGCTGGCATTTCTCTTAACAAATGGTATGCAACTACAAAGTTTTTTTTCCTCGAGCGATAAGTTATGATGACGGATGTTGGAAGGTTTACATAAATAGCTGCCACTACACTAGCCATTATTTTTAATCGAAAGAAGGTGTAGGTGCACTTCTGAAACGTGCCATGGCACAGCTGGTATAAACACAAGCACTGACTATAGTGGCCGCAACGGAGTTTGTAGTGTAAATAAGGGGTTATCTAAGAATTAATGGCATGGAAAGCCCCTCATAATTGAGAGTAGCCATGTATTAGGTGTTTATTGGAGGTTATAGTGCATTAAATAATTATCATGTGACTTTTAAGTATACCAGGTGACCTGTAAAATTTCCATTGTAGTTTTGGGAAATATTCCTTTTCGAATTGCCTGAAAACCACCTCATGTGAGCGTAAAAATATTTTTTGCGATATATGGGAGTTTTTTGCGAATTGACATGTTTCCATTTGGTGTATTTTCAATGCGCAGTTTCAATTTGTGCAATTTGAAGAGTAATGGAAATGCAGCTACAGTATATGCTGCTGTTCCAAAAGGGCATGTCTACACTTGGCAGAGAAACAAACACTGGCACGATTATTCTGTTTATGTGGTTCACTTGAATAAGTGTGAATGCGGAACTCTAAACTTTGGTTTGCACCAAACAAGAGGACCGAGACCCACCTTTTAAGGGTCTCAGTCTGCTTCCAAATGAACTCTGGTGTTGTTTGGCTGATACATGAACACAACACGGACCAAAGACATCTAAACAAACCAAAAAACAGGATGTAATATCAGAAGATGTGACTTTAAAAAGGACAAAATGCAATAGCATGTCTGGTTCTTCTCATCATAATAGCTATGTGACGCAAACGCATCACATGGCCTTCTGTAACGCCCACATCTAGAAAACAGACACTCCCACCTCAGTAATAAAACCTTAATTAACTTTACACAAGAAGAGGCTGCTTATGAGACAAAAACAGGTATCTTACTTGACACTGGTGTTAAAAATGCCAAGTTTGAACAGTTTCTGCAATTTGGCTATCCTTATAAATTATTTTATTTTAATGTCAGATACCATGCATATTGAAAGATTGGACGATTGGCATGCAAATAGTAACTCATGTAAGTCGAAACATAATGAGAAGCATTGGGATAATTCAGTATATTTAACCCTGGCCTCATATTCCTTTAATCAAGTTTTGTTTGAATGAGAAATGAATCAGAGCCAGTGAAACTAATTGAGTGTAAAATCATTAAATCATATAAAAATCCTTGAATATGTCACTGTCGCACCCTTTTCACTCCTCATGAAACAAACAAAACAGAAACATACAAACCAAAAGGCCCAGTATAAGCAGCGAGGCCTACAGCTGTAATGTTAGCACATTTTCTCCCCAGGAGAATTTAAGTAAGTCTTTACTCTGAGCAGTAAATCGGCCTGTCTAAAACCCTCCATGGAAAGAGGCAACAATAACTTCAAATATGTTTTTCTTCTCCCAAAGGCAAACATCATAATTAAAGACGATGGCAGTAAAATGACAGGCACCAATGACTTATGTAGATTCATAATGTTACTGTTGGAGGAAATAGGGAGGAATGTGGATTTCAAGTCCTTTATTAGAACACTCTCGCTCTCACTTGTCAGCAGTGTAAAGACGGAGTGAACTCCCTCAGCTTGAAACACATTAGCTACCGCATCTGTGGGGAACAAGGGCCTTTTAATAGACCCTCTGGTTGTAAAGTAACTCATGCGGAACGAGTTTTTAATGTTTGATATGTATGTAATACAATATTAGTTCACTTACGATGCACTAGGAGTGGCTCTTTCTGTGTGAATCTGCATGAAATCGGTGTCTGGGCTAAAGCAGTAAATCACTCAAGTGCCGTTTGTCAAGGCATTACTGGAATAGAAGTATAAAATGATAAAAAATCAGGGGTGACTGAAACACATAGAATGTAATACATAACTTGTAAATAATCGAATCTATGTGAATAAAACAACAAAACTGAAGCTGGGTAAATTAGTGAGGGAACTATTTTATGGATGGATGGATGGATGGATGGATGATGATGGGATGGATGGATGGATGGACACTAGTGAAAATAATTCTCAAGTATTTTTATTTGTAATAATATTTTTTAAATAATAATTGGAAATTATACATGTATAGCATTACATAAATTAAATAAGGCCAATAGTAAAATAGCTTCTATTGTTTTTTTTATATATTTGATCATTAGTGATGTTAATGTCACTATTATTAGTAGTAAACAAATAAACAATGTCAGTAGTGAAAATGCTTCTATTTTGTATATATACACACACACACACACACACACATATATATATATATATATATATATATATATATATATAAAATTGTATCATTATACTACTACTATTATTATTAAACTAACAAACAATTAAATGAATACACAATGAAAATGCTTCCGTTGTATATATATATATATAAACCATAACCTTATGTTTTGTGTTTTGTATTAAAATGCTACTATTGTTTATGTGGAGGTTAAAATCGTATGTTTTTTTCATTGCGGTCTCTTGGGGTCTTTTGGACCCCATTGTATATCAAAGGGAACAAAACCCATTCTGTCCCAATGTGGTAAATGAGCCTCTGACAGTATTTTGGCTTTCAGTTGCGGAGTAGTGGGAAAAGTTTTTTTTTTCGGCATTCCAAGGATAACAGCCCTATCTGCTCTTCCTGCCAGCCTTCAAGTCCCCTGGCATATCACTTAGATGCCATCTGAAAACATAATTGACTTTAATATTGAAGAACAGAACCGTGTAAAATAAGATTCCATGAATGCTTGATTCTTCTGAGCACTTGCAAGAACGCTTCTATTCCTTTGCCAGTCTCTCGTTACATCTTCATTTTGGCCACCTCATAAAATCAGCCTCATAAATATTTTGCATGTGTTATATAAACCAACTCAACTCTCAACTGCAAGTGGCCGAGCGGTTTGTTTTTTCGAAAAACACAGGGAAACATTTGTGGAGAGGAGCTGTTATTGGAAGCATTTGGCTGTGCTGCAAAGAAAAATCACAATTAGGTGAGGGTTTCACCTTCAACTATCCCCAAGAATAACACAAACCGACCGACTGACAAATCTCCAGTGCCTATGTAGCATGATTACGGCTCATTCCCCTCATCTGAATCCAGAAATTTTGTCTGAAGCAGAAAATCAAAGCTATGATCAGACTCATCTAACAAATTTTTTTTTTTGCCAATTTATGAGAATTTTAGACATTGTGTGGAAGCGAGTCTCCTAAAATGAACTGAACACACTGATTTTGAATGTACACTTTGAAATCCCACATATTGTTTTAACAGTTGCTTTGCACAGAGATGAGAGGGACAGGGAGCTTTATATGGCATTACATCAGCTATGATGTTTCAAACAAAAGTTGCATACATGACGTGTTGTCTGAGAATCTGTCGGAGGGGGAAATGCTGAATTGCAGACCACCAAAGGAGGCCACACAAAATCTACATTCCCATCCCATAAAATGGGACATTTATAAAGTATCCTTATGTGCGTCTATGAATATATAAAATGTTAATATAATGATCTCTGGACATTCATCAGTTGCAGAGAACTGCCATTCCGAAACACTTCATTTTGGGGTCATTTGATCGCAAGACCAAACAGTCAATAAATACAAACTCCGTGGCAAAAATTGCAGAGCCACTATTTCAATCACTTCCAAAAAGAGAAAAATATGTGTAACAGTTCACAAATCAGTTTTTATTAATTTAAACACAATCAAATAATAAATGTCAAAAACATCTGTACACATCTTTTTGCAGACACAACAAACTGTTTCACAATGAGGCCCACATATTGTAAATTATTTCCAGTTTGCATTATGATTGCATCATTTATTTAAAAAAAAAAAGTGTGTTAAATCTAGAGAACATCTACTGTTACCGTGATCTAGCAGCAAAATGTGATTCCCCGGTACGGGGGGTGGCGGGCGATGCAATAAGAGGGGTGAAATTGTAAAAGTGGTGAGAAAAACTAGGCCAGAAAAGACGACCTCACCTGCAGGAGCCGAACATCATCATGTGCCGGGAGGGAAAATTAAAAACAGATCGAGTTAGCTTGGGAAATTCACAGTCGATAGCACATGTATGTTCTCAACTCCATTATGAGTGTGAGTGTGTGTGTGTGTGTGTGTGTAGGTGTGAGTGAGTAGTGGCTTTCTTTTTTAAAGTCTAAGAGCTAGAGTTTCCAGTCCACAGTTACCTACCAATATGCATCATGAAAATCCAACTACAGCGATTTCCAAGTGGACACAATCAAAATAAAAAGACTACTTCATACAAAATTACACTTGCTGTACAAGACTCTTGCTTTAGCGCCGGTACAAAAGATAATAAAACCTATTTAAGCTTAAATGCCCGTTGTGGACGCTGAAGTTCAATGTCCAGCTTGAGCAGGGGATATTACTGGGGATACAGACATTTACACTCAGTTTGAAGCTTGACATTCAGAAGATTAGTATTCTTATTATGCTGCTTATGTTCTTCCTTGGATTTTGAGCTACCATTGGGATTTAATTGAAATCCTGACTGAAAGAGTCACGTTTCATCGTGGAGAAAGTCTCTGCATGGACTCTGCAAGTTCTCACCACCTTTGCGGAGCAGAAGCGCACAAAGGAGGAAACAAAACATCACTGAAGAAAAATACGAAATTATTGACACTTGACATCCATGCTTTTGGTCATGACAAAACAATTATCAACAAAAAAAATCCTTATCTACATTTATTTATTGAATGAAACCTTGAACACGTCAACACTTTCAGGCTTTGCACGAACTACTGCGCCAACTCCTTTACGTATGTACTTCCATGAAACGGCTTTCCACAGCATGTACCTTAATCAATACAAGGAAGGAATAGTCCAGTGATTACAAATTTACACACACACAAAAAACAGGTCTGTACACGATTGTCTCTGCAATGTAAATAATGTTTTGTTAATTTTTTTCTTTAAATTACTTAGAAAATCCATTTTTTTCCTCTAAACTTCTTGGTGTAGTGGAATCAAAGTACTTTGTAATGCGAAAAGGCACAGGTCTATTTTTCAAGGCCGGTGCCGCTCCACAAAGTCTCTCAAAGATTATAAATAAGGGCGAAACAAGGAAAACGAAGGGGTTGTGCCCCACTGTCTTTGTACCATCGGTTGAGACATAAAGAGACAAAACATTACACCAAGTCGCAGTGGGATCGGAGTCCTGCTGAGTTCCAAAGGCATCGGTAGCTCAGTTTTTGTCACAGGTGTGAACCCTTGCCGAGTCCCCCGCGTAGACAGGGCTGTAAAACATTTTGATGGCTTCGGAAAAAAAGCCAATTCACAGTAACCAGGGCCAGCAGCTGCAGCGCCATAAATTCTCTCTCCTCCACTTCGAAAAAGGTTTAGGGTTAAGACGAATTGCGGCCATGTGTCAACACGCTGAGCGTGTCGCTCTCTCTCTACGTTATGTGTGTGAACGGTTTTGTTTTTGGTCTGGTGCTGCTGGAACGCAGATGCTCGGGCGACGCAGCAGTGCTGGGTATGGGTCTGCAGGACCCCCGCACGGCCTGGGACAGAGTGACCGGGTGCCAGGACCGTCACAGTGCTACAAGTACTCCAGGTCCAGAGCGTGATGCAGGGCCATGAGGTCAGAGTGACTAGAGATCCTCCAGAAAGGCATGTTGTGCTGGAAAGACACAAAGACACGGAGAGAGAGAGAGAGAGTGTTTGAGGGTGAAAGAGAAAATAAAGAAACACAAAACCAACCTGCAATGAACACTTCACTTAGAAAAACAATCACGCCTGTGAGTGCTGTCTGAACAGCCTCGATGGCCCGTAACATCACATGAGGCATGAGAAGACGAAGGACTTACAAACTACAACCACTGAAGCGACACCATACCAATGAGATCACTCAGTAAATATAATTTAAGAAAATAATAATATTTTCTTAAATTATATTTACTGAGTGATCTAATTTAAGAAAATAATAAAAATATATAATTTTGACAGTTAGCTCAATGACATTAAAAAAGTAAAAAAAATCTAGTTTAAAACAAATGTAGTCTTTGTGTTCATGTTGGTTGCATATGTTAAATAAAACTCAGTGTCATGTGGTGTAACCAATTAAAACCATATGTTTTTCCTACACAATGAATACAAAAAGGTAAAGGTTTTGTAATAATAATAAATAACATGAATTATTCATTCACAACATATGATTACATTTTTGGGGAGTCACCTCACATGATATTGTACAGCCTAAACTTGGTCATGAAAAGATTTTAAGAAACTTATGGACCATGACACATAGTCATGAGGTTCTACAAGGGTCCTCTTTACTTCTTGTTTAGTTTTTTTCTTTCTGCAGGATGACTTGGTGGGTAGATGTAGTTCAAATATTAATAAGCAGTGAAGGAATTTAGGTTATAATTTTTTTGTCATTTAATTTGAATAGCTGCATACATTTTAAGAATATATTTTAATATTGCTGTGACATATAATAATATATTTAAAATATATAAAACAATGAAGGCCCCATTAGAGAACACAGAAAAGGTGTTTTACTACTCCTATGGAAAAAGTAAGTCCTTGTCGGAAATGACTATTAAATGCACTATATATATATATATATATATATATATATATATATATATATGAGAGAGAGAGAGAGAGAGAGCATTTAATAGTTATTTCCGATAGTTAATATATACCCAAACTTATCTGAACACAACATTGCAAATGAAGCATTGTTCCTGGGAGAAGCCACAAGGAAATATGATTCTGCCAGAATGAAAGAAGCTTGTCAGCTCAGAGTCGTCCACACACAAACCATTACTGAGTCTTATCAAAGGTATAGCCTCTCTCAGGCATATGTTCCGCTTAGAGAAGCTTGCACTGACCCTTAACAGACTCTTTTCTTTTGTTTTGTAAATTGTCTTTGCTTTTAACTTTAAAAGCCAGAGATGGTATCTCCTTTTGCCTCGGTCGAGTTATTAACTAGAGGGGAATTGTTTCTGGGATACGAGAGAAAAACGAAAGTATACAAAGGTGTAACTTTGCTTTGGTGGTTTCATACAAAGTCACCCTTGACACTAGTGTTGCATCTGACAAAACTGTGGCATTTTATATCAAGCCGGGTTTCTCAAGTGCCAAGGACTTATTACAATCCCCTGTGCTACGTCTAAACACTTTGTTTCGGAGGAAATGGGGACTGACATGTAAAGCTTAAACTTCCTTCATTCACATTCCTTGCATGATTAACTGACAACATGGAACAAATCACTTGGCACAATATAATAATCACACCAACATGTTTTCGTCTGTTTGGAACCTGTCTGAACAACAAGCAACTCTGATTATTAATTACAAAATGAATGATTTCTAGTAAGGTTTTGTAGCTTACAGCTTTGGAAAACTTGGTGTATGTTCTGAATACACAGGCGGCAGGTAACATAAATCTTCTGGTTTGAACAACCAGAGACGGGAAAACACTCCTAAAGTTTCTCTGAATATCCTCGACTTATCTAACAATGATTTAAGCATCTTAAACTCATGTTATATTTATGAACCGGCCCCTCTAACATGCCTGAGAGGACTTGTCTAGCATTACACAAGGTGAAACGGCACAGTCACATGCAGGGACGTGTAATTATGTCATCTCACCTCCCTTTACATTCGAGCTGTCAGGGGAATTGAGCTAATTACAATGCGAGAATCATTCTCTCACTGGTCCAATTACATTTTCAGGGAATGGACTGAAGAAATTGAAGGTTTGAAGGAAAAGTGCTATAGAGTTCTAGGCATCTTCATACCTTTTTCGACCCTTGCTCCTCCTCCACGCCGTCCCCCACCACCACATAAACAACTTTCCTCCCGAATCTCTGGATTACTCTCTCGAAGCAGCTCTCTTTTCCTGGTGAGAGGAGAAACAGGTTTAGGTTGCTGTGGAAAGCAAGGAAGCCACATCCAAGATCCAGCCCCGGTGAGGGGCTCTTTAAATACGCAATAAGTTACACAACATTACGCAGTATAAACACTTTGCCTTGGCTTGGAGATACGATAAGATCGATGCTCAGATAAAAAAGTCTGAAAAGCATTAAGTGTGCCTTATTCCTCCCACAACGTGGGACAAATGGAGTTTAACAAGCTAAATCAACCTCACATGCAAATGCCACAGCGAGGGAGGTGCTGAGCTTTGCGCACACGAAAGTAAGAAAGTACAGGTCGGTGTTTATTTTGCATTCAAAAAAGCGGAGAGGCCGAGAAGACGAAAAAAATGTCAAAGTGGAATGACATAAATTTGCCGAAGTGGTTTCATATGTAGACCTGAAAAAGAGAGGCCCAGTTCAGGCTGAGCTCCAAGAAAATAATCCCAGCCTGATTAGACCTCTTCCTGAACATCAACCCTCTCGTGTGTCCGCCACTTCTGCAGCCTAACCCAATCACACGCCATGCGCTGTTTACACGTAATATCGCCGTAATTACGGCCACACTCCAATAGAGTCCATTCATACACACAGGTAGTTAATACTGAGCTCACACTTACCTATTTTCGTGGCGCTATAAATATTTTCAATTGGAAATACTACTCCCAGTCCGTACAGGAGGACCTTGGCGAGGGCAGGTATGAGCTGTGTTGTGGTCACTAAGATGTTCACACAGTTTGATCTGTAATTGAAAGGCAAGTTGTGCCAAGTTAAATCGCATAAGGGAGGACAAGGCTAACCAGGAGCACCATTTGTCATCCAGAACGCTCCATGATAAATGGATCTATAATTGTTGTCACTTAAAATGCTGTTTTTCAAAATAATACAGTGTTCTTTGAGGTATTGGGGCATGAATCGCACCATTATTCATGCCTCTCGCTGATTTATGTGTATCAGAGATGGGCTCTATATAATTCGCTCGTGCTAAGGTCTACCTTGAGTGGATTAATGTTAGTGCTTTCAGTGCCAGTGTTAACCAGGAGTCAGTCAGGGCTTCAATTTCTGCTCGCAATTGCAACCAGGCTTCCCTTTTGGCTGGGCCAAGCAGACCTGAAATGAACAGAAACATTGTTTGAGTTGGACCGTCCCACGAATACTTTGAGAAATTTCGAAATTTATCCAGACCAAGTGGTTTCTGAATAAGGTATTATTTGAGAAACTTATGAGTGCTTTTGTTGACACACCACCCCTCTTCCTTAGCAATTTTAGCAAAGCAGTTTATTGGGGGATTACCTCCGACGTTATTTTTATAGGTGGTGTAAATTTCTTTTACTCGTCTGTAGCGGAAGGCCAGCTTTCTCATCCAGTCCACACCTCCTCGTACGCCAGTGGCCAGACACAGGTTGGCACTAGTGGCAGCAGCGTGGAATCCGTCTGTGCTAAAATTATATGTACTAAACAGAGAGTAGGGAAAAAGAGAGAGAATGGCTTTTGAGCTCGACTTCAGTTAGAGTGAACTGTAAGAGGGCTAGTATGGTGCTAGCTTTACCTTAGATCCTGCCCATTGTCATCCGACGAAACATCATCAATATGGACCTGATCGCACTCCTGGAAACAAGCAAAAACAAAGGACGGCGATGGTGAGCTGGTTGGAATTAAAATATAACAGTTTGATTAATGGTTTTCATGTGCAAAATTGGCTGCGATTTGGCAGCTTGAATCCATGAAGTGAATAATGTCAACAACTGTGGAATTCCCAATTGAAGGCTAAGCTCTCTCCCGAAAGCTCAAATCAACCCTCAACCACTTCTAGCCTCTAACCCCCCACCTGCTAAATCTTAATAAAAATAAACAACATCATCGGGGGACCGGGGAGACCCATTTGGCCACTACCACTAGGGGGATCTCTTGATATACACATCTACTGGTACGTAAAGTATCAGTATCGGACGATTCTGGGAAGGTAGAAAAGACCTCTCCGTGTTAGGTCTGCTAGTCCAGAGTTCGGTGCCTGAACAAAGAGATAGCTGTGGGATAATGAGAGTGTCTGTGCCCCCTTTGGAGTCTCCACTTCTTGGAGAGGCTGAATGATTCTACAGCTCAGAGCTGATTTCAGCCAGTGTACACAGTAACACAAACCAGACTTTCTGTTAAACGTAACGTACTAGAAAAATTGAACCTGATGCTAACCGCCAATGAAATTATGACCTCTGATTGCTGCCGAGCCACACACCAACACAGCCTGAGGCCAGCTTTTTGGAGAAAGCAGACTGAAAATCTGTTATTAGTTTTCCATTTATAGTCGTTCTCTCCCCCCTCCCCTCACAAGAGCTCGAGATGTTAGTGAGCAGGGCATGAGCATTCAAATCAAACAAAAATCACATGGAAAGACAGAGTTGGCGGCTTGTGTGTTCCAAAAATCATCTGCAAGAAAATAGATAAATAGCAAAAAAATAAATAAATAATAATAATATACAAAATGTACTTAAAATTGTATTTACACCAAAGATAAGACATATGTTAAATATAAACAAGAAATTAAAAACACTATATATAAATACACAAAATATACAAATTTATATACATGTAATTTATAATTGTTAATTAAACCCCATCCAATGAAGTAAAAAGAAAAATGGGCTGACATTGCCAGTTCTTCTGTTAAAACTCCATTCATATTTCAAGTTTAATCTAACAATTGGTAGTTGAATTTTAGAAGAGGGTATTTCCTTTTAGCCATTCTTTCGAATTTCCTTTCCAGAACTTTAAGCCTTCTAATTAAGCTTCAACAGGCTGCTAAGACACAAAAATATAAAAAGGACTTCCTTGTTTTAACTCAATCTGAACCTGGCCAAATGCTGACGTTATTGCATTCCTGTCTAATGCTACAGCAGGGTAGGGGTAAGCGCTTTAGACCGTAAACCTTTTTTATTTTACTGGTTCCCCTCTGAACAAATTTTTCATCTCTCTGGATTTGTGGGGAGAGGGAGGGGAGAGCGACGTGAAGAGAAACTCAAACCAGCTGTTCTTTAACAGAATTAAAATCTTGACCCCCAACCCCTGCTCTAATGCAGCCATTCTCTCGCCAAGCCTCTCCCAGCAAGCCTCGAGATCCAAAGAGGAAAAGACTTTGACCCGGTGCCCTGCTCCTCCTCTCCAGGGCTCCACAGGCTCAGATAAGGGGGAGGGGGGCTGGAGGCAGGGGCGTTTGTGAGAGGGGAGCCGGGGTGACCTCACATGGAGAACTCGGAGTGTTGCGGGGCCAAAAGATGGACTGCCAATTGCAGCCGCGGCTCAGGAACACCTCAAGCTATTTGTGTAATCTGTTTCTAGATAGTCAGCGATGGATCTGTAATACTTCTGAAGTACCAATTTGTTTTCCAGAGAGGACCTTTGGACAGGCCAAAATCATTACTGAAAGCTGGGGCCTCCGTCGCAACGTTTAATCTCGACTATTAATGGTTATTATGACAAATGCGCCATTTCAGATAAAAAGAAAAATATTGAAATATTTCCAACCGAAGTATGATTTATAAAAAAATCCAACCTACAAAAACTGTCAAGCAAAAACACATTCTAGAAGTACCACCCCCGTTCAAGTGCGTGCAGCTGCCTAGGTCTCTTAACACGTTACCATCTCCATTTGACGGATCACCGCATGTTTACATTGCCTTTTAATTCGCTGGTTATTACGACACACAATTAACAGTCATGTTGTGGGCTTCCAGACCTCCGGGATGAAAGTGAGGGCAGAGAAAGAATGCACAACCTCAAGCAATTACCGCACACAGCTGGAGCCCACATAAACCACTTGACTGCTTCTCTGGTAGCTGCACCCAGAACCTAATGGAGCCGCCCGGTCCTAATGTCTTACAGTAACTCATGAGACTCATTAGGACAGCTTCTTAAGCACTCGTAAACACCGTTAAGCCTAATGACCGAGGATGGGCCAGCTTTAAGTGGTTAAATACAGCATGTGGTTTATCTTCACGGGTGGCTGAAGGTATCTTCAAGATGGTGTTGTGTTGAAAGGATGAAGTAATATAAATATTGTATGAAGTATAGCACGACTGAGCTGGTTGTGTAAAATCAATTGAGATAATTGGGTCAATGATAAATAAAATAATTCAATATAGTTTAAAACAGTTTTTTATATGGTTTTGAACTTTTATAGCATTTTCAAGTTTAAATGTTAAATTTAATGCAAATTTACTGTTGTGTAGCCATCAAATAATATATAGTATTTCATTTTTTTTATCATAGTAAAATGACACACACACACGCAATATTTTTTTTTCCTAACAAATAACGCAATAATCTCCAATGTCAATGTTTTGATTTTAGATTTTTTTCGTAGTAATTTCTTTTTCAAATATTAATAAGCAGTGACACCGTTTCCCCTTTAAAAAAAAAGATTATGCAAATCTTATTTTTTTTTTAAGTATTTTTGTATTGTGATGCATGACATTATGCACCAAAAAAATCTTACAAAAACACATACACACACACACACTCACACACACATACACATATATATATATACATTTGTATTATATATTTGTTATGTGCTTATGAATAAATTAATATATAGGAAAAACAGAGATGGCAATAAGGTTGTCTTTTCTTTTATTGTACTTCTTGTTCACCAAGCAGTGGTTCTTACAAACCTACAACCGCTTCTAACTACCACCAGATGTTCCTACTGTAGGCTGTGTAAAGATCCTCCTCTGCAATCCGTACATAATTACGTCTTACACAAACACGTTGTCTCTGTTTAATTCATCAATTTTTTGATCCCTTCTCATTCGTTAAACTATCCGAAGGTCCTGGTAGAAGAAATAAATGTGTAAATGTGTGGGAAAAACTGTGGGAAACTGCAAGAGAAGCCTAACAAACTACAAAATAAACACCTTGAAATCTGCTCTTCTCTATTTCCATTCACTCGCTCTCATTTTCCTTTCAGTTCCTCCTCTGACTATCCAGGCCTAGAAAAACCTTTTCATTTATGCGAGCTATCAGAGCCTCCTTTGTTCGGCTGGCATCTGTCATTAAGCAATCAGGCCGGACTGGCTGATTCTTCCTGTTGGCCAGAGGAAGGGCTTTGCTGCCGACTGCACAGAAGCGACTGCTGCAGAATGTCAAAAAGAAAATGATTATTTAAAACTACAAACCTCACTTTCCCTCTCGTCCCGAGCTGGAAACATCCGTATTGCATTACTCTCCCTGGCTACCACCGTTTCTCTTTTTTTCCCCCTCTATTCCTCTCTCTCTCAGCTCAGGAGCTTTCATCCCTGGCCGTGCCTTTGGGCCAGACTCTAAAGCTTGGTCTGGAGAAGGAACCAGCTCCCCACACAGGTGAGCGTCCCAGGTAACAAAGGCACAGTGTGAGTGATTACAGCCATCATCACAACATTCCTCCAAGCCTACAAGCTAAGTCCTTGTGAAAAAGCCCAATCCATGGTTCGCAGAATCTCAATGCTGCCACTCTATTGGCAGGGTCTGTCATCCCCCCGTCTGTGAGGGGGGTTCATGACCCCAGTGTTTGCTCCCCCTTCACTTTCCCACCACAATTGGCCCACGCAAAGGGTGAGAGAGGTAGAGGGGAAAGAGGGAGGGTGCGGCTTACCTGTGGGTCGGATACAGGATATGGAGAACAAAGAGTGTTCTTCAGACCCACTTCATTCCAATCCACAGTTTGTGCTTGAACAGTCATGGAATTCAAACAGCCGAGTAAAACAAAGCTCTCTGGAAGCGTGACCTTCCCAAAACCGAGGCTTTTCGCACTCTGGCATATGAACATGGAAAAGAGCAGAGGCCGGATTAATGAAAATCTTCTTAAAGGGATAGTTCACACACAAATTTTAAATTCTGTCATGAATTATTCACCCTCATGCCGTTCCAAACCCGTAAGACCTTCGTTCATCTTCGGAACACAAATTATGATATTTTTGATGGAATCTGAGAGCTCTCTGACCCTTCATAGACAGCAAGGATATTAGCACGATCAACGAATAGAAATGTAGCAAGGACATCGGTAAAATAGTCCATGTGACATCAGGGGTTCAACCGTAACTTAAGAAGCTACGAGAATATTTTTTTGTGCGCAAAGAAAATAATTATAATATAATTTATTAAGTAATTCTTCTCCTCAGTTACCGTCTTCTGCCATTTTAGAGAGTACCCCAGAATGTAATTAAAGTAACCAGCGTTGTTTACGTTCAACATGCGCGCTTTCTACTGAACATAAACAACGCTGGTTACGTTGATTACGTTCTGGGGTGCTCTCCAAAATGGCGGAAGACGGTAATAAATTTTTACGATACAGTACGATACAGTACGATACAAAATATTCTTAACTCTATTCATAAAGATCAAGAAATGCATTTAAGAAGAATTTCATTATTAAGTATATTTCATGAATCTGGCCCCAGATCTTCAAGTAAAGTAAACTCAAGTAAAGTGAGTACGATGGAGAGAAGATAACGGAAAATATAGTTGAATTTGGTCAAACACGGTCTCAACACACACATCCAAGGGCCAAATGTTCCACTGCATTTCAGGTGTGACGCCAGTTAAAACAAAAGCCCGTCCAAATAGGAAGAAAAGCAAACATCTGCTCTTATTAACGGTTTGAGGATTATATCAGCATATCACATAATAGATTTTTCACACATCAAGGGGTGAGAACCAGAAGGCCGAAAGTGACATTTTTGGTGAAATGGAGATATATGCATCAAATGAAAGCTCTTAATGAGCTCTTTCTAATAGCAAAAGTACTGTCATACATGAGTGTACAAATTTGTATTATAAACAATTGAAATCAGTACACAAAGTTAGATCAAACTATGGTAACATTTTTGTTTTGGCTCTCCTGTAAAGTTGGTGAAATGTCACTTACGCCCTTCTGGTTCTCACCCCTCGATATTGTCTAAATTGAGGATCTTTAATTTAACACCACATTTTCCACAGATGCACAACCCTTATTGCTTTTAGGCCCCATTACTGTGGGCTGCTGGGTAAGAGAGGGGCCAATGCTGAGCGAAGATAGACAGGCCAACTTTAAAAGCTCTCTGTTCTCTTTTTAGTCATTCCAAAACACATCAGGGCTCCTGCCTTGGGACCTCTGAAGCCCCGACAGCCAAAAGACACTACCTGCGTCTAGACGTAAAAACACATTAAATCCACAGAGTCAATCGCGTTCCCGAACACACAACACGGGCAGGGAAAGTTATGATAATGACTTATTTCACTTTCAAAAGAGTCACTCCTCTATTTTGGTTTGGTCCAAGGAGCTCAAGGAATTTTGATGGAACATTTGCTTGTGGTATTGGCCAGAAATACTCTATATGCTAGCTACCTAAATAACCGAGAGGAAAACTGCAAACTAAGATAGGTGAATTGCACTGGTAAAAGATGTTAGACTAAAACACTATGTTGTTAAAAGTTTTTAAAGTCACAAAAAGTAATTATAAAAAAGTCACACTTCTACTCAATCCCAGTTGTAAACTGATAAACGAAGGCCCTTCATCCTAGAGGTGCTAAAAACGTCCCGTTTGCAATGTCACAGGGTTAGTCTCAGGTATGCGTCTGCAGAGGTACGGCCGGGGATAATTGAAACCGTTCCCATCTCGGCAGAGCCAGGGAGGAGAACTCTGTCCCGCAGACGGCTCTGTGTTGTTTTCTCTCCCGGCGAGCCGTGGCCCTTCCCCGCTGAGAGGGAGCACGGCCGGGCCTCCAGAGACACATTCCCACACACCAACCCGCACTCCACCTTTCACCTAACACACAAGAATGCTTTCATCCCCAACACATCCTCACACTCAGGTACTGCACGCAGCATATCACACAAACTGGAGTAATTGCATACAAGAATTATGGTATAACCAGTCGTGGTATAACCAAAGAGATGCATGCCAACTTAACCTCTGTGCATTTCTATACTCATATTAAATGTGCGATTTCTCCTGTAAAAATTGGCTTGATTTCTCTTAAAAACAATTACATATTTAAATGAATTACAGGATTTGTAATGGGTTTACTTTAGTTTCAAATTCAATTGTCAATATTAAGTTTCTAAAGAAAAAGTTAATTATTTTAATTCATTTAAAATACTTTGTGTATATACATTATTTTGCAAATGTTTGGACCATTATGGTTTCTTTTTTGAAAAGAAAAAATTATTAATGTTATTTTATCAAGGGCGCATTAATTTGATCAAAAGTGTCAGTAAAGACATTTATAATGTTACAAAATATTTCCATTTCAAATAAATGCTGTTCTTTTGAACTTTTGTTTTTATTAAAAAATATCTTGTAAAAAAGTATCATGGTTTCAACAAAAATGTTAGCAGGACAACTGTTTTTACCATTGATAATAATACAAAGAAATAGCATTAAATCAGCATATTAGAATGATTTCTGAAGGATCATGTGACATTTAAGACTGGAGCAATGGGTGCTGAAAATTCAGCTTTGCATCACAGAAAAAAAGACTTAAAAAATATTTAAAAAAGAAAACAGTTATTTTAAATTGTAATAATATTTCACTATGTTACTGTTTTTACTGTATTTTTGTTCAATTAAATACATCATTGGTGAGCATATTACTCAAAAACATAAACAGTTTTTACTGACCTTAAACTTTTGAATGCTAGTGTCCTTAATGCTATACGTGTAAATAAATATGACAAAATAAAGTAGTGGAAGATTCTTAAACAAAAATATCCTTTACATTTATAAATGCAAACATTTTAAAGGGCACAGAATTTTTTACAGAAAAATACATTTTAAACATACAAAAATATTTTTCAGCAACACGTTTTAATTAACCATTCAATAAAATTATTAATACAAATGTCACCGGAGATTCTACTATATTTTAGTATGAACTAAAATGCGGTTCCTGAAAATAACCATTAAAATCTTCCTCTCTTGTGAAGAAATTTGAATCAATATACTGCAATCAATACAAGGATCATATTGCCGACAAGCATGAACTATATTCTTTCATTGTACAATATCAATAATTAAGTGAGCCAAAAAAACAAGACAGTGTCTCTTTTTCCAAAGACCTCTGCATTTTTATGTGTCTGCTAGGTCACAGTAGTGTGTGTGTGTGTGTGTGTGTGTGTGTGTGTGTGTGTGTGTGTGTGTGTGTGTGTGTGTGTGAAGCACATCCCTTATGACCAATACGACATGGCTTTTCATTTTTATTACATTCCTCTATCATATATCAACAATCATGTAAATATCAGAATATAATCAAGTTCCAATCACACGCAGGTGCAAGAAAGCAGGCGGAACAGCGAACAAATAACTGCACAGAATAATGTAAGACAACTCAATGCAACATGACCCCACACATCACCAACACACCCTGACGTTTTAATCAGACAGGATGTGACCACGAGAAAATGTTGTGATATTTGCAAGTCTTAGTCTTATTTTATTCCCCCAAATGAGCAGTGTAAGAGTTTGACACATGCTGAGAGGCTGATAGTGTATTTCTGGACTGCGCCGGCTGTCCTTTGCACATTTGTGTAAGTTACACAGTTGACAATCGCCAATCACCATTAGGCATTTGTATGTGCAAAGCCAGAGGGAAATCCCTTTATGGCTTTGACTAAATTAGACCGAGCATGTGCATGTCTTCAAGGTCTCAAATACATATCTGCTGTGGTATTATTTACAGCTTCAAATTCTCCACAATTTTGGTCTGTCCTTCTAAACACCCCCTTTAGTTCAAAGAAAACATTCTGTTACGGTTTAAAGTACGTTTTCTGCTATTGCACGCAATTGTCGTTTTAAGAGAAATGTCCTTAGCTTTAAAGTGTCAAAACGAAATGCAATAATTCCGTTGCTGAGATATAGCAGAAAGGAAAAACTGTGCATTGCACAATCCAATCATTTTACAAGATGCCTCGACAGCCGAATCATACGCGAGCGGTTTGAACACATGAAACGGAATCAAAACACAGGACAGATGTTTTGAAAAAGCCACATTTAAGCTTTGTCACAAAACTGTCATATTTATTTTTTTTTATGACGGGGGGGTGGGGGGCATATCCATCATACAAAGTGCAGCAGGCACGATTTAGTGTAGCCAAACATACGAAAATATTTAACAACCAATTGCTGCCAATTAACTTTGATCAAGATGAGTGCGATTGGAATCTCCCCGTCACTCGAACGTCTCGGGCAGCACAAACATTTTCTTTCTCCCTGGTTCTCGTGGCAGGATAAGCAGAGCGAGGCCGTTGACTAATGAGACTTGGCAGGCTCGCAACAGTTCTCCTCACACTTAAGTATCAAACAAAACATTTCCTCCTTCGTGGGGTCAGCCACGAGCAGGACGCAGAGGAAAATCAATGGGTCAGTGGTGTCGGGTTCTGGGGATGAGGGAAAGCGGCTTGCCAGCGGTGTCTGGGCTCGGGTGGGTTCAGTGGGCTCGGTTAGATCTGGTCCGCAAAGCCTGCTACTTAAAAGCATGGTTTAGTCAAAACTACAAATTATTTGATCATCTATTCACCCTCATGTCCTTTCAAACCCGTATGACTTTAATTCTTCAGCGGAACCCAAAAGAAGAGATTGTGAAGAAAGTTCAAGCTGCTCTTTTTCATGCAATTAAAATTGATTTGGACTGAATGTGAATCAAATGATTGCTTTGTGACAGATTCTTTTTGTATTATTATTTACAGTTAATCTTCCACTGAAACTGGAATCAGTGAGTTTAACCCTGTAAAGCCGGACATTTAAAACAATAATATCGCAAAAAATAGAATGTTTCCCCCATGGTTGTTCAATTAACACTTAGGCAAAAATACAAGTTTGTGTGTTTTGTATCATATTTGATAAATCAGGCTTTTATCGCGAATATTACATAGTGAGAATGTGGAGCTCATACTCAAGGAAGACGAATAAGAAAAAAAACAAATACCTCAATTTTACTCAGAGGCCCAAACTGAGCACAAATATACAATTTGGTGCGGCTGCTGTTATTTATGTGGCCAAATTATGACTTTTAAAACCAGACTACTTATATTAAATGAATACAAATATCAGGTGTTACTCTATATCTCCAGTAATATGTCTTAGTGAGATAATTTTTAGATGCTTAGTTTTATGTTCAAAGTTCTGTAGTTGTAATTGTGGACAGGAAAATCTAATAATGCAATTTAATACAGTGATGAATGAAAAATTTTTTTTTATCCTATAACGATTTTTCTAAAACAAAATGCATGGATAATCGAGTCAACTTAAGTTGCTTCAGTCCAGTAAGTGTTCAACTTGAAATATTTCTAACTATATAATAGTTATAGTTATATTTACTTCACATCAAAAATACATTATCTAAAAGATTCACAGCAAAAATACATAAAATGAATTGTATTAAAAGTCCTTTATTTGCTAAAAATGTATAAACTGCCAATAAGACAACAGGTTTTGTTTAGCAAAGTTTAGATCATGTTGATAATTTCGTCTTAGAAATTTGCATATCAAAAATGATACAGAACCATACCGATTCTTTTTCTGAAAGAATCACTCAAAACACTTTTGTTAGTTTTGCCCGAATCAACTGATTAATTTAATATATTTCCAGTGAATAACATCTTAGATTTTAGTCTTTTTCTAACACAAAGCTTTTAAGGGGTTGTGGATTTGTTGAATTATTTCTGAAGCTATTTTATCAAGCCATATCGCTGATCTGTTCAAATCACTAAATGAAGTGCTAGAGCAACACCAGATTGGACAAACTTCACTGCTATGAACACGTGGAGCACTGCCAATCACGAGCAGAAGTGACCCTACCGGTCTTGTTTTCACCCCTCACCAGGCGGGGCAGACAGACACCTATATACCCTCTCAGTAACTGCCCCCGGGGGCAGATTTTACACTGATCCGACATGAATCAGGCAGAGCGGGCAGAGCAGCCGCTTTCAGACCGTGACTGAGAGTCTGTGGCCGGAGCGGACAGAGACACCGAACACACAGCACGACATGCAGACATTCAGAGCACGTATAGAAATATTAGAAGCTGACAAATTGGCCTGGGCGGCAGGGAAGGGAGGGGGCCGGTGGTGGGCGCAGGCCGGGAGACTGACAGCGCATGTAAAATTCATAGTGTCCCATGGGCTCCGAGGTAATACTTCACCACTGAGGGACGTTAGCGAGAAACAGGCACCCTGCTATTAAATGGTTGTTGATGCTATGGCTTAAACTTTAATGGACTGCTCTTGTGCTCGTAATGTAATGTATACACTCTGTTGTGACTTATCCACATCTTGGGGCTGGGTTTTAAATATGGCCGCTAAGAAAGCAAGCTGTTGAAGTAATCACAGTATTAGAGGGCTTGCAATAAGCTTCACAGGGGGAGAAGATAGATACGGTGACCGCAAAAAAACGTGAATCCCTCAAAGT
Organism: Gymnocypris eckloni scoliostomus; assembly: GCA_027564155.1. Taxonomy (NCBI): domain Eukaryota; kingdom Metazoa; phylum Chordata; class Actinopteri; order Cypriniformes; family Cyprinidae; genus Gymnocypris; species Gymnocypris eckloni. The sequence goes on along the minus strand of CM050436.1, from coordinate 11,404,668 downwards.
CTCAGAAAGTTCTGGACTTACTTCCAAGTCGTTGAAGAAGAAGTGTGTGTCGGCCAAGTTGAAGATCATCTCTTCCATTCTTAGTCCCAACGAAACTGAAGTTGGTGGATCCTGAAAAACACACCCCCAAAAAATAAATAAATAAACACCCAATAATTATTATCCTTTCTATATAACAATAAAAAATATACTGTATAGGCTAATATCAGAAGTTCAGAATCAGTAATAATACAATAATATCTTTAGCTGTGGTTAACAAGTGTTTCCATAATTTCTTTGGAAAAAAATATTTTGAACATTATACTACGTATATGTATATATGTATATATGGGATATTATTATATTATATTATATATGTAAGCAAATAGGGAATACTTTAACTCATTATATACATAATTTATTCATTATATATACATATATAGTTATATTTCTGTTTGGCTTATGCCATATGCACATATGTTTTTTTATATATACTTTATACAATTTATATTTAATTTAACAATATTTTATATTTGATAATTTTATACAATATTTCATATTAGATTACATACAATAATACACATAATTGTATAATATATATATTTAATAGAAAGTCTTTGGATAATATATACATATTTAACATTTAGAATAGATATACATATGACTATAGATGGATAGATACTTTAGAATAAAATGTATAATAAAACATACCTCTGTCTAAGCCAATTCAAAAAGGTTAAAACATCAAAAACCTAATTTCTGTCTAAAAAGAATCAGGGCTTAATTTTACACTCTGCAGGCAGTAAAACCCAATCTCAGATGCGTTACGAGTTGAAATGAGCTTGAGGTCAAGGTGTCATCATAAATATATCACTGTCCACATACCTCAGAGCCAAGATCATCTTTCTACACATTACTACTGATGCATTTCACCCCCATTTGCCCCAAACAATCTTCTCACATCAGATAAAGCATTTTCCAACTATTCGTGAAAGGCTGAAGTTGGGAATTTAATAGAAACTTCTAGAAACATGAAGATGCACATTTTCCTACACAAAACAGCGTTAGCAAGTGATGTTTTAACCTGTGCACTGGCAGTAATCAAAATGGATTACTCACTTAAAATATAATGGACTCTTTTTTAAATGTATTCAATGTATTCAGTTTCCACCGTAATGCAATACTGACAGTAATGGCGATCTCGCGTTGTGTTTGAGCGGACTCACAGATGGGAGCGACTGCTCTCTAAATTGCTAATGAATCATTTGCAGTGTGTTTTTCTCTTTAATAGTCAACACTCATTAAGAAGCTCATTACAAAATTACACAGTTTCATGTTAACAGACTTCTCTATGCACATATAGTCAATTTTCTCATCTCAACTGAACTACAAATATTTAAGAGTGACAGCTCGCAGTGTTGAAACAAAGAAACACTGTTATACAAGGCAGCAGTTTATTAAATTGATATTTAGACTAGTATTCAATTTAAAATCATCTGTTGTAATCTTCATTCCACACAGGCTTATTTTTATAATCAGTGGCGGCTCTCTCGTTGTTCATTAAGAGGATGAAGCAAGTGTGCGGATGAGAGAGGAAAGTAAAGGAGGGTATTTATTCCAGTGTCTGTACAGCCGTGCTGAGTCAGAGAGCTCTGCTACAGGGATTAGAGCTTAAAGCCACCTGAAGAAACGCCTGAGCTCTTTACTGATTACATGTCACACTCAACAATGAAAATGTTTTAACTGCGGACAGCGGGAGGGGGAACCACACAAGAAGAACAGAACACCAGCAAAGAAACTGATGAGGTTATTAAGTATACTCAAGCAAACCGAGTATAATCTACAAATTAGTATATTTATGATGGTACACAAATATTTTAGTGTTTCTGTGTTTTATAATGTAATGTATTCCTGTGATGGTAAAGCTGATGAAGTCTTCAGTGTCACATGATCTTTCAGAAATCATTCTGATATGCCGATTTGGTGCTCACGAAACATTTCTTATCATCAATGTTAAAAACAGATTAATATTTTTGTGGAAACCAACTTTTTTCAGGAATATTTGATGAATGGAACGTTCAAAAGAACAGCATGTATTTAAAATAAAATCTTTTGTAACATTATAAATGTCTTTACTGTTGCTTTAGCTAAATGTTATACATCGTTGCTGAATTAATATATTAATTTATTAAATATATATATATATATATCTTACTGACCTCCACTTTTAAACATTAACCCACAGTTCTGTTGAGATTGACTCTCAGAGACTCCAGTTATGTACCAATTAAGTCATTATTATGTGCAAATCAAAAATTTTAAGTGTGCAATGTCAATTTTATACATTATAGTAACAACTGGAACTCCAGATTTGGGTTTGTGGACCTCACAAAAAAATGACTCATTAGTAAAACAACAGAAATTGGCAGACACGCACTTTTTTGCATGTGGAAATCCATTGCAATTATTCTTTGTTTATATGCGAGGTCTCCAAAACCCCAAACTAAAATAATAAATTTCGGTCATTGGAGGCATGTTAGCAAGTTAAAATTATGTTTATAATCAGTTCTCATGAGTGCAGGAAGTCATCAACCTGATACTTCAATGTTAAGTATGTTTTCTGAGCTATTAAAAGAGTCGTGGAGTCTCTCAGACTGAGAATAAGAACATGAGGGTTAATGAAAAAAGTGATCAATAATTTCACAGTTTATATGCACTAATGAGTTGTTACTTTTAACTATTAAAGAAGCTTTTAAATATATAGCCTAATCAAAAATAGGTTATTTCTTTGTTAAGCGCTTCTCCGACATTTCTGAACAGTCCTTCCCTCTCATCTATTTTAAGTCTGTCAGTCAGTGGACTTAATATAAACACCTGCGTATGTATCTGACAGTTAATAAAAGCAGGTTTGGTGGTGAGAGGTATGCAAAGTGCACTTCTCTGGCCCGACGAATCCTCTCCAATTAAATCTAAACAATCATTCAGCGGGAGGTTCAGAAAACAAGCAGGCCGGAGTGCCAGAGGGTCTTCTGCTCTCACTGCCACCTGTCCCCACACATCAGCGCCACCCGAAGGGCGCCAAGTCCTCCCCTCCGAATCCCCCCCAACCCGCAAGCTTTCCCTCCAGGGCTGATGGCCACACAGCTGGCCCGAACCATCAGCTTTATGGGAGCGAGCTGCCCTGATGCCAATTAGGATAACTGATAACCACAGCAGTGAGCGCACCAACACGACTCTATTTATAGAGCTCTTCCTCAACGGTTTCACTGGAAGAAATGCATTTAGTTTGCTTTTCTTTATTGTTTATGTCATCTACGCCTCATATTGGAGAAACGTGAAGCACCTTGGTTTCTAATGTAAGGGTTTGAGATGAGTGTGCTGATATGATTTAAGAGAGCATTATGCGGTTTTTGATGTTGCAGGGTAGATGGGATAAGCATATTTCTGATGGAAGGGCAACGTGTAATCAGATTTCGACAGCAGAGAGGAGGACAAAGAACAATTTAGTGCTTAAGAAATATTTCCTATTATTTTCAGTGTTGAAAACAGTTGTGCAGCTTAATATTTTTGTGGAAACCATGATACTTTTCCCCCTCAGAATTCTTTCATTCTAATATGCTGAAACCATGATACTTTTTATTTTATTTATTTATTTTTCTAATATGCTAATTTGGTGCTAAATTATTTTCAGTGTTGAAAACAATCGTGTAGCCTAATATTTTTGTGGAAACCGTGATACTTTTTTTTCTTCAAACTTTCGAACATTAGTGGAGGTGAAAATGAAATAATGAACCATCATTTTGTGTTGAGACTTTCAGTGTCTTTCAATGTTTCAAAGTAATAACAGAAAATTAGAAATTAATATCTTTAATTCATTTATAATCCATTTAATTCTCCCATTAAATTCTTATATGTTCCTCTGACCAATCAAAACCCAGTAAACAGAAATGATTAAGTGTGAAACGTGACTTTTTTATATTAAAGTAACAATTGAAACTTCAGATTGGGTTCAGTTTGAATATATAAGGAAACACACACACACACTTAAGATTGGTTAGGACCTTAAAATCAGACGTGGCTGCACCGGTGACTCAGTTTAAGTGTGTGTGTGTGTGTGAGAGAGAGAGAGAGAGAGAGTGGACATGGCTGAGGCGCTCGCAGAGTTTCGCTTCTTTACCCAGCATGCTCAGCCGAGATAAAGTAAATAAACAGTGCAGGGTCGAGGGCCAGGGCTCCCTCACCCTTAAAACAAAACACCACCCCCATCAAACACCCTGCCTGAGGAACAAAGAGAACAAACCAACCGCCGGGCCCCGTTCCACTGACATCCGAGCGCTGCTGTCATCTACACTCACCACAAAGAAAAAACCCTCAAGAAGCTCAGCCAAAAAGTGCCAAGTCTGTGATTTATTCCCTCAAACAAGGAAGCAGCTTTCTACATTCTTCAGACACAGAAAGGCTTTAAAAGCACACGCATGTTGAACTCGGATTTAGTTTTTTTGGGTGAAATTATAATTTGGTGAATTGAACCAACGGTTGAGCGAGTTAAATAAAGCTATGAGATCATTGACAAAGCCTGAGAATTGAAGATCAACGTATTTCCCAAATTGTTTGTTTTGAAAGGTCAAATATAGCTTATGACGGTTTATATGAAATAATAAATACAACAACCGCAGAAGTAAACTAGTTCTTATTGCTTGTTCATAACCCTTTTGAACCTGCTAAATTTGGCATTATGCCTTAATTAAATTATTCCATGAATAAAGACTAAATGTTATCCACTCTCACACAAAAATGTAATTTACACTTATATTTTATGACCATAAGACAGTAATAATGTTACAAAAGGTTTCTATTTCAAATAAATTTGGTTCTATTAAACTTTCTATTAATCTAATAACTCTTAAAAAAACATGTATATAATGGTTTCCATAAAATATTAAGCAACACAACTGTTTTCAACATTGATTATAATAATAATAAAAAAACAACTGAGCTGCAAATTAACATATTACAATGATTTTCAGTAATGATGCTTAAAATTCTAATCTATTTTTTTGTATTCAAATAAAAAATAAATGTATTGTAGCAATATTTCACAATATCGTGTTTGATCATAAACGCAGATTCCTTTAAAAAAATAAAATAAAAAATTATATAAGAATATATAGGAACCCTTTGCCTTTATTTATACGGTAGTATATAACTCTAAAACTAAAGATGATGTTTCTCAAATTTGCTGTAATACATGAACCCCACTCAAAGGGCAGTTAAGGCAAACATTTAATTAAACTTAACAATGAACCATTTCTGAAGGACAAAAACCCTTAAGAAGTGTCAATGGACATACTCAGTGCAACTGGTTTGTAATCCATGCCTGTTCCAGCCACATAACTCAGACAGCTGCAGGCCGAGCTGAATGCCTGCGAGGCCTCGACGATCTTATTAAAAAAAGAAACAATTACACTGAACTCGGAGTTCCGCGAAGCTGGACGGTGTACCCAAACAGACCCTCTTTCTGTGTATTTTTCTAAACTTTGCCACAATATTTGCCTGTGTTTGCATTTAAAATACATCACTTACCCTTCCATATCTGTTGGCGTAAGATCCCGTGAGCAAGGAATGGAAAACAATGATTGTTTCATCCAAATCCCAAATGAACACGCGCTGAGAAAAGAAAGAGCAAAATCAATGGCTCACTCAGCATGCAAGATGATCTGATTGTCAATAAGAAGGGTGCATAGATTCATGCGCCATGGGATCAGTAGATATTCAGCACTGATGGTCACCATAGCACCCCGCAACTGCGGGAAGAACACCACTGGACAATCCATCTCCTGCCCCCAATGCATTAACACAATCGATACCAACAAACTAATTAACTAGATTTGTTAACATGCTATGATGTCAGCTTGCTAATGGGGCCAAAACCTTCCAGAGATCCAGGTCATGTTAATGAAAAGACAAAGACCTGTACATCTAAAAAAACAATAGAGATAGAAATAATATACTTCTAAATATACTAATGCTGTAAAACGATTAATCGCATCCAAAAAAAAAAAGGTTTACACAATGTATGTGTGTGTACTGTGTATATCTATCATGTATATATAAATACCCATACAGTATATGTATATTTTAAATATTTACTTGTACTGTATATATATATTTATATAATTTATACTATATAAAAATATATTTCATATATAAAAGTAACAAATTTTTATTTAATATATACATGCATGTCTGTGTATTTACATATACATAATTAATATACACAAGGTACACACACATATACTATGGAAACAAAAAAAATATTTTGCATGCGATTAATCATTTGACAGCACTAATATATACTTCTTGGTGTAGAAACAATTTTCACTCAAGTAGCGCGCTGAATTAAATGTACAAATTAGAAGTATAAAAACTGAAATTGTATTTTCTTTTTTTTTTACCAGTGAGTTAATATGCTGACAATTTTTGTAAATCTGCTTTTTACTAAATTTAACAATGCAAGAAAACTATTTACAAGGGACTTAAGTCTGGTTTTTCCCCAGTCTACATTTCTACAAACATGTGACATGCACACAAAATAAACTGGCAGAGCGTCGATTTAGGCTTTTGCATGCTAAGCGTGCAAAACATGCAAAACAAAGCTTTCACAAAAAAAAAATCTGTTTAGGGTATTTACATGTTGTAACATGTAGAATTGAGCATGGAAACACTCTTAAACATACACATTTATTGTTTTTAATGTAAAGAAGTAAGCAGAGACACTTTTAGATAATCAAAAGTATCTTAACAGTACAGTAATTAATCTATTGCAGCCATTCCAGCCAGATACATTGACAGAGCGGCAGCGTTCCAATACCTCAAGGTCAGAGTCGGGAGGTGGGGATGGGTTATTGTTCCTCCTTCCCCGGCCACGTGACTTTCCATCTGAAGCCCGACGCAATCGATCTGAATCTGAATCTTTAATGGGGGTTGATGGACTGTGGATTGTACTGTACTCTACTGCAGAACAAAAAAGAAAGGCAAATGAGGAAAATATAAAAGACTTTCACCTTCACATTGTGGCTGGATCCGTTTACATTATCTTAGTGTTCAGTGCTGTAGCTGCTGCCCACATGCTCTAATATCGCACTGTTTATCTGATCTCCTCCTACCCTAGATCCTATTTAAACTTTAGTAATGACAACGAAGGTGTTATGCACTATAACATCCTTCCTTAATTACATGACAAGGCAAATGTAAGAAAAGTTTGGGTCATTGGAGGAGCAAAAGTAGACTATAATGGATTTACATACATAACACACTCAGGTTAGTCTTTGAAAATGCTAATAAAAATCGAATAAATGAGATCGATAATTGTACACATTTATATTTACTAAAACACTAATTATTCTAAACATACAATGTAAATAATAAATATACATTATATAAATATATAATATATAATAATTTTGAATATTGCTTTTCAAATTGATTTGTAATACATTTAAAGGTTACATTTATATACTTTATAATACTTTTATAAAATATCAATATTTAAAATATTGAGATTTGTATTATATTATTTAAGAACTTTAAGTGATTGTTAGATGACAGCAAGATAATCTAAATGTAAAGAATACTGGAAAGTATATTTCAAAAAATATTCTCTAATTAATACAATAACCAATATGGTACCAATATATTGTATTGAATCACAAAAAAAAATGTACTGGCAATTTTCTTTTGCATTAAGTTTAGGGACATTTCCTTTAATCCTAAAACAGCACACTGCAATGAGTAATTAACTTCTTGTAGGACGCAACTTCTTGTAGGACCTCCATCGCCCTCCTCCTCCTCCTCCTCTCTCAAACGGAGCTTTCTTCTTACCTGCCGGTTGCTCTGTGAGGGCCTGGCTTGTGATCCCTGTTGGAGGTTCCTGTAGGGTGTAGGTGGCAGTGGTGGAGGGTGTGGTGGGACTGGTGTTGTTACTGGTCATGTATGGAGAAGTGTAAGGGCTACTGTTGTAATACTGCGCATACTGACTCTGGCCAAAACCTGGGTAGGAGGGGTAGTCCTGCAGAAAGACATCAAGGCGGTAATGTGAGATAGCCGAACGCAATGCTGCTACTTTACAGAGCAGATTCCAAAAACGTAAATGTGAACATATGTCTCCTGTGTGCTACATCTGGACAGCGATCTGTCTTCACTCTTTTTTCCTCCACTTGTGGCATAATTCATACGCGAAAAGAGCAAGAGGTAATCCTTTCATACAGTGGTCGAGATTTAGAGTGATTCATATCATGTGAGTAATATGCAAGCGTACACATGTTCTATAAAGGCTTACAGGAAGAAGGGAAAAAAACTGGGTGCATGTGCCAAACGGAGGAAATGTGATTTCAACAGACTAGATAGTGAGGGATAGAAACTCGATTACAGCTACCTGTTGTGTGCTATTGAATCCAGTCGAGTTTGTGAGGGAATTGCTTCCAGTGTACAGCCCTGAAGTTGTTGTAAAACTGCCTCCTACGAGAGAAAGAGACATAACCGTGAGCTATTGCAATGCAAAACACACAAAGATCAAATCAAATGAGGCTTTGTTTGCAATTGATGTAATTCTACAGACGATAAGCATAATATAACCTTCAAAATAAATGACATTTTTTAAATTGAAGATGGGGGTCAAGTCAAGCAAGACCTAACACACCTCAAAGGCATTTAAGACAAAGCCTTGCAGGTACTATAGGGGCATGAGGGATTGTGTGTGTGTGTGTGTGTGTGTGTGTGTGTGTGTGTGTGTGTGTGTGTGTGTGTGTGTGTGTGTGTGTGTGTGTGTGTGAGAGAGAGAGAGAGAGAGCATGAGTGCGTGCTGGTGGGTGGGACGTAACAGTGGCTTTATCTTTTCTTTCTCCATATCAGTGATTGGATCTTGGCCGATGGACGGAAAGAAAGAGGAAAGGGGGTTGGGTCTATTATTTCATCCATCGCTACCTTTACAATGACAGACACATGGCCACTGTTGCGAATTAGGGGGAGGGAGAGGAAGGGAGTTTTACCTGACATCCTACCTCATTGAATATGTATATCTGTCTTCTTTTCAAGCTGCTCAAAGAAGCACCTTCTGGGTAATTAAATCTCTCTATGGAGAGATAGCATCTAATGACTTAATAACATACATGACATGAGTTATAGGGGCGAGACAGCCTGGAGGTAAGCTGCGTTTTGAGGTGCTTCTTGGAGTCCCAGTGCTCAAATCAAATTGTAATTCTCAAGCGGACTGAAAAACTGGCGTAGAAGAATATTCTGGGTGCAGTAGAAGTTGAGCTCAATCGACAGAAATGTATTTAGACAGTCTTTAAAAAAGCTAAAGTCTGGGTTACAGTGAGACACATAGAATGGAGGTAAATTGGATCAATTTATTCAAAGTTTTGTATTTTTGTTATGTGCTTTTATCAGTTATTATATATTTATTTGTATTTGTTGTATAATATTTATATTTTATATTATATTTATTTTTAATGTATACTTATTCATATATTTTTTCCATAACATTTTTAGTTTAGTCATTTTAGTATTTCATATTTAACTATTTCAGCTAGTTGCCAAGCCAAAAATTTTAATTTTAAGTTGTCAGATCTACAATTGTCAGATTCTTTTTAAAGAAAATATTTTAATATTTTAATTTCAATAATGCTAGTTTCTGTTTTAGTAAACTATAACAACACTGCCGTAGAAATGATAAAAGGAACTGAACAGCCGAAATAATATACATGTTTCAATAGAAAATTAATTACATTTTAAGTTAATAAACTTAAAACTTTACATTTCTACTTTTAAATCCTCAAAAGTTGACCCCATTAATTTCCATTGTAAGTACCTCAATTGTAACCTAGATTTTTGCTTTTTTTAAATGATGGACTTGTCAAAACTACTTTTCTGATAATCAACATTATGCCACAAATGCTGTAGATTTAGCTTAACATGTATTGGATGCAGAATATCCCTCTAAATCAGTTTTAGCACATTTTCCCATACATTTTCTTACGCTAACATAACCAGGAAATAAACTAATGAACAGCTGTAATACCTGCTGCTAAAAGTTGTGGGTAACCCTGGAATAATCTATCTCTATACCCCACTCTCAACACTGAATAAGGACAAAATTAACGCAATGAGTTAACATAAATGGGTAACTGGACATTTGTTCAGAAAAAAAAGAAAAACGGAAGCAATGTCTTTCATCTTCTGGTGTTCAGGAAAATGAGGCTCCTCAGACTGTGACAAACATACAACAGCTTTACATGTGGACTACTTTCTGGCTCAACAAGCAAGTTTGTTTATTTTTCTTGCTTGTTATCTCTTGTTTTTAAAGAACAGCAAGAGGTGCTCTAAAAGCTGTTGACTTCCTCTCCAGACTTGAGCCGTCACATAAAGTGAGACGCATGAATCTCCCAATGCACAGCAAATTAGCTAAATCCACAGTTCAAAAAGTCATAAAAGCCAGGACTCTTAGGAAAGCAGTTGACTCCAGAGAGAGTCCGGAGCCACATAAAAGCCAAGCAAGACCCCCTACGGTCCCAAAAGAATGACTCCATGCTGGGGAGAGGCCTGGTTTTTCCCAGGGGCAAAAACTCCCCCGTTCCTCCCCCTCTCCGCTCTGTCTTGCTCCAGTTAGTTCACTCAAGACGAGACACTGGCTCTCCTTATGGCCTCTCCAATTGGGAGTCCATTTGCTGTGCTTGATCAGTCCTCTTGCCATGGGCTATGTCTATCATCAGTGCACAATATTTGTAGCAGAAGTTTTGTAGGCCTCTCTAGGGAGCAAGCGATCAAGTCCAGATGGGCTTCTTTAAAAAGCAGTCTGCTGCTCCTCTCACACGGTGTGCAGAATGGAGGGAGGCCCAATTGTTGCTGTAATTATCATCTACTTTGAGTGAAAATCAGTGAGAGAAGCCACTCTATGGCTCCACATGTGCTTTAGAGCATTATGGTTATGGAAAAGGAAGCAAAGCTCAAACAGGTGTGAAACTGGAAAATGAATTCCTAATTTATACTTGGATGCACTAAGTGAAAATCAAGAAGCCATCAATAAGTCTTACAATTCATTGGCATAGAGAAATGCACATTTCGGAGGGAGGGCTCGATGGATGGATGGATATTTGCTGAGAAACCTCCCCTTTCAAAAATAAAATAATTTATTAAAAAAAAACTTTTTAGCAAATACTAGACTAGCAAATAACTGATTAGACATTACAAAAAGTGGGTTTAGAAATCAACATATTATTAATTTTTATAATAATTTTTTACATTTCCATATAACTGAACAAAGCCTGATCACTAAAACTCTGAATTATGATCTGAAATAATTAACATTCCCATTTACTCTCGCTATTTTGTTCAATTTATGATAACCCAACAATCTGTGATGATATTTCAAGTCAGGAAGGTCCTTCTGTGTTACATTTCTGGATCATGATCAAAGAAAGACAGCGCCGTTCCATTAGACATGAAAGAGCAGGGTGAAAACATTAATTTAATTGTATTCCCTCTGACAGCTGGGTGCATGCTCGTTCTACTAGGGTTATGGGACAGCAGTTGGTATCATATAGATGGGGGGTCTACATTTGGCTACCGTGCTGAGTCTCTTCCTCTGAGTCCAGACCTGCCTAATCGATGAGGCACAGAGAGGAAGCCAATAGAGACAGACTGGCCTGGTTAATGGTCATCTGTCATCTGCTCTTGCAGTTAGTGGCTAATGTGTTTATGGCTGCGTGGGCTTTGAAAGGAAGACTGAAGGCACCTCAGTTTCTGACTTACAATAGACTCAATGCAGTGTTGTTGTGAAATGACAGTTAAAGCGAAATTCTAGCATTACTTACTTGCCATCATGTAATTCCAAACATTTATGCGGTTATTTTTGGTTAAAAGAAACTGTTTGACAGAGATGGTCACCATGAAGTGTCCTTTTTTTGGAAAATAACTGTGTGAAGATGATCTCCCTTTGTTTTCAACAAGTTTGGACAATTCTTGACAAAATTTGGCACAAACATATACAAATTCACAGGAAAATATTAAAATTAATCAATGCATTTCTCCAAAATATCCTACTGCGATAAGCATTCATTGGCTCTTACTTGATGTCTATGTTGATGTTGTATCATCTGGAGGCTAAACAATGTCGTTTAGGTGTAAAAAACATTGACTAAAATTACTCAAATTTGGTATCAAACATCATTGGACGCATTCTTTGGGTTCTATACTTTCATGACATTTAGTTTCATTGGATTTGAATGGTGTGAACAGGCCTTTAAACTTCTGCGGTTGGGACAGGGTAACACTTACAACCCTGGTGTTGAGGCAGCAGAAGCAGAAAGTTTCCACTTATGAGGCATGGAAAAGAAGCTTCAACAGACCACATGTCACATTATTTATTGTGAGATGCTCTGGAGAGCGTTCAAAAATGTGGAGATGTTCTACTGTCACACATTATTTGGAGATTAGAGAGCTCAAACGGGCGCTAACTGTTGGAGGCTCGAAGGAAAACACTAGAGGGAGAAAGATGGGAGAAATAGAACGGCAGAAAAGACTGTTGGTTTTGGAGTAGGGACAATGTCTAAAAAACAACAACAAAAAAACACTAGGGTGGCAGAAAGTTTTCCAGAGTACGCAAGTGTGACTTCCATGAACTGACCTCAAAGACGAGAGTCACGGGTGTTCCTTCTAAAGCAAACATACTTAAGAAAGTACATGACCGAGCGCAAAGGAGAAAAAGACTGGTCTTAAAGAGGAAAAAGGGATTTTTTTTCCATCTGTGTTGGTTCTCTTCAGGCCTAATACAAAAAAGACTGTGTCTAATTACAACCCAATACAACCATCTGCTTGGGGATGTTATGAATTGGTCCGTGTCTGCCATTAATTGTGTCCTCTTTTGAAGGGGGCCACAGATGAATCACGGCTCTATTTTGTCACTCCACCGGGAAGAACAGCAGAAGAAAAGAGTAGAGGGTGTTCCTGACCTTGCATCTGGTAACTGTAGGGTGCTTGTCCTGTCTGGGCGTGGAGAAGCTGGAACTGTAGCTGAGGAAGCCGCTCTGGCTTGGAGACTGAGCCTGGGTCAGTCCACCCTCTGTCTTGATGCCTGCCCACAATGGACCTAAATCAGTTAGTAACACCAGAGCTGCATGATGCACAATCCTCAGTTCCACAACAATCAAGAATAAAAGATAACGGTGGCTTGTTTCACACTGGGCCGTGGTTCAAGCAACCTTTGCATTGAAGTGTTTGTGCCAAACTCAGCATGGACTTCCAAGAATTTGCTGGTTGGAGTTAAAACAAACCTGTTTTTTTGATTAGATTGAATCAGGCCCAATGCAGGTTTGAGTTTTGCTTTCACTCAAACAAACACACAAACTCTCGGGAGCATATTTAGAGATTTTTCTACCGAAACAACATTAACTGTGCGCATATTTTCGCAAAGGTTTCATAACGTTCAAACCCTTAGAAAAACATTTCTAGCTTGAGTTGGACTCTCGCAGTGTGTAGACGAGGAATTTAAATAAAAAAAAATGTGTAACTGTCTAAAGGAGACACTGAGTCTGCAAATTCAAAACAAAAGGTCAGCAGAGTCCCAAGTTTCGATTGAAGATGGGAAAAGGAGCGACTAAGAGCTGTGGTAAGCACGTTGTTTTAGATTTTAACTTAAAGCTACATGCTAAGTATGAGACAAAATGTGAGTTCCGATTAACAGGGTCCCTATGCAGTGATCACTGCTCCCTACTCCCTAAGCATGGGACATCCATTGAAGTGGCTCACAATAATCGCTCATTTGGAAAACCCTGGAATGTCATCAAAGAAAGGCAATGACTGGATCACGCAGATTATGATATAACATAAATATTGTAATTTAATTTGCCTTCAAATTTAACTGCATATAAAATACTTATAATTTTGTATCTAATAAATAAAGTCAAAAAGTATATGTTTATTATACTTGGGATATTGTTGTAGCAGTCTCATCTCATTCTTTCTTTTCCACATGGAGCCTGGTAGTAAACACTGCTGAAGTAACTAAAGTAAATAAAATGAGAGACTTAGAGACTTATTTACGTTTTTTCTTATTTTACCTATTAATTGAACACAATAAGCGAATGTGACATCTGTCACCATAACCATTCATAAATACTCTAGTTTGTATAATAATCTAATGCATACATGAACCCTTCTATTGCAGAGTCTTTTAAAAACTCTTTCACGGCTCTGCTCCATTGTTCGTTTTGACTGGTGACGCGGTGCGCGATGACAGTAGGGTGATATTCCCTCTCCACTTCCTTTGAAGTGTTGTATCGATGTTCCCTTATTCCCTATGCCATTCACAGTACCCTTCAAACTGAACATGTTTGATCCCTTTGGGTTGGAATCTCACTTAAGGTGGTGGAATACCCTGTGAAGTCCACTTCGCAGTCCACTTACGGTCGAATGGAACGCACCTAAAATGCTTCAAATGCTAAATGCTAAAATTAAACGGCATCTCATTTAATGACTTGTAATTCAATTAAATGCATTAGAAGGACCAAAAATAATAGTGTGAGTTAAATATTGTACATAATTGTCAAAAATAAGGAAATATCCAAAAAGTGAGAGAAGTCTCACAAAACCCACTCATGCATATTACTTAGGTAATGTTTTTTAAGTAGTAGACGTATTTTATTTATGAAATGCAGGTAAGCAAGACGAATCTTATAAAATGATTATTTGCCAAAAATGTTTTTAATATTATTCCTAAAAATAATAATAATAATAAAAATGTTTATAAAGCTGTTCACATTTCCATCACTGTCAGTAAATAAATAAATAAATAAATGTAAAAAAAACAATTCTAACATTTAACCAAACAATTCTAAAACGGTAAAAACTCTAAATCAATTCTAAATGTTAAAAAACATGTTTTTTTAATGAAGACACCTTTTTTTAAATAATAAAAATAAATGTAGTTTATTACTATAGCAGACAATATAGTAAATGTTTCATAAGAGTGGGAGTTCATCTGCTTGAGTGAAAAGCAAAGCACAATCTGAATTGCAAAGCTTTAAAGCGTAGAAAAGAATGAACTGAGTCAGTTACCATAGGCTGGAATCCCATAGGGCTGGCCTGGCTGAGAGTACGTGCCATAGGCAGCAGCCTGCTGCATTCCTGTGGTGTATTGCGTCTGTCCGTACGCGGCCATATTTTGGGCCGAAGGAGTCGGAAGAATGTGTGGATAGGGTCTGCTATTTGAGAGAAAAGTAAGAGAAAAGGGAGACATGTATTTTACCCAAAAGCCCATGTTAGAAATTTGCTCAAAGACAAATTCTCTGTGATTCTGCTACTTAATCATAAATATTTGGCCATGCTGTGAAATGGAGAAAAATATAGCCATTAAGCAGCTGATATACATTGGGAAAGAAAAATAAACCACAAGGGCAATTTTTGCAAGATAATAATTACAACAGATTTTGGAGTACGCAAGCTGCAGACATCAATGAAAACAAAGCAGCCGGAGAGTCCAGAATCTGGCAGGAGGATCTAATTAAAGGCCTAAATGAAGTTGGATGCTGCTTATTTTTTAAAGAAAAATAAAAGAAGCCTTACTTGGAAGGGTAAATCTGGGGAGAGAACTGGTGAGTTTGTCTTGGGCTGAAGCCACTGGTTCCAATGACTGTGGAGAGTTAAAAAGAAAAGAGGCTAGCACATATTCAAACATAAAAAATAAGGTAAATAATATTCTTTGCCAACAGAACTTCAGGAATCCAAGGAAACAGTAATTACATTGCATTACACTATTTATTTCAATAACCTTATTTTAGGTTGAAAAATTAAGCGCAATAACGAAGGCAAATAATCAGGTAATATGGGAGCTTTTCTGCTGACTGTATACATAAAAACCTACACAGGATGGAAAGGCCTAGTGTCCACAAACACGCACACACACGGAGCTGGGAATGATGTATGGCCGTGCACATTGGAGGGTTTAAAGTAGACCGTACAATGAGAAATCAGCGGGCCTGATTACAGGTAAGTAGTACACATAAGGAGCCTTCATTAGACACATACCGGCCCTGTGGTTCCCAGCCCTTAATGACGGTGTGGAGGGCCATTCAGTTAGCTCACACAAACACTTCAGAGCAACATGAGATCTTTTGATGTCCCAGTGAATGCATGGCTTAAGTCTTGGAAATTGCACTTAAATTGTAGTGCCCTTATAAAAGGCACTACAATACACCAAAAAAAACGTACAAAAATACAAATAATGATAATAATAATAATAGCAACAACAATTTTATATATTATTTATTGTATTATTTGTCAATGAAAATGCAAGGAAAATGTTTATAAAGGTATTGTATATATTTTATATAATAATAAATAATACATTTATAATTTATAATTATTATTATAATTTAATATAATTATCAGGACATTTTTATTTATTATTATTAATATTTTTTATTTTAATATTTTGTATGTATGAAAAGTATAAATATATTATAATTATTTTGATTTTTAAAATGTTTTTGTAATATTGTTTGCAATTAAAATTATTATACAATTATTTCTATATTGTTTATTGTTTCTATATTTAATATTATTACTATTATTTTGTATTACTACTTTTAATAATGTGTAATATTATTAGCTGGGATTTTTATTCCCAGCTAATAATAAAATATGATTTTTTAATTTCATACTAAAACACTGTTCAATAGAATAGAATATTTTTAACCTATGTATTACATATTCGTTTTCAAAATTAATAACTATTACTAATAACATTACTAGGCTTACTAACTTATCATTGCGGTTTTTAGACTGCTAAATATAAGCTTGGTCCTTTGTGAATTCCCATTTGTAGGGTTTGGATGTCTTTTCTTTAGGGTGGAGGTATTACGAATATAGCGATTCTCTTGCCTCGTGTGTATAATTGGCTGTGACATCTAAAGTAAGGGTTAGTTAAGGAGCTCTTGCTCTATGTAACTGTATTCTTTGCACTCTGAAACCAGGACCTTTTCCCCACACTTCAGCACCTGGTCTGGACAAAAACACTGAACCTCTACACTACTGCATCCCCTGAGTATAAAACAGTCTCAAATGACTTCACTTCATTCATATTGTCAGAGATAGAAGAACGAGCCATGATTTATATGAGTCTAACATAAAGCTATCAGATACTCAGTCAAATAGGTAGGGAAATAAGACAAATTAGCAGGAATGTAATACTCCATGAAGTATTTTCACATTTGCTTAGTAAGTAATGTGAGGAGTCTATAACATGGACTAGACCTACCTAAATTTGTATGCTTAAGTTTGAAAATAGACCATTGAGAGTATAACGTTTTTGACACAATGCAAGCGAGCTGGTTTTGTGGCTCCAAAATGTCTTAGAAATGGAGTAAAAATAGGCATTTAATACCACTTTACGTCTGCCGTCTTATCAAAATATATAACGTTGTGTGGTTTCGAACGGTATTTCATAATTTACGAGTCATGCATCTAAAACAAATAGGGTATGCGGGCCACCGGGATGGGGTGTCACTCAATTAGGGCTGAGAAAGGGGCTGGGAGGGTCATAACCCAACGCCTGTTGCCCTGGGAACTGAGACAGAGCCTCACACTACCATAGCTCCAGCCACAGGGCCACTTCCTGGGCCTCTGCTTATCAGTAACCCATCTTTGGGATCATCTCTCACCAGTCAGCTCTACAGCTTTGAATGTGTGCGTGTCGTACCTGATCCTGAGAAGCTGTCTAGAGAGCCGTCCGCTACAGAGGTGGCGATTTCACTGCTGCTCATTGGCTCTGTTTTAACTGCAAGCAGAAGGAAAGCAGAGTATTTGTGACGCTGCACTGGTAAAGCCGGTTGTCAGTCACACTCCAGGCAAATGCCTTTCTGCTTGTAAAATCAACGTACTTAATCTTAAAGTAATGCGTGAATTTAAAGCATAGCCAAAAAGCAAACTTTTGTAATGTCAAAGTGCTAATCCAGATGGTTTTATAGCCTCACAATATGGAAATGATCATTATGTGGTTGGGTATTGTAAGGGTGGCGTAATGAATTGGGCTTCTATTGAGATAATAGAGCTTTCAGGTTTCGACAGCTCTATCCTGGCTAACTCACAAGAGAGGCCTACAATTAAAGCTAATCTCTTCTACAAATAAAACAAGGACACTTCCCTTCCAATACACACAGCTCTTGTGTTGATTTAAGGACAATAGTCATACTAAACACTATTATTTAAATGCATAAACCAATCTAGTTCTGACAGAATGACATGTAAAACTCAAAGAGTAGAGAGTAGATAATTAAATATATAGTATAATATATATATATAGTTTGGAGTCAGTCATTTTTTGAAAGAAATTAATCACAAAAGATGCTGTTCTTTTGAGGTTTCTTTTCATCAAATAATGTATCACAAAAACATTAGGCAGCACAACTGTTTTCAACATTGATATTAATAAGAAATTATTCTCGAACATTGAATCAGCATATCAGAATGATTTCTGAATAATGGCTGAATTTGGAAGAAATTGCTGCTTAAAGTCCGGTTTAGTCATCACAGGAATACAGTATATTAAGAAATATAGAAATAATATAGAAAATATATTACAAAATAAAACAGTCAGTTTAAATTGTAATTATATTTCTAAATATAACTGTTTTTACTGTATTTTTTTATTAAATAAATGCAGCCTTGGTGAGCATAGTAGACTTCTTTCAAAAATATTAAAAAGTCTTGCCAACTCCAAACATACTCTTATTTATTTATACATTTTCTTTTTTAACATTGAAAACATTGAACTTTTATTTAATGTCAAACGATGTATTCTAAATATTATTAATCACTTGATTTCTTACCGGAAGGGTTTTATGTAGCATCAAGGGAAAACAGGCAAAAAGGTGGATTTTAATGGCAGAAGTAAACTGTGGAATGCATGGACGTGCAGCATAATTGATATGTCAAGGCAATGTATGGTGTACAAAATGTATTTGACCCAACCGCTCCGAACTACAATGAGGGCAACCAGGAGACGATTTCACAGCATTTAGACAGGCCCGGATCTTTGAAATGAATCCATCTCTGTCTCAGAAGGGGGTGGGGTGGAGGTTTACATTTATGAAAACAAAATTCACAATGTGGGTACGGAGTCATGCCCACTGAAATCCCTCATGGCTGAGGTAGCCATCAGCTTGTCATGTCGAACATGTTGCAGCTATGCTCTCCCTCAAAGGAACACATGTCGATGGGGAGCGGTTTGAATGCGTCCCAACGCTCCCCCCACCCCTCCTTCTTGAAGGGATACAGGAAAATAGTGGCACAGCACATGCAGAAACTAGTGCAGTCAAGTCTTATCACATACCACACATAACCATAAAACCGTCCTGCAGAGCATCAAATAAAAAGCTAAACGCACATTACGTGTGCCCGCAGCTTTTTAACCATTCATTGATGGTCTGGAATCATAGCCAAAAAGTCTCAAACCATGCTTTCAACAGATTCACCATAACACAACACAGAATGCCAAACAAGAGTTCAAATGAAAGGCTCAATAGTTGAAGAGATGTGA
Source organism: Gymnocypris eckloni scoliostomus (assembly GCA_027564155.1). Classification (NCBI taxonomy): domain Eukaryota; kingdom Metazoa; phylum Chordata; class Actinopteri; order Cypriniformes; family Cyprinidae; genus Gymnocypris; species Gymnocypris eckloni. The sequence goes on along the minus strand of CM050436.1, from coordinate 11,385,098 downwards.
GCACATCAAAATAGCTTTTCACATTTGTGAATGCAATCAGATGGAATTGTTATGATTGGCTCAGGCTGAAATGACTATATAAAATCTGTAATTTCACATATGACGCCAAGTATTGTCCTTTCATTGTTTCGCCAGAACTGCACAAACCTGCAGCGGACTGTGAACTAGAACTTAACAACCAGTCAGCTGTGGTAAGCATAGTGATGTTATCACCTATAGGGAGAAAGAACGGGACAGGACACATGACAATCTGCACTGTCACAGGTTGGGGCTTATCACTACAGAAATGGGAGAAAACCACAGTCAAGATTACATTATGTAAACTACTTCAGAGCTGAATAAGTTCTTATGGGCTGTAACATAATCCGTGAAAACACTGAAAGGGCTACAGTTTATATAGTGCACGCATTGAGTCATTTTTAAAATGTAGTGCTAAATTGCAGTGATGCATTTGCAAGAATGTATGTAGAAATATAGAATTAAGATGTTTTACAGGTGAGGGAAACCGATACTTCAAATTCATGAGTTTAATTTGATAAAATAATTAACCGGATGACGATAGCCACATTGAAGTATATGAATCCCCCCCTCACATATCCAACAGAGCAAAAATCTGCAGATGTTTAACACGGATTTAACTTTTCACAACTTAACAGTGCATAAATGTTATACAAGGGAATGTGCAGGTTAAAAACCGTGTGCTGTAGCACTAAAAAAAATCACTGTAATGAAGGTATACGGCCCGCCGGAGGCTGTGGAGACGTACCTTCAGTGCCATTTGGTGTCATAGAATTGTTATTTATATGCGAGTTGTCGATGTTGGGACCGTTTGGGGACTCACTGCTTCCACTTACTCGGCTGTGTGGACTAGCTAGATCCTGCATTTCCATAGACCTGAGAGAAAGAGACACACAGACGGTCACATGATATTGAGTGACACATGCACACACACTCAAACTAACACGTACATCAAGATTGTAAATGCGAGTTTTTGTTAAAATAAAAATTAACAATTACATAACACTGACAATAAATAATCAGTATATAATAAAATCCATGTATATTAAAAAAAAACAATACTGACATTTTTATGAAGCTAAAATAGAATTTTAGTGACATCTAAAACAATACCTATTTATTACCTTTACAACAACATACAATTACAGAATAACAGCAAAAAAGTGTGCCATAATAGTAATCATTTTATTATTTAAAAAACAACAATAATTAACATTATTTAAATAATTAATGAAAAAAAATGTGGCTTTCTCGAAAACAAACAACATTAAAACAAGAAAATTCCAGTAGCTCTCAAGAGAAATCCACTTAACAAGGGCATTCCCTTGAGGCACATCAAATGACATTTGACACAAATTTAACAATTAATGAGACATCTGATGATTGATTGACTTTCTCATTTCAAGCATTAAAAATTAACCATCACTGGCCCCGCTGCAATTTTCATGCATTAATTTCCCTCTGAGATCTCTGATCTGAGGCAGCAATAGCCGGGCCGTGTGAGAGAGAGAGAGATGTGTGATTGCGAGGCCTCAAACCTCAACGAGAGTGACTGAAGAGTTCACTAAAGCATGCTGTTTGCTCTGGCGAGCGTATTAATTGTTTCTTTGTTTATGTACCGAGGGCCACGCCACTGAAAACATTATTCTACTGGCTCCATCACACACTCTCGGGATTTTATTATGCATAGCAAATGGAAAGTCGGGCCAGTGCGGTCGGATGTATGTTACGGGTGTTTGTGTGTGATGAGGATGCGGCCGCAAAACTAAAACACACATCAGTCTTCAGAAAAGCATTATTGCGCTAATTGCACCAAAAACACGATGCCTTGCATGCCGTGCTGCCAGAATCAATTAGGAATGGTCGTGTCACTGCTATCAACAAACATTTGGATTTTTATGAATAACAAAGAGAAGGAAATAATAAGAAACGCTTTATCTAAGAAGATTATCATACCTCTTTTTAGCCGTCGTTCCTGATCGGCTATAAAATATCCGTTACAGATGGTCGCAGTTAAAACGGAGGAAAAATAATCCATGCCATAGAGATGCTTTTCAAACAATGTCAGTTTACGACGCAAAGCTTATATGTCAAATGTTTTCCTTCTCTAACACCTCTAACTCTCTCTGTCTTGATTCTTTCACACATCCAGCAGTTTACAAAAACGTCCAGACACCTTCTCCTGAAGTGTCTCAAGCCGTTGAACTTTGCTAAACAAGTGGCTGCTTTTCAGTGATGCTGCTGGCAGCAAATCAGCTCCCTCTTACCTGAAACTGGACGGACCTCAACCATTTATGTCAAATAGTGTTTTCCCTCTCTTTCTTTCACCCTATCCCCTTTTCCACCTGCCAGGACCCTAAAAACAATATCACTCCTTGTTATTTCAGCTCAATATCTCTGTGAAGAGCCATCCATGACACAATAGACGTTGTCTGAGAAAACAATTTTGTTATTCTTGCACAGAATGGGAAGAGAGGAGTCGGTGAAACAGAGAGGCACATTGTCTGTAGTCTCAACCCCTCTACCGTTGTTTCCTCCTTCCAGGTCTTCCCTCCTCCCGGCCGAATGACGGAAAGGTGATTCATCATTGGTCTACGACAGCTGCAAACTGGATTAGTCCTCCCCCAATCAACATGCAAAGCGGCTTAGCCAAGGTAAGCAGGAAAGGGAGGGGTGGGTGACCAGAGGGGGGGTTAGTTTTGGGCGAGCACGCCAGGGCGCCTGCTCGAGGCCGCTGTTGCTGTTGCCTCTGGAAGTGTAGGGAGGGAAGGGGGGGTAATGCTGAGAGAGATGGGACTTTGTTGAACAGAAGCTAGTCAAGCATGACACCCCTAGCATCTTTCATCTGCAATTGACACTATCTGAAATTTATCTACACTCCCTCTCCAGGCGCACTGACAGTTCCTAATGATGGTCAGGGGGATGACTGGGACTTCGCCTGCGGGTTAGGGGGACAAATAGATACTACTGAGTGCATCTTCTACAATAAGTCAGAGTGAAACAAATTGGGTGTATCTTGTATAAGAAGTCGGAGTTGAACGTATTGAGTGCATCTTGTATAGTTTGAGTGGAACCTATGGGGCCACATATGTTTTCTATGATACTTCAAATGCCACTATTACTCTTTTTAGTTGACAATTACGTTCTTCATCCATTTCTGCACTGATACCTGCGGCGCTATTACCCAATATCAGACCGGAGTCGAATTGTTGGATCTAGGTCACGGTTATTCGACCTTTCCACCAAAATGTCTGAAAAGTCCCTGCATGAATTTTTAATGCTGGGCTGTTTTCATGATGTAGTAACCCGAGCTGTTTGGTCTTGGTGATTCTTGCCCCCCTCTTCCAACAATGGCCGTGCTGTGATGAATAATGGTCAAGTTTTTTCAAAATTTCTCCTTCTCTTGACCCCGTCTAGTCATATTAACACAGTTATGTGCTCTAAAGTCGTTCTTTACATCATCCTAAGCTTGGGAACAGTACTTTGGCTTTCTATAAAATGTCCAGCACAAGCTGTTTCACGGCAAGACAAGGGAGATGAAGGAAGGGAAATAAAGACCTTGCTACGGCCTGCATTCAGTGCCTTGAGCTTACGAGGCATTACGCATGCCGGTCTCACGGCAAAGCCCCTCATCCAGCAGGTGATTTTTCACCAGGTGAATGGGGAAGGGAGGGGCCGGGGGCTTTTAAAAGCAAAAACAAGCCCTTGTGCTGTACTGCTAAATATTTATTGTTTAAACAAAAAAGCAGTGCATTCAGCATCTTTGATGTGCGCTTGAATTCAACCTGAAAGGAGCCGTCTTTGAAGCTCTCAGGAACAAAGAGCTGCGTTGGAAGTGTCATCAAAAAAGCCAAACACGCTTCACTCACGACTGTTTGCACGGCTTTTTGTCTCGCTTTGCTTATTTCAAGCGCTGCGTTTCCATCGGCAAACACCGCCGGGCTTTTAACATTGATCATTGTAGAGCACGCGGGCTGTCTGAGCCGCTCGACACGGATGAGATTCACCTGAATACTTCAATTCTGATGAAATAACAAGCACGGCTGAAATATTTGGTGGTATTTATTACACTGTGGGATTTTTTGCCAATTATATTTAAATACAAATAATATTTTTCAAATGTAAAAAAATATAAATAAATATGAGTGTCGATTCGCTTTCCCCTGCCTGCTTTCCAGCCACAGTTTACAAGATTGCAATTTTATGGGGCAAGACATGCATGTCTCTTTTTGAATTTCATAGACTATGCAAAACATGTGTTGTACGTTACTAGTTTTGAAAAACAATGCTTTAATCAAAATAACTTTAAAACAACTAATCCCAACTTAAGCTGGTCAGCTGAATCCACATGGTGGCCCAGGAAAAATAAATCCACTTGCAAAGAATGTCGATGTAGACAACAATTGAACACAGATGTGACTAGAATTAAACACAGTTTACAAAATGCTACACTTCACTGGACTCTGTGAGCATAGAGCAAAGAAATGTGCAACGCCAACAAAACACTGATTACCTTAAGCATGAAAATGAACAGAATGAGAAATGTGTTCCTGCAATATCAGTTTGAATTTTGTTGCAGGTATATGCTTTAAAGTTTTTTTCCCCTGTAACTAAATTATGAATTTAAAATTGTGAATGTACTAAAACACTAATAATATGTTATAAAAAATGACATGAAAGCTATCCACTTAAGATAATCAATATATACTAATAAAGAGGCCTAATAATATATATATATATATATATATAAATTATCAAATCAAAGGACACATATTTATGTGGAAACGCACACTTGGACACATATCCATAAAATCAGTTTGTTTAAAAAAAATGTATTTAAACAGACAATCTAAACTTTGAAAATGTTGTGTAATTAAAATCTTCATTCCGAACACGTGCTGCGGTTTGCTGATAGGCAATTTGTCTCTTCCATTTTGTTCAATCTGACATGGAGCTGAAGCAATGGACAGCGCAGCAACATTAAATCTGTTAATTCTGAGCTCTTCAAGCCACTAAATTATTTCCAGAAGTCCATCCGCTTTTAGTGTCCACCAGAGAAGATTTAAGGTACACATCTCATCAAATTCTCCCCACCGCACTGTCACAGAAAAAAAGGCGATCACGCTGCGAACACGTAAATTGTTACTTGAAAAGCATTACATTTTAATGCATACTTTTTTCTCAGCGTTTAATTTGACAAAAACACTAATTTGCAATTAATTTAAATTTTAAAATAAATACAAAATAAAACCGATTTTACATTTACAATTAATTTGTTTTCCCTCTATTTTCTTTAATTCACAACACTAAAACCTGTATCTACACAGACAACCTAAAAGCCATAAAAAGAAAAGACTCAGGTTTAGCTCATCCTCTGCTCCTCTGCTTAAGTAAACACACTCCTTGATTACATGTAAACAAACACAAAGGAATTGTGAATGTAGAAGAGCCGTGATCAATTGAGCTTCTCAGCCCTTATTTCCTTCTCCCTGAGCGACATTTTCCTGAGACCAACAGTGGCATGTTAACAAAATAACACTACTGTATTTAGTAAACAACTAATCGCCACAAACCGTTTCTGCTGTCTCTATCATAAACAGTAGAGCGCAGCAGTTTCAATTAACCCTGTGTCTTTCACCGCACATCGTTTCCAGCTCGGCCGCACACATACGGAACGCATTGGGCCTTCGGCAAACAACGGCACGTTGTGGGGCTGAACGCACGAGGGCTTATCAGAGAGAGCTTAATGCAGTCGAACTTATGCCTTATTAAAACAAATACAGTGTGTAAACAGTCCCAATCAAGCAGCCCATTATGAGGTAATTAGATAAACGGGGTTATTGTGAGAAAGGAACACAGAGAGGGTGGCTGGAGGCAACACCGTATTAACACACTCTGGAAAAAAACAACGCGAGCCGGGAAACAGCTGCCGTGGGATAGCTTTTCAATTATTATAAAATAAAAAGCAGATTTAAAAATGACTTTCAGTGCTTACTTACTATTACTATTTACTACTTACTATTTTACCCGGATAACACAAAATGCTAAATTCTCAAAGAAACTTCCTCATACTCGCATAGAAAACAAATCTTTCAAAAATGTACGGGTGTCTTGGTTTTGGTGGCTGCCTGCCGATATCTTACAAGACACAATCTGCCTGTCTGTCTACCCTAAAGCATTCCTGCCTGCAGCAGATGGCATTGGATGTCAACTGCTAAAACTGAACTGGTTTTGTTTATTCTGCCAGCTGAATAGAATCTGGGGTTTAACTTGCTGGATGAAAATTGGAAACTTATTATAGGACTCAAAATGGGGTCATTATTTACAATGCAATCTCTTATTTCATTGCCTTGTACACCTGTTTTAAAGAATCAAAAAAAGTAGTCCGCACCTGAGGGCTGAGGAGATGTAAAAAGGTGAATTTGAAACGGCTGAAGGTGTGAATCAGGTGCGTGAGCTCTCAGGTGTGAGAGAGAGTCACTGGGGATTTAAATTTGAGCGGCAAACCCTCAAAAAACTGTTTAAGCTGTTTCTGTATTTTAAAAGGAAGTTGATGTTAAAATACACAGTGTGTATTCATTTACATTTTTAAGTAAAACTGAAATTGGAAATGTGTGAGAAAGTGAAATCAAAATACTTGTACAGCATATTGATTTAAAAAAAACGAGAAAATGCTTTATATGTATAAACAGCAATTATCTTTTATGAACTTTGATATCTATGTTTTAAAAATAATCTTCCAATATATACTACAGCAATATAATTTGTATACCTATTGAAATTGGTGTTCCTCACATAAGTAGCTTTATTTTTATATTTTAAAGTCTTTTATTAAATGTAATAAAGTAAACAGACACTATTGAGGATTTAGCAGTACATTAAGTGTAGATTAAACAACAACAAAAATATATTTATAAAAAATAAAATTTGTTGAGGGATAACTTGATAATGTTGCCAGTTTTGAAGGACTGCAATTTTGTCATTTAAACAACTCCTGCTTGACAAACATAAAAAATCAGAAGGCGTTTTTGAAAATATAAAAATTTAATCTTGATTATGTGATCACAGCTGCAAATACCCTTGTAACTAAAAATTACATAAAAAGTTCAACACGGGAGGCGTAAAATAATAAAAGCAGAAGAAAAGACTAATACAAATAGTACTCACTACAATTGTGGTAGAATCCTTGCACTTTTCCTTTTATTCCTCCTTTTTGCAATCTTACGTTGAGTGTCTGTCCGTTCCAGAGCAAATAAAGAAGTTTTTTCTTAAAAAAGAAACTTCTCTCAGAGTTGACTTTAAACGCGCAGATTAGCAATAAAAGACAACTTTTTTCTTTTTCATTTTAAGGGTGAAAAGTCATGGAGCCCCGTGCTAGATCTCAAGAGACAGACTCCGAGCAAGAACGAGAGTTGTCCGATTACTGCTGCAGGCAGTGACTAGCTAGTGTCTGAGGAAGAGAAAAAAAAAGAGTGAAAGAGAGAGAGCCGGTTGAGAGAGAAAAGAGAGGGAGGGAGGGAGCATGCAGTTTGAAAGCGCAGAAAGTTGCTCGCTTCTCTCTCTCTCACAGGAAGACTTTAGTTTGGAGGAGGCACAGGGGAGTTTTCTTCACACCAGTCCTCCATATGTCATTCACTCACAGCTTTAAGCAATATAGCCTTCTTCTAGATTGTATCAGTGATCCTAAGACAATGAAACGGCAGATCCTGCATGCATCTCTGCTAGTCTGCTGGATCCTGTGGCTCTGCACACACACAGCCCCAGGGCACTGTTTTTTTTCTCTCACTCTCCTCTCTCTCTCACGTTTATTTTTATTTTCTTCTTCCCACAAACCGGTTCTTTTTTGTGGTTGATTCTTTCTGGTCCCTGACAAAAGGATCCTAGTATGTATGCATTAAGTAAATATAGTTTGTAAATGATGGAGGTGATTTTATTGGAGCAAACTGGCTTGTCCGATCAGCGTTATAGTGGAAGCCCTCCATCAACAAGTAGACTGCTCACTACTGTTTGCAAGGTAATGACTGCCGTCTGTCTGCTCCAGCTTATTACTTCATTTGTTTCCAAAGTTTACCTTCACTGCTCCCTCACAATGGAATACTACCAAATGCAATCTATTTCATAAAGAAATGCATTCCTATTGTGGACAGTTGTGAATCTGTCAATATAAAATGTATGTACATATATGTACACTTACATTGAAATAAAGATACATACACATTTATTAAAATATAACATGCAATTTCATTTGTTTGTACATTTAGTTAGATAGCCAGATATGTCAATATATAATATATATTTTATGTGTACCAATATATATATGTGCAGCATGTGTTTATATATATATATATGTGTGTGTGTGTGTGTGTGTGTATGTTACATCATTAACATGTGTATATGCAAATGAATATATTAACAAACATGTGCATGTGTGTATTTTTGTTTGTTTTTGACCTGTAAAATTGTGGGGGAAAATAACTTTTTTATTTTATTGGACTTACAATATGGTGAAAATAATAATTACATTTGTCCATTAATTTATCAAATATTAATACATCTCTAAACAATTTGTTCTATAAAGAACAAAAGCAGCATGTCCCTTATATTATATATACTTTATATAGGCCAATATATAAAAAATGCCCATATAAGCTACAAGGTGGCTAAAAAGACAACACACACTCACAAGCTCACTCACACACCTTCGTGATGCTGGTGTGTCGCAATGAAATGGACTCAGAAGCCATATACGGGACAGCAGGTCAAAGCTCTGCCGTTCACCTCAGTATAAATAGACCCGAGCTTGACTTTTCCTCATCTAGATGTTGTGCTACTAAAGCAGTTGTCATGCAAATGCACCTACAGGTAAAAGCCGGCGTTTCACATTTCAGCCTGAGAAAATTAAATATATTGCATTTTGAAGAGGCTCTTGATAACTCAATAGACTAATAAATGCAGAGGGGATCTCAAGTAACTATTCACCGTAGCTGAGGGGTTTATACGCCAATCGAGTTATAACCCCCTCTCTCGCACATAAAATTAACTTTCAATGTAATTTTGCAGATATTTTAAAATTGCACAGCATAATTAGCCCAAGTTGTTTATGTCTCCCAAGCAAACACTTTCAATTTCCCCTAAGCAAAGCTTTAACATCAACGGAAAAGTATGTTTCACATTACTGTACCATAACTATAAATAGCACAATATCAGGGGAAAGATCTCTCATAAATTCAATAAGACTGATTCTGAGAGATGTATCGACTCATTAAACGAAAGGCCATAAATAACTAAACTAAATTCATATCTTGGGAAAATAAACAAGTTGCTAGTTTCAACGTATAAAGCTAGTTTTAAAGTTCTGATAATATGGTTTATCATATTGTGTAATACTATTGTGTGAGAATATTCAATTATATTTATTTCTGACCTGAAAATTATGTATTTTGGAATTAATAGAAATTAAATTGTTAATAGTATATAAAACAAGTAAAAGTATATATCTATTTGACATTTTTGTGTATTGATCCTAAATCTGAGAGCCTAAATCTAGACCTTAACAGCCTTATTTTTCCGCTAGACTTAAACACTTAGCAAAATGGCTCTTTAGAATTAGACAATTAAGCTTGCAATGTTCCTATTATGTGCCCGTGGCGGACTTAACAAAGATGCATTGATAGTCCTAGACTGTCAGTGCTAAAACATTACTTGCCAAAAACTATATCAAGCTAGAAATATGAGAAGAGGGTAAGATTAAAAGTGAAGCCATTCTTTATTAAGGATTATCTTGATGGGACCCTGCAGTCTTACTGGGAGGCTGCAGAGATGCCTGCTTGAAATCTAGACACATGGGGGGATCTACTGTGTCCTGCATTGCACCGGGGGTTATCAAGAAATTATGTCACAAATGCATAATTATGCTATGATTCATGCATTGCCCACAGCTGAGCCATTAAAAGCAACTGGCTGAAGTTGAGATACTCATTACTCACTAAAGTAATTCAGCTGAAAGACAATAAATGGATGCCCTGATGGAATGTCATTATTGTTATGGTATAGCACAATTACACTTCTTCAAACTATGAGCAATTTCTGCTTTGAGAAAACTGAGAAAACATGCCGTCTTTGTGATGCTAATAATGCTAATGCTAACAACACAACAACACTGGTTGTTTGCAGTCTGCTACCAGAGTGTTTACACAATGTCACACTTCGAGGAGATCGAGTTGCTTTTTCTGTCCGTCTCCCAGAACATAAACCTCTAAAGCTTCCCCTAAGATGCGAAACCCGAACTTCAGTTTATGCCTAATGAAAACAACTTTTTACACACTTTACATAATATTTACCTACTAACGAGAGGGGAAAATAATTCTGGGCCTCTAAATTCATGTCCCTGACAGGAGGAGGATGGGAGAGCTGGCTCTGTGGAGATTTTACCAAGCCGTACAAGCAGCTGATACTGGACATTTTCTTCATTCTTTTAAAGGAGCCTTTTCATAGTGAGTACATTTTCTGCTTTGAATAACAGAGCTACAAAAACATGTATTTAATGACAGAAATTGCTAAAAAGACAGCTAGGTGAAAACTAAAGCACATTTTTTTATATGCTAAACTCTTGCTGACCTGACTATGGTATAAATCAACATCCAAAACAATGAATATTTTACTAATACTTTAAAAGATAATTCACTTGGGAGAAAAGAAAATACTTACAATTCACAGAAAATGTAATGGCATATTTAGCATGAGTTTATGAGGCCATTTAGCAAAATATATGATCTTATTATATCATCTGTACAGTAAAATTGAGGTAAACAGTAAAATAAGACTGTAAATAATATAATATTTAATAATATAATATTATAATATTATATTATAATATTATGTAATAATATTTCACAATATAGCAGTTTTTAATGTATTTTTGATCAAATAAATCCATTATTTCCATGGTGAACATAAAAGACTTCTTTCAAAAATATTTTACCGACCCCACTGAACGTTTGAACAGTAGTGGTTTAGTTATGACGAATAAAGACAAATAAAAAGGATTCTAATTGTTAATCTGAAAAACTCAATAAAGTTCTGTTGTATGCAGAAGTAATGGGCGAAGCTAAATTCAAATACAATGCATGAGATGTTTTATGGATTATTCGACTCAATCAGTGGGTGTTTTTCTCTCCTCCTGCCTGATCCCACAGACTGCACCATCAATCTCCAAAACTACATTTGCTGATCCAACCTGCAGTGCTTAATTTCAGGAGAACCAATCAGACAGAATCTGCTCGACAGAACACCATACCTACTGTTCAAAACCGGCTTCATTTGACTCCAGGGCAATCTTTGATGATGATGACGAGTTGTCACCACAATAAAGATTTCAACAGCACAGACAGATAATTTTAAAGCCCCCTAAGGTAAATTAGTAGAAAGCAAAGTACTTTCAAGTGGTGAATAAAAGCTGCAGTGAAGCTCCATTTCTCTATAAACAAACATCACGTTCATCTGCTAGAACTAATGGAAGTATGTTCATACCTAATGCCTTTGAAACAACTGTATTTCTCCTCATCAGAATAATTCAGCCGGTTAACCTCAAAAGAGCGCTGAATAAATCGAAATTTGCAATCACGGGAAAGACAAGCTGGATAAAAACCAAAAAGATGATACATATGCTTCATATTCAGTAAGTTACATTCATTCGATTGCAACTCATCAGTGTGAATTTCCAACTACAATGATGTTTGTACTTTGAAAAATCAGAGATGTAAAAAACATCAATGCCGATAATGTGTTTGTTTAAGAGCGGCATAAAGGACACTTCTACCAATGAATGCATTGCAGACCGTGCTTTATGAGGATCCAAGCACACCTGTTGAAGTTCTATGAGGGCCCTCTGATCCTCAAGAAGGCACTTTATTACTCTCTAGGGCTCTGAAAAAAACACCAAAAACAAGCGAACTACAGAGACCTATTACTCAGAAAGAGACATCACAGAGGATTGTGGTTATATACAGGACATACTCCCTACTGGAGTGTTCATTTAAATGCTGTACTAGGACCATTGGCTGTCGTTAAAAAGAAGAGAGAAAATAGCAAGGTTTGAAGTAACTTCAGCTGTTTATGTTTTCAATCAAGAGCGCACTCTGGACAATGCATTTAAAAAAATGTTAGTCCATTCAATGTCCTGGCTGTATTTCCACTGTTTTGGCAGTGCTGATGTTGACAAACTAAACTACTAAACAAGCTGCAGGTGCTGTAAGTCATATGAAACCACACAATGCCTCAATGAAATGAAATGAAACACAATGAAATCAAGCACTGT